>JAFIRS010000514.1:0-669776 GCA_018342105.1 Gonioctena quinquepunctata
ATCCTCCCAGTCACCAGTTTTTTCGCACGATTAAATAGTTTGCGCGTTTTATTTCTAAAATATGTGAGTTCGGTGTTCCCCCAGCTCACTTTACCTTTAGTGGTGCTGCGCTTCAGAGGGCAGTTGTTATGATATGAAGTTATGATACGGGATACACTGTCAAAATAAAAATAGAACATATGTTGATCTAAAATAGAGAAAACACAATTCATAAATAGGTACTGATAATGAATAGTCAAAAAATGGATGAACCTTCGCGTATTTAATCTGAAAAACCTAAAGAGGTTTCTATAATTCATCGAAAGTAATTGGTTTCCAGAGTCAAACTCTCTGGGTGCTCCAGTATACGTTTCATGAGCAAATAATTTAGGTTTGAGCTGAATTTATCTATGCCATCTCATTTGATCGTTATTATAGTTTCACTACACCGGAGTGAAAGTAGAAACATCAACAATAATTTCACTATGATTCTATAAACCTTCACCTTTGGAAAAAAGAGCATATAGTGTTTGTCATGAAAGTGTGTTTCACTGGATCGCATAGTTGACGGTCTTCCCTACGATTCGTCAATTCTCATGTTCGCTTCACAAAATACCATTTCTACTCCTAAGTTACAATTTACCAGTTCTCTTATGTTCCGAACTGGCTCACATACGTTTGCAAAACATGTGAGATGAACAATATATCCTAGTAACGAGGTACTCGTCAAACAAAATTCAACTTTCATCCATTTCGGAGTCGGGCTTCAATTGTTCGTTCAGCGGATTTCGTAACAAACGTAATGGATGTTTTCTCATGTTCGCCTACATAGTTATGAATCTCAAATGTCAACGAAACTTTGATTTCAAATTAGAGTTTATTACTCCAGTCGTCGTCTCGCTTGAAAATTTTCAACCAAGCTCGTTAAATTTTCGCCGGCGCGGCGCGCAGTCAAAGTTGTGAATTGTTTGTTTTATTTGTTTGTGTCATTTCGTTTGATATACTTTCGGTTTCAACCCTATCGTGGAAATATAAGTTAATAGAAGGATCCCTTCTCTGTGATATTTTAATTAACATGGTTCTCATGTACTTTTTGCCATATGGATGTGTTCTTTGGAGATTAGCTGGTTTGCTCATAATGTTTATTTTCCGTCCAGAGCTCATAGGCAGTTCGAAGCGTCTTGGGAACGTTTCAAAGTTACAGGTGACGTGATAAATATTATTCGAATTTTATTTCACCTAAAATATTTTTTACGGCAACCTTCCACTTGGCGAATCCTTTTTTTTCTAGAAATTAGAATTTTTCCGGTCTAGTTCGGAAGTATGTATTTCTCGGTCTAGGCAGGAAATAATAACATCATTGTTGTCATTGTACTTGATAACCAAATAATAGTATGAAAATGTAGGTGGTACGTAAGATGCCTGAAAACCCTGGTGTATTCACTGATAAGATTTTGTTTAGAATTTTTGGGGGACAACAAATGGAAAACGTTAAATTCTGCTTAGAACTTCATTAGTAGATGGCGCGGTTAAGGAATGTTAGTTGTTTGTGACACGCAAAATATCAAACTTCAAACCTATGAAATTTTCTTTTTCTGTCAACATAACTTCATGCAAAAAATTGTTAATTGATCGTTTACAAAGATTAGAGTTCTACGAACAAGATCCCGCTCAGAACAGTTGGCGCGAAAATGAGATGAAATCCTCGAAACTTACTACAATGTTTACATCTGTCTGTCAAAAATAAGATTTTTCTTGATGTCCTGGTGATTTTTTTGAAGTGATTTCTTCTCAAATGGCCTTTTTGAGATCATGGAAACTTCAACGAAGGAATGAGAAAAGGTAGGAGAGTGGACTAATGTCTCTAGATGATGAATTAACTTGAAAATTGAGGGGATTGAAAAATGTCCCCGATGACATTGTTCCATTAAACTTTCCGATACAAACTATTACCAAGCCATTCACTGCCCATCTCTGCCGGACTATTACCTCTCTAACAACCTTCTGATATGAACAAAATCAGAGTTCATTGTATATATCATAAAATCTGTTGATGAAGTTGAGAAATCGATGGATTCTGGTGTGCGACAGTCTAGCTGCTTCCAGCTATCTTAGAATGACTTCTCAGGAAAAGGTGAGCCCTATTAACAAAGGTGGGGGGAGAAATCAATTATCTAAATGCTTATCTTTTATTTTTCAGTAACACCCGCATGAGATCGGAAAAGGAGGGCGATCTAAACCAAGGAAGAACAAGGCCCACTCCCAAAATCGATAGGGCTAATGACTATGATTAGGATAATGATCACTTTTTAATAAACACATGAATTTCACAAGTAAGCGTGGGCTTTCCATTCTATGAAGATATCTTGATTGTGGCTAGTGAATTCCGATCCGTCACAGAGGGTTCCATGGATCTTTGGAAGAAAATATCAACTATATTTAGAATTCTCCAATACTTTTAGTCAGAGAAGATTCAAATTAATTTATACATATATGAGTCATTTTACTAGTAGTGGTGTAATATTAGATATTAGCTTCAGAAAGTTAGGGGACTGTGGGAACTTTTTACTGTACAGTAGTGATGATGTAAGGAACAACATATAAAAAATTACCAACCGTAAAGTGTGTGCTTAATTTATTATTTAACAAATAATTTGCAAAATTACATTGTTTATTGAATATCTTAAAAAATAAATAAATAATTCGAAAGAATGGAAGATTTTAAATAAAAAAGGTGTATAAATATTTTTTTTAATGAAAACTGTAAGCTGCAGATTTTTTTTTTCTAACGTACGAAAACGTGATGTAGCGACACTTGAGTGCATCTCTTGAGGAGCACGTAGCCACGAGCGCGCTTCACTTAATTTGTTAAAACTTTTGATCTAATTGATAAAATTAGGCTAACAAAAATTTAAATGAAAGAGGAAAAAGTATCTAAAGAGATGTCTGGTTTTCAAATGTAAAAAAAATCAATAGGAATAGTCTCGGGAATAGTAATATATGAAGTTACGTCAAAGTAGAATTTTCTATAAAATCAATTAAAGATCTGCCATTCTTTAAATTTTCAAGATAAACATCTGAAATTTGTAAAGTTTAGTCCCAAAATGACACTTGAAAAGGGGTGCAACCAAAAAAGAATCATAAAATTTTATTTAAAGAAATACAGTCGTCAAAATATTGAATAATTTCAAAAAATGAATGAATGAATTTTTATTAGGACATGCTTCAAAAACTCTAGTTCAAAACTGATATCAAGATTTTTCAATAGTACTTTCTGAAGCTTGTAATCTGTACTTCAAGAAGGTTTGAATGGTTTTATTAAAAACAATTTAATAAACAATAAAATTTTGACAAAAATAAACAAATGTTTCAAAATCCGTGAAATTTTTTGTTAAATAAAATTTAATAAAGTTTATATAGAAAAAAAATAAGTTTAACTAACCAACCTATATTTATATTACGACCCCAAACAAGGTATACGCAGCGTATTTTTTTTCTTTTTTAATGTAATTGTAAATTGTATCAAATACGAAAATATTAGGTTTTTTAGTAAATTGACGCATTGTTCATTTTTATAAATGAGTTCCTGCTTAAAATTTTTGTTTAGAATAGAAATATAAGTTTATCTTTTGATGTACTTTATATTGGATCGAAAATATCATATTTGAATGTTACAGAGAGATTGAACATCAGAGAACACTTGATCGGTTAGTTTAGTGCCCACCTGACGCTCTACGTATGAAATCTACTTTTACGACTGGCCACGCCATCGTTTTCCCAATGTCATATTCTGGTTCAGCAACCTCAAAAACCCCTATAGCATCAATTTGGGTCAAATTTGCATAACAAAATTGTGTTTCATTGTTTAAACAATTAATAAACAAGCAGCGCACGAATATAAGTTCATAAATTTTTTCTGCAAGCAATTTCTAAGTAATATCAAAAGGTTTTAGGAAAATCCATGGAGTCCTCCAGGATTCCAAAATAATGTTTCACTCCGCTATATGAAGGTAATTTGAGTTCTTGCGATAAGATAGTCGTGTTGTCTGCCAAAATAGTGAACACCTCTTAATTTGTCCAAATGCTGAGAGGTTCTTTCACTTAGACAGGATTCGATCCAATTGAAGCTTCGTCCTCTGAAGCTGTAGAAATGAAGCTTATGTAAGAGTGAAAAGCTTTAGATATGTCGCAAAACACTTCCTTCAGACTAGAATATAGATTTTTCAGAAAGCTTTGGTTTGAAAGCTAAATTATGTAATTGTATGTAATTCACAGCACTTCATAAAATCATTTCCGCTCCATCATAAGATTTTTATCATGAGCAAACAGGGACAGAAATACATAAGTACCAACTCGGTGGAGCCGTATCAATAGAAAATTAACCATACAAAATAAATTGGTACGGTTCATAATTAGAATTATTTCGGAACACCTCTCGAAAATTCTATATAACACTGACATAAGTACATGGAATAGTTTGTTCTAAAATATGTTACATCGATCGATCAACCTCAAAATATTTCACAACGAATTGACATAACCTTAAAGGCGACAAAAGCACAATCACAGAACGGATCAGAGACACAAATCACAAAAACACCCTGTGTGGTCTGTAATTGCAGTTTACTGAATTATGACAAGAAACGACGTCGGCGCCATCTGAAACTCTAGATAACTCCCTTTATCAAGTGGGCTGGTGTCCCCAGTTTGTCCCAATATTTTACAGGTATAAGTGAATACACCATGGTTTTAGACATCTTAGTGGTATGCTTCAGAAGAATGCAGTTGATCATTACCATAGCAACGAAATAACGACCTACCAATTTGACATATAATTTACATTTTGCCTTTCAAAAGTTTGCATGATTTCTGGTCGCGATTATTGCAATAAATCATGGAAAGCAGCAGTGAAAATGTACCTGATGAAATTTTCAATGCAGTAAGTAGCTGCTGCGACAGCACAATTACTACCTGAAAAATAAAAGTTCAGGTACCAAAACGTTCATAATTTGTTCACGAAATAGATGGATAGAAAGAAATACAAAACTATTACAGAAGTTTTAACTTATTTGCACGAAAATCAGAAATTGTTCTTTAATCCTCTACCTTGTGGAGGATGTATTATATGTTGAAAAGTACTGTTACATCTGTCTGTCAAAAATAAGATTTTTCTTGATGTCCTGGTGATTTTTTTGAAGTGATTTCTTCTCAAATGGCCTTTTTGAGATCATGGAAACTTCAACGAAGGAATGAGAAAAGGTAGGAGAGTGGACTAATGTCTCTAGATGATGAATTAACTTGAAAATTGAGGGGATTGAAAAATGTCCCCGATGACATTGTTCCATTAAACTTTCCGATACAAACTATTACCAAGCCATTCACTGCCCATCTCTGCCGGACTATTACCTCTCTAACAACCTTCTGATATGAACAAAATCAGAGAGTTCATTGTATATATCATAAAATCTGTTGATGAAGTTGAGAAATCGATGGATTCTGGTGTGCGACAGTCTAGCTGCTTCCAGCTATCTTAGAATGACTTCTCAGGAAAAGGTGAGCCCTATTAACAAAGGTGGGGGGAGAAATCAATTATCTAAATGCTTATCTTTTATTTTTCAGTAACACCCGCATGAGATCGGAAAAGGAGGGCGATCAAAACCAAAGAAATACAAAACTATTACAGAAGACGAAATTTTGGCTTATTTGGCACGAAAATCAGAAATTGTTCAATCCTCTACCTTGTGGAATATGTACTCTATGCTGAAAAGTACTGTTTAGATACGAAAACGTTCATAATTTGTTCACGAAATAGATGGATACAAAGAAACACAAAACTATTAAAGAAGTCGTAATTTTGGCTTATTTGGCACGAAAATCAGAAATTGTTCAATCCTCTACCTTGTGGAGGATGTATTATATGTTGAAAAGTACTGTTTGAGTGAAGGATAATGCAAACACGTTCCGAAAGATTATTGCCTTTCTTAAAAGGAAAAACGTGGTTATAAAGCAAATAAATTGAAAGTTTTCAGCAGCGAACACATCAACAAATTTATTAGGGCAGTGGAAGTATAGTAGGGAAGCAGGAAATTACACCTAAAGGTGATTTTGAGAGGGGCACCGATGGCTAATAAACCTCTGAATTCGACACAAATACACCTTCAAAACATTCAAACAAAATATGCAAAACAAAACACGAAAACCACCTCATCAATCTCACATTCAAACAGAACACAAACTCAAATCCAAACTCAAATAATTTACACAGACCAAACGCAAAAATACACTCAAATACTCGAAACCACCTCCAAACATGACACAAGACCCCAAAAGACAAACAAAAAAAAACAAAATACACGCGAAACAACTCAAAACACAAAACTCAAAAACAGTCAAATCAGCAGATCCACAAACAAGACACAAATCACCCCATATATCCACAAAATAACACCACACAAAACACACACACTTCCTCAAATACCCCAAATTTTGTACCCTTAGCATTTTCTTAAACTGGTTTTTTGGACATTTCCAGTACATGATTTCATTGTCTTATCATACTTTGTTAATATTAAAAACACCTCGAATCCTCATACAAAAAACACATGACATTATAAGCACACGCAGGAGGGAAAGGAATTTTCAAAGGGATTAAAAACCGAGTATTAACCGTGCCAACCGTCAACACCAGCGGGGATGCTACGTTTGCCCTTGACTGATAAGGACAAGCCAAGCACCTGACATCGTACTTATATTATGAGTGGAACAAGTGTACATAGTAGCTTTAAGTTGTAAATATTAGGTTAAGTTCATCCAATGTGTAGTTACTCCTAAATAAATATTTTTGGATTTTGGATTGGTGGCTGGTAAGGTTGACGAAAGCGGCTAGTACTTGGATGGGTGACCACCTGACAAGAAAGGTGCGCGTTAAAATGCCCCAACAACTGTAGCGCAGTAGTATAATTGCAGCTGCAGGAGTCATATGAATTAGCACGAGGTATGACGATAGATATGCCGTCCTTCGGAGGGAACATTGAGATGGCGGTCCCGAGTTCATAGATGTTGAGCTCGTTGGAGAACCCTACCTCTGGAACAACAAAAATTTCCGGTTGGGGAACTGTGCTCACCGGCATTGGTGTTAAGCCCTGGTTACAGAAATAGGCAGACGTTGAATAAAGGGAGAAAGAATGGTAGTTTCAACATAAAATCACGATTGTAGGAAAAATTATCAACTTAGTTTGTTTACTTTCAGGTAGCAACAATCATTGGGCTGGTGCGAGTAGCCGGAAAGAACTAACAAAAATGTCAATTGATCCTATAAACGACCGGGAAGACATGTTGCATGTAAAAATATCGGATTCCAAAATACACATTGAAAAAACATTTGTTGTCAACTTTGTTGATATTTTTTTTATTTTCTAAAACTCAAAAAAAATATACAAATTCGGCAAAATTCTAATGGCTATTTTCTAACGCCATTGCAAAATGCTGTGACGTAGTCACCCGATCAACCAATCCCACGGTTGACAGTTCCAATCAATTTGGCAACGTTGCCATATTTTCAAATCTCAGGCCGCGCCTCCATAACAAGAATAAATGATTGGCTTGCTCCATCAAAAATCGTTTTGATGGACCAGAATGATTTATAATATCACAAATAACGAGGTGTATGTGCACTGTCAAATTGACAATATATTGTTTAATGGCAAATCGAATGTTTTTTCACCCTTTAAATCCGCTATCATCGCTTGACATTGCGAATAGTGTTCTAGCTCTGACATTTATAGTTGTCACAATCAACCCGATTACGCCTATTGACTGCTTGGTCGTTTGAGTCACAAAGAGCGCCAATATTAGTACTTCAAAATTTGCTGATTTTCAAATACGAATAAAAACTGCTGTAATTGAAATTTTAATATTTTTTTGTTTCCTAGGTTCATTTATTCATGCGTTATGTATTTTAAAGCATATTTGAAGCAATAATAATTTCTCGTGACGTCGCCTATTGGGCAACAAAACTACGTATTGTATAGGCATTATTTATCTTTACGATCTTTCCATGCTCCTCACAAGAGACTATGAGACCAGTCATAAATTTCAATGAAGGAAAATGTTCGATTCAGCCAGTTGGTGTCCATAGTTTTGTAAATCTAGGATTGCAGAATTTTTGAAACAACCCAATCCTCATAATTGTGGAAATATCAATCAAATTTAAAAAGACACTGTGGCTGGATGTCTACCAATGACGCTGAAGGATATATACTTATAAAGGAGGGATACATACTCACAAACCAAATTTAAATTAATCGGATACCTCACCTTCATAAGATGATTTCAACAACAGGCATTTTAATATTCCAAGAATTTCAAACAAATTGAATCCCTTGAATATTAGCAATTTTCGAATAAAAGAAATGCCAATTTTGTTTTTAAAATAAATATATAGAAACATGCTTTATTGATTCGTTATTCCAGACGGTTGCCTAAAAAATGGTGTACGCAAGATACCCGGAGATTTTTTTCTGGACTCACAGACTTCCAGACACACCTAAGGCTCATTCTGGAATTCTGTCTACTCGTTCACATACTGCAAATGGCCAGCCAGACTTTTCATTTTTCATTCCCTACAATATATGTGGGTTCGACTATGTAAAATTTCTCAAATCGGTTTCGGATTATTTGCTTCTTATCAGTTCAGAGTAGGTGGAGCAGATAATGATTGATAACTGCGAACCCGAAAGAGATCATCAACATTCATCCATGTCTCGGTATTCGTGGGTAATTCGTCAACCAAGTGGAAATAACCACTAGGTAACGTCGTGTCGACTTCAACTACTGCAGTAGTTGTTGCAACAACAGTACTCGAGAAATGTCATCTTCAATATTGAGGTAAAATCATAGTAACAAGTATGCAAAAAGAAGCCTAAGCGAATCAAAATGTTCACAGACGAGGCGCCAGCCGAGTAGAGAATATGAAGATGATGTCCGCTATAGTTATATTACACTACAAGGGCAGGAAGTTAAAATTCCCTGCACTGCGTGACATGATGCCCGAGGCTGTCCGTATTTTCACATCATTATTGTTTATATCCATCTAACTTTTCCTCAAGGTTATTGGAATGGTATATCACACACAAGCTTTTTTTTAATGTTTGTTTTCAATTTCATTATTTTTGTAATCCATGTTTCATTCTATCGTTATTGAGGAATTTATGAAATGAACTAGCCGTGTGTTCGATGGGATGAATTTTCAAAAATAATTTCTTAGTGCTCACCTACGCTATATAAAGAGCTCTGCAAAATTTGGACTCATCGGTTTTAAATGTATATTTTTACCCCATATTCAATCCCCTTAACCCCCTAAGGGGATCAGTTTTCAAAAATCCTTTCTTTGTGCTAACCTATCTTGTATAAGAAACTCCTATGCATAATTTCTTGCTTCTAGGCCCATTGGCATTGAACAATTTTCGATGAAAAATTATATTACATTGTAAACATAATCCCACATCACATTTGATACATATACGGGTTCTGGTAGTGCACCGCTCTCTAGCACAAAGACGTCTTTTATTATTGGTAATTAGTCTAGTTGAGAAATGATTTTCCTGCGAAAAATAGTTCAGAGACTTCCCGTTATCTCGTTATCCCATCATCCCGTTATCCCGTTATCCCGTTATCCCGTTTTCCTGTTATCTAATTTTTTTTTCATCCCGTTATTCCGTTTTCCCCTTATCCTGTTATCCCGTTACCCCTTTTTCCCGTTTTTTCGTTATCCCGTTATTCCCGTTATCCCATTTTCCTGTTATCCCGTTTTTTATTTATTCCGTTATTCCGTTTTCCCGTTATTCCGTTATCCTGTCATCCCGTTTTCCGGTTTGTTCGTTATCCCGTTATTCCCGTTATCCCGTTATCCCGTTTTCCTAAAAAAAAAAAAAATAGGGGTTGATCGTAGAAGGGTTAGAGTAATATGAATTTTTTTATTCTGAGTCATGACAAAATAAAAATAAAAATCTTCCCAAAAATAGGGGTTGATCGTGGAAGGGTGAAAATTCAGGGTTGTATGTATTTTTGAATGCTGTATCATAGAAAAAAAAATTGTCTTAGAAAAAAAATTAAGGGGTGGACCACCCTTAACATTTAGGGGGATGATTTGTGAATCTAAACCATCCAGGGCGCTACCCAAACGCATACACAGAAATAAGGAAAAATTAACAATGCCTTGTAGAAAAATAAACTATTTTTTTTTCCAACGGGACCATGTTCTTTCAAGTGTTAAAAATGCACTATGATTCATTAAAATTTTCAAATTGATATTTAATACTATTAAAAAAAAGTTGTGGTGTAGTCTCTTCAGAGAAGGCCGGTGCATGACATAGCGGAGGCGGGGGGAGCCCCATTTACGGCGTTGAATTAAAATTATAAATAATGGAGATAGGGTTCCGGCAGTCAGAACTTTTTCATTTGGAATTTCCTCCTCTTTGATAATCTTCTTTCCACTTTTTGCTGTTGCTTATACTTTTTGAGTTATTCCCAAACAACGGAACCCTTTTTTCTGTTTTGTTTTTCGTTAATAACAATTGCAATTTTCTCAGAATTGCATCCCGAGTCGGATGAGCTACTGTTCATATTTTTTGGAGATTCGGAACTATTTTTCGCAGGAAACTCACTTCTCGACTAGACTGAATATTGGTAAGCAAGTGGTCAAGTAGATCTTATCTCAGATTGTCCGAAACCTTGTTGAGTCTTACACAGGATTTGGCAGTCATTTGTCTCCCGATTCCTCTCAGTGCGACACAAAGTGCAGTAAGGTATACCTGTGAAATTTATCTTCGAAATTCTAATTTAGTAAGCGGTGCTAAATGCTTGCATTTTTTTGAAATGCACTTTGCATTTGCTAGGGCAGCTTTCAGAATATAGGTGAAAATGGCACACCACCCCTTTTTTGCCGGATTGAAATCGGTACTTGAATGATTTTCTTTCCAGCCTTAGAGTAACGTTTCACCTGAATGGTTAGGTTTTGTCAATAATTGTCGACAACTTAGATTATCCAGTAATCCGTCAACATCTTGTCCACCCGAATTTCATCCGTTTGTATGTAGAAGCTCAATATATATTCCGTGCACATCAATATCATTATGGTATGCCATTTGAAGGGCTTCTTCCAAATTAAATCCATATCTAAAATTAAAAAAAACAATATACAATATTCAGTATACCATACACAGCTAGCGTTACCAGAAAGTATTACTCACCTTCACAGTCTTATATAAAAAACCTGCATTATATTTTATAAAAACGATACTACAGCATGCCAGACAAACTATATTACTAGTGAAATTTAACAATATATCACGACAGATAGAAGCAAGAGATAGACATAACTTACTCTAGTCAAAAGTCCTTTTTGTACCGCCCCAAACATTACGCTTGATTTTAGCACCTAATTTATGAAATTTGGTGGCACTAGCTGGTAAACTCAATCCACAATGTTGTTTTGTTGAATTTCAACGACGAACTCACCAATTCTCGTGTCATGCGCAATAATAATTATATGCTGTGGTCACGTTTTGCGTTACTTCCTCAGCGTTACATATAAGTAATCCTGACCGTTGAAGAAATAGAATATTCCTAAAGGCTCTTACATTACTTTAGATTTTATAAGTTTTCAAATTGCAAAAACAAAATTTCTTTTTTTTTCCCCATTTCACACTTTTTTCTACAATTTAAATATATATTCAAATTATGAACAAAAATATTTTATTATATCTCATATCAATTTAGTAGCAATAGTGGTTCTTTGTTATAATTATTTAGTTATTGAAAATAATTGTAAACATTTCCTTCTCTTTTCCCCTGGCAAACGACTCACAGCATCCGATTTTTGTCAAGAGAGTTAGTCTACATAAAGAGGAACATATCGCCAGTGGTATATGTAACATTGCTTTGGGTATAATTACATATTTCTAATTTCTAAAACTGTAGAGAATATCGGTCGCGTTCTTCTCCTGAAACTGTTAGGCCTACAGTCTTCTTCATTTTGTTTCGATTGTTGTTTATATCATTTGATATAGTAAATTCAAAATGAAATATTTTAAGTTAGTAGATAGGGTAGTTGACTCAATATATGCTTTTTTTTGGAATTCCAACATAGAGTACATCGGCGATCATCAATTATGTCATCCAATTGGCTTCGAATTAGTAACTACATATGGAATTGGTATAATTCCCTATATCATTTCCATCAACACAGGTGTCATTCAATTAAATTTTGGTCCCACCAACCAGAAGTACCAACAATAAATATGAAACTCATTTGAATATTTGATCACAACGATGCCCAACGATGTCGAAATTATAGAATTAAACATAAAGCTGGATAAATCAAAAGGCGCGTCAAAATAATTGGCTCATATCACTTTCTGTGTTTGAAAGTGACCCTTTTGCGGTAGAAATCCGTTGACCAATGAAATCCCTTTTTTGATGGGATTCAATTTGATGGTTCGGTGAACACATTCTCTGGCTACGTTCATGACGTTGAGAGGTCATGCTGTTCCGAAAATATGGTTGGAAACCTCAAGAGGATTGAAAATATCTGTGCGTCTTCAGAAATATCTTTCAGACCATTTTATCATAGGAGAAAGTGATTCAGGTTTATCGTCCTCCTACAGAAATATTCAACAGAAATAGAATGTTTAATATATTTTTTGACCAACGAAAATTCTCAAGTCGACGCATATTTTTATAATTTTTTTCTACATATGAGCACGCATAACTTTTCACAGTGTGCACATAATTCCGGGGACAATGCATTATGAAATTTTTGTTAGGGAAAAAAACAAAATGGCGGCTTCAGTATGACGTACAATTTTTGTGATTATGGCCCGACTCTATTCCAAATTGGTATCTAGGGCTTTTCGGGGACGGAGATTATGATTTTTCAGTCAAAATTTGAAAGTTCAATATGGCGGCTCCAAAATGGCGGACAAGTTTTGTGATTATGGCAGTATTCTATTCAAAATTGGTATGTGAGGGTTTCTGGGGTCGAACATTTTTTTTACAAGCTTTTATTTCTGGTTTCAACTATCCTGGTGTCTGTCTGTAATCAAATCTTGCAAATTGAATTTGACACACTTCTAATCGTCCGATTGATTTGAAATTTGGTAGGTGTACATAATTCCGGTGACAATGCATTATGAAATTTTTGTCAGGAAAAGAACAATATTGCGGAAAATTTTTGTGACTTTGGTCCGATTCTTATAAAAATTTGTATTCGGGGTCGGTGATTATGATTTTTTTGTCAAAATTCAAAAATTAATTAGATTGAAATTACTCAACTAGTTATTCATCATCATAAATACTTGAAAATGAAAAATAAATGAACGAAAAAATAAAATTAATTTAAAAAAAAAAAAACAGAACTGAAAAGTTAAAGATAAAAATTTAAAAAAAAAAGTCAAGTTTTTATTTATACAAATGCACTAGAAATGAAAAAATGATTTTTTCCATTGTTTGATCTAGGTTATTCCGTAAGTAACAGATTCAAAACTTTTCCGCGCAAGATTACCAATTTGTATCCGCGGCAAGCTTTTGAATCTGTTACTCACAGAATAACCTATATCAAACAATGAAGGAATTTTTTTGTTTTTGTTTAGTGCATTTGTATAAATAAAGCAATTTTTTTTTATTATTGGTTAGAGTATACCTCAAAATTGGTCCCATTTAGATTTGAAGAAAATAACTACATCTCGAAGATACAAAAATAGGGGATTGATCGATTTTCCACCTGTGAACCGATTCTGCTGAACCTTGGCACATATATGTTGTTCTGATGACACAACAATATAATCTGATGATGGAGACGGAATACAGTCTGAGGAACTTCTGGGCGGTTTACAGCAGCTACCTCGTGTTTGGGGTGATTATAATATATAACAGTTGATAGGTTATGTGGCAAAACGATAACATATCTTTTGAAAGGAAATATTTTTTTTCCAGGATTCGACGAAATTTACGGTTTACAATAAAAATATAACGAAACCGGTATCGGTGGTTAGCAAACAATATTCATAACTCTCCTAATTCAATTCTCCAACCTAACGTTTGCACACTTTATGCAATACTTTGATTGATGTTTCAATGTAGCATTCAAATCACTCTCAAAAATAATCCTGACACCTGAAACAAAAGCTAAACTGGATAGGCTGAGAGAGCTGAACTGGCTACGGAAATTTATCAACAACGAAGATCTCAACAAAAAATACAGAGAAGCAAACAAAAACTTTATAAAAAAATCTCACGGGAAAAAAATATATCACGCTGAAATAATGAACGAATCTGAAAGAAACACGAAAACCCAAGGCACTTGGTAAATAAAAAAAAAACAATAGTCAACAACGACGTAGACATAATGAAAAATGGTGAAATGATCTCAAAAAAAATGTCTCTAACCTATTTGGAGAATATTTTGCCCGCTCAGTCGTAAACCCGATCAATTCTCTCAACTTCCTCGGTGATGAATGTACAAATATTAACACAAACCTCCCCCACTGGATGTTCTTCACACCTGTGAGCGAAAGCGAAATGAAAAGAATTATTCTCAACCTAAAAAAGAAACACTCTAGTGGTACTGACGGAATACCTGCGATAGTACTCAAAGAGTGATGTGATGAAATTGCGCCTCCTTTGACAAATATACTCCATCACACAGGGTCAGTTCTCCAAGGAACTCAAAGTTTCGAAAAAATTTCATGGGGAAAAAATATATCACGCTGAAATAATGAACAAATCTGAAAACAACACGAAAAGCCTCTGGAACTGAAAAAAAAAGTGAACAATGACGTAGTCATAACGAGAAACGGTGAAATGATCTCAAAAAAAATAAAAAAAATGTCTCTAACCTATTTGGATAATATTTTGCCCGCTCAGTCGTGAACCAGATCAATTCTCTCAACTTCCTTGGTAATGAATGTACAAAAATTAACACAAACCTTCTCCACTTGATGTTCTTTACACCTGTGAGCGAAAGCGAAATAAAAACAATTATTCTCAACCTAAAAAAGTAACACTCTGGTGGTATTGACGAAATACATGCGATAGTACTCAAAGAGTGCTGTGATGAAATTGCGCCTCCTTTGACAAATATACTCAATCACACAGGGTTAGTTCCCCAAGGAATTCAAAGTTTCGAAGGTCATTCCTATTTTCAAAAAGGGGACCCATACAACATTGAAAACAATAGGGCCATATGCCAACTTAGCTGTTTTTTAAAGGTTATGGAAACTGCCCTATATGATCAGATCACCCAGTACCTTGACTCCAATAACATCCTAACCCCATGCCAGCATGGGTTCCGGTACGATTATCCTATAGAAACAGCATCAATAGAAGTAGTGCAGTACGTTCATGACAACCTAGGCATAGGGCTCAGCGTCCTGGGAGTATTCTTTGATCTCTCCAGGGCGTTCGATACAATAAATCCACTTCTTTGCAAACTAAAATGGAGTCCTTGGAGATCAGAGGTCCAATCAACTAATGGCTAATATTATATGTTCTATAAAAGAAAATTGTATTTCGTGCACATTATTTTATGCACGAAATACAATTTTCTTTCTTCGATTATATCGATACGTGCACACAGTCACGCTTTTCATTCAATATCATATGTCACAGGTAGACCACTTGAAGTCGAGATTGATAATGAACTATCAAACCAATTCGATATCGATTTAGGCACACCGCAGGGAGGAATCCTAGGCCCATTTCTCTTTGCAATTTTCATTGATGACCTGCCAAATTACATCGAAGATGGTAAGGTATTCATCTATGCCGATGACACCTCCATCATAATAACAGCAAAATCCCACAGAGAAATGAAAACTGAGTTAACTCGGTCACAAAATGGTGTGAAAAGAATCATATCATCAACAATATCGGAAAAACAGTACGTTCAGAATTCACGAACGAAGTTAAACCCGAAATCCACCTAGCCTTTCAAGTTAATCTCGTAACAGAGTCCTGCACAAAATTCTTAGGAACTCAACTCGATTATAAATTGAACTTGAATGAACAGGTAGATACCATCTGCAAAAAATTAAACAAAGTTTGAGCCAAAAACCTTGAGCTCGTGCCATTACCAACAATGCGAGATCCATCCCTGATACATCATTCCGGTTTTACAAAATTCCCAATATAGTAGGTCTCTCATATAGACTAACCAAATGCTTGAACACTAATACTTCGAAAATAGCCCCATACAATGGACAATATTAACATAGTTCATAATATACCTTGTATGCATTGCGACTTGATATACATAGGGCAAACAGAACAATATTTAAAACAAAGGTTGGAACAACACCAATATGACTGTGCTGAGATCAATAGAAATAAAAATAACAGAACTGAACTGAGCTCGCATCATTTTGATTCACGTCACATATTTGACTTCACATCTACAAGCATTTTAGATAGATAGGATTCCTTACAAAAAAGATTGCTCCTGGAAATGGCTCACATGGTAAGCAATGAAAAATGTGTTAATTTGAAAACAGATTGCATCAATCTAAAGAACATTTACAGAAATATCCTACTCAACTATTGAACAACCTTCTGATATCGTAGACCCGTCCTCATCAGCCCAAGTTAAAAAACAGTTCAAGATAATTCGGTACCAAAAAAAAACAAATTCATCCGAGTTATTTCATTTCAATGTACCTTCAGATGCCGTTCTGCTGTGTCATATTTTATGGTTCCAAATCGATTTAAATGTTGTATCTATTCCCAAACAATGACACTTTTCGTGAAAATTCATGTAAATATCACTAACATATATAGACACCGATACTCAAATTACATTGGAGGTGGATAAACCTAATGAGAATCGTTACATTTGAAGTATTTCTGGTATAAGTCTTTTGTGTTGTTTGTTGTGTATGTATTAAATTTGATATTTCTGTCATATCACATAGTACTGCAACATCCCCCTCACCCCTTTTTATATTGTAGCCCTGAAGAAGGCGAAAAGTTTGGCATAAGAAGTGTAAAACACAGAGTATTGTGTTTCAATAGTCCACCTGCTCATGAGAAAAAAAACAGAAATGAACAAAGTATATTACGCCTTCATCACCTTGAAGTCCAATTTTCTCACTAAACACTTAATGAACATATATTATGCACTAGTTTACTCTGTATTGAGCTGCAATATAGCCGTATGGGGAAGAGCAACGGAAATAAATAGAGTGTTCGTACGGCAAAAGAGATTCATCGGACTGATATTCAACCTGAAATACAATGAAACATGTAGGAATACCTTTATAAATAATGGTATCATGACTTGCACCTGTATCTAGCTATTCAAATTGATGTGTTACATCCACAACAACCTCCACAAATTCATAAAAACAAGGATGTCCACAATTATCCAACCATTCATTCAAGTGATTGTCTAGTCTTCCTCAAAGGCAACGAAGATACTGCGGTTAGTCTCTTGAACGAAATCAATTCCATACACCCTAGTATTGAATTCACTCTTGAAATTGAAGAAAATAATTAATTACATTTTTTATATCTATTAAAAAAAATTGCAACAACTCAAATTTCAGCATTTATAGGAAACCAACACAGACTGACCATGTAATAACGAACTTTTCAAATCACCCACATCAACACAAAATGGCTACTTCCCGTTGCTATATACACAGACTTATAAACATACCCTCTCTACAGTTAATTGCCTAGCAGAGATGAACACTTTGAAACAAATAGCTTTCAACAACAACTATAACCCTAACTTGATTAATTCGCTCATTCAGAAGACTAAAAACAAAAAAGAATTAAATTTAGCCTCTCCAAAAATCGAACCAACAAAATGTATTTCCCTCCCTTTTGTAAATGATTACATTTCAAATAAAATTGCGGGTTGCATAACCAAAAATTATAAGGGAAATGTCAAAGTTGCCTTCAAAACAACGAACAACTTAAATAGACATCTTGACAATAGTTAAGATAAAATTGATAAACTTTCTAGGAGTGGTATTCACAAACCTAATTGCGAAGATTGTACAGCGACATACATCGGTAGGACTTGTAGAACTTTGGAAGTTCGAATAACCGAACACCTTAACGAAAATTAAAAATCAGCCTTTGGTCATCATTTCAAATCAGATAAACACAACTTCAGTCCGAATAGAAATTCAAAAACTCTACATGAAATTAAATACAAGACCAACACGGAGTTAGACTTCATGGAAGACTTTTACATCAACAAAGAATTGAAATACAATGATGATCAAACTCTTCTTTCTCTATGATGATTCACTTCAGATACACTCTAGCATTTTGTTCCTAGCCAACTTTCATTCTGAGAACACTTTTCTCACTCTAGTGTCACTCTTCTTCACGCCAAAATGGAATAGAACGCCATCTGCGTTTGCCACTTTCTGGCTGATATGTTTCTAAGGTTCTAAGCAATGTGTCACTCTTGTCAATGTCCACGTCCACATCCACTTCCTCTTCACTTCAACATTGACTTCTATGAAACCATGTGGAATATAATTTAAAATAATGGATTATACCAACTTATAACACATGAGTGTTTTTAAAGAAATGTTTCAACATGTTATATGTACTTAAGGTCCTCACCTATTTTATACAAGCTGGAAACAGTTTTGATGGACTTCTTGTAAACCTGACGAGTAAGTTACCTCAAAATCTGTATCTTTCAAAATGTCAAATATTTTATATAAAATTCATCTGGGTATTACTTACTCGCAGGTGAGCACTGAAGATGACTATTACATATTCGAAAGCGCTCTGCTACGATTTTAAAAATATAAATAATTTAGCACGAAATACAAAATTCTTTCACTTCTGTTATTCATTTAAGTATCCATAACAGGTCAGACTACAAAAAATCGCCCTTATATGCTGGGGGGTACTTCTGTAACCTGCTACCTGAGTCAATCAAACAAATAACAAATCAAAACAAATTCAGGTCAGTTCTAAAAAAAATTCTCAGCACCCATGCATATTATTCGCTAGACTCTAGACTAATATATTGAATACAGCAAAGAGTAAATCCACCTGTTGTACCCTCTCTACATTGCGAAATGCTCAACTGCATCACCCAAACTGTAGTGTACAAATCGTTTATATTAATTGTATTGTATCAACTGTATTGTATTAAGTGTTATTGTGTTGTGAATTTTTTTTTCTTTTTACCTGACTTATCTCATGTCATGTCCATGATCACAAGAGATGAATAAAGCTATCTATCTATCTATCCATCTTTATTTGAGATTATTCTTCTTCAAATTCATCGAGGACA
The DNA here is from genome assembly GCA_018342105.1 of Gonioctena quinquepunctata. Taxonomy (NCBI): domain Eukaryota; kingdom Metazoa; phylum Arthropoda; class Insecta; order Coleoptera; family Chrysomelidae; genus Gonioctena; species Gonioctena quinquepunctata. The sequence goes on from JAFIRS010000514.1 coordinate 19,301, forward strand.
GTTTACAGAGAAATAGAGGTTTATTTCTTCAAATGGATTCCAAAGGGACGATTACACAAATCATTTGAATGGGCAATTCACAAGCATATTTATGGAAAGTATGAAATGGTATTTCCAAAACAGGTGGTCGAATAGTCCGGCAAAATTAGGGTGTTATGATGCCAAATAAGTGATTTTTCGACATGAAATGCCATTTCAGATGGGCAGGCAAAATATGGTTTACAAAAGAAATCAATGTTATGAATGAAAAATTATATGAGTGGAAGAATTATTTTTTCCCACTGGGTCGTTTTGAACTGCCCCGCTAGTGAGTAATATTTTTTTTTTCACCAATGGATATTCAGTGGTTTAGGAGAACATTTTTCAAAAGTATATCCCAATTTTGTAATTAGGAGACCAGTGATGTAACAATTGGTCACCTGATGAAAAACTTGGAATGGCAGAGAAGACTAACGATAGGCTTCGAAAATCAGTCAAGTTGAGAAACTCATAAAAGACACATATCTTTTGTTGTTCTAGTTTCACAGACATATTTTGTCAACTTGAATTTTTCAATTGATTTATATTCTCATCATTCAATCAAGTAATAGTACGGTTCAGAGATATGTTAAATTTTTATTAACTTTTCATTATAAGTTGAATTCGAAAATTGTCCTATGAATATTCTTCCTTTCCGTAATTTAATACTCATGTTAGAGATCCAAACCACAGAATAATCAATTGATCTGAGCTAATGAAGTCAATCTGTTTCAAAGTTCAATCACGTTCTTTTATTGAAAATGAAGAGATATAATATGAAAAATATTTATGAGTATAAAAAGTACAGTTATCCAAAAGTATCTTATTAATTGAGAACTTAAAGTATGGAGTCAGTAATAGTGTCCCAAGTATCCAGATTTCTTTCAGTCACGAAATGGTCCCGGAGCTTCAAAGTCAGAACTTCGGTAAATAGAAAGTTATATGGGTGACTCTATGGCACAAATCTCATTGTATAAGTTGTATAAGAATTTATAGAGTTTAGAATAATTTCGCAACCTCTTGGTTAATTTTCATAAACGATATTTTTCTAAATTAATTGATCAATTGAGAGACCATTGGTACCTCATTGTATCAATGGAGTATCAATAAATTACTACTAACAATTAAGTAGGGTAGGTGAGGAGGTATTTCAAGTGTCATAAAAAATTGAGTAGGTAGTAATTACTAGATTTCAACCACAAAAAAATAAAAATTCAAACTTTTAAGCAAAAATAGAATGAATTATCTTATTCTTAACTCCCATGTAAGTACTAATTTTGAGTCGTCGTCAAACGAAGAATCAATGGAGACCATCAAATTACTTCAAAGAAATGATCAAACGAATATGACATAAAAATGCAACGTGGAATCTCCAACGATGAAAAATAACATACCGAAAATGCGCTCTCCGCACTACTACTGGCATCGACGTGAATCCTCACGTTTGTGCTCGTTCGGGTAGTTGTCTCGCTGATATCAACTTCGGGTACGCTCGACAATTTCCGGCAAAGCGACTCGCCACATCGCAGCTGCGCATCCCGCTGCAATTATTTCACACTTTGCTTAATTGATTTGTTTGTTTGGCGTCAACTGAAATTAGGTACATACATTTTCCTGGAAATGTGATTCAGTGCTAATATAGGTACATACCCAGATTACACAATTGAACCAATAAACATTCTAAATTTTATTTATATATATATAATATATATATATATATATATATATATATATATAAATATATATATATATATATATATATATATATATATATATATATATATATATATATATATATATATATATATATATATATATATATATATAAATATATATATATATATATATATATATATATATATATATATATATATATATATATATATATATATATACACATATATATATGTTAATGTGGATTTGTTGAAAACTTTTTATTTTTATATAATATAAATACAATTTTACGTATATGGCAATACATGGACGACTAGGGGAATAGAAGTGACGCTCCTCTGATCGGGACATCCTTTCATAAGTTTGGAAATGCTGATGCAGAACTGCGTCTTGTTTACGATTCTGGATGCTTCTTGGGGCCAAGGTGTCTGAATGCTGACTATGCTGTCCTTTTTGTCATTGCAACATTGTTGCATACTACGTCGCCAATAACTGCGTAGAATACGGTGATTCTTCGATATAACAACTCCCTTCTTTTGGAAAAATGTTGATGCTAAGGAAGGTGCTTACAGCATTCAAATGGTATCAGAATAGGATTACTATTATAAGTAATATTTTTCTCAAGAGTTACGTGCGTGGAATGTACTCTGGTGTTACCCACAAAAGCATTACAATCTGCCTTTAATTTCAAAATTGAATTGTTTTGAATAATTTTGGTAAATGCTTCAATATTTAAACAAGTTATTGTTAATGGTAAAGGATCTGATAGTGTTATTAACCAGATATTCGGATCCAAATTAAATACATTATAGTCCTTTGCAAAAAGTAGAGATATCTGACAAGTTCTAGGTATTTTGACTGAATATTTAAATAATTGAGCTTCACAAATAGCATCATTATCTATAGGATACGGCAAAATATTTGAACAAATTCTTAAACTGGGACCTAAAATTTTACAATCATCTAAATTTTGAAGTGTAAAATACAACATGGAATCATCTTCTTTCGCTATATATTTTGAGTTTGTAGGTAAAATATGAGAAAGTCCAGTCCTGTTGTCATGGATAGGAATGGGGTATAATTGATAAGAAGTATAAAATTCAGGTTCAACAAGTGGGATTTTCAGAATAAAAACGACTCGTGATTCGGTCTGGAAGGCCTGAAGTTCAATCAAATCCAAATATTGAGCAATGGATGAGATTTTTGCAGGAAGGGGTAAATTACTTTTCTTCACTGATTGTGATATGTCTTGAAGGGCATGTTCTGAATCCCATGGGGTAATTATTGAGGTATGGAGTATTTTTAATCTTGCGAAAGTGATTGAATCCAAAATGTCGTCTAAATATGATTCAATAAATGAATAGCTTTCCATAAGTGATTCACAGACTTCCAAAGTTTTTACTTTTGAGTCTATGACTAATATATCATTTGAAATATCTAAAATGGAATCTTCGATTTCCTTAAGATCCTTGTTGAATGTCTCTTCGTCAATTTGTAATTTTTGAATAGTTGTATTAAAACTTTTTATTACTGATGTAGTTACTGAGATTTGATTTTTCAATAGGTTCTCCAATTGATATTCATCTCGCGAAATTTTATTAATACATTCGTTGAAATATTCACCATCACTACTATCCAAATTGCCGGTAATGGCTTTCCAAAAAGTCTCTTTTTACTCGTTTTCTTTTTCCAATATGGTTTGTATCTAAATATATTTCTTCAAGTTTTGAATCTAATGATTCGGCAATTTGTGTTAATAAACTAACATGAGTTTTAACGTCTGCATAAAGAAAGTTTATCCGTGTATTATCAGTTTCTAAAAATAATACTAAGCTTTTAATAGTTCATGATTATGATTCAAAGCGTTGCCTATTGCAAGTATATCTTTGTAAACAAGTAATGTCCACTTCTCATTTGAGAGTTTCAGATTGTCCTTTGATGATAATAAATACCTATGTAATACCTATTGTTGATGGGGACCACGTCGTATTGTCCGAATGCCATCGCTGTAATTACTGCGATAACTGCGAGGAACAGCATTTTTATCTGAAATGAATTTTTTCAGAATAAGGTTCCATTCTATCGAAATTTATTGTTGATTGTTGGTTTGTTTCTAAATTCTTCAAGAGTGCTGAATTTTTGAAAATTTCAAGTATTTGAAAGGGTCCATTAAATTTGTTTTGGAGTTTATTTCCAATCTGACTCTCTTTAACGTAGACTTTATCTCCTACCTTATTGTCAGGGGGATCATGTTTAATGTCTCTATCGAAGCGTATCTTGGCTTTTTCTTTGCTGCGCTCCGTTTTTTGTCTAGCAATTTGGTAATAGTATGAGATTCGATTATTCAAGTCTCGGATATATTAAGTTATTAAATTATTTCCATTATATAAGGTTTCAGGTGGTCTAGTCGAGGTGTGTCCGAATATTGATTCGTACGGGGTGAATCCATGAGTTTTATTTTTTGTGTTATTGTAACAAATAACCGCATATGGGAGAACATTTAAAGGGTGTTCATCAGGGTTTTCCGTTTGATGTGCTCTAATCATTTCCATCAGGGTTGCATGAAACCGTTCAATGCTTGCATTACTTTGAGGGTGATTTACACTTGAAAAAGTCAATTTGATGTCGTATAATGTAAGTCTTTCATAGTATGATTATTGAATTCTCTTCCACTATTACAATGTATTCTCAAAGGTGTTCCGTAATGTCGAAAGTATAATAAAAGTGTATTAACTACTGACTTTGCAGATTTATCTTCCAATGGATAAGCCTGGGTGAATTTTGTAAGTTCATCTCGAATTGTTAAAGCATAGTTTTCATTTGGAATTTCCATAATGTCGATATTAATTCTTTCGAAAGGTGTTTTTGGTGTTTCAGTTAGAACCAGTGCATTATTTGAATTTTGTCTGCAGATTTTTTTTTTTTAATTTTTCTCACTATATATTCCGGGCCAATTTACTTTTCCTAATTCTTTTAAGGTTTCATTAATACCTCTATGTAAATTAATCAATGGGATTTGATCTTGATCTTGGACCTGAAATATATCTTGGCAAATTTGAAATTTAATTTCGTCATCATCTGCTAAAATGTATGACATTTCTTGGATTGGGAGATCTGGATTATTTTCAACATGATATATTTGATTTGATTAAAAAATGTGTCGATCTCTATAAAGGGAACTAAACATATATTCGATTGCATTTTCGGGATCATACGGTATAGGTATCATGAAATATTTCCTATTTTTCATGGATTTACTAGTTAAAACATTAATTTTGTTATACTGAAAATTTTATTCTTCTTCAAAAATTTCTTCGAAAATTTTTTCATGTATATTTGTTGTTTTATTTCTTTGTGGAAAAACAATTATGTTCTTATGACTCTTGTCTAGAAGTTGTTCGTTTGTAAACGCAAATTTTGAATAATCAATCAATGATTTTTCTTTGAAAATTCTCGAAAAAATAGATAGTTAATTCCTCTAAGACAGTTTCTTGAGCTACTTCGGTTTCAGTATCAGATATTTCTTCCAATCTTCATTTGCCATTAAAATATTTGAATGGAATTTAGCACATTCTTTGAAATAATTAATTTTAATTCGTGATAGGGCATCTGCGTTCTTGTTGATTTTTCTGGGCTTATAAATAATTTCGTAAGAGTATTCCTCTAATTTCAATCTCCAGCGAGCAAGTCTGCTACCTGGATCTTTTATTGAAAATAACCAAGTTGAAGGTCTATGATCTGTTACCAAAATAAATTTTCTACCGAAAAAGTAGGGTCTGAAATGTTTCACTTCCCATACTATTGCTAATAATTCTCGTTCAATTGTAGAATACTTCGTTTCTGCAGAACATAAGGTTCTTGAAGCATAGGCAATGGGAAGGTCTTGTCCAATAGGACCTTGCGAGAGTATAGAGCCGATTGCAAAATCACTTGCATCACATGTTAAAATAAAGGGTTCATTGAAATTTGGATAAATTAAAATTGGACTTTGAACTAAAAAATTTTTAAAAGTTTCAAATGCCAAAGAGCATTCTGAAGTGAAATTAAAAGGGACATCTTTTTGTAATAGGTGTGTTAAAGGTTTGGAAATTTTTGCAAAGTTAGAATGAATCTTCTATAATAACCAGTTAGTCTAAGGAAAGATTTTATATCTTTAGGATTTTTTGGTTGTGGATTTTTTTTTATCACATTCTAACTTTTCGGGATTTGGTTTAACTCCGTCTTCAGTAATTATATGTCCTAGTTAAACGACTTCTTTTCTTAGAAACTCGCATTTATCGGGTTGAATTTTTAGGTTAGCTTTTTGTAATCTTTTAAAAATTTCCTTTAGTCTCGTAATATGTTCGTGAATGGTTGCTGAGTATACAATGATATCGTCCATATATACTAGACATCTCTCGCTTTGGATACCTAGGAGTATATTATCCATTACACGTTGAAAAGTACTTGGAGCATTTTTTAAACCGGAAGGAGTACGGAGGAATTCATAGTGTGTCTATTTTCAACTGAAAAAGCTGTTTTGGAAATATCTTTTGGGTCAATTTCAATTTGGTGAAAACCTGAGGCTAAGTCAAGTGTTGTAAAGTATTGACAATGTCCTAACTGATCACGTAAATCAGTTATGTTCGGAAGGGGGTATTTGTCGTCAACTGTCACTTCGTTTAATTTTCTATAGTCTATTACAACTCTCCATTTTTGTTTTCCGGATGCGTCCATTTTTTTTGGAACAACCCACACTGGGGATGACCAAGGTGAAATAGAAGGTTGGATAATTTTTTGTTCTAAAATTTTCGAAATTTGAGTCTTAACTTCCTATGTACGTAAGGGTAACGATAAGATTTTGTAAAAATTAGTTTTGAGTCACCTGTATCAATTGAATGTTTAATTTCGTTTGTAAAAGTCAAATGGTCACCTTCGAGATAAAATATATCTGAAAATTCAAGGCATACTTCAATTATGAGTTCTTTTTCTTCCTTATTTAAATGGTCAAGTCTCCTCAATTGTTTTTTTATTTCTTGACTTCTGTCTGTCTCTAAGTTATATTGAGTGAAATCTGAAATATTATAATTCATTACTGTTTCTGAATCATTTACTATTTCTAATTTTAAGTCTGAAAATCTATTATTTTTGGAATGCAATTTATATTTACAATTGTTGTGAAAAATTCTCCTTTTTCGTTATTTTTTACTTATGCGTTCGGAAGTCGAACTTTTTCTTTTTCTTGAGCTAACAGTATAGCTTCACAATTTTTCAAATTAGATTTTAATTTGAATACTTTTTCTGTTCTTTCGTCTATTGAAATTATATTTTCTATTTTTGGTCTGAAAGTTGGAGGTATTTTCAAATTTTCTAGTGGAATTTGTTTTTCAATTTTGAAAAGAGGGACTTCTTTGAAATTTGTAATTAATTTTCGATTTTTAATGTCAACTATACCATCATAGTGTTCTAAAAAATCTGAACCTAAAAGTCCGTCGAATTCCATGTCAAGATCGTGAATATAAATCTTATGCAAATCTATGTCGTTGAAGGGAATCATAACAGATTCTTTAATTACAATTTTTTCATTACTAATACCTTGTATAGACAAATTTTCAGGTGATCGATGATAAATATATTTTTCTACGGCATGTAATTTGAAAATTGAAATTCCCGCTCCTGTATCAACTAAAATTTTGAATTCCCCTGTAGAATCATCAATGTAATACAAATCATTGGAGTTTACTGTATTTAAATAAATTTCTGGTAACTGTTGATTTGTGATGGGTTTTGAGATTGAGATTTCACTGTATTCGTGCAATTGATCTTCTCCGGTTGTTTGTCTTGTATTTCTAATAAATTCGTTTGCGTCGTAAGGTTGTTCATAATCTGATCGTCTGGAATTTTTTCCACAATAGGTGGCTTGTCTCGGTCTATGCGCTGGCAAACATCCTACGATTGTAATTCGTCTGAATAATCATAACTGTTTTCGTACGATTCATCATAATATTGCGAATAATCATTTTCATTGTCAGATGGAAAGTAAGAGTCTTCCTGATGATAAAAGTTGTCATGATCAACATATGATTCGGGTTCATAATGTTCATCAAAATGATGAGCTCTTTGATTCGGAAAATTTGGATTTTTCTGGATAACAGAAGGTCTTATTTGGTTTTGTTGAATGGGTCTCATTTGTGAAGGATTTTGTTGGAATGATTTTTGAAATTTTGAAATGTTAGTTGTTTTTTTGGTTCCCTTAATTTCTATTAAAAGTTGAATATTGGATTCGTGGATTAGTTGGTCATCTTCTTGGTTGAAAAAAAGTTGGTCCATTATTGTTTGAATTAGATTGTCCGAATTTTTGAGTTTCGAAATAGGATAGTTGGAGTTCCTTTTCATTCTAAGGGATGCTTCCACCATGTCTGTTGGGTTACTCGCACAAATAATATGTCCGAGTTTTGGTTCTAATCCGGTTAATAAGATATTAAGTACCATTGATTCTATTAAATTAGATTGTGCCGCTTTTTGTGTTTACGCCAAATTCGATTTCTGAATACACGAAAGCATTTTTGCGTTAGGTGTTTGTAATCTAGAAAAGAAAGCGAGGGCATTTTCGCTATTTCCCTGTCTTATTCTTTGCAAATCTTGGATTAGTGATGTTAAATCTCGTGAATCTCCAAAGTGTGAATTCAAAAGACTTCTGATATCTGTATTCGTTTCTGGGTTTCGTGAATTTATCAATTGGGCTGCCTTCGATTTTAATTTATTTCTGATATGAATAGTCAAAAGAATTTTTTGTTGACCTATGGCCATACGTTGGGCATGATCACAAGAATTCAAAAAGGTACTTAAGGAGATTGGATCTCCGTCATATTCGGGTACAATTGAAAATATTTCTGAAAGTCTATAAGGTTCGATTTCGGGAACATTTTCGTCTAGGTCATGCGCATTATCATGATCATTGTCGTCAGAGATAGACATTATGAATCACTTTTCAATTGAACTTGGGTGAAATTGAGTGAAAATTGGGTGAAAAATGGGGTATGTCACTGTTTGGGATGGACAAAACAGAACTTTCTTGAAATTAATAGTTAGTTTCAGTTGTACTGCTGAATATAATTCATACAGCTGAAATCTAATGACTAGAAAAAGATGATTCTATGTTACTTAAAATTATTTTCCCACTGCTAGGCGACAGAAGATGAAATCCTTTCTACTGTGTGAGCGTAGCTACCCTGGGATGAGCCTCGTTTTGCGTGTTTCTCAGAGCCACAGAGACCGTCTTCTCGTCTTGCGTTGGGTTCTTGCTTCTTGAAGGTTTGGAAACCACCACCCTGGTATTTCGGGGTGTTGTAGGAATTCGCACGACTGCGCCAATTTGTTTAAGTGGATTTGTTGAAAACTTCTTTTTTAAAACTTTTTATTTTTATATAATATAAATACAATTTTACGTATATGGCAATACACGGACGACTAGGGGAATAGAAGTGACGCTCCTCTGATCGGGACCTCCTTTTATAAGTTTGGAAATGCTGATGCAGAACTGCGTCTTGTTTACGATTCTGGATGCTTCTTGGGGCCCAGGTGTCTGAATGCTGACTATGCTGTCCTTTTTGTCATTGCAACATTGTTGCATACTACGTCGCCAATAACTGCGTAGAATACGGTGATTTTTCGATATAACATATATATATATATATATATATATATATATATATATATATATATATATATATATAAACATATATATATATATATATATATATATAAACTGAATAAATTTGTAGAAGGATATTCTGAGTACATTATGGATGAAGAAACTTTCTTGTTAGCGAGTAAAATGTTTATTTAATCAGATGAAAGTGAGAAACGAACTAATCATTATTTTGATTGAAGAATTTTTCAAACATACATCTAGTAACACTATATAATAAATGTCAATTTTAATATATACTAGTAGTGTTCATAGTGATATGATTTGAAAAGTTCTTCAATCACAAAATGGTGATTAGTCGCGTCTTCACTGAACCTCACCTTACTGTCTTGATAATGAAAATAAACATTTTCGAAAGCTCGACTAAATAAGAAAGAGTTTTTCTTTTTTCATCGGCCATTAAATTTGACTGCAACCTCAAGGAATATCCTTTCTACAAAGTTTATTTCAAATTCATAGTTTTTTTTCAACTAGTCCAGTCACAAGACTACCCTTTCTTCTATATATATATATATATATATATATATATATATTTCGTATGCGAAGCACATAACAAACATAGATACAATAAAATATTGAGAGTAACGTGTACAACAAATATAAAAAATAGATAGATAACATGAATTGTAGAAAACTTAGGGCAGATATGAGCTAGACATTGATATCCAGATCATTAATCCAGTTACCCGCCGTTTGGAAAGCTGTGTGGAGTTCTTGAAGCCCTCCAGGAAAGAATCTCGTTGAGCATTCATTTAGGATGTGGTCCATAGTCTATCTAGGAGCACCGCAATTGCATTCCAGCGATGCCACTATGCCCCATTTGTGCATCATGTCCCGACACCGCCCATGACCAGTTCTGAATCGGTTTTCAGGTTTGGTGTGGAAGATCTGAACCTAGAACTGGGAGTATTGGTTCATGGATGATGTCTATGTTCTCTATATCAGGTCTACTTGAAACAAGCTCATTCCATTCATGGGCCATGCAGAAGTCATCTTTCAGTTCATCGTCCATTCATATTGGTTGACGGGATTTGGAACGGTTGGGAGGGAGATGGAAGAGTTTTCTGAATGGGTAGGCTGTCGGGGGTTTTTACTCGCTTTCGACCATTCCTTGTGTGCCGCAGCTGATCTTCGTTATTGCACAGGGGCTGAGTTTGTCAGTATAGGGGCTAAGTTTGTCAGTATAGGGAAGTAGACTTCAAAGTTCCACTGATTCATTGATTCATTCATTGATTCATTGATTCATTGAGTTGTACAACGACTATATTTGTGTGGTGGCTCTTGTACCAGACGAGTAGGTCAGTGCTCGAGCAGCATTTTTAAGAATGTCCCCATCTGCTTCCCATGTAGTCCCTGCACGCTTATGGAGAATATTGTTTCTTCAGTGCTGTCTTTGTCAGATGTTGGCAATATGTTGAAGATCTGTTGAGCGTAACTGCCAGATATGTAGGGTTATGGTAATGTTTAACCCTTTCTCCGCCAAACGAAACATTCAGTTCATTATGAGCTAGTTCGTTCGATGAATGAAATGCACTGACCTCTGATTTCACTGGGTTTGGTTTCAGGCACCATTTAGTGTAGTATTTATGTATTACTTCAAGGTCCTCTGTTGATTGGTCACTTCCCGTCTCCAGTGATTGGTGTTGTGTTGCGAGGGCCATGTCGTCAGCTTATATGTATTCATGGGCAGTGGTAGGAGAAACGTCGTTTGTGTAGATGTTGGAAATGAGTGGGGCCAGTACCGATCCTTGCGGGAGGCCGTTTTTTATTGTTCGGGTGCGGCTCTCCCTATCTTTGACATATACAGTTATTCTGCGGTTGCTTAGCAAGTTTTGGACAAGGAAGCAGATTTTTTCGCATGGAATAACTTGTTGGGTCTTGTAATTTCAACCGACGAAACCAAAAAGGAGGAGGTTCTGTAGTCGACGCGTATATATATATATATATATATATATATATATATATATATAATATATATATATAAATATATATATATATATATATATATATATATATATATATATATATATATATATATATATATATATATAAATGAAAAATTAAATAAACCTTCTTAGTCTTCATGATAAATGAGCTCCTAAACTGATGTGAGTAACAATTTTGAGTCGGCGCCAAACAAACTAGCAATTGAATTAGGTAAAGCGTAAAATGATGGCAGCGAGATGCATAGCGGCGTTTTGATTAATTCTTCAAAGTAATATAATAATCTTCAATAATTGTTTGTTTGGCGCCGAATCAAAATTAAGTATTCACATTAGTTTGGGTGCTCAATTACCAATGAGACTAAAGAGGTTTATTTTATTTTTGCCTTTCAGCTGATTTTTTAGTCGGTTTAATTTTTTGTTGAAAAGTTTTTATTTCAGATCGTATCGTGGGCCGATGTTAGGTCTATGAATGCACAGGCAGTTTTGACTCCTTTCTGGAAGCTTGCTTCGATAAAGGAAGTGGATCCAACTACCTGATCTGCGAAGGAGCGGCCAGTTCTGGAGCCTGCTTGTTCTGGTATAGTTATCGTTTCAACAGTTGGAGAAATTTTATTATATAGCAAGCGTTTCAGTAGTTTCTAGCACTTGCTCAGTAGAGCAATCCGACGGTAGCTTGCTGGATCTGCTGGTTACCTGGTTTAAGTATCACAAGGATCTTGGACTGCCAGAATTTGTTGGGCATTTCACCTGGGTGGAGTATGAAGTTGAAGATGTTCAGTAGCCATTTCTTGGCTCTATTTCCGAGGTTCTTTTTGGATAGTCTTCTTTGCTGCCTCATGCAGGATATTTACGAACTGTTTATAGTTTTCCATGCCAACGTTTGTTTCTTGAATGTTCTTTTCAACATCATATTGGAAGAGTCTCCAGTTTGCCTTTCTAAAATTCCATCTCTTGAGTTTGGCTGTTCTGATGGTTGGGATTGGATGACTACGTTTGAAAGTATTGGTCTTTGCAGACTTCTGAAAAATTTATTGAGTACTTCACGGTAGGCTGGAAGAGGTTGGTCCAGTTGGTATTTGCTCACAAAACAGAGGTCGGGGTTGGCGTCTCTTTGCCATCCCGCCGAATGGAATGTTTTATTATCTGTGAAAGTGAAGGTTATGGATCTCTGCCCAATCAATCACTGAATCCCCGTCCTTGTTATTCATCACATAGCCCGAGGATGTGTGGTAACTATTGAAGTCACCTATATAGGCAGTGGGATGAGGGATTGTGGAAACGACCTAGTCAGGCCAACTGATAGCAGGGGATTTGTGAACTGATATGACGTTCACGGATAATTCCAGTTTCAGTATTACCAGGCCAACTACGGCGGAGGCGATAGGCACGGCAAAAAATCCATGATGTTATGTTTTACTAGTATAGCAGATCCGTGAATGTTGGACAGTATGTATGTGGCTATTTTGAAGCGTTCGATCTTCACTCTGTAATTCAGCTGATTAATATCGCCAACATGGAGTTCCTGAAGGCAGACGATATCAACGGATTCCTCTCTGGCTAGAGGGGATATGTATTCACTCTCGGATCCGGATATTCCTTCACAATTGAGTTGCAGAAATCGAACTGATGGTCCGATTTCCTTAGTCGGGTGGCCATGAAAATGACCCCTGCTTCTTGATAGCATGTCGTAAGGGGTACTGTGATCTATTCAAGATCATGCAATGGGCTTCGCAATTTGTGTAGACTCTCAGCCAGTAAGCTGTTGCCCAGTGTGTACCACGAGGGGTAAATCTACACACACCCTAGGACAACTGATAAAATATCCGAACACATTCAGTAAATAAGTATAAAGTTTAGTGACTTACGATTCCACAACCCACAGCTCTTCGTTAGTCAACTAACAAATTTTGAAGTACATAACCACTAAATAAAATATCCAGTTACTATAGAATTCAATTTTCGAAAGCGATGCAGAATAAATTTCCATGTTTATGGAATTAAATTACTCAAAATGCTCTTATGACAACTCACCGTGTCCATTTGAAGATATACCAGGATTTCCCTCAAACCTTTGAAAAGGCCAAATGATTCAAGAGAATTTTCACATTTTATTACTGAAACGTCAGCATCATAACTCTCTTATGTATTTTTGTGCGAGGACGGCAATATTTGCTTGCGGTGAGATGTACATCCGGTTGTCGTGAACGCAAACGACTATAATATCCCTGGAAAACTCCCGTCATAGGGCAGAAAGAAGTGTTATACAATGATATGGCTCCATTCATACGAATGATTTATGGTTTACACAGGGCTCTCGTGTGCTTTTTATATTGACGACCGGTTTGAAAAATATTTGGTAACTCAGAAAAATATCTCGTGTTAGGAGTAGAAGTATTCATTTCACTACAATATACAATAGTATTAGTGGAACGTACAAAACATGCAAAAGATATAAATGTAAAGACATAGTGTAAATAAACGAAATTTTCCAAACGTCGAATCAGAATGGTGATTCTAGACAGTTTTTTCCGCTAATACAGCGATATGTGGGTCCCCGTTGAGTCTATTGTCAAGATATATGCCAAGTAATTTTACACAGCTACCTCTATTGATATTTGAATTTGAAGATATACGAATGGACTGATTCTTCTCCAAAACAAGGTTGAGTTTATTACAAGTGAACCAAATTTGGCTGAAGCCATTGTCTCATTGGATAACGTGTACATATTACCAACATTATTACTCTGACAGATAAATGTTGTATCGTCAGCAAAAAAAATCATGTCCTGCATCAAACTGAAACATAAATCAACACCATTCTTACATGCATTTATTTCATAGTCACCGAGTCCAGAAACAGACATACCAAAGTTCAAGATGGTGGTTATCAAAAGTAATATTTCCCATTGAATGTGAAATTGGGTACAAATTACCCTGACACAACGTAACGTAAAACAAACTAGAGGTTGCAGTTTCACTAGTTATGTTCAAACGTTCATTCGACCTGATATTTCATTGATTGATAGGTCACCGAGCAGGAAATCCAATCACAGCGACACGGTTTACATGTATGTCTGATGCCATTCATTATTTCTGTTCCCGAGATCACGCAACACCTTATCAAGTTCAGGGAAATCTCTGAGAGTTCAAGTGTAGTGCTTTGCTTCGGAGTTTCGATAAACTGTTGAGGTGTTATATATATATATATATCCCCCCTATCATATATATATATATATATATATGATAGGGGGTACTTTTCCTGGGGATTGGTATATATATATATATATATATTATATATATATATATATATATATATATATATATATATATATATATATATATATATATATATATATATATATATATATATATATATATTAGAGGGGTACTTTTCCTGGGGATTGGTATATATATATATATATATATATATATATGATAGGAAATGTTTATCAGATAATGAAACTAATTAATTCATTATTATTAGTTTCGTGGTTTATGCTATGTTTGTTTTACAATTTTTCTATGCATTTTACTGTTCTGGAATTTTGTACCATGTTCTAGTCAACGCATATGTCTTAAAAAGGTCAACACTGAAGTTTTTCTATTGTCATGAGTATGTTGCCAACAATACATTGAATTTGCACAATTTATAAAAATAATATAGAAATCAAAATTAATGGAAAAATCTTTGGATCTCCAGTAGACAAAATGGTATACAAGTTGGAACATCCTGTATGGTGAATCATATCAGAAGAAAACCCAACAGCGACATGTCAAAAACAATTGAGGGAAAAAAAAATTTGAAAAAGGAAAAGTGTCAAATAAGAATTCTAACAAACTTTGTACATATGATATAAAATATAAAATTAGAAATTGTCAAATGAAATCCTTAGAATAGTTTAAAACAAGAAAAAGTGATACAGAAAGTGGGGAAAAACTTTAAATTCCTTAAAAGAAACAAAAAGAGAGGGTTGCCAAGAGAAGGAATAACAAGCTGGAAGAAGATGAAAACATGATGTTAAACGAAATCACGTATGAATTTGAAGAAGAAAAAATCAGAAAATACAAGGAAAAAACAAGCAGATCAATCATTGAATGTAATAAAACGCATCCAGAGAGGAATGGGAATATAAACCAAGGAGAAACTACTCACCTGATAAATACCACAAAAATCCTGCCCGTAACGTTGCCAATAACAAAGGGGACCTTCTACAGTGGATCTGTACTTTCCCATACATGAAGAACATTTCCAAGAGTCAGAAAAACACTCATGAGGAAGAATAGCAGGTATTTCAGACCAGAACTACATAAAGTGAACATATTAGTTCTAGAACTCTTCTTTTGGATCACTTGTGGTCCATTCATTTGAACATTATTTGCCTTTTTTCATGCTTATAGACTGAGCATAACCTTGAAACGTATATTCACCACTTATTTAACCACACATGAGCAAGTTCTTCACTACTTTATTTCACTGTTTTTATTAAAATGAGTTAGATATCGCAGGTTAGGTCGTTTTAAAGACTTATTTCAATAAAAAAATAACTATTTGACGATTTTCTCAATTCATGCTTTATCTATTGATCACCTAATCACAAATATTTCCACAAAACAGTACTTTTGACTTCAAGCAGAGCAACAACTTGGCACTACTCCGTGAGAATGGAGATTCGTCATACTCCATAGGCGTACCGACTGAGCTGGTATAAGGTAGGGGAGTTCAGTTAAAAGAGTGTGCAAGAAGGGTAAGAACAACATAGCCGGTTATTTATTATTGTTATGATAGGTATTTACTCTTCAAAATTAACAAGTAAGAGAAGAAATCAATTGAACAAATTACAAAAAAGATTTTATTATATGACCAGTTATTGAATAATAAAAAAAATACCAATAAAATTATTATAAAAATTAGTCCCATCATAATAATATATATATATATATATATATATATATATATATAATAATCTGGGTTCGTCACCCTTGTTAATATGTAGGAATTTGTATTTTCTCGGGATTTAGATATTTTGGAACAGAAAAACTGTGCTCTCATGAAATTATAATTACGTTTCGCCTGAAGGCCTCCTCAGGCTTTTTCAGATTCGTATCAACAAAAACAATTTTTTCTGTGAAAAGAGAATTTATAATACATGTTTGAAAGCAAATTTCATAGTTATAGTTTCTAAAGGGGGATATTCTTACCTTTCAACACAATTTCAGGTTGTTGAAACCATTCCATGTTTTCTCCATCATTTTTATTTCAGCATGTTTGTTTAAACATGGAAATCATATGAAATGTTCATTTAGTCTCATCCATGTATGTTATTTGGAGTTGAAATGTTAGGACGACATTTGACATGTTATGTCAAGTTGATAGTGGTATGAGCATATGGTTTTGTAATAGTGTTACTGCTGTCATCTACTTTGTTCGTGCGTGACTGGTTGTTTGAGGGAAATCGTTTCTCATCTTTGTTTATGTGTTATGAGTTATTGCTAGGAGGGGGAAAACATCTCACAAGAATGAAAGGGAATATTTTATTATATGATGTTGTGGTATACTTGAAAAATTGTTTTTGGCAGTCTTGTCATTAAGTGCATTTTTATTATTTTTTATGTATATCATTTCGGAGAATTCCGTGTATTTTTCGGTTGCTAGAATTTTTGTATTTTCATTATCAAAATCATAGTTGGTTCATCTTTCATGTTTATTTAGTGCAGTGAGGCAGTTTTTTTGTATATTTGTGAGCTTTAATTATATTTTCTTGATGCTGTGAGGTTTGACCTATGAATACAACGTGGCAATTTGAGTTATTTCAAGGGATTTTATAGACAAGAGTGCTTTTTTTTCAGGATTTTTTGGTTTTTAATTTGGGAAATAGTGTTCTATTCCGAGTATTATGCCCTTTGTATCATTGTTGTGGCAATTTTTTCTGCAAAGCCTTGTATAGTGGTGATAGTGATTTTTTATGTTTGTTATTTTCTGGCTAATATTTGATCGGGCTAGTTGATTTCAAATAAGGCTGTTTTCGCTTTTTTTATGACGTTAGGTCTATATCCCGGATCGGATAAAGTAGTGGCTCTGTCAGCAAGTCCAATTATTACAGATTTTTTGGGACAGAGGATATACATGTATATATATATATATATATATATATATATATATATATATATATATATATATATTTCTTTTGCAACGATATTAAAGAAAAATGTTTTCAACTCGAATAGAATGTAATCCACGTAGTAGATGGGAAGTTATATTAAACGCTCACTTCGGCGTCTTCATGGCAGAAATGCATTTGCTGACCAATACATTTTTCAATTATTCTGTTCACACTTGAAATAAGATGTAATAATATTACTACTCTGTAATTCAACAGTTGAACACATTGTTGAGTTATTGAACTTCAATATTTTCACTGAATTATTTGAAATCTTCACGGTACACAACACTATCATCTCTCTCGGCTTTATACTTCCTTTGATCACACATCATCCGATGTTAATCGAATTTCGATATCACATGGGCCGAAGTATCGTGCAGGCCCCGGCTGTGTTATTTTTCGAGAAAATAGTGTAGGCGAATACAATTTGGATGAAATGAGGGTTGTCTATCGCTTGTCCACTATTAAAACTATATTGTTATTTGAAATTTGAAAGAATTTCATTCAGTCATTCAAAAGTTATAAGAGTGTTCCTATGTCCTGAACCACCAGGTATATGTAGAGACTGTGAACTTTCAACATTGAATATAACTTACATATGTTTGAGATAAAAAGTTATTGTCAACAGAGGATAATCCAGTTCTGGAAGTAACCCAATCGAGAAACAATTATTGTGATTCATTTTAAGCGATATTCAATTTAAATTTATACTTATCCATTTATCCGCTGATGTCCGAATGTTCTCCATCATCATAAATTTTTTTGCCATTTTCGATGGTTTTATTGAACAATCCCAACTTTCGATTATATATATTTGGAGAACAATTTCAAATATTCCCAAATAAACAGCAATTCGTATGTGGGTTTTCCAAAACTATTTTTTTTTAATTGGGCATTTTTCTTCTGCCCATCTTGCCACCCAATACGTTTCTAACTGAAACATCGGTTTCGTCGGAGACCTCTCGGTGAAGGAACTCCTTTATATAAGACCACCAACCCGGTGAAACTATATATCAACCCTCAATGAAGTTTAGAATTATGAACAAAAATTAGGAGCAATGAATAAACTAATTAGAAATAGAAGACTCAATGCATTGACAATTCGAATCAAAATCAAAACTTATTTTTCCCAAAATCTTACAACTGTCTAATCAATCAAAACAATCATGTTCAACTCTTTAAAAATATACAATGGATCCAAAAATGTCTATCAGAAAGGTCATTTCCTACATTATCCCACCTTGAGTCACGTGGACCATCTAAGAAGTGACTCAACATCGTAATCTTTTTAGTTTAATAATTTTGGCCCATATCGAGTAGCAGTGGAATGAGACTCAGGTTCGTGTTCCAACTCCTTTTCTTCATACAAATCCTTCAATTCAATGGGGGTAGGGACAATGAGTTTTCCGGTTGTTCTGATTCTTTCCAATGTTCTTTCAACTTCCGATGGAAAAACATGCTGAATAGGACTCAATAAAAACCCTGTCTTCATTTTCAAACGAAGAAGTCGTACATTTCCATCTCTACCTGGTAGAAGTTCTTCCACAATAGTGAGTGGCCATTCAAGTTATCATTGATCGAATTCTTAGCCACGTTCTTTTTCGAATGGAGAAGTGTTTTGAAAAAGTTGATTGGCTGGCCATCGACTTGGATAGCAAGGTTAGCCAAGTTAGGTAATGTTGTGTTCTCTTCTTCTAGACATTAACAGGATTCGCCTATATTTTATGTAAAATTGTGCCGAAAATTAGTGATTTGGTGTTCGTAGTTAACCCTTTCACTGCTCTTGACGTATATATACGCTAGCCGCTCAACTGCTCTAGACGTATATATACGCATCTAAAATTAAAATTAGATGGGATTACAGTATTTGGATACACATGCTGATAATGTCATTTATATCTCCAATCTCCAAAATTAGTCTAGTTGAATCTTCGGAATATCCAACCTTGGGAAAGTCTCCAAAACGATAAAAGAATTGTAATACTTGAAAAAAAAATACAATCGCGTTTGTATACCCTTGACAAATTCTAATGGTACAATTTTTGTTTTGCTGATATGCGTTGTTGCCGAATTGGTTACTTCGGTTTACTGAAAATCTGATATGGGGATGATTCAAAGTGATTACTATACTAATCAATCGGGCAAATCGTGCAATGATATTGAACTTTGCGGAAATGTGCTGTTGCCAAGTTATGGACGCTAGAAATAATTTGGTAAAGTTTTATATAGAAATTTTGCTTGGAAAATATCGAGAAACTCTTCTGCGCAATCAATTTTTTTGGTGTGATTTTCGTCTCCAGGAAATGCGTTTTTGCCGAATTGGTCATTTCGGATTAGTGGAAAATCGATTTTGCAGAAATGCGCTGTTGCCATGTTATGGACGGTGGTTGTCGTTGAGAAAAGATTTATGGAAATTTTAGATACAAACTGAATATAAATCTTTTTCCAAATTGGTAATTATAATTTTGTAATGCGTGGTTGCCAATTTATAGAAGCTGAAAAATAAAAATGGATGAAAATTTTATTTGAAGAACACGAACCTACATCTTCCTATATTTTGATTTTGTTCTTTGTTCTCCGTGCATTAAACATAAACGGATGTATTGTTACGAATCCATCCTACGCCCCTGGAAAATGAAACGCCACTGGCCTGGATTCCAAGGAAACACAGCGAGTCTAGAGCGGAAACGAATCGAGAACCAGCATTACCCCGCGCGAATATTCGAAATGTACCAGAGCCAGGAATTCAATATAAGGCCTCGACGCGCTGCGAATGTAGTTCACAGTACAGATTTAGGTCAGTTCCGAGGGTAAAGACTACAGATTAGCGACTTCGGAGTGTTTACTCATAGTGGTGATTAAGGGCGAGTTATACATTATCAGTATTTTTAGATTGAAAATACCTCCAGAAAAAGAGGTCCAGCGGGTTGCAATCTGGTGAGCGAGAAGGCCAAGGTATTGGATCTGCTCTGCCAATCCACCAATTCGGAAACCGTAAGCTTAAACAATTGCGCACAGTTGAATGAAAATGAGGTGGAGCACCATCGTGCATAAATCATAGACGCTGACGAATGCTTGAGGGCATAAAAGGGTATAAAAAACTTTCTAAATTGTTTTGCAAGAAGTGTAAGTATGTGTCGCCATTTGAAATTCTCGGGAAAAAAATGGTCCAATTATTTCATCTTCCAACATTTAGGCTAAACTGCACATGATGACGTTTTTTTCTAATCTTGTGCGGATTTTATACAGCCCAGACATGAATATTGTGGAAATTCACTACTTCATCGCGGCTAAATTTAGCCTAGTCAGTGAAAAGGATGCGGTTTAAAAAATTCAGATTTCTTTCGCACTTCCCAAGTACCCACCTAGTGAACTGCAAGCGTCGCGGGAAATCCCCTGGAAGCAATCCTTGAACACGTTGAACATGGTATGGATATAAACTATTTTCACTTAACCGTGAAACACAAACGTCACCCTTACAAGTAAATCAAATCGCTGTTACAATTTGAACGTCAAAAGCGTCAAAGGGGAAAACAAGGAAGAAAGTCATAGCCCACTTAGTATTTAAGTTTGTTACTTCAATATTCCCCTTTCATTTGCCATCAATTTTTTCGAAAACTGTTAGCTGATTCAAAAAAATGCAAGAGACCAAAATTTCAGGTTTTTTCATGGCCAACTTAACTGTGATATTCAAATAGTTTTTTTTTTTGAAAATAGAAAATTTTGGCTATAAAAACTGTAGGCAACCCTCATCCACCCCTTTGAATCAGTTACTTCTTTTTTGAAGCAAGAAATGAATAGAGCGTCCAAACATTTGATTCATAATTGTAGCCACTACTCGAAATATTTGTATTGGATTTTGTAACACCCTGTAGTTGTTTTCTGTTAGACATTCACAAAAAATAACTTCATTTTAATGGTGGATTTTTCAATTCACAGAAAAATCTTTCTATCAATATTCAATTGAGAATGTTTCCCTTTTCAACCCTGTACATATTCAACTGACATTGGATAAACTTCAACAAGCATGCATGAAGCTTTTGCGGATGAATCGTAAGGTGCTAGCTGAGTCCGTAATATGGAGATGAGTCCGCGAAAGCCGTTTGCGTACGTGCTACATACAATATTTTTATGTACAAGTTTTTCAAAGAATGTTTTATATAAAAGCATTTTATTTCTGCCATCAAAATAAAGAAATATCAATAATCAATCAAGTAAGGCAACTTCAGGAACTGAAGAAAATTCAAAAATTGCAACTTTTACGAACTTGTCCGTGAAGTGTTGCCATGGATATGGCAATACATTACAAACAAGTCAGTAAAAGCAGCATTTCCGGATTTTTTGTTATCCTGATGTAGTTTTGAGGAGCGTGTACAAAAACATATTTCAAAAAATACACCAGTTCCCTCTCGCAGCATAGGCAGACGAGTAATAGATCGGAATCGATAATTACGTTTAACTGAAAGACATTCCCTTAAATTTATTCCAAGGACTGAAAATACAACGATGTAAAGTTTGCGCAAAACAGCACAAAAAACGGAAAATCAGACATATATGTCGCACATGTGAAGTACCATCGTACCTCATTCCTTGTTTAGAAACATAACATACAAAAAACATTTTTAATTCTTTATTAGTTATGGTATTTTGTATTTTTTTTCCAGTTAATATAAACGTCAATCCAAAATATATATAATTTGTTTTCTTTGAATATTCGATGAATTGGCCCAGTCTGCTCTAGACGTATATATACGCACAACCTAAAATATTGCGCATGTGAAGTAATATTTCAAAAATCATTTTTGCAGTGAAAGGGTTGATTCTGGTAAGAAGAGGAAGGCATTCTGTGATATTTGCGCAAGGAACACATTTTCTGAGATGTCTTCTCCCATCGAAACCCAATTCAGTGTTCTTGCATCTCGCGACTGACAGTCACTATTGTGCCCAAAAAATCGAGGAAAATCAACGCTACCGAAGTACCCACGAGCGAAGCCAAGCGTGTTTTGAAAAAATTGATTGGCCGGCCATCAACTCAGATAGCAAGGTTAGCCAAGTTAGGTTAGTTGTGTTTCCTTCTTTCACGTAAGATTAGATTTATAGAGCGGACCTTGACACGCTGAACTCATAACGCATTTGTTGAAATATCTGCTCCTACTGAAATCTAATTCAGTGTACTTGTACCTCGCGACTGACTGTCACTATTGTGCTCAAATATAATTCGTAAAAACGAGATAAATCACTGCTACCGAAGTAGCGAAGTGTTTTGAAAAATATGATTGGCTGGCCATCGACTATAGCAAGGATAGCAAGGTTAGCCAAGTTAGGTTATCTTGTGTTCTCTTCTTCTACGTTTCATGTGAAATTGTTCCGAAAATTTGTGATTTGGTGTTCGTAGTTAATGCTGGTAAAAAGAAGAAGGCATTGTGAGATATTTGCGGGAGGAAACGGAGCTTGGAAAATACACGTGTTCTGGATCAAATGAAGCTATCTAACTCGGAAAGGGAAGACAGCGCCGCGTTCTTCCGTATTCGTGTTCGGGGGGGAAAAACACGTAAAAGAGTCTTTCAGATATTTTCGGGGAGGAGTGCTTTTACCGGATAGTCATTCTAAATATTTCCGCGCAAACGGTTATTTTCGGAATTATGGCCCCAGAAAGTTTAAAAAGAGTCAGTTTTCAACTTTCACTTATCATAGACGGCTTGATTTTTTCATTTTTTCAGCAACACACTGAATAAAACCGTTTTGATTCACATAATTTCAATTATCACAATAAATATATAATTGGGTCTACCGGCACATTCGGCAACATTGGATTTTCAACATTACTGATGAATGACAATTAACATTGTCAATCATCTCAAATCTTGTTTCCTGTTTACTCAAAGACTTTCAAATTTTCAAATAGGAAAATTACGTTTTATCCAAACTTTCTTCGGGACATTTAATATATATCTTCTACATATTCTAGTATCGCATTCATAAAGTCTAGTTCTTACTGTTCAGAGTGCTTGTTTCGTGAATGATTGTGAAATAATCCTTTTTAATTAAAACAGTTCATTGATACCTACATGCCATGAAGTTGGTCATTTAAAAAAAAAAAAAATTTTCGACTCTTTCCGCAGAAAAATGTTGGTTGCTCAACGAAGTTCAGCGTATTTCACTTTGCTGTAGGTTTCCTTCAGTCTGACTATACACCACTATATAAAGAATGAGCTTTATTTTCGTTTCAACACAGGTTCATAGTTATTTCACGGGACAATATTTCCGAATTATAAGATCGTTGGGAACCAGTATCTCACGGCATGAGCAAAACGGGTTTTGCTTTTACTGACAACTTTCACTAAAGAGTCTGTAGAAAATCTCATCCGGAAGTATGATTGGAAAGAAATTCGCTTCGAGCAGAAATATCTTTCGATTGTGCTTTCCCATGATCACACATGACAGCTGTAGGTCTTCCATTACATGTGGGACATTTCACTTTCACACGGCATCTTCGTGCCATCCTATGCCCAAATTTCAAACATATGGAACAACAGCCTTTCTCTTTCTAATTGTGTGATTTTTTTCCGTGAGTGAGTGGAGCACCATCACAATCAGCCGATGAATGTTTTCCACTACAAAAATCACACTTCATATGAGTTTTCTGATTCAATAAACCTGCCGCAGAAAATACTACTTCGGCATGTTTCATAACAGCCTTATTCATGGTAATTATTTCAGGACTTTTTTTTATATACAATCTTATTCTCAGTTTATTATATTTGTGAGAGGTCATCAACCCGGCAATATTTGAATCTCAATCTTTTGGAGTACAATCAGCTTTCGAAAGTTCATCATACATTTCACTCAACTGAATCTGGATATCTCCTCTAGCATATCCATCGTACGTTACTTCGTGAAACTAGTTATCTGCGCAGATCGGGCTTTCCTAATTTTCTCCATTAAGGGAAGTCCTGTCACGGTCGCCAAACAATGTATGAACTTCTTTATGTAAGACGACCTACTCGGTGAAACTATATAACAACCCTTAATGAAGTTTAGAATTATAACAATGAATAAACTAATTGGAAACAGAAAACTAAATGAATTGACTATTGGAATCGAAATCAAACTTATATTCTCCAAAATCTTACAACTGTCAAATCAACCAAAACAATAATGTTTGGCTCTTCAAAAATAAAAAAAATAAAAATCTATAAGAAAGGTCATTTCCTACACTCAGTGATTATTTAACGGACCCCCCCCCCACCACTGATGCTTACCAGCAAGTATCCTCAGACAGGTACAAACTATTTTGTCATTGTACGGTTTCAATCACTAACCATTACGTATACTCATTCAATACCTATTTTTTTTCAGCATGGCAGTCCCGAGAAGTCGATATTACCAAATTCCTCGATTAGAGTGAATTCGGTAAACAAGAACGATTTATTTCTGTAAATGCAATAAAAGTGAATAATCGGGAGCGGATTTTCTCGCTTTTCCTCGGGCCATTTCCAACTTCAACGGATTGGAAGTTACGTCTCCCTGAAAAAGGAAATATGACTCCAGTTTGTATACTAATAAACTACCTTTGAGATATATCGAAAGTAATAATGGTTCACATATGGATAGTTCTCACGGGGTGACCCCATTTTTCTCCGAGAAGCTCGTTAACAGAAGTCTCGATGGAATACAGAAAGTTTTCGAGGGTGTTCAGTTTCGGGGAAAAATAGTCTTCGTAGAAATATCAAAATAAATAATAGAAGTTCGAAGAACTGAAATATAATTGTGTTACTTCGGAATATATGTAATTATCAGTTCAAACCTATTTTTTTGTTAGGAATATTCATTATGTGCATGTTTTTCCAAGTATAATGTGTTTCATACTTCCAAGGGCTGTTCTGAAAAAAAAAGCGCGTGCAACTCAGTACACGTGAGAGAAGTGAAACCTCATTTATCGTAAGGGGTTGAACAATATATTTTTTTCTCAGAAGCGTTTTGTATGAAACGTTACATGAAAATGTTGCACTCAAACTGGACCGTGAAATTTTACTCTCATCGCGCCCAAATGGGTTTCACTGCTCCTATTTTCCGTCCTTTCTTGCGACAGAAGCGTTCCGTTTTAAACGTCACATGAAAACATAGCGTTTCGTTTGAAACGTTACATGAAAACGTTGCACAGAAGCATTTCGTTTGAAACGTTACATGGAAACGTTGCACAGGAGCGTGGATCCCACCAGCACGTATACGTTAGTTTATATTTTCTTTAGTTTTTGGTAGATACCATTATATAAAACTGTAAGTAATTACTGGTTTTATATATTCAGCTATCATAATAAAATAAAAATAAGTTTATATTTCTATTTTAGAATGAGTTCAAGACCGTTGACAGAAACAGAATTGTCCAAATCAAGATGAATAAGTTTTGAGTAGTTATGAAAGTGATAATGATTCGGAAAACTCGGCTACTGAAGGTCTGGAATATGAAAATGTGAATTTGGTAATCTTGATGAAATAACTTACTCAGAGGATGAAATTGAGAATTCGGAACCAGTAGATCAGCAACTTTTTTATGGAAAAAACAAAAAATATTTCAAATGGTCCAAAGCTATGCCAATAATCACTCGCGTTCGTAGATATAATAATGTTACACGATTGCCAGGAGCAAAGAAACATTGATTCAAACGACATTTATTCTGCCTAGAAATTTATTCGTTTCGGAAAATATACTGAATGAGGTCCTAAAATATACAAACATAAAAATTCAAGGTATAGAAATTCAAGGACACAACCTACATATACGAAAGATCTAGATATAATCGAATTTCAAACTTTTGTATTATTATTGTATTTATCTGGAACTATGAAGTCTGCACATGAAGACGTATCTAGTTTATTTGCAAGTGACATATTTCGCGCAACCATGACCGTGTCCCGTATTTTGTTCATTTCATGTTGTTTGCGTTTTGACAGTGAAGAAGATAGGGAACAGAGCAAAACTTCCGACGAACTTGCGGCCATTAGAAAAATATGGGACACATTTATAGGGAACTGTAGAAAATTGTATACGCCAGGCACCAACGCCACAAATGATGAAATGTTGTTCCCATTTCGAGAAAGGATGTTCATTCAAAATGTACATGCCTAAAAAACCGGCCAAATATGGCCTAAAAGTATGTGCATCTGTGATTCACGCACATTTGTGCAATGCCTTCATTTATACTGAAAAAGATACGAGTGTAGGGGGAGGCGAAATAAGACTAAAGAGACAGAAGAAAGAGTGAGGCATGGAAAAAAAAAGAAAAACAAGAACTCTTGATTCTGACTAAATCTGTTTTAGAACTTGTTTCTGAAATGGAGGCTCAAGGGACTAGCACAATGTTATTCTTTCTTAATTGGTTATATCTGGTCGAAGGCCAGCACAATTTTTGCTCAAAATATGTATTTGTGATTGGAGAATTATCATTTGTTGAAAAAACTCCGTTCCAGAATTTATATTTTTGCTATTATGTTCTGTTTTCACAACAATATATCGATATCTATACAACTATGAAAAATGCCAACCATCTTCAAAACATACAAAGTGATTTAAAACTTACCATGTACAACAGATTCAATATTTGGTGGTTCCACTCAATATATACGAATAAAATTACTTTTGTTTCGCTTATATTATTACGACTAAGAAAACCCACAGTCACTATTTCTTTTTGAATGCCCTGTTTACACTACTAATTACATAAAAGTGTCAGGATTGAAGGAGTATATACTCAGAAAACTTCAAACCTAGCGACAAGTTCCCAAATGAAAATAATGCATATGAGGAAACAACTAGTACCGTGTCAATTTCACCTATCTATGTTTAACCAATTGAAAAAATTCTTGGATCAAATCCCTAACTTCTGATTTGTCATTACCCTTATTGGTGAGTCAGACCTCAATATGACGTAAAATAACCCTTCATTACTCATTCGTAGTCGATATGACATAAATTTCTACCAGGAATTTCATGGGCTATCTTGAAATATAGTCAATAAATGAATTGAAGAATTATTCCTGGATCATGATAACTTTGTATGGAGACGTTTTCCAAGACCTCTCCAAACGTGAAGTAGACCTCTTCGAGAGAATGAACGTATCTTGATCTGACCACAACAATAAGATGTCTCACTAAATTATCCAGATGCAAGACTGATGAAATTACTTAACCCTTGTCACGTTCAGACACCTCATTCCTCTCAACGCGCTACCTATTTCCTGGGATCCATCATTGTCCCACTTCGGAACGAGCTGACATATTACAGCAAATAAACGTGATCGTACACGGCAATCTCGTTGAGGTTTTGGTAAATATACCTCAGTGGCTAGCGGTTTCGTAATATTTTCTTTCATAAATCTTATGTGAATATTTATTTCTCTTGGTTAATATTTGTCAATATTTTACATGCGTTAACTGAAAACTGAATGGTTCCCCAGGAGTTAATCGAAATGATAAGCACAATCGATGTGTTTCTGAAAATATAAATAGAGAAGGTATTAACATATCAATGGCCAGATCATTTATTAAAACAAAACGTGTGAATCAATTGATGACCAAATAACCAAATGAATCGAATGTTATATTCCAAAGAAATATTAATAGATGTTCTTGACCCCAAACAGATTCGGGGAAAGCTTGAGAAATATACAGTGTGACCCACTTAAGACCGGAGCACCCTTATGAAATCTACATTTTCCGACCGATTGAATTTTCCTTCTTTCACTAGGAAAAGTATCAAAAAGTCTACGTTTGCACCAAATTTGCAAAATATAATTCCAAATTTCAATGCATACTATGATTTTTTTATGTTCTAAATTGCTAAATTTCATTAGCGATTTTTTTCGTGAAATTTCGACTTCACTGGATTCAGCATCCTTCATTCAGGTGAATCCTAAAATTTCATTTGAAAATATTCATTGGCAACAAAGTTATAACAATATTGATTTTGATAACATACCATTATTTATGAATATTTCAGACAAATTCTGAGAATCGGCAACACTGTCAACACAAACGTAGAAGCTCGTTGGGGTTTCTGGTGGAAATTCGAATTCATAACACAAATTGTTCTCGAGTTATAACATATTGTAGAATGGTATTTTTGAAAAAAATTTAATATCCATAACGTCGAGAAATTGGCTTCTTATGATATCCATTATTGTATCAACCAAAAATTTTCGGATGAAATGAAAACTTTATTTTGATTTTAATTCCAAATTTTACGATGGCTAACAAATGACTTCGATAATACAACATTGAGTAAGCTTGGTCCATAATTATCTAGCCCTAATCGATACATTTCAAATTTGTGTTGCTTCCACCAAACCACCATTTGATTCTATACATTTTTCATATCTCTTTCGAATATTTTTTACAGTATTTTTGAGTCCTTTGGGTGTTATTTCTCTACAAACTTGACGTATTCTTTTACACAACTCCTGTCTAGTTCTTAGGCGGGATTTGTAAACTTTTCGTACAAGAAGACCCCACAAGAAGAAGTCAAGTGGGGTCAAATCGGAGGACCTGGGTGGCCATCCAATCAATTCACTTCCTCAACCAATCCAGTGATGAGGAAACTGTTCATTCAGCCATTGTTTAATAATTCCAGCATCATGCACAGAGCATCCATCTAATTGAAAATGTAAGTTCATTCGCTCAACAATAGGAAGATCATGAATAGCATCCCATAGTTCAGTTCTGAAAAATTCTAGTAATTTCATGGAATTTATATTTCCTTCGAAAAAAAGGGCCTATGATTCGTTCATTCGATATTCCGCACCATACATTAATTTTTTCCGAATATTGTCTTTTGCAGTTTATATCCCAATTAGGGTTTTCGGTTGCCCAAAATCTAGTGTTTTGAGATGAAACAACACCGTTGGTCGTGAAAGTGGCTTCATCGCTGAATAAAATACACTCTAAAAAACGTCTATTTCTCAAGTATTTTCCTTGTTCCCACAAACAAAATTATATTCGTTTTTCTTGATCTCCTTCTTCCAGGGTATGCAAAAACTTGGGTTTGAATGGTTTTATTTTGTATTTTCTTAGGCATCTCTGTATGTTTTTCCTTGTTGAATTCAAATCTAGGCTTGTCATTCTCAAACTGGTATTGGGATTATTCCTAAAGTAATCCAATATAACCTGTTCGTATCCAATCCTTCTTCTCACATTATTTCTCAAAATATTCTTCGATACAGCTCCTGTTTCATTGAAACTTTCATTTATTCTGTGCACTGTACTATTACTGATAGGGGGGCGATCTGGATGTCGATCATTGAATATTTTGCATACCTCTCTTTCACTTCTATCATTGTATCCAGAATGACGCACAATTTCAATTTTTTCTGGTAAAGACAATTGTAAAGCCATAACGTAATATCGTCCTATTGTAATTGAATGATAATCAATACCTTTCTCACATTCGAATTATGAGACTACATCTGTCATTGTCAGGGCTTACTTTTGTTTTACTCATTTAACTTCCAAAAATAGTAACGTCATCACAGCCTACCTTTCTCGAGTTAGATACATTTTTAAATTTTCAATTGAATAATAATATTTTGACACTAGCGAACGAAGAAGGACACAATATGACTTTGCGAAGAAGTCGGATAGCCTGTATAAGGAAATAATACCAGAACCCAAAAACTCTGACAGTATCTTTCAAAAATTGTTTTAGTTAACTGGTTATGATAAGCTGTTTTTCGACTTCATAAATTTATTCCAAATGTGTACCCCTTTCTAGATGTTATAGAGAACAATTTGTTTTATGAATTTCTACCCAAAACCTCAAATATCTCCTACGTTTGTGTTGACAGTGTTGCCGATTCTGAGAATTTGTCTGAAATATTCATAAATAATGGTATGTTATCGAAACTAATATTGTTATAACTTTGTTGCCAATGAATATTTTCAAATGGAATTCAAGGATTTATCTAAATGAAGGATGCTGAATCTAGTGGTCGAAATTTGACGAAAAAAGTCCCTAATGAAATTTAGCAATTTGGAACATAAAAAAAATCATAGTATGCCCTGAAATTTGGAATTATATATTGCAAATTTGGTGCATACGTAGAATTCTCAATACTACCTGCTGAAAAAAGAAAAAATTCAATCGGTCAGAAAATGTAGATTTTATAAGGGTGCTCCGGTCTTAAGTGGGTCACACTGTATATTTTAACAAAAAATAATCAAAATTCACTACTGCTGTGTCCACGACGATTCCAAATCGAAAATTAAAGTTCTGTATTTCGTGTTAAATTTTGTATATTTAAGCAAAGCGCTTTCGGTCTACTGCCATCTTCAGTGCTTATCTGAAATGTATATGATATCATTTTTATGTACAAATATAGAATATTGTTCGTACCTGTCATAAGAATAAAAATCATCTTGATTGGAGTAATTTATAATGTTAATTCAAATTAATGAAAATTTCTCATCTTTAGTATAATTAAACTTTTTTAAAACTTTTGAAAATCATTGGCTAACGGTAAGACAGCCGTGTTGGGACAGCGTGCTGACAAGTGTCACGTTATGTGCGATGATGTCAGATTTATGATTATGGGTAATGACGTCATTCGAACTTTGAAATTATATTATGAAAAAAGTTTATAGAAGCAGTGTGGCTTGTATGGTTGGGAGAAATATTGAGATGAACTTTATAGTGAATTTCAAGTTTTATTGCAAATTTGGTAGAATAGGAGAAATCATAAGAGGTTTGAAAAAAAGAACTTTTGATAGATGCGACGTTGACGTATGCAAAGGTGGGGTAGATGGCTTGGGAGTAGAAGAACTGCTGGACAAGAAAAAATAATCAATTATAATAATAATGATAAATTCACCAAATAACCTACATCACACATCATTAGAATTAAAGCTTGTCTTCAAAAATATTTTTTATTAATTATTTTAGTATGTACTTTTCAGTAAGTGCGCCTTAATCTATGCATTTTCGTCTAAGCATCGTTATTATAAGGCCTTGAGCTATCTAGTTTTTCAATGAGAAGACCATCTAACGATTAACTCGTCCACCATCCTGGAGCAGTCACCTTCAATTCATGAGTTTCGACAAAAAATCAATAATGCTCGATTAAATTCATTAACTCTGGCATACCAATTTTGAATAGAAACGGTCTATTATCACAAAACTCGACCATCATCTTGGAACCGCCATCTTAAATTTATGAATTTTCCGAAAACCCCGACATTTTGAGAAAGTTGTAGAATCTTCTTTAAATTATATGCGTAGATGCCTATTTATTGCTATTTCAAGATAACTTATATACCTGAATGACCTACGGAAAATTTTAGCCCATCAAAAGATATATCATAGAGAAGTGGGGAAGAGGCTAGGAGGGTCTGGGCCTTACTACCTGTTATTTCTTTGCATTTTCTGAGAACATTCACCATAGTAATGTATATTTTTTTTACACTATCAGAAAGTACAGATTTCAACGAACAAAAAGTCCACCGACTTTTTTGAAAAACCTGATATTTTGATGGGAGAATTTCTGATTGAAAATAAGGGTGCTTTTTCGATATAAAGTCAAAATAAGGTGAAAAAATTAATATTTTAAATAAAAAAACTACAGTGTGTTTGGGACATAAAAAAGTAAGTTTTCACCAAATTTTTTTTTTGTAAAAGGTAAAAATAAAAAACCAAAAACTTGGTTATTTGAATTTTCCACATAAATTTTGGGATTATGTGAAAAAAGTGTGGATAACGAAGTTGTAGATTTTTTTATTACCTACAACCTTGCTATTTAACTTTTTTCCATAGGACTTGTAGTTTTGCCGGAAATCGAGATAAACAGTTTTTTACCCTTAAAAACTCACCCCCTTCCACTTCCCGTCCTCAGATCGCCCGTAAATTATTTTTCCCTTCGTTTTTGTTATATTATCTTCCAATTTTGAATAGAATCGGGCCATAATCACAGAGATCGTCCGCCATCTTGGAGCCGCCATTAACCCCCACATACCAATTTCGAATCAAATCGGACCATAAACATAAATCTTGTCCGCCATATTGGGGCCGCCATTTTTTTTTCTCTAATAAAAATTCCATAATGCATTGTCACCGGAATTATGAACACCTGCCAAATTTCAAGGTAATCGGATGACTGGGAGTGGTTCAAAATTTGTACAAACATAGATATATACATACTTACATAGAAATCTGAAGATAAATAAAAGCTTTTAAAAAAGGATGCAAATATACAGAAAACCGGTGTAAGATGAATGTAACATTTTTGTGTTTTTATGATTATCATGGTATGGCATGTAGGTGGAATAACAAATGGCACATCGATTGATGAGGTATATAGAAATGGAGAGTTTTTTTTATGAAAATAGAGTTGCCAGAATACTGGCCCTCTGATATATGATCTGCCTTAAACGTATTTTGAAAGGGAAGCCACCTATAACGGTCCTGCGACAGGGGACCAACGCGGCAATGTCGGAAAATCGAAAGAGTATGAAAATTTTATTACATTTTTCACATACATGGAAATTTTTTAATCTATTTTGCAACTTCATTTTCATTTTTTTATATGACGAACCTGCACAACTTGTATGCCATATTACATATCAACAATTCAGGAGACAAACTTGATATCACAACAAATTTTGTGCTGATTAAAATCACGGAATGTTAATTCATAACTGTTCAAAATTTTTGCAAAGTAAACAGTACTTAGACATACGCAATCGGTATGCCTTTTTTCAAGCAGTTTTATAACAAGAACTTGTATACTTATCAGTGGCAGCCTGTTTAAAAACGCGGAAAATTTCCTCATTCAAATACCAATTCACGTAACCATACCAACCCTTCGAGCCCACCCTAACGATATGCCAATGATTTTCCGAGGAATTTTTCATTTTGAATTTGATTACAAAACACATGGCATCATGATTGGATTCGTACCGAAACACATCATTTTCGAACAAATGATTTTTAACCGACGATTTTTAACCGACGAAATCAAAAAGGAGGAGGTTCTCTACGCGTATACTTTTTTTTATGTATGGCCACGCATAACTTTCTACATGATGGTTCGATTCTGATGATTCTTCTTTCGTTGGATAGGGTGTACTTCGTAGTTGGTTCCATTTAAATTTGAAAAGGAAAATCTGTCCCTAAGAGTAGCAAAATGTAGGATATTGATCGTTCACCCTCTGAATGTTGCTTCGTTAACCATTCTATTAGCCATAAATTTGTACTGGGTATACCTCATAGTTGAACATATTTTGATTCGGGACAAAATAATTTACCTCTATGGGTAGAAAACCAGGGGATGTTTTTTTCCCTTGTGAAAATTGGCACACATATGTAGTTGACATTGGCAGATTGCTATTGTCATTATTTTTGTTCTCCTACATCCGTCACAATAATAACATTTCATGAAAGAATGGATTTATATACGAAGTGATAAAATAAACCAACCAGAACTATCAATACTAATTCATATTATATAACAATAATAATTAAAGTAGATAATCATATTATTTAACTGTCAATAGTTGAAAGAAAAATAGAAAAATAAAAATTTCTTGACAATAAATTAAACCGACGAAAAACGGAACTGAAAAGCAAAAAAAAAAAAAACCTTCTTCATCCCATAAACTCCTTAAGTTATATAAGTTGGCTTGACAAAGTGAATCCTGTTATGATAATAAACAAGTGAAAGGACTTCCAAGTTCCTTGTGTTGAACAAGGTTGGCTTGACAAAGTCGATTATTTTCAATAAACTGGTGAAATGACTTTCAGACTCCTTATTCCATATAAGGTTGGCTTGAAAATGTAGAGGAGTTGAAAATGGTGAGAGATATATGGTTTTTCATGAAACCCTTGATCCATACAAGGCATTTCGATGAGAGCCTGAAGTTTAAAGGAGAAATAAAGTGAAGTGGAGAGGTAGTGGATGGAAATACTCAGAGCCCTTATCCCACATAAGGGGTAGTGAGAAATTCCAACCAGAAGAAATAAATGAGTAACAACCACGGAAGTCCCTTGATTCGAGGAGGTATTCAACACCAGTGGCTGTCTTCGAGAAAGAAGGTGGAAGGAAGAAAAAGAAAAGGAGGGGTGGAGGACAGACAGGCTCAGTCGTCTCTTACGACTAACAGATGTGTTTGAAGGTGCTATTCTTTGCCTGGGCACCTCACGTGTGGACTGAATCAATCTGTAATGTAGTGGTACAAAATTTCTGAATCTCAATTGACTTTAGAGTTGATACAAAATCTGTTATTATATCCCCCCGTTCGGTCCTGCACTTAGTCGACTTAATAACCTCTAAGCCGGTCCCGAAATTATCCAAGATATTCGCGATTGAAAACGCTTACTAATTACCGTGAGTGGTGTAACCTGAAATTGGATATACGAACTTTACTTGTGAGTACCTTTACCATCACCAGAAAAAGCATAAATCTACAAAAGAATCAAAACATTCCAAACAATCACTACCTATAGTCGCTTATCAGCTACGTATCTCGTGTATCTGAGTTTCGCCAGGGGCGGACTCAGAACACGCATGGAATGAGCCCATCAGATTAACCCCTACTACATTGGAAACTATGAATGATGCAAACCACCAAACAAACAGTACCTCTAATTCAAAACATACTCGTCTGCTCTTAGCCAAACATCAAACAAACTTCCAAGCAAAGATCAAGCCATTGTTTTTACTTCCTTAGACGGACTCAAAATCCAAGACTACCTCCTAAAACTCGGACCAATTGTGAACCCCAAAAACATAACCTTCTGCTCACGCATCTCAAACAATAGGATTTGTATATATCTAACCAACAAAGATCAAGTGGATAAATTCCTGTATGACCATGGAGAAATCACAGTCAATGGTACAGTAATCCCAGCTCGTCGATTAATCACTCCTTCAGAAAGACTTCTCCTGTCAAATGTTAGCCCCACCATTCCACATGAACTCCTTACAGATACTCTCCTCAGTATAGGATTGAAACTTATGTCTCCCATGTCATCCCTAAAGATAGGTGCCTCTGATCCGGCATATAGTCATATCCTCAGTTTCAGAAGGCAAATATACATTTCTCCTCCTGAAAATATACAATTACCAGAACACATTGACTTGGATTACGAGGAAGTACCATATAGAATTTTTATTTCAAGAGAAAATCACACTTGCTTCAAATGCAAACAAATCGGCCATAATGCATCACAATGCACCAAGCCCATAATCTCCCTACCCCCTCCTCCCATCTCCCGAACCCTACCACCTAATTCTCAAAATCCACCTCAATATACTCATCCTACAGCACTACAATCTCAATCCATCCCACAAGTGCAGCAACTAACATCTGAGAGTAATATCAAAACTACCACACAAGAAATTATTCACACCCCACATCCATCACATATTATCTCAACAGAAACAATCGATCACACCATCTCCCAACCAACAACTGTCCTCGAGGAAGAACCCCACATTAACGATATCCCTCTAGATCATCACCAAACAAATACTTCGTCACAGAAACGGAGCGTCTCAGAAATACTTACCCCCACCCCTGAGGACACCGACAAAACTTTTGCAACACCATCAATCAACCACAAGAAAAAGTACAAAAGCGAAAAGCTCCAAACAGACCATACCTACAGATTCCCTGAAAGCGTAAAGAAACTCATAGATAACCATTCCCCTCAATATCCTCTCAACAGTCAACAACTGGAAAATTTCATAGAAAATTCCTATGGATGCAAAAACCTACTAGCTCTCGCCAACGACTACATCAATGAACCCCAAAAAATCATCACAATGCTAGAAGAGATTCGTCCTCAACTAACAGACAAAAAAATTAAAACTAGATGCACCAAGTTAAAGACCAAACTTCTGAAACTAATCACTCCAGGTACCATCGATGCTGAAAGCGATTCATCCACTTACGATTCATCCACTCACTAACCACTATCCTTTTTCTCAAGTCAATAAAATGTACAGAACAATTATGCAATGGAATCTCAACGGATTCCGAACACGACTACCAATGCTTCAAATTCTCATAAATCTACATTCACCAGATGCCATATGTATACAGGAGACAAATTTCAAGAACTCTCATTGCCTAAACCTCAAATCATACAACATATACCATAAAACCGTACAGACAGAGACCACGCCTCGAGGGGGCGCCATCTACTTAAAATCTCATTTGATTTCAAACAAATTCCTCTCAACACAACCCTTGAAGCCGTTGCAGTAGAAATTGGCACATCACAAAAAATCCATCTTTGTAGAATATATATCCCTCCAAACTGTGATAATAGAGGAAAATGACCTCCGAAACCTAATTGATCAGATTCCCTCACCTAAAATGATCTTAGGAGATTTCAATGGACACAATATCATCTGGGGATCTCAGAAAACAACACCTCTGGGGAGAAAAATTGCTAATACAATCAACAGCTCGAACCTTGCAATTCTGAATAACGGTGCCAACACACATTTTAATCTGGCCTCAGGAAGCTCGTCAGCCATCGATCTTTCCCTTTGTAGTCCTTCTATCTTAATCGACCACACATGGAGAGTTGCCGAAGATTTGCATGGAAGCGACCATTTTCCAATTATGATAACCAACAACAGCTGCACCAAAACTCCCCATACACCTGAACCAAAATGGAAACTGGACACAGCAAACTGGGATCTCTTTCAAGAACTCATCAAAACGAAAATATCGACCATATCAATAAACAACTCCATTGATGACATCCTCTCACAATTCAATGACATCATAATACAATCTGCATCACAGGCAGTGGGAAAAACGAAATACATCGACAAGGACAAGATAGTACCATGGTGGAACGCTGATTGTGATCGTGCAATAAAGCAGAGTAAAAAATCCTTGAATACCTTCAAACGTAACAACACCACATACAACCTGATTGACTTAAAGAGAAAAAGAGCTATTGCTAAGCAAGTAACCAACAAAGCTAAGAGAGACTCTTGGCATAAATATGTGCAAAGTATTAACAGAAACACTCCACTCACCAAGGTTTGGAGGAAAATCAAGAAAATCACTGGCGCAAATGCTCATCATGGCATTCAAGAACTAGAAGCACAAGGGAAGACAATCACTAACCCATCGGACATAGCGAATGAACTTGCCACAAACTTCAGCAAAATATCAGCAAATAACAATTACGACCACAAATTCTTGACATATAAAGAAAGAGAAGAACAGAATCCCCTACAAATAGTTCCAAATACTGATCCCATCAACACACTAATCTCTAAAGCCGAATTACTCGAAGCAATAGCCACGTTGAAAGATTCATCCGACATGTGCTTTAATTTTTCAACATAATTTAGACACAACATACATTTCCGGAATTATGGAAATCAGCTAACATAATTCCAATATTGAAATCAAACAAACCCCCCAACGAAGCTGATTCTTACCGACCGATAGCTCTCACATGTGCTTTATGCAAACTGCTCGAGAAAATCATTAACAAACGTCTCATGTGGAACTTAGAGGAGAATAACCAATTAATCACAGAACAAGCGGGCTTTCGCCCCAATCTCGTAGACCTTGAAACCAACATCAATGAAGCCTTTTCAAACAACCAGAAATGTATGGCAATCTACTTCGACTTATATAAGGCATTTGACATGGCGTGGCACCACAAAATACTTAAAACCCTGGAATCCTGGGGATATCAAGGCAACATCTTAGCCTTCATCCAAAACTTCCTTTCAAATAGACACTATCAAGTGAAAACAAATGGCACTTTATCAACCGTTCAACACCCACAAAACGGCACTCCACAAGGTTCTGTGATAAGTCCTACTTTATTCCTCATAGGAATCAATGACATACTCCAAACTCTTCAAAAACCAGTTCAAGCCAGACTGTTCGCTGATGACCTCATTATTTTTACAAAAGGCAAAAGTATCCAAAGCATGGCCTGCCTGCTACAACATGAACTGAATAATCTCGATTCCTGGTCCTCAAGAAGCGGACTCAAATTCTCCCCAGAAAAAACTAAATGTATTGTTTTCACCAAACGACCGAAGCAACTCCAGGACTTACCAATTTTGAAACTCAACGACCGAATATTGTCCTATACTAATGAAATAAAATACTTAGGTCTAATATTCGACCAAGCCCTCACCTGGAAACCCCATATTCGATACTTATCTGTAACATGCCAAAAGAGATTGAACCTCCTTAGATGTCTTGCAAACAAACAATGGGGCACAGATGGAAAGACGTTACTTACATTATACAAAAACATTGATCCGCTCTAAGTTAGATTACGGCCATATCCTATTCATCAGCTTCCACTACTACTCTCAAAGTCTTGGACACAATTCATAACAATGCACTCGCACTATCTCCGGCGCTTACAGAACTACCCCATCGATAGTCTACTCTTCGAAACCGGTGTGCTACCTTTGCACCTGAGAAGGCAAGAGCTGAGTCTATCCTATGCAGCAAAACGTCAAGATCAGAACATTCACCAAATCAGATACTTTCCAATCAGTCAACACGCAAAAACACATCTTCCTTTCTACGAAAGGATAAAACGATATCTCGCTCTCATCCAACTACAGGAAATTCCCCCAATCCAAGCTTCCAGTACTCATGTCATGATCTGCTTATAGAGCTTGGAAAAGAAATATGATTCGAAAGAATATATTCATTTAGAACGTTCACCTGTAAACTATGAAAATTCAGTATTCAAATATAACTTCTTATTACGGAAAAATTATTCTATCCTAACGAATATTGAACTCAATGAACCCAGACATTTTTGAAAATAATTTCATGTAACTATGCGTGAGACTAATTTATTTATAAATAAAAAGTGGAATGCCCTGAAGTTGAAACAAAGGGTTCCCAAACATGGATGTACCATTAAAATAGTATCTAACTATGAGTTCATCAGAAAAATAGATTCTCTATTTATAAACGACCCTAAGTCATACCGCTGCAAAGACAATGTAATAATTATATTTAAAAATAACACGAAGCCAATTGGTCATCATATAGTCGATTAAAGTTTCTCTATATGTGGTAAAACGAGGATATATAAAGAGTTGGAACAATTCCATTCGGGCATTCCATTCGGTATTCCATTCGGGTATTCATTACAAGTCAGTATGTAATTTAAATTGCACCTTTTGATCAGATAATGTTTTAGTCAAATAGATAAAGACTTTTCTTCTTCAAGTTAATCAGATGCAACCAAGTTTCAAGGCACCAGTCAATAGAACTCACACCGATGAGTTTCTGAAAGTATTTGCATACATTGATATGTAATTAGAAGAATTCATCCGACTCCATCATTGTTCCAGTAGTAAATCAAATTAATAAATTACTTATCGGGATTTCTCCAGATTAAATAACGGAAATGATTTTAGTGAAGTGAACATCGTGTCTATTACAGGGTGAGACTATATATTTTTTCTTTATTTATTGCTTTTTAATATATTATTATACTTATTATTTTTATTTCATCAGATTTTGATAGTGGCTTGTTTCAGAAATATGTATAAAATGATTAATACTATCCATTGATTTTTATTGAAAATTTTGCTATTATGTTTTAAAGTCCTACAACATACTAAAGATGTTGTCCATTGAAGAAAAACAATTACAATGTTAATTGTTTTAATCCAGAGAATTGATTTAAGTATTTTAGATTTGTGAACTTTGACAAATACAAAGTTTAGATTATACTGATGAAGTTTGAAATAAGTATTAAATATATATACTATGATTGATTTTTCTACCTTTGAATAAAAAATATATTGTTCATGCCTCAAAATTATGAGACTGTGTAATTGATATGATATTGATTTTTGCTTTGATTTTACTGTTGTGTTTACATTCATATTTTCTGGTGAATTTATATACAATGGGTTTATACGATTTGTTGATTAATGGTTTTGTGTATTGTTTCGAATATTGATTTTAATTATATCTTTTAAATTTACAACCATATTATTATTTCATCTGTTTTGATAGCTTGAGGTATGACTGAGTACATAGATTAAACGAACCTCGATCATATATTTGAAGGAATTACTTGGATTTGACCGCTCTCTAAGACATTCTTTTGTGTCAATGTTTAGTTGCACAAACTTCAGTATAGAACCTCTTAATGACTTTTGTAAGACACACTCTTGTACTGTCAATAGTGGAAAAAGATTTAGTATTGAGTAGAGTGCATAAAAATACCAGTATAGACATCAATTGATGGTATTTGTAAAATCCTTCTATTGATTTTCTAGAGTGTTTCTTCAATAAAGGTTACTGTGAGGTTCGACAAACACTTGGGTTTCGGAGTGGTGTGGGTATTCATAACACTCTGTATATACTCAGGTTTTAACAATAACTGGTCAGTGGTGGGTCTTTAGAGTCTCCCCATATATCAGGTTATAACAAATGGTGTCAGTGTGGGGTTTGATCTATGGAAAACAATGCAAAAATAAGCATTTATACAAAGTCAAAAATCTCGAGTGTCTAGAACTGGTGAAAATTTTCTGATTTTTATTGTTTTTAATTTGGAATTAACTGTTTTGGAAGATAATAAATATTGTCAAGAAAGCATTGGCAATTTAAAAGAGAAAAAAAAAGTACTTTATACAGGGTTAATAGTAAAAAAAAAAAAAAGTATTTTCTGATTTTTACTATTATTATTGAAATTTGTCATATAAAATTTAAATATGACACCTCCACTAGAAACTCCCTCAACGACTAGTCAGGTGCCTCCTGTGTTACAAATTGAACCAAATATCGCTATTACTTTGGACAATGTACCTATATATAATGGGCAAACGAAAATTAAAGATTTTATTCGATCATAGATGATTGTGCTATTCTGGGAAAAAAATGGAATGATTTGCAAATAGTGTCAATAGTGCGATTAAAATTACGAGGGATAGCGAAACAATAATAGACGCAGATAGTAAATTACGAACTACCGGAAGTTGGGATGAGTTAAAGAAAGGGTTACAAGAACAATCGGTATAACAAAAATTCCAGGACAAGATAAAAGAGAGTTATTAGAATGCCGTCAGAGAAAAGATGAAACATGCCGCCAGTATTTGGCACGATTAAAAGTTTGTTGCCAAAATTTTAATACCACGGGAAATGACACTGTAGATAGAGTTATTTTACACAGACATGAGCAGGATATTATTACACAATTTGCATTAGGATTACTTGATCCGGTTAGAAAAAGAGTTTTATCTGCCAGTCCTGATACATTAAAAGAGGCTATTGAATTCGCTGGAGAAAGAGGAAATAATTGAAAGTTTGACAAAACCGACAGATAGAAGTTTCAGGAATTTTAATTCAAATTCGCAAAATACAATGTGTAGTTTGTCATTATTGCCAAAAACCGGGACATACTATAAGAGATTGCAGAATGAAAAATGGTAATTTGAATCAAGAAATGCAATAATATGTCAGTATTGTCAGAAACCCGACATAATATAAGAGATTGTAGAATGAAAAATGGGAATTTGCAAAATAGGGAGCCTAATTACATGTCAGCATTGTCAGAAATCTGGACATGATATTAGAAATTGCCGAATGAAAATAAACCTGTTTCCGGTGCAGAACAAGGGCACATGTCATTTGATTGTCAAAATGGTACGAGACAACGTTATGAAAAATAGGAGGATTTAAACGATCATCCGGTTCTCGATCCGTCTTTGTCGAGAACCGCAAACAATCGTCAATAAATCAAAAAAGAAAGACATATGAGGCCAAATCAAACGATACTTACCATATTCCCGGAGAAGTCAAAGAAATGTTATTATGTTAAAATTGAGGAATTTTTCGAACTATTCTGATTGATACAGGTGCGAAGTATCGTTGGCCCATTTACATTACCCGGGGGGATGAAAATTAATTATGAAGTTAAATATTCATTGAAGGACGTCCAAGGGAATGTCATACCATATATAGGATCAAATTTTACCCATTCAATTGAATAAAAAGAACGCAAATTGAAATGAATTTATTATTATTGATGCCAATCATTTGAGTACCGAAGTGATTTTGGACGGGATTTTTTACAAGAACATCAGGTTAAATTAATTGGAAAGCAAATAAAATGTTTTTGAGAAATGAAATTATTACCTTCATAGGAACCGAAAAATATATTTTCGACAGAAAATGTAAAGAAAAACTTACGTGGAAAAAAAAAATTCGAAGATATGGAAAAGGAAAATTGAAAGTATGAATAAGAGTTTGTTAGAATTAACCACTACAGTCAAGGGTTTGGATGGAAGGAAATCGAAGACAAGCTAGGTTCACCATGGGAGGCACGCCCAGAAAAATAGCAGAGTAATTGAAATGGATTTTCATTAGGAGACGAGGCCGGCCGGCCCCGAAAGAAAATTATGTGGAAAATTCAGGAAGTAGGGATCAAAAAAAGGAAGGCTATGTTTAAAAGAAGAAAATACAGTTGAGAAAGGAGAAAATTGCGAAACGAAGGAAAAATAATCGAAGAAATTTCCAGAAAGAAGAAAAATAATGGGAAAATAGAAACAGGGTTACTGGTCAGAATGTTACCAGAGAAAGGAAAATTTTCAAAGTTGAAAATAGGCAGAAAATTAATTCAGAAGAGAATGGGCTAGGTAACGCGGAAACCGGAGCGTCCTGTATATTAGAAGGATTAAATTGAAGATAGTGCTATGATTTTGAAGGACATTCAAGGTGAAGGAGCCAGTTCATACAAGATGACATACCTTCCACCAGTACAAGGGAAAAAATCCAAGAACTTGGAAAAAAAAGTCTCAAAAGGAAGCACGAAGTCTGCAAAAAGGAATCTGAAGAGGGATTATTTTCATGTAATGAAAATCTACCTCCAAAAAAATATGGTAGCATGTCACGGAAAAGCGAGAAAACCTTTGGCGAGAAAATAAATTGTTAGAAAATACAAATTTGAGAGAAATTGAAAGTACTATACAGGGTGAAAGGAACCGTCAGAGCAGGAAAGAAAATAAAAAGGGGTATGAAGGAAGAATTCTAAAACACCTACTGAGGTACAGAAATTAGGAGCTAAAAGGAATAAAATGAAGAAAAGG
The DNA here is from genome assembly GCA_018342105.1 of Gonioctena quinquepunctata. NCBI lineage: Eukaryota > Metazoa > Arthropoda > Insecta > Coleoptera > Chrysomelidae > Gonioctena > Gonioctena quinquepunctata. Next base: position 62,893 of record JAFIRS010000514.1, read on the forward strand.
ATGTCGAAGAAGAAATTTTCAAAACACCTACAGAGTGTACGAAAATAGAAAGTGAATACGAGGAGAGATGAAATTTTCGAAACACCTACAGAGTGTTCGAAAATAGGGAAAAGTCAGAAATAATGAGAAAACTCATGATACTTATACAGAGGGTACGGAAATTATGGAAGATAACGAGTCATGATTCAAGAAAAATTATTAAAGAGATGAGAGGAAATTTTCGAAGGATAGTTTAATAGAAAAAAGAAAATTCGCCTAAGGGGGAAACTTTTTCTGCCAAGATGTTAGAGTCGACAAAATATCTCGAAAGACGGAAAAAAGAAAAAGTACCATTCCTAATAAAAAATAATACGAGACAGGGATTTATTTGTCTGAGGACATGATCTTGCCCCCCAGGACTATGACTGTTGTTATGGCAAGGCTCAAAAAATTTTGCCGTCCGATAATGTGGTTATTGAAGATAAGAAGCAATAAGGGATTAGTAGTAGCTAGATCGATAGGTAAAAATAGGAAAGATATTCCTATACGAATAATAAATGTTTTAGGGGAGAACTTTATTGATACTCAGAAAACATTTTGATTGCAACGGATTGGGGAGCAGACACAGATGAGGAAAAAAGGATTGAAAAAAAAAAAGATTAGACGAATAGAAATTCAGGATGAAAAAAATAATTTTTCAAAATTGATTTGGATGATAAAGGACATTTAAATTAAATTGGGGAACTTAAAAAAAATATATAGATATATTAAAAGCCCTAGTCAAAAAATTGGTAGACCCCTTTAGTGAAACATAGAATAAACAGGGGAAAATGTTCTTCCCATTACCAAGAGGCCTTTTTAAATTATTTCAAACAGAAAGCAATGGATAAAGAAATCAAGGAATTATTAGAAAATGATATAAAGTAGAACCCCGTCCATGGGTTTCCCAGCAATCTTAATTGAAAAAAAAATTTCACCAGGTGAAGAGCCACAATTTAGGGTTATGTATCGATTATAGAGAATTGAATGCATTACAAAAAAGGATTTTTTTCCACCCCATTTGAAGACATTTGGAGATTAAATGGTACAGAATTATACGGGGTTTTGGATTTAGCGTGGATATTTCCAAATCGAGTTAGATAAGTGCCGAAAAAAAGTGTTTTTTTTACCCAAATGGACAAAATTTAAAAAACCCCCCCGGGTTTGAAGAACCCCCGAGTTTTTAGAGGTTTATGACCCTTACTTTCGCCGAAACTGGGAAAAAAATGCCTAGTACCCAGATGACAAGAAGTGGCCAATGTTGAGCACCTAGATAGTTGGGGGCTGTATTGATAAAATGAGAACAGCAATTTAAAATTCAACCAACTAAATGTCATTTCATAAACCCAAGCCAAGTACTTGGGGGACATTGTTTCGGGGAAAAAGGGTGTCAAACAGATCCTAAAAAAAATCAAAAAAGAATTACCCCAACCTAAATGTGTGGGAAAAAACTTTTTTGGATTGTGTGGTTTTTCAGAAAGTTTTTAGAATTTTCAAAAATTTTAAACCGCTCATCAAATTAACTAAGAAAAAAGGGGAAATTTCATTGGGGAGCTGAACAGCAGCAAGCATTTGACACCTTAAAAAAAATTTTAACACCGCCATTTTGAAAATCCTGTTTTTTTTAAGACCTTTTATAGTTACCACTGATGGGTGCATCCGCCATTTCAGGAATTTTAAGTCAAGATTACTCAGGTTTGAACCCCCTATATGCTATTCTAGGAACATGAAGCATGAAACTGTTATTCACTATTGAGAGAAATGTTAGCAGTAATTTGGGGGTAAAAAATATAGATGTTATTTAATTCATCATTTTACTATTATTACTGATCATCGTCCATTAATATACTTATTAAAATTTAAAGGGGTCCTAGTAGTCGATTAGCTAAGGGGGGGAAGCCCTTTTGGGAATATTGTTACATCAAATATCGTGGGGGAAAAAACAACAGCAACTTGACGGCTTACTCAAAAGGGTTTTAAGATGAACCAGTAAGGATAAAAGAAACTCATGTTAGACAAATATGGCTAAAATAAAAGGGGGAAATTATAAAACCCCAAAGATACAGTATGGGTTTAAAGACCAGCAGTTACAGAAAATGACCATAAAATCTCTGAAATAAGATTCATTATCCGAAGATGATTCAAATTTTTTGTAAACAATCGGGTTATATATCAAGAGAAAGGTGAGAACGGAAGGATAAAATATACGCCCCTCAAGTTATGAGAAAAAAATATTGAAATTTACCATGAAAAATTTTTTTTTTGTCATGGGGTCAACAAAAATTATGGGCCAACAAAAGAATTTTTTGGCCGAATATGAAAAACGTGGAAAATTATATAAATAATTGCCATTCAAAAATACAAAAACTTCTAGAAGTGGCAGAATTACAGAGGATGCCAAACCAGAGACCGTTTTGGGAAAGCCATAGATATAAGGGCCTTTTTAAAAAAATTTTGGGAAACAAATATATTCTCAAAATTGATCACCAACGATATGCGAACCATTCAATTCCAAAAATAACTGGGGAAACTGTGGCAAAAGCTTTGTAGAAAATATTATTGTGAGATAGGGCCCCGAGATATTTACTGGTGATCGGGGGCCCAATTTTATCGGGGTTTTTTTTGGGAAAATTTACCATCTTGAAAATTAAAAAAAATCACTTTTCATCCATAAATAGTATTAGAACGTTTTCATGGACATTTGAAAACCACTCTATCACCCAGAACATAAGTTGAATGGGGTGACCAACACCTTTGCGCTTTAAAAATTAGGGGAAACAAATACCTTGACCAGAGAAAGTCCATTTTTTTTTTTAAAGGCAGGGAAAGATATTCCCCATCAAATTACAGCCCACCCCATAAGATATGATACCCATGAAGAATTTGTCGCAAAAAAACAATGGAATTCAAACGCTAGAAAATTGTTAGAAATTTCGGAGCCACTTTTTTAAAAAAAAAACAAAAAAACAAATTAAGGTGGAATTTCTTTTTAAATTTTTTTTTTTTTTTTAGGTTCTAGTATAAAAATTTTCCCCCAAAAAAACCCCCGTTCTTTCCTTTTTTAAGGGGGAAAAAAATTTTCCCCCTTAAAAATTTTAAAAAAAATTAGTGGGAAAAATCAAGAAACAGATAGTTCACGCAAATAGACTGAAAACCCTATAAAGGTGAAGATTTTTAAAAAAAAAGAAAAATTGAAGATGACCAAAAAAAACTGAAAAAAAACAAAGGAACCAAACATGACGAAACGTCGGAACTTTTTTAGTATTAACCCGAAGAGTTTGAAAAAAGTCAAAATTCCAGAGGCCGAAGCTCAAGGTAATATTAAAGAAAAAAAATTTTAAATTTTTCAGTGAAAAAATACCTTCGAATCAGAATTGCAAATAATTCCCCGGTGAAAGGTTTAGAAATTAGTGAAGTTCAAAAAAAGAAGAAACTGACAATGGATAGAAATTTTTTCTAACGACGAATTAAAAAAAAAAAAACTAATATAGAGTCCTCTGACAGTGAGAAGGATGATAGAAATTCACTTGTAACACATAGAAAAATCCCAAAAAATTTTTTTTTGGAAAAAAAAATAAAAAAAAAAAAATCAAAAAAAAAAAAAAAAAAAAAATTAAAAAATTTTTTTTAAAAAAAATTAAAAAAGGAATGGAAAATTTTTTAAAAAAAAATAAAAAAAAAAAAAAGAATTTTGAAAAATTTAAAAAAAAAAAAAAAATTTTTTTTACCTGAAATTAAAAAGAAAAAAAAAAGCGAAATTTTATTTCAAAAATTTTTAAAAGGTTTTTTTTTAAATTTAAAAAAAAAAACCAAACACTTGTGAAGTTGCAGGTGGAACAGATTGGTTTTTTTAAGATTCGAGGGTTAAATGCCTTTAGACTTTTGCGTAAGGGGCGAGTTTTGGGGAAACTATTAACCGTGGGTTCGATATGTAGTCAGAATGAACATTTTGGAATTGGAGCAAAATTCAGAAACCCGTATTGAAAATTGTTTTCATTATTAAAATGGAAACGCCAAAAGGATTGTTCATAGAAAAAAATTTTAAATTAAAAGAAGTTTAGAAGCTGATGCCCCCGAAGATGATGGAAGAAAAAAAATTTGGGTAATTGATCAGCCCATATAAACTATGACTCAAAAAAAAATTAACAAGGAAAACTTAGTTGTATGGAAGAGAAAGACTTAAAACTCTACATTAAAAATAATCAAATGAAAAAAAAAAATGAAAGGGGGAACTTGGAAAAAAATAAGTGAACCTTAAAAAATTAAAAAAAAAATCAGAGACTTTGCATTCCCGGGAAAAAAAAATTGTGAATGGGAACAATAGGAAATTGCTCAGTTAAAATTAATTGATAAACATATGTGTATAAATTAAATTACCTGTTTCAAGTAAATAGTCATGGACATTTTTTTTTAAGTATTCCATGCATTGGATTTTTTAAGGAAACAGTTATTGGAAGTCTGTCAACAAGATGACTGATAATTTTGGGGGAATTTTTATCCCCCAAATTTGACACAACTAAATTAGCCCCAGCATTTTGTAATTAAAAAAACCATGCTGTTTATATCCATTATTAGCCACCAGGGGGGTGGAAGACTGCATTTATCCATTATATGGTGGAAGGAAACAAACGTTTCTAACACTAAACGATACACAAATTCACAAAACAGCACTCAAATTTGACTGCGATATTTTGGGGAATTAAAGGGGACCACCGACATCTAACAGATGAGCAGAAACTACCCCACCCGTTTTTTCCCCCAAAAAACCTTTTTAGACCGAAAAAAATCAAAATTTTTTTCATTTTTAGGCGATGTTGAGAAACGTGAAGATTTCAGAGATCAGGTCTATCCATAGGCGGCGACAATCAGCAGAGAGGGTTTATACCGCATTAAGTATTGACTGTATTGATTGCTGTTAATGATTATTATTGATGTTTTTATACACAAAAAATGATTTAATTAGTTAGGTTATAAATCTTAAACTTTTTAGTATATTTTTGAACCTGGAAATTGATGGTCATTTTATTATTAATATGGATGATATTTCCATATGATTCCCGTATGTGCATGATAGTTTAAGAAAAATAGATGTTTTAAAATTTGATAGAAACGATGACATTCGGGAAGAATTATATTATTATCGAAATTTAAAAATGAAAAATTTGAGGCAGATTGACATCGAATTAGCAGAAAAGGAAACTATTTAACCTATAGATTGAAATATCTATAATAATTGTATTATACTAAATGATTGGTTAAAATTAATCATTTAGCTTGAGAATGGGGAGGAATGTCATGATCTGCTTATAGAGTTTTGGAAAAAAAAATATGATTTTGAAAGAAATATTCATTTAGAACGTTCATGTAAACTATGAAAATTCAGTATTCAAATATAACTTCTTTTTTACGGAAAATTATTCCCCTCCAACGAATTTGAACCAATGAACCCGACATTTTGAAAATAATTTCATGTAACTATGCGTGAGACTAATTTTTTTTATAAATAAAAGTGGAATGCCCTGAAGTTGAAACAAAGGGTTTAAACATGGATGTACCATTAAAATATATCTAACTATGAGTTCACAGAAAATAGATTCTCTATTTATAAACGACCCTAAGTCAACCCTGCAAAGACAATGTAATAATTATATTTAAAAAAACACGGCCAATTGGTCATCATATCGATTAAAGTTTCTCTTTTAAAGTGGTAAAACGAGGATATATAAAGAGTTGGGAAAAACCATTCGGCATTCCATTCGGTATTCCATTCGGGTATTCATTACAAGTCATATGGGAATTTAAATTGCACCTTTGGGTCAGATAATGTTTTAGTCAAATAGATAAAGACTTTTCTACTTCAAGTTAATCAGATGCAACCAAGTTTCAAGACCAGCTAGAACTCACACCGATGAGTTTCGAAAGATTGCATACATTGATATGTAATTAGAAGAATTATCCGACTCATCATTGTTCCAGTAGTAAATCAAATTAATAAAAATTTCTTATCGGGTTTCTCAGATTAAATAACGGAATTGGGTTTTAGGGAAATGAACAACGTGTCTATTACAGGGTGAGACTATATATTTTTTCTTTGATTTATTGGGTACCAGGCTTTTAAAGTAAAAATTTTCTCATTCATATTTTAAATTAATTGTAATTAAAATTTCTTTGATACATATTTATTATTTCATCAGATTTTGATAGTGGCTTGTTTCAGAAATATGTATAAAATGATTAATTATCCCATTGATTTTATTGAAAATTTTGCTATTATGTTTAAAGTCCTACAACATATAAAGATGTTGTCCATTGAAGAAAAAAAATTACAATGTTAATTGTTTTAATCCAAGAATTGATTTAAGTATTTTAGATTTGTGAACTTGACAAAACAAAGTTTAGATTTACGATGAAGTTTGAAATAAGTATTAAATATATATACTATGATTGATTTTTCTACCTTGAATAAAAAAATATATGTTCATGCCTCAAAATTATGAGACTGTGTAATTGATATGATTTGATTTTTTGCTTTGATTTTGATTTGTTGTGTTTACATTCATATTTTCTGGGGAATTTAATACAATGGGTTTATACATTGTTGATTAATGGTTTTGTGATTGTTTCGAATATTGATTTTAATTATATCTTTAAATTTACAACCATATTATTATTTCATCTGTTTTGATAGCTTGAGGTATGACTGAGTACATAGATTAAACGAACCTCGATCATATATTTGAAGGAATTACTTGGATTTGACCGCTCTCAAGTACATTCTTTGTGTCAATGTTTAGTTGCACAAACTTCAGTATAGAACCTCTAATGACTTTTGTAAGACACACTTGTACTGTCAATAGTGTGAAAAAAGATTTAGTATTGAGTAGAGTGCATACAAATAATACCAGTATAGTTAGACATCAATTGATGGTATTTGTAAAATCCTTCTATTGGATTTTCTAGAGTGTTTCTTCAATAAAGGTTACTGTGAGGTTCGACAAACACTTGGGTTTTCGGAGTGGTGTGGGTATTCATAACACTCTGTATATACTCAGGTTTTAACAATAACTGGTCAGTGGTGGGGTCTTTAGAGTCTCCCCATATATCAGGTTATAACACTCACACAACTCCACCATGGCTCATTACCCCACCATCCATAAATACCCAATTACTCTCTCTGAACAAAAAAGAAACAAATACGCAATTGATCCATGCAACATATCAAGCCATAATAACCCAATATCCCTCACATATTCAAATCTTCACCGACGCATCCAAGACAAACAGTGGTGTGGCATGCGCATTCGTAACAGATGAAGTCACTAAAGAATGCAGACTACCCGAAACCGCTACCATCCTCACTGGAGAACTTCATGCAATCTACAAAGCTCTCCGTTTCATAAAACAGCATCTGGAGTAACTTTCTGATCATAACTGACTCTCAACTTTTACACTTGATATCAAAACATATACCCATCATCCCTAGGAAACTGATCAAAGAAGAATTGAAACTACTTAGCTCCAATCAATCAGTAACTTTTCTGTGGGTTCCCTCCCATACTGGCATAAGAGGAAATGACCTAGCTGACAAACACGTGAAGGATGCCTTAGAGAATCCAGCACTCATTCCCCACACGAGAACACTAGCAGCAGACTTGAAACCCTATTTTCATTCTAGAATAGCTGACACATGGAACCACTATTGGAAAAACAAAAGTCTCAAAACTAAAGGAGATCAAACCAGCTTTCAAGCATGGTCCGACACGTCATCCAACCGCTTCCATGAAGTAGTCATCACCGACTTCGCCTAGGTCACACACGCCTTAAACGAACACCTACTTACAAATGAACCTCAACCTGAATGTTTTTATGTGTAGTGCCACTAACAATTAAGCACATCTTAGTGGAGTGTCCCTTGTTTCGCAGTTCAAAGACTGAATAACGGATTTCCCAGTGATTTAAGCAAAATCTTCAACGAATGCACAACAGACAATATTATTACTCGAAATCTCCCACTCGATAGTTTTAAATGATAGATTCTCCTCAGTAGAGTTAAGCCCGCAAATATAATGCAATACATGGTGAAGTGGAATAAAATAAAAAAGAAAATTGAAGTACAGTTAAGGTAATAAATTGAAAGAGAAAATAGTTGGTTAAAAAAAAAAAAAAAAAAAAAAAAAAAAAAAAGCGAAAAATCGTTTTTTTCTTTGCCAAATAACCTTCCCAAAAACCCCGGGGGCCAAAAAAAACCAATGGCATATCCCAAAGGGGCCAAAAAAAAAAAATTTTTAATGGGGGTTTTTTACAAAAAGGCCCCAAAACCAATTTTTTTAAATAAAGATTTTCATGGGAGTGGAAGCCCGATAAATATAATAATAAAAGATGTGAAGTGGAATAAAATAAAAATAGAAAAAGAAGAACGTCTTCAAAAAATTCAATAATTGAAACCCGAAAATTTGTGAAAAAAAAACTTTTCCGGTAAAAGCAGAACGTTTAATGAAATTTACCTGAAAATTTATGATACCCCCATAATGGGAAATTTAATGCAATGCCGGGTGATTATGTTTAATTTATGTCGTCACCAACAATCCGCATACCGGTTTCAGGCTTTGGCCCTCATCGTAGGGGGTAGTCACCAGCCCCGGGCCAAGAACCTGGCTGAAGGAAAACAAAATAAAACCATCATCGGTCTATATCCCTATGGTACGCCGGAAAAAAAACAACGGGGGTCCTATAAAGGGAAAGAAATCCCATCTAGGTTTAAAAAAGTTTTAGGGAAAAACCCCAAATTTAAAGGGAAAAGGTAAAAAAAAATTGGTTCCTTCAAAGATTCAATAAATTGAACCAGAAAATGGTAGATCTCGATGAAAGACAACTACTTTCCTGGCAAATACCACGCAGAACGTTGAATGATATTCACCTGAAAATCCATGCATACCGCCATATAAATGGACATTGAATGCAAAAGTTTTTTCGATAAAACTGATTTTTTTAATTTATGTCGGGTTTACCTAACAATCCGCATACCGGTTTCAGGCTTTTTGGCCTCATCAGTACGGACTAGTCACCAGCCACAGGTCCGAAGAACTCTGGCTGAAGCGAGACACAACAAAATAAAACCATCATCGAGTCTATATCACCTATAGGTACGCCGGAAAAAAAAACTTTCAACTGGCGGTACCTAGTGATTTTCAGGTGAATATCATTCAACGTTCTGCGTGGTATTTGCCAGGAAAGTGGTTGTTTTTCACCTGAGATCTACCATTTTCTGTTCAATTATTGAATCTTTGTGAAGAAGACTGTTACTCAATTTTCTATTTTATTTTATTCCACTTCCCCATGGCTTTATTGTTCATTATATTCTAGTCGGGCTTGCCACCCTACCGAGAAGGAATCATTTAGAAACCTATCGAGGTGGAGATTTCGAGTGGTTCTTTCTGTCACTAGGTACCGCCAGTTGAAAGTTTTTTTCCGGCGTACCTATAGGTGATATAGACTCGATGATGGTTTTATTTTGTTGTGTCTCGCTTCAGCCAGAGTTCTTCGGACCTGTGGCTGGTGACTACTCCGTACTGATGAGGGCCTAAAAAGCCTGAAACCGGTGTGCGGATTGTTAGGTGAACACGACATAAATTAAACATAATCGAGCTTATCAGAAAGAAACATTTGCATTCAATGTCCATTTATATGGAGGTATGCATGGATTTTCAGGTGAATATCATTCAACGTTCTGCGTGGTATTTGCCAGGAAAGTTTTGTTTTCACCTAGGATCTACCATTTTCTGGTTCAATTTATTGAATCTTTTGTGAAGAAGACTGGTACTTCAATTTTCTATTTTTATTTTATTCCACTTCACACATGGCTTTTATTGTTCATTATATTCAGTCGGCTTCCCAAATCTCTACTGAGAGGAATCTATCATTTAGAAACCATCGAGGTGGGAGATTTTCGAGTGTTTTTTTCTGTCACTGGGGTACCGCCAGTTAAAGTTCTCTTTTCGGCGTACCTAAGGTGATATAGACTCGATGATGGTTTTATTTTGTTGTGTCTCGCTTCAGCCAGGTTCTTCGGACCTGTGGCTGGTGACTACTCCGTACTGATGAGGGCCTAAAAAGCCTGAAACCAGGTATGCGGATTGTTAGGTGAACACGACATAAATTAAACATAATCGAGCTTATCAGAAAGAAACATTTGCATTCAATGTCCATTTATATGGAGGTATGCATGGATTTTCAGGTGAATACCATTCAACGTTCTGCGTGGTATTTGCCAGGAAAGTATTTGTTTTTCACCTGAGAGCTACCATTTTCTGGTTCAATTTATTGAATCTTTTGTGAAGAAGACTGTTACTTCAATTTTCTATTTTTATTTTATTCCACTTCACACATGGCTTTTATTGTTCATTATATTCTAGTCGGGCTTGCACTCCTACTGAGGAGGAATTTATTATTTAGAAACCTATCGAGGTGGGAGATTTTCGGAGTGTTTTTTTCTGTCACTAGGTACCGCCAGTTAAAAGTTTTCTTTTCGGGCGTACCTATAGGTGATATAGACTCGATGATGGTTTTATTTTGTTGTGTCTCGCTTCAGCCAGAGTTCTTCGGACCTGTGGCTGGTGACTACTCCGTACTGATGAGGGCCAAAAAAGCCTGAAACCGGTATGCGGATTGTTAGGTGAACACGACATAAATTAAACATAATCGAGCTTATCAGAAAAAAACTACTCCTTCCTGATGATGCCCAATATATGCCAGGAAAGTAGTTGTTTTTCCCATTTATATGGAGGTTTGCATGGATTTTCTGTAATTCATTAATCTTTGGAAAGATGTTTTTCACCTGAGATCTACCATTTTCTGGTTCAATTCATTGAATCTTTTGTGAAGAAGACTGTTACTTCAATTTTCTATTTTTATTTTATTCCACTTCACACATGGCTTTTATTGTTCAATTTATAAATACCACTTCAATTTAGATACCACAAACTATTGCAGGCGATATATCAATGAGCACGAAATATATTTTTCGAAGGGGAAGTTAAGATGGCGAACTTGAGTTCATAGATGTTGGCTCGTTGAAGAACCCTACGTCTGATTGAAAATACCAGAGGATTCGGTAACATATCCGGTTGGGGTAAGTGTGCTCACCGGCGTCTGTATTAAGCCAAGTTGCAAATTCAGGTCGACATGAAATGAATGATCCAAAAATATCATCCCTTGTCTTTAGTGTTTTGGGCGTAACTCGCTTTGCTTCTAAGCAGCTTCAGTACACTTGACACGCCAAAACCAGACCGTTTTTTGCTATTTTCGGAGTGGTTTCCGCTTCAGCATTGGTATCTTTTGTGCAAGTGGTAGGAACCTGCCTGAAATCATTATTATTCTGAATAATAACAGCACCCCATATATCAAATGGGAAATACGTCACTTTCAAATATTGTTCGGTAGATCTCAATTGACATCCATCATTTCAAAAAACTACGAAGACTCTGCAAGAGAAAAAACCGAATTATTCTAGCTAGCAAAGGAGATTTAGAAGATTTTGAGAACGGGGCCAGATATATAAAAAAGTATCTTTTGAATTTTTACTATTTATTTGATAGGCAAATTCAGAATACGGGGGCAGATATATAAAAGAGTATCTTTTGAATTTTTACTATTCATTTGATAGGCAAATTCAGAATAAATTACTGACAAATTGAATCATTTTTCTATCGGAAATATAATTTGGTGAAAGCAGTAACTTATCGGGGTAAACTAATTAGGTTGCCCTTCCTAAACTTGTATAGATTTTCCTGATTATATTTTCATTTCCAGACTGTGGAAGGTTACCCAAAAAACATGTCAAGAAACGTTGTTCATCCACAAAAAATCACATTCATTCAATGAAGTCTTACTAGATACTTTGCATTTGACAGTTGAGTTCATATCTGTACTTTGCAGGAATAAGCAATTTGTAATAATTATATCAAATGAAAGCGCCATTGTCAATGAAAGGTACATCCACATTACACGATATTGTTATTGCGTGAAAGGAGAATGAATATATAGATAGATGGATAGATTTATTAAGTCTTTCATGGTCCTAATATTATATAGGGTACGTCAAATAACAAATAATTCACAATCATACTTCATTAACTTCGAATAAATATATAAAAATTCCACAAGGGTAGGAATAAAAATATGAGTAAAAAGGACACATGAGGGTAGTTACATTATTGATTAAAATATTCATCAATACTACAAAAACAACCGTTAATCAAGTTTTACTTTGAAATAATATATTCTATTTGAATTTCTCATATCATCAGAAAGTTAAATCATTTCGTGGCTCGTAAGAGAGATAATTTTCATACAAGCAAGTAGAATGTTTCTAAAGCTTTATGAATTCTCCATACCTGGTAGGATACTTATGAATATCATAATTCCGAACATAATTGTGTTTGTGTTTTTAAATTAATACAATGCATTTGTAAATATATATGCATATATTTGCACGGTACGCACATTTCTTTGAGAATAAAGTATTGTCTACAAGATTATCTGCGGTCTATTCCATGAATTAGGCGTACCTATAACTCTCTTCTGGAGAACACATATTTTGTTTAGTTTTGTAGAGTAATCCCACATGGCGATATTGCAGGTAATGTGGAAATATACAACAGCAAAGTATACATTTGAAAATAATATTTTTCTGATCATTTTTTGACATTCTAAAAACCAATGGAAACTTCCAATTCAAATAATTCATATACGTTTTGGCCAATCAAAACATTATTATAGTGGGAATATTCTACCTAGAAAATTGCCGCGGGAATAATTTGAGGTATTTTGTTCCTATTGTCTGACAATGTATATTTCTAATTTGACGTCTGTGATCAATTCGCATAAAAAGGGAGAAATGAATCAAAAGCGGTTAAGTACTTGTGTCATTGTGAAAGAATTGTGTTTATGATCGTAACATCATAAAAAAATAATCCATAGAATATCACACGAGAGTTCGATAAAGAAGAGAATGAGTCTCTAGATTTCTTTTCAAACTTGTTGCCATTTGGCAATAGCCACTCGAGCCCGTTGGGCTCTCGTGTCTAGTGCCTGTCAACAAGTTTTCGAAAATCTATCGAAATATTTTCATTTTATTCTCACTCTCTTGTGATATTACAACTGAAAATAGACTTCAACTGTTTAACTGCATTATTACTACTGGTAACCCTTTCACCGACATGTTTTATACTTGATTGATGAAGTCACCTCGGACGAATTTGAAAACGATGTCGGAACTCCCCAAGGAAGCGTCCTTGGGCCCTTAATTCCCTTGATTTTCATTACCGATCTTCCACATCATGTAACTGAGGGGAAAGTCTTGATATATGCTGATGACACCTGCATAATTGTCTCGGATGCATCGCAAACAACACTAAAACAAAAATCGACACTATACTATCAGAATCCAAAGATTGGTGCTCCAAAAATAGGCTCATTATAAACCACAACAAAACAGTGTGCATTGAGTTCTACAATAAATACAGAACACCAACAATTCCACGTATGTCATTTGAGGGGCGTTCTTTTGAACTATCCAAAAACACTAAATTTCTAGGCACACAGATAGATTGCAATATTTCTTGGAAAAACAATTAGATAGCATATGCTTCTATGTAATATTGACTCTGAAAAATATGTTAGATTTCGAATCTCTATTGAATGTGTACTATGCTCTCGCTTATTCAGCCATGTCAAACAGTATCGTTGTATCTGAAACGAAACGAGTATTTATTTTACAAAACGAATCATTTGGCGTATTTTCGGACTGTCATACAAAACCTCTTGCAGATATACTTTCATAAATTATGGTATTCTCACAGTACCATCTATTTTATTTTATTTATTATCGAAAGGTAGGTGATTTAATAGATAGATGAGACTATCCAATGACAGAATCACACAGATTACATATAATAGGTACATTCAACTAAGACAAGACTATACTGAGTTACATAATGGAAATATTGTAAAGTACCCTAAAGGAAAAGAAATAATATTCTAGACTGTGGAACAGATAGTTACAGTTGTTGTTTATGTAGTGTTTGATTGACACCATGAAGAATGACAACATTTAGGAGAGTAGGTTTTTTTTTTTTATGTTCTGGTTCATACGAAAAGGGATATCCTGTAATGTTCAGAGAACATCGTGGGAACCAAGGGAAAGAAGGTAGGAGTTGGTGTTCTTCTTAAATTTCTGGAGGTTGTATGCCTCGGAGAACACCTCCCTAGGCAATGAGTTCCAAAGCCTCGCTGTTCGTTGGATGAACGAGTCTTTGGAAAGTGATGTTCTGCAGGTCTCCAAAGTGACCACGAAGGGAAATGATGACTGAACTTGACGGGTTAATCTTGAAGAGACTGCCAAAGCAGGAACGATTGTTGATATTTCAGAAGAGCATCGCCCATGAAAATATCTATAAAATAGAGACAAATCGCCAACTTTTCTACGGTGTTCCAGACAAGTGAGCGAGTTTGTAAGCGAGGCATCACCGACGAGACGAATTGCCCTTTTTTGGACAGAATCCAATAGCCTCAGGATATGTTTAGGTGCCGCGCTCCAAATATGGGAACAGTAGCCCAGGACAGGTCGGATCTGTGCCTTATAGATCATGAGCAGCTAAGTGAGGGTGAAATAGCTCTTGGCACGAAACAAAAAACCAAGTTTTTGGGATGCACTTTTGGCAATGGACCTCACGTGATTTTCCCAGGAAAGGTTATTGCTGATAGTAATACCAAGCATCGATATGGATGACTTCAGTGGTATGGTTACTACTGACAAAGTTATGTTAGGCACAGTGAGATTGGCTTTTCTAGAGAAAAGACATGCTTATGTTTTGTTTGCATTGAATTCTACCAAGTTATTAGATCCCCACTCGAGAATTGTTGCTGAGTCCATATTTATATTATTAACATTTCTTCCTCGTTCAATTCTGGTTTCACGGGCTGATATAGGGGCCCTGGAAGAGAAGGCGGTATGGAGGGTACTATCATCGGCAAAGCTGTGTACTGGACATGAAGTTGCTTTCAACAGGTCTTTGATGTGAAGTAGAAATAGTGTTGGTGCGAGAATAGATCCTTGCGGAACACCAGCATTTATGAGTAGAGTGTCAGATGAAACTCCATCGACCATTACATGGAGAGACCTGTTTGAGAGAAAACTAGCAAGCAGAGAACACAGCTGGGGGGGCAAGCCATAGGACGGAAGCTTGGCGAGGAGTCCCTGGTGCCAAACTCGATCAAACGCCTTGGAGATATCTAATGCCACAGCTAAAGTTTCTCCATACTTTTCAATAGATAGCTGCCATATATGTGAGACGTAAGCGAGCAGGTCACCAGTTGATCTCTGATTGCGGAAGCCATATTGCCTATCGTTGTCAATTCCTGAGTCTTCCAGATATTTCATGAGCTCGATGTTGATGGCTTTTTCCATGACCTTTGAAATAATAGATAGCAGTGCGATAGGTTTGTAGTTGCTAGGTAGGGCCTTTTTGCCTTCTTTGGGGACTGGCTGTACTCTTGCAATTTTCCAATTGGACGGAAATACCCCCAAATTGTAAGAGTGGTTGAACAACTTGCAAAGAACAGGTGTTAGTTCGGGGGCACATTTCTTGAGAACAATCGGCGGGATTCCGTTAGATCCACAGGCTTTGTCGGTGTTGAGACCCAGCAAAATCTTTCTGATAGTACGTTGGCGAAAGGTGATCTCGAGCATGTGACTGTCAATAGGTGTAATATTCGGGGGTTGTTTTCCCGATGAATCCAGAGTGGAATTTCCAGCAAATAGGTGCGCAAAGATATTGGCTTTTTCCTGGGCAGTCGTTGCTAGTGTTCCATCTTCTTTGGTTAGAGGAGGAAATGAGCTGGAAGTGAAGTTTCTTCCCACAGCTTTGGCGAAAGACCAAAATGAACGGGATCCGTTAGGACATTCAGCAAGTTTTGATCTTATTTTGGCTTTGTGGGCATCTCTTGAGCATTCTATTGTCTCTCTTCTATTGTTTGAGTGATAAAAACTCAAAGAGGTCGTTATATGAAGGTTCATTAGGTGATAGGTAAAAGCAGCAGAGGAACTTAGTCAGTTTGGTATCAGATAGCTTGAACCACATCACATCAAAGTCTTTCGGTTCCAAACTCTCTTCACGCTGGCATGAAAGGTTAGCCTTGGCGTAAAGGCAGACTCCACCTTTGAACCTGAATCGAGAATGGAGTTCGTAACCAGGGCAAAGCATATGGACCTTGTTGGTGGACGAGTTTACTTGTGTTTCTGTTAGAGCCAGAATATCCGGTTTTTTCGTCTGTAGGTGATGGTGGACGTCATTGATGTTCTTGTTGAGTCCGCGGATGTTGCAAAAATTAATCTTTAATGTTGAGTCCCCTCGAGTACCTCTCGCCCGGAAATCCGAATGGAGAGGTATTTTGCTCCCGGAGTGTTTTACTCTAGGAGACTTCATCATTATTACTATTAGGATGCACCTGAAAATAAAGGAGGAATTGGGGAAAAGGAAAGAGGGAGACCGGAAAGTATCGACCGAACACTGAAACATGGAATGATTCATTTCACAGCACACAAAGTCGATATGGTGGTATTTCACCGGGCGATGAGACCATCTTCCACCTACGGTTATCCTTCTTGTCGCCTCTTACGACAGGCAGGATTTACCATGGGGCTATTCTAAAGCCGACCCCATACAGCATAAAAGGTAACAGTAGCAATGGTGTTAAATACGAAATAGAAAAAAGTTTTACAAATCTTCAAATTATCAAGAGAAATCAGATATTAATTATAAATTATTCAGCGCAATATTGCGGGAGCAACTACTAACAGCATACAGCACAGACTTCAATTTTTTCTTGAAACTTATCAACCTGGTCGAGAAAATATCAAGGTCTTCATTTGTTAAACAATTACAGAATTTCATACATCTATGTAGTGGTGAATTTGACATAAAATTGGTAGTTATCCTACCAGGTACGAAAAGTAGCCGATGTCGCACAAAGTATCTAGTACAATTCGAAAGCAAAAAACTTACGTACAGTATGGGGAGTCTATCATGTAATTGAGAATTTTATATACAAAACAGTTGTCAAAGAATTGCCTTCTCAGGTTTAGATTTTCAAGCTAGTAAAAAGTGGCATTACATTCATATGAGAGGAAGTGACGTCTTTTATTTAAACGAAAATTTTGCGTATTTATTAATTTATGCTGTATTCTCTCAACTCAAATAATTTTGTCATTATAAATGGGGTTCCATACTGTAGAGGCATATTCTAAGTGGCTACGCACGATGGAATTATACAGCGTAATTATCGTTTCAGTGCGTCGAAAGGATTTGGTAGTCCTCAAAATGAAACCAAGGTTACGTGATGCTTTTTGGATCATAGCCTCAATATGGTAGTCAGAATTCAATTAGTATCTTCTTTGATTGATTCAACATTATTTATTGATTGCCCGTTCAGGTGAGATCAAAATGAATCGGTGTTTTGTTTCTGGTGAAGAGGATTGTTTGACACTTATCCGGATTCAGTTTCAGCTTGTTCAGTTCACAGTAAATGAGAAAAATTATCAAGGTCTGTCTGAAGCATATCATAATCTTCCAAGTTAGTAATGGTTTTGTAGACCTTTAGGTCATCTGCGTATAGCTATATATTAGTATTCTCAAAACATTCGCCGATGACATTAATCAATATATTGAACAGGAGAGGGCCGAGATGTGATCCTTGGGAAACACCTGATGTAACTAACGATGACGAAGACCTGGAACTATTTATCACGACATATTGCCTACGATTTTCAATATATGACGTGAGCAACTTCAATAGGTTTCCATAAATACCAAAATTTCGAAGCTCAACGATGAGAGTTGGATGATGAACCTTGTCGAAAGCTTTCGAGAAGTCAGTGTACACTACGCAAGTTGAGTTACTTTTTCCATGGACGAAAAGATTTCTTGAACGTATGGTACAAAATTGGTAAGCGTTGATTTTTTTTATGAAAGCCATGCTGCCACGCATTTTCGATATAACATATATAATGAAACTATTGACATTCATTCATAACAACAAAAACAATTTTGATAAACACAGCGATACACACGGATATAATACGAGAAATAAAAGCAATATATTGGTAAATATGGCAAAACACTCTTTCCAAAAAAAATCGCCGATTACTGAAGGTAGTGGCTTCATCAATGAACTACCTTTTTCTTTGAAGAGTTCGAAATGCGTAGATATTTCCAAAATAACTCCCAATAAAGGAATGCTTTTACACAGAACAGTTCAAAAACTATATTGATGGTAATTGAATCATATATTTTATTTGTTTTCACTTTTTTGTTCTTCTTAAACATGAATGTTCTGTGTTGTGATCCTTAACATTTTTTATCGATTTATTACCTCATCTTCATACAAGATGTTTTTTTTTTGTGACTCGTCCAATCTGTTTTTTAACCGACGAAACCAAAAAGGAGGAGGTTTTCTAGTCGACCCGTATATTTTTTTTTTCATCAATTTTTTTTATGTATGATCACGCATAACTTTTTACTGAGGCATCCGATTCCGATAATTATTTCTTCAGTGGATAGGGTGTACTTCGAAGGTGGTCCCATTTGAATTTAAAAGATGAAATCCCCCCTAAGGGTAGCAAAATGAAGGATATTGATCACTCACCCTCTGAATTCTGGTCCGTTAACCGATTCTATCAGGCATAACTTTGTACTGGGTTCTTCGATTTGGATGACTCTTTTTTCAATAGATAGGGTATACCTTATATTTAGATTTCGAATGGAATTATATACCTTTGCGGGTGGCAAAATAGGGGATTATTGATTTTTCACTTATGAACATTGGCACACGTAGTTGACAATGACAGATCGTTACTGATATTATTTCTGTCAAAACCATTATATTCTATGAGAGGATGGAATGATATACGAAGTAATGAAATGAACTATCCAGAACAACAAAAATAATTTATATTACAACAAATAGTAAAAGTAGATAATCATATTATTTAACTGGTAATAGTTGAAGTAAGGTGGGTAAGTAGTATTTTGGAAGTAATAAAAAACAATAGGTAGTAATTAGTTATTTTAGCCATAAAAAATTGAAAAATAAAACTTTTTAACAAAAAATTAAACCGACGAAATACGGAACTGAAAAGTAAGAAATAAAATAAACCTTCTTAGTCTCAGTAACTGAGCTCCTAAACTAATGTAAGTAACTAATTTTGAGTCGGCGCCAAACAAACAATCAACGAAAATCATTAAATCACTACAAAAAAATTCTCAGAATGTCATCGCGCAACTCGATGCCATCATTTTACGCCTTAGCTAATTCATTTTCTTGTTTGTTTGGCGCCGACTCAAAATTAGTTACTTACATTAGTTAAGGAGCTTAGTTACTGAGACCAAGAAGGTTTATTCTATTCTTTACTTTTAAGTTCCGTATTTCGTCGGTTTAATTTTTCGTTAAAAAGTTTTTATTTTTCAATTTTTTGTAAATAGGAAAGGGACTCAATAAAATTTTATTTGATTTGATTGCCAGGTCATGTTGTTATCAATATAAGTACCAAGAAATTGGTGTTAACTGACGATTCAATGATTTCATCGCCTACTCTAACCTGAAATCATTAATTTATCTATTGGTCCTGCAATAAACCTGCACCAGTTTTTTCGCATTCACTACCAAAAAATTTTCGAAGCTCAATATATTCAATTTTTCTTGGAGTTCCTCTGCGTTATTGGCAAACGTTGCAACATCTGCATGCAAAACTGCAAAATCTGTGGTTGAATGATTTGACGGATCGTTAATAAATAGCAGAAAATTGAGTTGACCCAATATTGATCCTTGAGAAGACCCAAGGTCAATGTCATATTATAGCGACCGAAAATTATCAGGTATTATGGAAGCCACAAAGAAAAGTTACCTCTGAAACCGTGAGGATACAGTTTATTGAAAATAATATCAGAGTTAATAATATCGATTGCTTTCGATGATTCAAAGAAAAGTGCACCAACATATTTTTTTTATCAAGTGAATCACTCACCCGAAAAAGTGCATTCTCTGTGGGCAATAAACCATGCTGAAACTTGGATATGATACTGGTCTCGGAGCGCTAGCATTTTCATATGAAAAAAACTTCAATTATTTCACATAGTTGTGTTTTCTCAAAATCTGTGTTACTGAAACAATTTTCAGTTTGTCAGGGAATTATTCACTTCCAATTGACAAACATTCAAAGGGAGTTTCTGATATTGTTAATCATATTTAACAAACATTACATACTTGTCAGTTAGTTAGTTAGTTAGGGTCAAATCTTGCAAGTGAATTTTGACCGACTTCTAGTCTTCCGATTAATTTGAAACTTGGCAGATTTTCATAATTCCATTGACAATGCATTATGGAATTTTTGATAGGGGAAAAAACAAAATGGCGGCTCCAAGATGGCGAACAAGCTTTTATTCAAGCCGTGTACTAAAAAGTATAAAATAAGTTTAAGTCATCGCTGACAATGATTTAATTATTTTATGTTGAATTATTTTGTTTCAAAAAGCTTGTCGCGCAAATTGTAATAAAATTAATACTTTTACAAATTGTTACCAACCAACCAATCATTGTTCAATAAAATTAATAGGAACCTATTTTTATGAATACTTTGTGAAAATTAAATACTTTTACAAGTTCCTACTTACCAACCAATCACTGCCCAATAAAATTAATTGGTATCTACTTTTATGAACACTGCGCACGACAAGCTTTTCGAAACCAAATAATTCAACAAAAAATAATCAAATCATTGTCAGCGATGACTTAAACTTATCTTATACGTTTTAGTATGGACGGCTTAAATGAAAGCTTGTCTTTAAAAAGGTTTTTTATTAGTTATTTTAAAATTCCGAAAATATCACTTGGATAGATAGAACTAAAATAAAAGGTGTGATTCACATGCGTGGTTTTGTAGTCGATGAATGATCTCGAGTCGTTATGATTTATATTTTGTTTCTCCCTTCCGGTTTTGCATTTATCTATGCTCCGAATCTGTTTTTGCTTCTCGTGTCAATTTTCATTTTCAAATGCTCCCTGATGAAATGCATACTTTGCTCCTTGTATTTTTTTCGATGAAGTTTTTCATTATTCATTATAGAATTTACGGAAATTAAGTTGTCTACATTTCTGGATAGCCGAAAAAGATTTTTCCGATTGTTCCCATGAGATTCTATCTTCGAAAACCTTCTGTCATCAGTTCTATCCAATACATAGTATATTAAAAAATGTTGATAAGCACATTGAACATCACGGGAATATTCATATACATCATGAAATTATCTTTCGACAAGACATTGGTCACGCTTTTGAAATGAAGTGATTGAGAAATATTCATCAAGAAGTAATGAACTTCATCATAAAACTATACCTGATGTGTATAGAAGATAACTAGTCGACTAGTGATTGACAAACAGGCGGAAAATAATTCCTCAAATGCAAATTGCAATGATTGTACAAGTCTTTGAGAATTCTAAATGATATTATTGATGAAAATAGTGCTGGATAGCAATTGTATTTAAAATCCCAAATTCGTGACCAATATTATATTTTGCGAAATAATTTACTGTCACTTTCCAGGAAATACGTGAGGAGGGGCAAACACATAAACTTCTTTGGAATTGGAGTTTATCGTGAAAAACTGTGAATCATTAACTGTGAGAAGTATACGAATTAACAAGAGAAATGATGAACTTTCCTATTCTCACAAAGTCCAATTGTTTGATTCATTGTAGTTGAAACTAGGTGATGTGAAGGTGGAAATGACCAATGCAATCCATTTAAGCCTTCAACTCATTGGACAAATCTTCTCAAAATCTCAGGGTTATCTTCTGAGTTGTTTCATTATGAGGATTATGGGGTAAATAAGACGTAAAATATCCTTCCCCCGTTTGGCCCTATCTTTTTTGAATTTCAGCTGAAATTTCAATACAGAAAAAAGACATTATTTTCGAAAAATGGAAAGGAATATCCAACAAAGAATAAAATTCCCAAAGTCTTCTTCATGATAGTTAATATAAATTAAACTGAAGGTTGGTAGATAAGAGCAGAAAACAACTACTTTTCTGGCTAATACCATGCAGAATGTTGAATGATATCTGCTCGACATCCATCTCATAATTCGGATTTAATTGAATTTTAAATTGCAAATGTTTCTTTCTAAAAGACATGATTGTGTCTAGTTTAAATCAGTCTATATACCGGTTATTGAATTTTTTATGGTAACCTTGGGATGAAACAAAATATTTGATTCAAAGAACACATTTTCATGTTGAAAAGAGAAATATTCTCAATAGAATATTAAATGGAAAATTTAAAAAAAAATTAAAAACCACATAAATGAGTTTTTTTTAATATCACACAGAAAACTACTACATCCGTTAAACTACGCTGGATATGAACTACATCTGATAGATATTTTGAAAGGACCTTAGTTCAAAAAAACAATATGAAAGTAAAAATTTTCATTAACAAATGGAAATGTACAGATGAAATATTGAATATAAATTATGTACTGACAAAATATGTTATAATAAATATTGATATCATTCTGAAAATAATTGAATTGTGTTCACATCTCATTGAGAATTATTTTTTCTCATGAGTTCTTCATATTGTCCAACATGTATCGAACAATGTATCGAATGTATAGAGTGAAATAATCAGCATGATTTTCAAGTGGGTCACAATGTTTTTATTCTGCGAAACACGAATTAGTGCCAAACAAAAAACAAGAGGTTTTAAAAGTAACGACTGATGGTTTGATCGGGGAGTCGACGTTGGGCTTCTGCCGTGCCCAAAAGGGCAATAGGAGCAGTTAGAGAGTTGAAACGATAAGAAGCCCTATTATCCATTTGAAGATTATGGTTTTTGGAATTAGTCCACATTTATTTCTGTAAGTAAAACATATCTGCTCTATACATTTGAAATTTATAACTATGTACTAGAAGGGATTCATTGTTTCATTGTTTCATTTTTCATTTATAATCCATTTAATTCTTGTAGTCATTTCAATAACTATTTTTCTATACTTACTTACAAAGTGTTTTTAATCATTAAAAGGTCAGAATCTACCTAGTTAGTCGTGAACAAACCCCAATTCACGACAAGTGGTGGAGGCGCCGTGTTTTTTTTTGTGTGGATCCATTCTTCATAATGGATCAATTTCAATTTTGTAATCTATTCGAAAGTATATTGAGAAAATAAATATATTCAGTAATCATCAATTTCACAGTAGGACTTGAACTTCACCTAGATTCCGGTACAGCTAGGTAGAATTTGCTGACCCATATGTTTTATTGTTTATGAATCGCTTCTACGTATGAGCAACAATAGCGTTTTCAATAATAACTTTGACGAAGGTACGCTATATGGTAAAATGAACACGATTTTTTTAATGGAAATAATAAGTGAACGCTATTGATGCAAAAGTTATTCTAACGATTTAATTTCAGGAAAATAATATTTTGTGTATGTGTTTTTTGTATTGATTTTTTTATAAAATTTGGATAAGTCGTTTTTTGATTGAGAATATGATTTTTGATGGAGCAAGTTTCAAGATCATTTTTCAGGTCTTCGAGAGTTATTTTGGGGATAAATGGTTGATTCTTTTATTTCAGGATTGGGACAAGGATTTATTCTTGGGAAATCACCTGTTAGCCAGGTGAAGTTGTTTTTGGAAATTTTTGTGGATGAAAAATTTAGATATTGGAGAAATTCTAGGCCCAGATCGAAAATAATTTTGTGGGTGGTTAGGAAGGGCAGTTGTGAGGAATAGGGACCGGACCGTATTGAGTAAAAAGTGGACCGCCAATTATCCCGTGTTGAAGATTCAGGAGGTTAGAAGAAGCTTATTGAGGGTGATTGTGAGCTCTCGAGAAAAGTAGGATTAAGTAGTAGGGGCCGTTTGGAAGAAACTGGGAGTTTTGTTGAAAATTTTTTGCTGTTCGTTAAAGCATTTACTGATTTTAGGCCCTTATTGATGGTAAAATCGATGTATTATTCCAAGGCTGCTGGATATAAGCAGTCGATAAAATTGTGACAGATGATTTTTGAGTGATTGAGAGCAAAGGGCTTCGAAAAATGAAAAGTGCGATTATATGCAGAAAACTAGGGGAAAAAAATTAATATTTGCTGAATGCAATTCAATGTTCATCGGGGTGTGTGCCCGTAAAGTAGTTGTTTGTCGACAACTATGAGTTTTGTTATAGCGATATTAGTCTGCAGGCAGAGTAAGTTGCCTTTCTGTAGCTGCTGTGGGCGCCGAGAAAAGGTGGGCCCGGGGAGATGTTCTGCTGAAGAAGGCAAGACAATTATGAGGATTGAAGAAGGTGTTGTTTCAGTAGGTAAAGGTGGGACCACATTGGAGATTTCTTTCAGGAATAGGAGGCTCTATAGGAAATGGGCATATAGTAGGTCGAGGTAGGACCATGATTGGGGTTTGACGAGGTAAGGTAGGGCATAGTGGAGATTTTTTTTGAGGGATAGGGGGCGTGGCAGCGATAGCAGCAGATGAGATGCTGTTCGATTACGCTCTGAGGATAGAACCTACAATGTGATTTCTGGGACGGTAGTTCTGCAGAGTGTTGGCGATTCCACTGTTGATTTTTTCTTTCGTACAGGCGATTAAGTCGCGTTTGTTGAGCAATTTTTGGTCGTATCCATGGCGCCCTTTATAGGTATTATTTGTGTTATTAGATACGTGTCTTATACGCTTTTGGCTCTGTAGAAGGGGGCCGCAGATTTTCTCTACCTGAGGGAAGGACACCAGCTGGCGGAGTAGAAGTCCCGCGACTCGGGAGTCCTACATATGTTATTGGAGTATAATTAGTTAGATTAGGAATTGTATTAGATATATATGGAGGGAGGAAGCTAAACAATTTTTTTGGTAGAAGTTTTGGGAAAAAAAGTTGAAATAATCACGCCCCTGAGTTCAGTTACATATAGAGTAGAGCTTGGACCGACATAGAATGCGGAAACGGATGTGATTCACGTGAGCCGCATTTTGATGTGTAACGATCCATGGTGTCTAGTTGATGAAGCGTTATTAATTGATTTCCATTTTATGTTTTAGGTACATGATAAGAAATGTGCACAAACAATACTTCCGTCATGGGATTTTGATTTGAAAAAAAAGGCAGATTCATGGAAAAATTAGGGTATGAGGCCATGGCCGACATGTCAATTCAATCTGAAGAGTGAAGTATAAAACTACTGTGCACATTATTTTAGTGGATGAGTATTTGAATGAGGTAGGATAGAAATGAATGAAGGTGGTTAAATGTGAAATGCGAGTGTGAAATTGTTTTGTTGTTACGGACAAGCCAGTTGGGCCCAGTTGCTACACCAAACTGTTACGGACCAAACAGTCCTGCATTTATTCATGCCGGGAAAAACCAAGTCAATGCCAGAAGATGAATGAATATGCAGCGGAGGATAGAAGAATCCAGGAGGAGATGGTGCAAGCAGACGTCTTCTTCATATTTTCATTCATATATTTGTATTATATGGTCATTTGTATTTTTGTATAGTATTGTAATATGTCTAATTATTTTCTATTGAAGGAAAGTGATGTTTATGGTTTTTGTAAACCTGTATCGAATCATCAGTTGTTCAGAAATATTGTCGCTTGGGGCGCGCGAGTTTTGCCAGGGGGGTATTGTCAAAAATGTATCGAACACCCCGTAGAGTGAAACAATCAGCATGATTTTCAAGTGGGTCACAATGTTGTTATTCTGTGAAACACGAGTTAGTGCCAAACAAAAAACAAGAGGTTTTAAAAGTGACGACTGATGGTTTGATCGGGGAGTCGACGTTGGGCTTCTGCCGTGCCCAAAAGGGCGATGGGGGCAGTTAGAGAGTTGAAAGGATAAGAAGCCCCATTATCCATTAGAAGATTATGGTTTTTGGAATCAGTCCACATTCATTTCTGTGGGTAAAAAATATCTGCTCTATACATTTGAGATTCCTAACTAGGTACTAGAGGGGATTCATTGTTTCATTGTTTCATTTTTCATATATAATTCATTTAATTCTTGTAGTCCCTTCAATAAATATTTTCCTATACTTTTTTACAAAGTGTTTTCAATCATTAGAGGGTCAGAATCTACCTAGTTAGTCGTGAACAAACCCCAATTCACGACAATATTCACCTCTCCAATGGACAAAATTATCAAAGTCAAACAGCAAGGATCTTTACTGAACATCGTTAATCTTCAACAAACATTCCTGTAGGCATACCTATGGACTGCAGTGAATTAGTTCTTCATAGGGCTGTACATTAAAACCAACTTCAGAATCGCGGTTATAAAAACATTTAACGATACCAGTAACTGTCTATTAAGGCACTGAGAATAACAACTTACTCGATGATGTGCCGCTAATTTGAAATTTCTCGGGGGTGGAAGTCAGATGAAGTGACCGTGTAGTGTCGCTTGGGATCTTTCAGTCGCAGATTCGCACATTTTATATACACCCTTCTCATACTTTCAAACGAATCAACATATTTTCCAGGTTCTCTTGCAGCTTGAAATCGACCACTTGGTGTAAATGAACGCATCTAGAGGTGAAACCGCTCCGACTACAACAGTGGGATGCCTTACTAAATTATCCAGGTGCAAGACTGATGAAATTACCAAACCCGTGTCACGTTTGAACACCTTATTCCTTTCAACACACTATCTATTCCGAAGGATCAATCTTTGTTCCACTTCGGGACGAGCTGATATATTACTGTATATATACTTATTCGCACACGGCAATCTCGTTGAGGTTTGAGTAAATATGTCTTGATGGCTATCGGTTTCGATATATTTTCTTTCATAACATTTAAGTCAACATTTGAGAGTATTTCATATGTGTTAGTGAATTGCTCTTCGGAAAGTTATTTGATGATATATCAATAGTATGAACTTTTATTTGCAAAAGTAAACGTGCGAGTCGTTTGATGAACTAATATATTATGACAACTAATGGAATGGGATTCTGGGTGCCACTTTCCACAACAAAATTGGATGATGCTCCTCATTCCTATGTGATTTGAGTGAATTTTGAGGATTAGGGATGAATGAGAAATGGTTCGAGAATGCTCGTACCATTAATCGATGGAAGGCACATGCTCAAGACAACCCGAAATTCCGGAACGAAATGTCCGGGACAATTCCAGATTCATATGTTCAGATAGGATACAGTTCAGGAATGTTTCTTTCTCTTCTGATAGCTCAATTATCTTGAACGAATATCTGTTCATATAATTTTGGTAACTTCAATGTCATTGAGTAATAAGTTCTCAAAATAACAGCCAATTTTTCAACTTCTCTGTGAAAATAGTATATTTATTTGAAATCGCCTCGAAAATCATTATATATACCTACGCCGCGTAGGATATTCCCCGTTATATTTTCATCAACTTATGAACACAGATTAGTGGGATCGAAAGTGGAAGGAATAACTTGCAACTGTCCAGTTTTTGTTATCAAAATGTTATTAGTAAAATAATGTTCAAGCGTCTGCTTTGATCATTTAGAGAGCAGAATTATATTTGAATTTTTTCTGTAATAATGGAAATTTCTGGAATATTCATCGATTTTCTGCTCTATCCGTTGATATATGTTCCAAAAATATACTTTCTTGTTCATTAACCTTAATAAACATATCAGTCGTCAGTAATGCTGGCGAATGCGCACCATCTTTCATGGGGTATTACAGAGAACATGTGTCTACTACTAAAGTCACTAAAGGAAACTAGACCGGTTTCATGGAGGAGGTTCTGTCCTTATTCTTGCAGATCAATCCATAACAAATCTCATTCATAACTGGCAAGTATCTCGTGACTCCTCGATATTGAATAAGATTTGACTTGGAGTCATCAGATATACGATTTGAGGGATACAGGATTCATCGATTCAGCAGAGGAACTTAATTTAGCTTCTGGACAGCTATAAAATGCTATAGAAGAAGCATATTGAGTTGACTGTTGAAAGAGTCGTGCCTTGATGTAATAAAGAGTTAGCCGGACTCAGGAGAAAACGTTTCAGAAGAACTTAAATTATGGGACACTGTGAATACTATAAAGCGGATCTGATTGAGAACAAGGAACTCAGAAAATCTAAAATAAGAATATGAGAGAAGATTACAGAATTCGACCCACCTCAACGACCCCAGAAAGTTCTATCCAAAGAACATAATAATGATATCGATCTGATACAAAAGCTGAACAGGGGACATGCAGATAATCAGATGGAAAGTATAAATGCCCTTCACACACACTTTCCTGGAATTGCAGTTGCTGAAAACGAACTGCATGGTGCTTACCTGGAAAAAGTTATCTCTAACCCCAACAGATCCAGTAGAAACCTAGCGAGGTAAATATTCACACCCAAAAGATCAAATGAACCATGAAGAACTCAAAATCTCTAAAGATGCCTGACGCATATTCATTAGGGCCTCTCTTGAAGAAGCTGTTCAAGGCCAGCATTATCAACGGAGACATATCAAGGACTGAGAGCCATCAATCAGACCAACCAAAGTATTATCAGTCCCACTTTCTTTCTCTGGAAACAATGGAGAAAATTATAGGCTGCCATATTAGGCCTGAACACCTCCTGAACAAACCCCTTCATAAAATATAGTTTTTCTGTCAAGCAAGTAAATCAATGCTCTACTAAAAAGTGGGCTCTATGTACATCCATAGATATGGGGAGTGCCTTTGATAACATCTAACACTGCTCCATCACTAGATCAGGAGGGGAATATAAACAGTCCAATGATGAGATACAAGCAGTGCTAATAAGCAGAATAATTGTGGTTGCTTTCGGAAGGAAACGGTCAGGATGACAACGAAAAAATTTGCCCCCAATATATCGCCCATTCTAGTGCATTTGCTGTGATCAGTGACCATGGACAATGACAAAGTAGAGTTGGACGACTCTGGATTCACTACTCTAGGTAACGTTGATGATCTGGTTGTTATTATCATGGGCAAACATGATAGGAGTATATCCAACAGAAAGCAAACACTCTAAACATTATCGGAAACTAGTGCGCATAGAGAGATTAGATGTTACAGCAAAAAAGTAATGGTTCCATTCACAAGAAGTCGAATATATGGATCCAAAGCCCCGACCCTAAATCAAACTAGCTATGATTTTCAACGAAAGTCAAATATTTGGGCGTTAATATCAACCAAAATCAGTTACATCAACAACATTCTTTCCAAGGTCAATAAATGTTCCAAATGTTGGACAGCAAATTCATGTTCGCAAATTCAGCTTGTCAGTCTTGTGTTAGGTTGTCCTATGTATGTCATAGGGCATTTGGGCTTGGTATTTTGTATATCCCTTGAAACTCATCAGCTGTGGTATTTTCGGGTGATCTGAGAAAATTAGAAAGTTTATTACTTACCGCATGGGATTCTGCAAATTTCGTCAGAGACATCTCTGATGTAGGAGAAAAATCCTTATGTGATTGGTTATCTGTTGAATTTTTTTGTGTTTGTAGAACGGGTTTTTTGATAGAGGATAGATTCGCAGATTCGTGTGTTGTTTTGGAGTATGTACTGCGGTTTTGAGCTTTCTCAGTAGTGATTATCGGTGTGTTCAATAAATCTGTAGTAAGGGAATTCAGGACGGAGTTGGTTTGAGCTGGGTGAATGGATGTCAATATTGGAAAACTATGATATTATTGGATAGAGCTTCCTGAGCTCGTGGTTTTTCATTCGGAGAGTTTTTCTCTGATATGTTCACACAAACAGAAAATAGCTTCAAGTTACCGCTAATGTTTTTCAATGAGTTGATATTTTTTATGAGCCCTGTATGCTCCTTCCATGAGAGATTCCTGCGTTCATGTTGATCACATGTTATTCGACTATAGTTTATCTATCTTTGACTTAAACAACTTATTGTTTTTTTTCAAAATTGATAATTATAGAACAGCTGAACTGTGGAAAAATACAATCGTTTATGTAAAGTTCGTTATTATCGTTCTCATGGTATTATTTTGCCGGACCATAGTTCAGGGTGACAACCGAGAGATGTGAGCACGTGACAATACATTACAATATCAAGTCGACCTCACCAAAACTCTCGATACCGTTTGCCATGTAAGACATCTTGACAAATTAGAGAATATCAGTTTGCGTGGTGAAGCATACGATCTACTAAAATCATATTTATCTGAACCACAACAGGTGGTTGATATTGGGGTATAGTAAGTTACCCTAGAACAATAGCATACGGCGTTCCTCAAGGCACGGTCTGGGGCCCTCTACATTTATTAACAGCTTGTTGGAAATTCAATTCGAATGAAATATCTTGAGTTTTGCTGATATTATGATATATTGTTGAATAAGGAATGAAACAGGCTGTAAGTTGTACAGCAACAAACATAGGGGTGCAATTTAAGAAACAAAAGTTTGGGGTGGTTTCTCGGGTGTTGTTTGTCATGGGGTGGATTTTGTAATGCTGCGTGAACGAGCTTATGGTCTCCTACGACACGTATTTTTTTTCAATTTTCTTTTCTGCAAATAACTGAAATATCTGCTCCTAAAAGCTCTGGAACCTGTATATATATATATATATATATATATATATATATATATATATATATATATATATATATTATATATATATATATATATATATATATATATATATATATATATATATATATATATATATATATATATATATATATATATATAATGTTTACAATTGAATACCATCAACAATTTAAATTTCTCTTTCTGTAGAATATAAGATATTCATTGATAGATATTGTCCAGGCTATAGAATATTTCCTTCCTGCCTTGCAAAGCATAGTAACTATATGACGCTAGCAACGTGTGCACATACTCCAAGACTTCTTGTACCTACTTTGCAAGTGTAATTATTCGATCGGTGTTCATTATAAGATGTGTATATGTTTGTTAGGGGGGAGAAAATCATAGTAGTGAGGAAGGGCGGAAGTCACTGGGTGCTGAGGCTTGTACACCCTCTTTACCTCCGGTTTACCCACTGAAAACTCCACCCAGTTGGCTCGTCTGGTCAGGCCCATTGTATCTTACCCGTTGTTCACATTAACAGCATCCATTCCAGTGATTCCGTGCCTTGCATAAGTTCAAAAGTCCTTCACTGGGTTTGTGTTGTGCGAATTTGATTCACCAATTGGTTGCCTGAAAATTGTCTGTCTTCTGCGATCCAAGACACCGCAGTTGCACAGTATGTGTGATACTGTTTCTGGTTGATTACTGCGTAATATGCATGTGATGTCGCTATTGAACATTCCCATTTCATTGAGGTGCTCTTTCACTGGCAAATGTCCAGTTATGAACCCCGTACTGATTTTTCAGTTGTTCCTGTTCAAAGTAAACAAGTCTGCTGTTCATTGCCCGCACGGGCCTTTGATGTATTTTTTCCCGTGTCTGTTTCCTGGAAGGCTCTTCCAGTATTGTTTGTGTTATTCCTGAATCCACCGAGCACTTCGGTTTCCCGAGGGTCTGTCTTGGACCTGGTTTCATTTTCCGATCCTTTTCTAGCAAATTCGTTGGCTCTTTTGTTCCCTGTAAATCCTTGATGAACCAGCTTCCAAATCAGCTTGACGCGGTTTTGTTCTGCCAGTATTGTCAGTTTTTTTTATAGCTCCGTACCAGTTGCGACGTCAATTCCTGGCAGTGCCGCCTGACTGTCTGAGAGAATGTCGATCTGCTCCTCTAGTATTGCTCTCCTGATGTTTTCCTCCGCACATTGGAGAATTGCGTAGACATCTGCCTGGATTACAGAAGTGTGATTACTCAGTGAGCAGCTGAACTCGGTCCTTGTGTTTCTAGAAAACACTCCTGCTCCCGTACAGTTCTTCATCTTTGACCTATCTGTGTACCAGATTTTGCCCTGTGGAATGATGTTGAGATCTGTGTTGTTACATACAATTATGTCTGGTATAGATACCCTGTATGACTTGTCGAATGGAAATTGTTTCGCAATGTGATCTGATCTCAGGTCTTATTTGGATGTTCTACCATTCGACCTGAGGTAAACGTAGAAAATACCCGAATAGTCAGTCGTTCGATATGTTGACGAATACAGCAATGAGAACCGACAATAGGTCGCTAATCACAACTAATATTTAATGTGATGAAAAAGGATGGCCAATCGAGGTACTCCACTTGGAGTATTTCGCGCATTCCTATACGAGAGTTCCATTCAACATTTTTAAAAACCGAATCAGTAGCAGAAGATTTCAAGCGAGAGCACAGTGTCTCCTTTCATTTAAAATTACGTTCTGTTGATTTTATTGAATATAACCCAAGTATGGGGATTAAATATCTGTGTTAATTTTCTGTGATTATCAAGATTAGTTGGTATCTGTCTCCTCATTTCAAGAGGAAATATAAGCTGAAATCAGACTTCGAGGCCACACGCCATCCAAGGTGTAAATCAATTACCATTTATCTCGGATCATGGAATAATTCTTCTCCTTTTCATTTATTAGGCCTTTTTCAATCCGTCCTTTCGGAAATTCCGCACGAGGAGGAATCTTCACGGACCCGCTGTAGTCCTTAGAAGTAGAGAACCACCCTTAGTGCTTGCAGTTCATGGGGTTGCAGGGATTTGGATGTGTACCCATTTTTTTTTTAATTTGCCTATTGCCTTCAATCACTGATTTTGAAACCATATAGAGAAATACGTATCCATCGCTTAGTTTTTTCAGTTGTAGAACTATCACAACCCTCAGTACGTACTGGGATAGGAATTTCAGCCTCAAACACTGACAGTTTGTATATGAAACGTTCTGGTTAATATGAACTTCTCTCATTCTACATTCAAACTGGGTTTATTATCAATGTCACTATTGAACAAGAACCTCCGCTTCTCCACTGAGCTATCCAGTGTACTACCCTACTTTTCAATACTGACTAACAGGTAGATCACTATAAATTTTAGATACAATTCATTATCAGAACACCTAAGAAATAACTATACTAGCTTCAACTCTTAAAATAAGCACTGCCAGAAAAAACCGTATTACTCTATAATAACATTTGCTTCGCCGACGGATGATATGGTATAAGTAGAACCATTTACAATTGCAGAAGCACAAGAAACAAGGTTCACAGTCTTGCAGTGGAATCCTCCGAGCAGCAAAGGAGGTGATAACTAATTTTATTCAGATATTTAAATATTTTGAAAATACGTTGAAATAAAAAAATATGCCATAAGCAAGGAAGAATGTATTAATAGGCAATCGGATCATCATAATTTAATTTTTCTATGGTAAAAAAATGGCCATATTTTTCAACAAAATACAACAGAACTATAAAATATTTTCAAACCTATTTCTATCCCAGCCTAGAGACGCTACTGGCTTTCATTTATTCAGACCTCTTGAAACACAAATATAACTCGTGATTTATTCGTTTTCTTGGCCTCTCAACGTATCGACACACCTACAAGAATTATCATTGTCTTGCGGTCCATTTTGATTGGCTTAGGCGAATCTGCTGTAGAACTTAACAGCTGTCATTCAAACCCACGTTGACTGTCGGCTCTTGTGATATTCTTTCGATCTTCCGTTCGGCGACGGAGAATGTTTACGAGTAGTACAAATATTTTTCGTTCCGTTACTTCGCATATACGCTCGTGTAAGGAAGTGAGTTTTTGATTTGCTCCTTATAGAAACAGCTTCTGCAATTGAAAATGGTCAAACTTATACAATGCCAAGTGCGGTGCGAGGTGTGGTGCATCGTTATGGCCGGCCACTTAGAACTCCTAGGAACCTTCAAATTTGTACACTCAGGATGAAGTATGATCTTTTGCACCTCAGGTTCATGATAATACAACACATTTGCGAACTCTGTTACATGTCTTCTCATTAATGCAATCCTATCACGTGCCTCATAAGTTGTAATCCCTAAGTTTTCATGAACAAATATCTGCATGAGACTATGTCTTACTTCCGTTATGATCAAACTTGATTGTCTAGAAGTATGGTTTATAAATGATTTAATGATATTGTTTGATAAGCCTTGCCGCAAATTTACTAGAAACGATATATATATATATATATATATATATATATATATATATATAGAATGAGTATCTATCGAGGATTCGGTCTTGAAGAAGGTACACTCTTTTTTGCTACCCGAGCTTTCGCAAATCCTCATTTGCTTTTTCGAGAGCTACAAAGTGAAAATATGGACATACAAATATTCAAGCAATAATGGTATACATACTGTGCAATTTGAGATTTTCTTTGGATAATATATATAATATGTTCCTAAGCTTTGATGTCCAGAAAAAATCTCAAATTGCACAGTATGTATACCATTATTGCTTAAACCTTTTTATGTCCATATTTTTACTTTGTAGCCCTCGAAAAAGCAAATAAAGATTTGCGAAAGCTCGAGTAAAAAGGTAACTTCTTCAAGACCAATCTATATATATATATATATATATATATATATATATATATATATATATATATATATATATATATATATATATATATATATATATATATATATATATATATATATATATGTATATATATATATATAGTGTTGAAGAAGGGTAGTCTCGTGACTGGACTAGTTGAAAATAACTATGAATTTGAAATAAACTTTGTAGAAAGGATATTCCTTGAGGTTGCAGTCAAAATAATGGCCTATGAGAAAAGAAAACTCTTTCTTATTTAGTCAAGCTTCGAAATGTTTATTTTCATTTCAGACAAGTAAGGTGAGGTTAAGTGAGACAGGAACTAATCCATTTCATGATTAGAACTTTTCAAATCATATCACTATGACCACTACTATTAATATATAAAAATTGAAACAAGGATCGCACATATTTGTTTGATACTTAATTTAAACACTTTCACTGTTCAAATTTTAAAGTGTTTAAATTAGTATCTAAACAATATGTGCAGTGATTTAATTTTATATATGAAGATGGATAATGTTTAAAATTCTCAATCGAAATGATCGCTGTCTACTTAACCTTGTCTGATGAAAATAAAATTTTCGAGCTTACAAATAAGAAAGAGTTTTTCTCATACTATTTGACTGCAACCTCAAGGAATATCCTTTCTACAAAGTTTATTTCAAATTCATAGTTATTTTATATATATATATATATATATATATATATATATATTATTGACAATATTCATACAATGTTTAAAATTGCTCTTCAGTTAGGGACGTCAAACTTTGGAAATCTGTCTTATCAAAATATTTCTCATCGTCATATTTCATGGTAGCTGCAATTTGCGTAAACTTTCGGAGAGTTCTAAACCATGAAGCAATTTCAATCCTGATCACTCCTCTGGGAATAGAAACAAGATGTATATTTTTCCTATAGTGGCACAAATATTATGTTTTATGCTATCATATTTCAACGTTCCAATGAGATAGCAGCAAAGTTCTTCCAAAAATCGCAAGTGTAAACTACTATCACGAGGGGGCTGATATGAATGTTTTCTAGATTGGCACTATGTTATGTGAAATCATATTTCGATGAAATATTTTCATGATATACGCCCGATCAGCAAAGTTCTTCAAAAAATCGCAAGATTAAACTACCCTTATACAGATTTGAATATTTATTGGTACCCAAAATTTAATTTTTTTTAGAATATGACAAGTACAAACTACTCCTAAATTTAAATTTTCAATAAGGTGATACGAAGGCATACCTTCATAGATGCCAATTTTGCATTATTACAAGACAAGAAATAGAAAAAAATTACAATTGCTGCCGTGGTCGCGTAAAATGCAATTAATAATCTAATAGACCGAGAGCAGTGTCGCTTTGCAAACGTATCATAAGTTTACGCATACTGACCAAGGAAACATGTGGTATCGATGTCGACGATGCTGCAGACGTGTCCGCCTCATACTTTTTCTGGGGCGAAGTGATTATAGGAGGTTATGAAATAGAAGCTGCGAAATATTGAAAGTTCACGACTGAGGATAGTGGGAAATAAAAGTTTACAATGAAATAAAGGGACGCTCGATTATCAGGCGTTCACCCGTTGCAATGTTTGAAATATGTTGGAAACGGTCCAAAACGGCTGTCCATGAAGTGGATCTTACCATTAGCCTCTGAACCACGCAGATTTCGTCCGCTAGCCTTTTTCAGTGCGGAAAAGCACTGGGTCTACCGATTTTGAAAAAATCTAGAGATTTTTGTTCAATAAGTTAATGAGATTGATTTGTTGAAAATATGAACAGGATGTTCATAAAATCAGATGTGGAATCATCTACGACTGAAAGATAAACTTTAGTCACTATCTTCCATCGTCAAGATAACCTCTTGTGTGGTATTTATGTTGAAAAGGGAAACATTCTCAATTAAAAATGTTTCCGTTTTCAAGTTAATAAGATTTTGGAGAAATTTTGGATATTTTTTTATGATAAGTTTACATTCTCGAATTCAAATCCATAACAGTCAGTTTACCTATATGGCGACAAGGTACTGCGCCCTTAAAAAAAGATACACAAATGTCCAGGTATACTTCAGTATCATAAGCTTATGCTTCGATTATTCACACAACATTGGTTGTTTCACATAAAGCGAAGATTTGTTACCAATAATCACCTGAAGTGTGGCAGAGTTACACTAAAAATTGAAGAATATACGTCATTTGAGTGAGAATGCAATACAAGCCCTGAAAGGACCCTTTCACAATATTTATCAGATGTAGTTCAATATCCAGCGTAGCTTCAGCCGGGGAAGTAGTTGTTTTCTGTTTGATATCACAAAAAATAACTTTATTATGTTCCTAGATTTTTCTATTTTCAGAAAAATCATTCTATTCAATATTTAATTGAGAATGTTTTTCTTTTCGATTCCTAAGATGTAACGTACTAAAATTCCAGCAAATTCTATGGATGCCTAGAAAACGACCTACACATGTGCCTGTGTTGAGAAAATCCAACAAAATATTTGAATCTTATAAAAACATCACAGAAACCAAGAGCTTGAAAAAAAATTAAGGAACGTTAATTGAAGCTCGCAGAGGGCCGTATGTTTTATTCGATCTACATGGATAAATAAACACCACTTTCACAAATTGGATGGAGTTCGATCGGAATATGAAGTGCAGACTAATGCAAAAGATCGAAAATTCGAAAACCCCATAATTGGAATGAATCGCTTTCAAATCGAATCGGTATGAACTAATGGCAATCCAAAAAGCAATGAAATAGCTATCAGGCTTTCCGCGATCATCTATTGGTTCGATGCGTTTGTTTCAATCTCAAACATATCCAGTGAACCTACCTGGGGGCATCTGTACTGATAAAATGCTTTGTGTATCAAATTTTGTTGCAATTATATCGACTATTGAACTATATAAAATTATTCCAGGTGATCTGGAATCAATAGTAAAATGTCTTGTTAGGCATACAAAAAAGTCAAGCCAAATCATTTCCAATAATAAAGCAGTATCATCATATTGCTGGCGAGACTTTTTGGTGGTTTTTCTCAAATATCTCTGAAAGAGCTGAAAATATCATAGAGTATCATTACACAGCATACAATTCCATCAAAATTGTCCATATCTTTGTTTCCTTTGGACGATTCATTTATTAGCACCATGCATAATAATGGAAAATTATTTTCAGACCTCACAAATACCGATATGAAATTGCAAAAGAATCCATTAAATCCGAAAATCCTGGTAAGGACTGATCCTAGCATTTAAATATCAGGGTTTCCAGATTGTGTGAACACTTTTGCAAATTCCTGAAAGTATTTTTAACGCACGGAAAGAAAATGCGCTTTCAATATGTCAAAATTCAATTATCAGTGGATATAAGAATATTAATTACTCCAAGCTAAAAACGATGATCATAAGTAATAACATAAATTGAAATCACTTGATTTGGGAACCCTTCAACTTGAATTGGAGGGCTACAGAATTCAGATATTTATGATTTGTGTGAATCAATGCTCAATCTGGTTAGATCTGCAGGAAGATATGAAAACATATCCACCTCTATCTTCTCATAAACAATATGCAGAATTACATTAATAAAAACATTAATAAAAATCTAGGTTTGAGAATCATATTGACATGTTACTGATGCACTTCCCTCCGATGGTATGATGTAACAAAAAGGTTGTTCTATTGGGCGATACGAATGGATCGCCCAGGTGATAAGAATTTTGAGACAGTAAACTGATCACCGGTCCAAGAAACTACCAAAACACACATCATGAAACTGGACATATTTTATTACGGTACAAAAATTTATTTATATCGTAGTGGTTAATACTTCAAGAAAATTACCTTATTTTATTGTGGACAATATACAGAGTGACCCATTTGAAAGCGGGCCACCTCCCTGAAACTGTTATTTATTATCCGATTCAGAAAGTTTTTTTTTTCAGTAGATAGAGCATTAATAGTTCTAGTTGAATGCCATAAATTCGAAATAAAAATAAAAATTTCACGGCCTACTTCAAATTCTTTTCAAGGTCAAAAATCCAAAAAACATACTAGCGGATTTTTTAAATAAAATTTGACGACGCCACTGGATTTGTGATGCTTTCAAATGGTTGTGACCAAAATTTCACGATAAAATTATCATTTTTAACAGAAAAATGGCATAAGTAAAATTCATATCACTTTATCAAAATATTTCGAATAGTCGTTATATAAATCATAATCTTGTTAAAAATATCGTTTATCTTTCAGGTCTTCAGCAGTCGAGTTTGTAAACAGCAGTTATTCAAGATGGCGTCAAATTATGTTTCTTCCAAACGTAACTCCATAGTATAGAAGATAGTTATGTCCATCAGAACACTGCAGTTTTTTGCCAAAGAAATTAAATATACATCTTTACATCAAATAGTAATCAATATTAAATAATCAATAATAACCAATATTGATAACATAAATGAACTACAACAGAAGAATGGATTGGAATGAGAGTGCCTACACATTAATTTTCATACTTTTCAACCAAATCCCGATTTAATTCGATACATCTATTCGATCAACATTCGATCATTGGTTTGGGGTAATATCTGTGCAAGCCTGTCTCATTCTCTCACGCAGTTCCTCTTTGGTGGTTGACCGTTATTCCGAATATCAATCTTGGTTTCATTCAAACATGCTTGGGATACCATATTTCAAAAATATTATTTTTATTAGGAGGCTTTCTAACTGTAGTTGCCATAGAGATGACAAGTCATCAGAACAATAGACGAAAAAACACAAATTTGTCAGTGTTAATAGTGAAGTTTATAACTCCTCAAGTACCTATTCTAATAAAGGAGTATGGGTGATAATTTGACTTTGCAGGAGAGAATTGGAATATTAAGACT
Organism: Gonioctena quinquepunctata; assembly: GCA_018342105.1. Lineage (NCBI taxonomy): Eukaryota > Metazoa > Arthropoda > Insecta > Coleoptera > Chrysomelidae > Gonioctena > Gonioctena quinquepunctata. The sequence continues at coordinate 102,318 of JAFIRS010000514.1, forward strand.
TCGTGGTAACAACGACAGATCCGAAAGGGGAGTATGTAGAATTTTCAATAACATGCATCCGGAGCGTAGAAATATTAGCAGAGCTACAGTTGGCCGAATAAACCAAATTTTCATACAGTATGGAACTGTTTGTAAATATATTCTTAAGAATAGTGATACTGTACAAAGATAGGGACGGAATAATTCTGAACGAATTTGAAATTATTTTAATAAAAATCCGAAAACAAGTCTGAGAATTGCAAGTTTGGACATTAACTTACCACGTGAAGCAATAAGGAGAAATTTAAGGAAATATAATAAGATAAAGCCCTTTAACCAAAGTTTCTTCGCACCTTAGAAGAAGGCGATGATGAAAAGAGGATGGAGTGTAGTTTATGTGCTCAAGGAGAATATCTAAATAACAGGAATTTTCTGAAAAAAAATTTGTTCAGTGACAAGGCAACATTCTACAACCAATGGAACAGTTAATTCTCAAAATTCAAGGTACTGGACAGAACAAAATCCACATTGGATAATGAATTGCAGAAGACGGTACTCACAAAAAATAAATGTTTTGGTGTGGAATATTACATACCAAAATAATTGGCCCTTTTTTTTTTAAAGCAATTTGAATAATCAAATTTTTTTGAATTTTTCGGAAAACGAATTTTTTAAAGCAATGGATGAACTTCCACTGGCAGAAGAGGCTCATCTTCTATTTCAATTAGATGGCTGTTCCATACACAATAGCAGGATTGTGAGAGATTGGTTGGAAGAAAAATTTCCTAATCGGTGGATAAGGCGAAATAGTGCATTGATCGAGTTTCCCCCCAGATCCCCAGACTTGACTCCTTGGAATTTTTTTCATGGGTTCCGTTGAAGAAAAAATTTACAAAACTTGCCCAACGAGCAAAGAGGAACTGCGTCAAAGAATAGGACAGGCTTGCAGAGATATCACCCCAAACCAATTATTGAATGTTATGGTTAACATTATAAAATGATATGATAAATGTATCGAATTGAATGGAGATTTGGTTGAACAGTCCGAAATTTAATGTGTTGGCACTGTCATGTCAATACATTCTTTTGTAGTAGTTCATTTATGTTATTAAAATTGGTAATTATATTATTGGATGTGAAGATGTGCATTTCTATTCCTTGACAACAAACTGCAGTGTTCTAAGAAACATAACATAACCCACATAGAGTTGTTATGTTTTGGATGAGTATTTTGAACCATAATATTTACAAAATTGTGATTTATATGACAACTATTTGAATTATTTCGATATTGATATTAATATTTTACCTATGCTATATTTCTGTTAAAACAATAATTTTATCGTGAAATTTTGGTCACACCCATTTTAAAACATCACAAATCCAGTGGCGTCGTCAATTTGTTTTTTTTTAATCGCTAGTATGTTTTTTGGATTTTTGACCTTGAAAAAAATTCGAAGTAGTCCGTGAAATTTTTATTTTTATTTCGAATTCATGTCATTCAACTAGAACTATTGATTCTCTATCAACTGAAAAAAAAGCTTCCGAATCGGATAATAAATAACAGTTTCAGAGAGGTGGCCCGCTTTCAAATGGGTCACTCCGTATGTGGAGTGCTAATTTCATTTTATTGATATTTTGTAAAAAATCTCAAAAATGCGTTTCCTTCTCAGAGTATGCACATTTCTTGATTTATAAGCATTATTGATACTACTACATTTGATATAAACCTTATTTTGAAATTATGAACACTTTCACGGAAATCTAAAATTAATGGAGAACAATTATGAAATGCATTGTTAAAGTGGGAATGGAAATATTCTCATGCGTATGTTGTATTGTGAAATTTGACACTAGCATCGGCCCAAATTTTTTTAGGAAATTAAGATTTTTCTGAAATACAATGATTAGTAAGTTAGTCTGCGAACTCTATAACTCGCGCATCATTTGGCATCAGTTCCATCGATTCAAATACAAAAAAAGTCACTAACAATATGTTTGTCTAGGAGAACTATGCCAAATCGCAACCAGTTCCGGTATAAGAAATGTTGTCCACAAATTCACAAGATAAGCCTAAATTTTTTATTTTACGCCAATTTTAGGATTAAGTTAGATGACATCTGCACCCATTGACTGTGAATTCCTCAATACTAGTTTTACGGCGTTATAAATCATAGCTTCGAAGTCTAATACAATTTTCCTGGGTTGAGGCAGCAAATTATGTACGGAACACAATTTTTTAACTTCAGCACAACTTGTTTGTTAGCTCGCAGTCATATTTCAGTGTGCAGAATAACCATGCAAGTTAAAAGTTGTTTAAAAGGTGTAAAAAAATTAGATTTCTGAAAGGTTGGAATAATAAGAATAAAGTCATTTAGCGAAATTTTTTTTTTATGTAAAAAGGCGTGAGATATCAGTTATCTTAATATAATTATGAAAAGTGAGTAGAGAGCACCCTACGCTTTTTTTACAGAAAATTAAATGTTTTGGTCAATGACTTTATTCTTATTATTCTCAACTCGTTAGTCCTTATTGCCATATATGCATATTTTCTAGTTATTTCAAACTAAAATTTTATTTTTATCTTTTTAGTCCATATTGCACAGAAGACTTGAAAAGACTGCGGGAGAAAAACTCTTCGATGGATTCATCCACATGAGATAGAAGTTATTAATAACAAAATTTTTGCGAATATGCTGAGAACGAGAGCATTCGCCATATCGTTGAATTGTAAATTATGCTGGGAAAGGCCTCAGTGAATTCACCATATTTTACTAGTAGCCACTGGAGAGTTCCACTATTCACTTCCTGACTCCATCATCAGATCAGCTCCAAGATACCAAATTATATTATTGTCATCCAAACAACATGTACATACCAAGTTTCATTCCGATACAACAATTAGAAGTATTTTAAAATTAACTTCCAAGATTTGAGTACATTGTTTTGTTAGTTACAAGTGGAGCTAATAAAAGTCATAATTACAAAACTCGTCCGTCATCTTGAATTTTTGAATTCTGACAAAAAATTCATCATCTCCGACACCGAAAACCACCACTAAAATTTTGAATAAAATCGGACCATAATCACAGAGATCGTCGGCCATCTTGGAGCAGCAATTTTGATTTTATGAATTATGACCTAAAATTAATAATTTCGACCCTTAGTACCCCCTCATACCAATTTTGAATCGAATCGAAAAACAAATCTCGTCTGCCTTCTCGGAGCCGCCATTTTGTATTTCTCTTACAAAAATTATGTGATTCATTGTCACGGGAACTATGAACATCTGCCAAATTCCACTGTGGGACCAAGTGGGTCAGATTTGACTCGTAAGTTTTTATTACAATGTTAGTTACAAGTGAATCTAATAAAAGCGTGTTAATAATTTCGAAAAATTCCATCCATATACAAAGTTTTTGATTTAGCTGGAACTGATAAACTTGTTTAACTCTCAACACAATTATTTCCCGTGGAAAAGTGTATATGAGGTGTTTTATCCAAATCGTCGAATACCGTCAGAAAATACATTCAAAAATATTTAACAAAAAACTAATCATACTAATCAGTTTCAGTAGAAAAAAGTGTAGTTCCAGAAAACCAGGAAGAACAGCTAAATACACTGCTTCATTTTGAAAGTAAGTCTATCCATAAAAATTCGCATATAGACTTTTTTGAAACACTGTAATCTTTTTTTGAAAATTCTGAATGTAGTTTTTTCAAAACTCAACGTAACCTGAAAAAGAAGGCTTAAAACCATTCACAATTTTACCCGTACAAGTTTCAACAGAGTCTCGGAAGAGAAAAAGGCTAGAATTTTGCCAACAGATGATTCAAAATTTGAATGAAGATCCCGATTATTTGACTAAATGAAAATGGACTGATGAATCATCCTTTTCCATGGCAGGAGTTTTCAATAAGAAATTGGAGGTCATGGAAAAAAAAAGGACAACAGAAAAAAATTGGTGAAAAAATTAAGAAAACAGGAAGAAAACTGTTGACGTTTGGTGCGGAATTTTTGAAGTAACATTGTTGGCCCTATATTTTATGATTATATATTAACAGGAGTCACCCTATCAAAAAAAACTCATCCTTGAAGTAGAAAATATTCTATCACAGAATTTTCTGGAAGTCGAACTTGCCAGTATGATTTGGATGCTAGATGGGGCAACCCCGCATAGTGTCCTACCCGTTCAAGGACATTTGAATAATGTATTCTCAATATGGATAGGAAATAATGGAAATATTGAAAGGCCACCTAACAGTGCGGATTTGACCCCTATTGATTCATTTTTCTGGGGATTCCTAAAAGACATTGTCAACAATGATAATAATATCTGATTCATTGAAAAAACGATTCGCCTAGGAATAGAGAATCAGAATGTCAATAATGGAGCAATTTCCAATGCATAAATATAAGAAGACGTTACCAATTATGCATTGACAATGATAGTGGACACACCGAGCATCTTTCATGAGTTATCATATTATTAAAATTTCCTGAATAAATCTTTGTTATCCATTTTCATATAAATATTTGAACATTTTCTTCCTCACTGCAAACCATTTTTAACCGATGAAATCAAAAAGGAGGAAGTTTTCTAGTCGACGCGTATATATATATATTTTTTTCATGCATGAACACGCATAACTTTTCACTGAGCAGTTCGAATCCGATAGGCTGTACTCCAAAGTTGGTCCCATTTGAATTTGAACAAAAAATCCATCCCTAAGGGTAGCAAAATAAAGGATATTGATCGTTTATCCTCTGAATTTTGGTCCGTTAACCGATTCTATCAGGCATAACTTTGTAGTGGGTTTTCCGATTTGGATGATTCTTTCTTTATTAGATAGGGTATACCTCATAGTTGATCATATGTCAAGATTCTAATAGGGGTCAAGAAACAAAACTCAACAGCTACGTCTTGCTGGGATGAAATTCTGAAGGGAACTAAAAATCTTTTCTCAACAACCTTCGAAGCCCCTTCACAAACGTGCATTCTATTTCAAAATTGAATCGGTTATCTCATCATCTGTTTTTCCTGAAAATGGCCCGTTTTGTTCTACCATAAAATGAAACAGCTTACGCTACGATTAAATGGGTGTCGGCTTACGAAGTTATAGTATCTGAGCCAGCGTAATAAATACTCTACTTTGAACTCAATACAATTACTAGAGATACTCATTTATGATCTCTTCCATAGACATAGGGTGTATTCTCATTCAACTGGGAGCGCATTATGATTTATTTTAGTGGTCCACTTGGATAAATGATTGACGAAAACCAAAAACCGGCAATCCCACCATTACTAACTAACTTATCGAACTTACATTTCTCTCATATCTATATTGTTGACGAATAAGATCTTTCGTAACATTCACATATTTTTCCGGATCAGGTTCAATACATATTCTCGTCTAGAAAATGCAATGTTGCCCACTTACTATACTGCTGGTCAACGATTTCTATTCATAGGTCGTAAAATTAGGACGAAACACGTGTTCGAAGAAACCATGAGTTCTCAGCCCCTGAAACCCAAGACTGTCAACCCCTTAAACCAAGACTTTTGATTATTTCACGATTTCCGTCACACATTTTATAAGATGGCCTTCGTTGTTGCATTGATGCTGAATTCTGAACGAATTATATTTTCCTCGAATAATGGTGTATATACTTTGTGCTACATGATGATGATGTCCCAAAATATTGATGAAAAATATCTTTAGAACAATACCTAAGTGGATATTATTTCCACGTTAACAAGTAAACATACAAAGAAACATACAAAATTGATGGAAGCTTGTGATTCACTAGCATGAAACTCTCTTTGTACGTGCTACAACTCGCAAACCACTTATAGTATAAACACCGTTTCGTTTAATTTTTCAATATTTTTTTTCGGTATTTCACATCATTTATAATCTCGTGGTATATTTTTTCTGTATTCCAAGCCATCAAGAGATACTTCCGCCGGAATTTCAACTTGAAAAATCCTCAGTTCGAAGTGAATGTATTGCTTCATTTGATACAAACATTTCGAAGCTGAATTATTCGGATGAGATAACTGTATTTGTTGAAGTCCCGTCGGTGGATAATCTCGAAATCGAGTTCCCGCAACGAATCCGGGCTTGGTTTGTGATTTCTCTTATTCGGAATTGGAGTAGATGGGGCAGAAACGGGTTTCTGAACTATGATGGTGGTAGATGATTGTGGTGCTAGGACGGTTCTGGTCTCTGACTGATGACATGTACTCTATGACGTTCTCAAGGTGATACATTCTTTGACATATAACTACAGTTTCGTGATGAATGAAGCCTTAATCGTTTAGAAAGGTGATCTCACTACAACTATTCACATTCACCAACTGCCACTCAAGAACGGAAGTTCAGGCTTGACATCAATTTATGGTAAACCTGCAGCAAAGTGAAATGTCACCGATTTTGACGAAATTTTCACAGCTGCTTTAGAACTCGATAATAAAAGTAGATCCATCGAAATTTTTCCGCGGAAACGTTTATTTCCGGAATTATGGCCCTTGAAAAATTCAAAATGGTCTATTTTCAATGATAATTTCCACTTACTTGGGACGGCTTGATTTCTCAATTTTTTTAGCAACACACTGTGCAATTCATAACTTTTTTTTTTCGGGTTTAGGATAATAGTTAGTTCACTTTCAGAAAATAAAAAATCATTTTACATTTCACGTTATTCATCTCATCTGTCAAAGAGAGAATTATAATATTTGCATCTGTTTTCTACATTGTTGCCAATTATTGAATTCTTGATAAATCTCCATATATCCGGTAAGAGCACTTCTGCTCTACGAAACTAGCTGAAAGACTTTTCTTACCTGTTTTTGCCCCCTGAACACGAACTCGGAGCTCTCGTACCCTTTCTGAATTAGAGAGCTTTCTTTGGCCCACAATACAAGTTTTTCGAGCACGTTTTCTCACGTCAAAATTACTCACAATGCCTTTTTCTTTTTAACCGACGAAACCAAAAAGGAGGAGGTTCTCTAGTCGACGCGTATATTTTTTTTTCTGTATAACCCCGCATAACTTTTTACTGAAACGTCCGATTCCGATAATTCTTTTCTGAGTGGATAGGGTGTACTTCGAAGTTGGTCCCATTTGAATTTGAAAGATGGAAACTACCCCTAAGGGTAGCAAAATGAATTCCGGTTCGTTAACCGATTCTATCAGGCATAACTTTGTACTGGGTTCTTCGATTTGGATGATTCTTTCTTCATTAGATATGGTATACCTCACAGTTGATCATATTTGGATTTGTAATGAAATTGTACAACCTTACGGGTGAAAAAATAGGGGATAATTGATGTATCTCTTGTGAACATTCGCACACATATGTAGTTGACAATGACAGATCGCTATCGTCATTACTTTTGTTCTCCTACATCTCCTACAATCATCATATTCTATAGAATATAATGATTGTGAGGATGAGAGGATGGAATGATATACAAAGTAATGAAATATACAAACCAGAACAACAAAAATAATTTATATTACAACAAATAGTAGAAGTAGATAATCATATTATTCAACTGGTAATAGTGGAAGTAAGGTGGGTAAGTAAGTATTATGGAAGTATCAAAGAACAAGTAGGGAGTAATAAGTAGATTTCAGTCACAAAATTGAAAATAAAAACTTTTCAACAAAAAAATAAACCGACGAAACACGGAACTGAAAAGTAAAAAATTAAATAAATCTTTTTGGTCTCAATAACTAAGCTCCTAAACTAATGTAAGTAACTAATTTTGAGTCGGCGCCAAACGAACAATCAACGAAGATAATTCAATTACTCCAAAAAAATTATCCGAATATCACCGCGAAACTCGATGCCATCATTTTACGCCTTACCTAATTAATTTGCTTGTTTGTTTGGCGCCGACTCAAAATAAGTTACTCACATTAGTTTATGAGCTCAGTTATTGAGACTAAGGTGGTTTATTTTACTTCTCACTTTTCAGTTCCGTGTTTCGTCGGTTTAATTTTTTGTTGAAAAGTTTTTTTATAATGTAAAAACATCCTCGATTTTGGCGATAGCGAAATGTCCCTAAACTTCATTCCTACCATTACTTACACATTTGCTGAAAAGTCTGCTCCCATTGAAACCTAATTCAGTGTATCTCGCACTGACTGTCACTATTATGCCCAAATAATTATTCGTAAAAAACGAGAAACATCACCGCTACCGATGTGCCCTTGAGCGAAGCGAAGCGTGTTCTGAAAAAGTTGTTTGGCTGACCATCAACTTGAATAGCAAGGTTATCTAAGTTAGGTTAGGTTGTGTTTCCCTTCTTTTACGTAAGACATTGACTGGGTTTTAAGAGCGGGCCGAGACACGCCGAATAATGTCTTTAAACTTCATTTTACCATGACTTGTAACAAACAAATTAATATTAGTAATTTTTACTACTATAATTAGCGTAATAAATAAATATAAAATTATTTTTGCTGAAATGTCTGCTCCCATTGAAACCTTATTCAGTTTACTTGTAACTCGCGACTGACTGTCACTATTGTGCCCAAAAAATTATTCTTAAAAAACGAGAAAAATCACCGCTACGAAGTGCCCGCGAGCGAAGCGAAGCGTGCTCTGAAAAGTTAATTGGCTGGCAATCAACTTAGATAGCAAGGCTAGCCAAGTTAAATCATGTTGTGTTCCCTTCTCTTACGTAAGACATTGACTCTTGAAATCCCGTAAGATTACCATTACTCATAACACATTTGCTGAAATGTCTGCATCCATTGAAACCTAATTCAGTGTACTTGCATCTCGCGACTGACTGTCACTATTGTGCCCAAATAATAATTCGTAAAAAAATGAGATAAATCACCGCTACCAAAGTGCTCGCAGGCGAAGTGAAGCGTGTTTTGAAAAAGTTGATTGCCTGGCCATCAACTTCGATAGCAAGGTTAGCCAAGTTAGGTTAGGTTGTGTTCCCATCTTCTACGTAAGACATTGGCTGTTTTTTATGTTGAATTGTGCCGAAAATGAGTGATTTGGTGGTCGTGGTTGATGCTGGTGGAAAGAAGGAGGCATTGTGAGTGATATTTGCACGAGAAAACGGAGCCGTAAAAATACATGTTCTGGACCAAAAAAAGCTATCTAACTCGGAAAGGGAACTTAGCGCCGCGTTCTTTCAGATCGGGGGCAAAAACAAGTAAGAAAAGTCTTTCAACTATTTTCGGACAGAAGGAGCGCTTATACAGGATATTTACCAAAAATATTTCCGCGCAAACAGTTATTTTCGAAATTATGGCCCCAGAAAGGTTAAAAAGGTCAATTTTCAACTTCTACTTATTTGATACTGCTTGATTTCTCAACTTTCTCAGCAATACACTGGATGAGACCTTCAATTCACATAATTTTAATTATTACAATAAATAATTTAATTGAATGAATGTTAACTCTCCATGTCTATCGTACATTTTTTACTTGACAACATTGCATTTTTAACAATACTCGTGAATAACAATTCACATTATCGACAATCATCTCAAATGTTATTGCTGTTTACTGAAATGAAAACACTTTCAAATAGGAAAATACGTTTTTAACCAAACTTTCTGCGGGATATTTAAAACATATCTTATAGCATCGCATTTATAAAGTCCAGTTCTTACTGTTGAGAGTGCTTGTTTCGTGAATAATTGTGATATTATCGTTCACATGCGACAAAGTTAAACATTGAAGAAAAAAATCCGAATCTTTCCGCGGAAAAATTTGCTCTGTTGCTCAACGAAGTTTAGTGCATTCTGAAGCATCTGTAGAAATTTCTCAAAATCGGTAACATTTCACTTTGCTGCAGGTTCTCCCAATTTATGGTAAATGCTTATATCTACGTTTTTCCCGACTACCAATCCAGCTTTCATCATAGATAATTTAGACCACAGCATTGATGACTTTCGATTTTCCTCCAAAATTAACTGAAAGCGCTTTCAGTGAACTTGCCTTCAACTTTCTTATTTGACTCCATTCGATGAATCCATTGTAGGCAATTCCGTATTGTTGCCGTGATTTAAACAGATTCAAAAATGCTCTGTTTGTAGCTTCTTGAATTTCTGGCGGAAGAGAGCAATCTGAATCATCAATTACAAATTGAAGTTCCATTATATTCATATTTGCCACAGTCATAGGTACGACCGCAGATAAGCTAGGTATATTCATTTATTTTTCGTCACTAATAAACAATTTTCAATCGTTTTTACTTGCCATACCATTACGATTATTAGATATTATTATGATTGAGAAATCTTCAAACCCTATAGAAACCTTTTTTTTATGTTTCTTTTTCAATTTTCATTAAATTTTACCGGAAATACAGAATACCGGAATTTATTAGAAAGTGCTTTGTCAGCTTCAGCCAAGTGACTGGAGCGTCTGCCTCGTAGTTCAGAGATCGTAGGTTCGAACCCTACAAATTATAATTAAAATCTTGTTTTTTTACGATCAGTAATAGTCGTACAGAAAATATTGTATGATGCATTTGTTAAGTGTTTCAATTTTGTTCGTGAGGTTGTCCCAATCGCTCGTTTTGCAATATTACCCATTCACAGAATAAAATGCCACTTTCAACACTTGTATCATAAACTAATCTCTGCACTCATGACGAAAAAACACACTCCTCTCAACATAATTTTCATACCTGATGTCTAGATAATATTGATGATGATGTCCCAAAATGTGAATGAAAAATATTTTCAGAACAATACCTAGGTGGATATTATTTCCACGTCAACAAATGAACATACAAAGGAACATACAAGTTTGATGAAAGCTTCTGATGATGATTATTCACGAGTATGAAACACTCTTTGTACGTGCTCCAACTTCTGCCTTGATTAATTTTTCCAAGTATTCAGCAAACATTTCAAATATGCATTTTGAATCGTAAATCACTCATTCTGTTCACGAATAGTATGACATCGTTTCCGTTTCATTTTTCAATATCTTCTTTCGGTATTTCACAGTCAATTTACTACACCATTTATAGTCTTGTGGTAGGGTTTTTCTGATTTCCATGCCATCAGAAGATGAAAATTCCTCCGTTCGAAGTGATTGTTTTGCTTCTTCACTACAAACATTTCAAAGCTGAATTATTCGGATGAGATAACTGCATTTGTTGAGGTTCCGTCGGTGGATAATCTCGAAATCGAGTTCCCGCAATGAATCCGGGCTTGGTTTATGATTTCTCTTATTCGCAATTGGAGTAGATGGGGCAGAAACTGATTTCTGAACTATAATTTCAATAGAAATCCATTATATCTCAAAGTGGAGTGCAGGTGATGAAATGAAATGCACTGTTGTTCTCGAAACAATTGTTACTGAGAAATTATCTATCAAGACATTTTTAATATTGAGATTCGACTTGCAGTTGTGATGTTTGATTATTTAATAAGGAACTGGATTTATTAGCGAGTATAGAAGATATATAACGTGTGATACATTGACAGGGTCTAATGAAATACATTGGAAAAAAATATGACACATTTTGGAAATTGACAAAGAAGGGATACACAATGAACAAAATGTCATTCTTGATACTTTTTTGGGATTATTTACAAGCTTTCATTTAGTTTCACCTGTCCCGATGTTTGTCATCAAATCTTGCAAGTTAAATTTGACCCACTTCTAGTAGTTCGATTAACGTGAAATTTGGAAGGTGTTCATAGTTCCCGTGACAATGCATTATGTATTTGTTGAGAAAAAAACAAAATGGTGACTCCAAGATGGCGGACGAGATTTGTGTTTATGGTCCGATTCGATTCAAAATTGGTATGTGGGGGTTTTCAGGGTCGGAGATTATGAATTTTCTGACAAAATTCATAAAATCAAAATGGCGGCTTCAAGATGTCCAACGATTTCTGTGATTATGGTCCGATTCTATTCCAAATTGGTTTGTGGGGGTTTTCAGGGTCAAAATTCACAAATTCAAGATGGCGGCTCCAAGATAGCGAACGAGTTTTGTAATTATGGTCCGATTCGATTCAAAATTGGTATGTGGGTGTTGGGGGTACTTACTAAAAAACAAAAACTTAAATAATCAAAAACAAAACTCTTTAAAAACAACCTTTTATTCAAATACCCTAAAAAGTACAAAATAATTGCTTTGGATGTGTGACGTAGGTTATTCCGTGAGTTATAGATTCAAAAGCTTGTCGCATCTGTATTCGAAATGAAAACTTGCGCGACAAGCTTAGAACTCACGGAATACTACGTCACATTATTTTGTACTTTTTGGGGTATTTGAATAAAAGCTTGTTTTAAAAAGGTTTTTCATTAATTATTTTCTATACAAGTGTGGAAGGGCAAAGGAATCATTTTGCCCCGATAAGTTACTGCCTACACCAAATTATTTTTCATGAATGAAAAATAATCAATTAGTCAGTAACTTGTCGTATTCCAAGTTTTGCCTTCAACAAGAAATTATTGAATTAAATGATACTTTTATATAGGGTACTATTACAGGCCATTAAATGTATTATGGTACAAGTAAATGGATAAATGATGGAGTAAAAACACATAGCATGATTCTGAAAGACCTATATATGTTGAAAGTTGAGTTTTCAGAATTAACAAATAAGTATGAAAAGAAAAAAGCATGAGCATTTGATTGCGACTACAAAAAAAGGAAATTTCCAGTATAAAAATGATAGATCCGCCAACCAAACGAAATCGGCGAATTGCTAAAAAAGAAATCTCAATGAGAGAGGGAGAGATTTTCTCGTCAACAAACCAGCGACTGTAGTAAATTTGTTCAATAATCATCTCGTAGAAGTTCCCGAACACATTATTATTCAAATGAACTGTAACGGTACAGACGCTGATTTCTTTACTTGAAAAATTGTAACATCACGCAACTCCTTTTTTTATTACGACTGAAATTGAAGAATAAGTTTTCTTCAGGTCACGATGAGATACCTATGTTTCTTTTGAGAGGAACACTCCATGTTTTATGCACTTCACTTTTATATTTGGTAAATTTATCTTTTTCCACTGGCTATTTTCCGAATATGCAAAAATAGGTAAAATTCCACCAGTATTCAAGAAGAGAGATAACATTCATTAGAGACCATCCCAGTACTATCAAGTTTTTCGAAAGTATTTGAATATGCGTTCCTGAACAGACTCTTGTCATTTTGTTATGAATTCAATATTCTTTCGAAAAGCCAACATGGATGCCTTGGTAAGAGATCAACTACAACAGCAGTTCATTCATACTAAGTAAAATGAAATAGTCAAATTTTTTGAGGCAGGCGAGTGCCCTGTAGCGATTTTTTGTGGTCTTAGTAGGGCGTTCGATCGTAACAATCATTCTCTTTCACTTGGGAAGTTCCACAAATGTGGTATCAGAGGATAGTCACTAGATTGGATATCAAACTATTTGAGATACAGAGAAACAATATGTTATCGTTGAGAATCATTATTCTGAAATAAAAGACATTGATCTTGGTGTGCGGCAGGGCTCAGTTCCAGAGCCAGTATTGTTTATCCTATACATAAATGATATTAGTAATTTATTTGGCATCACTCACTCTATACTCAGATGATACGTCTGTTATTATATCAGATAAATCCCATGTCGACCTGGAAGATAAATGTAACATTTGGTTTTACATAGATAACATGAATGGTACTCTGCAAATCTCTTGTTTCACAGTGCGGAAAAAATAAAATCGATGAGGGTTCATAACCGTCCAAAATCATGTCAAGGAATTACATTTGGCACATATGGCTCTCCAACACCATATAATATAATAATAATAATTATTTTTATTCATCATTTCGATTTACAGATGAAGTCAGATGATACAATTATAACATTGAACATAAACATGACAATACAATAAATAGAGTACAGAGAAGTAAAGATTAATGAATTGTTATCCCACTGAGGGCAAGCCCTGTGTGTGGGTGAATTTTTTGGTAGAACATATAACAAGTATTATATCAGGTAGTATAAAACACTATATACAATATAAATATTATCAATGTACAAAGAACGAGTTATAAAATGTAATAATCAATTATAATAATGTAAGTAATGATAATAATAATGCAAAAGTAATTTAATGTTAATAGATATAAATAAATGTAAAATAATAATAAAATATAGATGTTTCAGTTTTGTTATTTCGATTTTTGGTACATATTCATTTTCATCACATGATAATTGTTTGTTTTTGTATTATATTTCCTTCTTTATATTGAAAAAATTCATTTATTCAATCATTTTATGAATTTCCTTTCTTTCAATCTCCTTTATGGATTTTTTTAACTGTTTTTTGAATAGCAGGCAGGAAATTTCAGTTTTCAGAGAATCAGGTAGGAAGTTGTATAGCTTTGGAGCAATATAATGATAGCTTTTTTAGCCTATTGCTTTTTTCATAAATGGTGAGACATATTTATGTTTTGTCTGGTAGCATACGAGTGTGTCAGTACATTCAGCTGGGTTTTATTCAGGTGTTGCACGATGAGTACTTGAATGGAATAAAGCTGTCTTATATCTAACATTTCTGTTTCAGCATATAGAGTGTCGCTAGGGTATCTATAATCTTTATTCAGTATCATTCTTAGAAACCTTTTTTGCGAGATTTCAATCATATTCAAGTAGGTTCTCGAAACCCCTCCCCAGCCTATAATCCCATAATTGAATTGAGACTCTACTAAGATTTGATAAACATTTTTTTTTGCTTTAAATCGAGATATGTTTAAATCTATACAGAATACAGCGTAACTTTTCTGTGAGGTATATTATATGTTGATCCCATCTCAGGTGGGGGTCCAAGAAAACACCCAGGAATTTTTTTTTTTTGACAGGTTTAATATGAATATTTTTTTTTAAAATTGTTAAGTCAAAATTTGGAAGAAGCATTTCTGTACTGCTGAATGGCAGGTAGTGAGTTTCACTGAAATTAATTGGGAGAAGTCTGCTATCAAACCAATCTTTCAATTTATTTAGATCATTTTCGGTTTTTGTCTTCAATTCATACCAATTATTTGCTTTATAAACAATGACTGTGTCATCGGCAAAGCTTAAAATTTTTCCTGAATTTTCTCGTAATAATAAGTTACTTAAGTATATCGTGAACAACATCGGTCCCAACACTGTCCCCTGGGGCACACCGCAAGTAATGATTTCTTCTAAGCTTATCTCATTTCGGATTTGTACTTTCTGTTTTCTATTTGTCAGATAATCTTCAAGTAAGTCGTTTGCTGCACCTCGTATTCCTATATCATCTAGCGTGGCTAAAAGGATAGTATGGTCAACTGTGTCGAATATGTCTTCAGTGATAGTGACTGTAACAGTCCTTGGTTAACAAATTGATTCATGCATGGACTGGAAAAATCATTGTCAGTTACTGATATCCAACCTCAATTCGTTATCACATCAATTCAGAATCACTAGGATGGTATTAGAAATGAATCAATTATGCACAAGTTGACAGTGGATTACGATATGGTATATGTCTATGGGGTTCAACTATATCCTCACATGATGTATTAATTGCTCGAAAGCGAGTTTTGCACTTTTTCGTCGAAATATCGGCCCGTACAAGTTGTACAAATATTTTACAAAACTATAGAATTTCAATAGTTCCCTCGTTAGTCATTCCTAAACTCTCCGTATACTCATTTGAGAATGAAGGTTCTCTATTCAGTACCAATGAAGAAAGACATCAATTCAATGCCAGAACTAAACATGACTTTGATATATCTTTTCAATAAATATAGTGTATCTTTCAACTCTTCTCTCTCTAGGGCGCCCAGGATATTTAATAAACTGCCGAACTATATTGAAGAGAGTAAACGTACAAAGATTTCCAAAAAAACAAATACATACGAGAATATTTACTGAAAAAATGTTTGCATAGTATTGGAGAGTTTATGTCCTAAAGCGGTACTGTCTTGTTTGTAAATTCTTATCTTGAGATGTGGACATCTACATTTTTCTTAATAATTTTAGGAACATTGGTCCAGACTCTGAATTTCAAATTTAAGTTTTTTCGCTATTAAATTCCATTTTGTATATTGTTCGGGATTTTGAATTTTATATTTACCTAGATTCGAGTATATTTCGACTATTCCAATACAATGTCCTATTGTATACTAGAAAATTGAGATCTATCTGTCTATTGACGTTTTGGGAACTGTATCCATAATTCTATTGGGCAACATGCATTAATTCAAGGACATAGGGATGTGGATCATAAACCCTTCCGCAAAAGTGACTGGTGATGCATTCATCAATTGCTCAAAACTAGCTAAGGAAGTGGATGTGATTATACGTCCACGTTTTTCCGAAAACGAAAAATTAAGGTTTTCAAAAGGTATTCGCGGCTCGAACCGACTTTACGGACATTTATGACGATGACAAAGTGAACACCCTGCAAGAATTCACTTTACAAATGTACTCCCTAAAAAATTGTAAACGCATAGATGCAGCCCGATTAGAAATTTTTCAGAAGTTATTTTCTCCAAAATACACTAGCGAGCAATTTTTGGCAAAAGTAAGAAGTTTTAATTCGAGTCTTATCCCGCCGCGTTACAGATCTCTGGAGCGGAAAATCTCGCGAACTATTTATGTAACCAGCATGTGGAAAAATGCAACTGAAAAACAATATATTCTGAGAATTCCGGATGGGAGATGAGTGATGGATTAAAACCTCGTTGGTACAAAGGTTAGCCTACGCGTCGATGACATACTGCACATTTCAAATAACGATAATGACTAAAATGAACAAGAAGTCAATGCCAGTTCTGATTTTGAAGATGAAGTTAACTGAGTTTGCCTTCCGCGTGTAAGTTTCGAGGTTGTAAAATACTTATGTACCATATCGTAATAAAAAATTTATTACATAGTTGAATTATTTAAAGAATCCAAATTTAAATAATAGTTGCTTTCCAATTATTATCCCTTCACGCGGCTTGCGGTAGGTGTCGACTGGTAGAAATCGTCACGGAATACCAGGCAATACTATACCTATAGGCATATTTTTTTCCCAAACTTCCCCGCCACATTGACATGTATTTTATTCCTGATAATAATATTGGTTGAATTATATCAATCCGACGTGCCACATATTCAATGTAAACCATTAATCCAACTTGGGCATACAAAAAACATATTAAATTATGTCCAAAAAAAGGACATAATCATCTAAACACACGTTATATAGTTTCTCAATATTTTTCGCTTTGAAATTTGACGTTTTCTATTCCATCACATTTGATTGTTGCCATTCAATGATATCAGAGTAAGATCCCAGAGCCGGCAAACCCACGTCAATTTATAAAAGCTGAAATTTTGAGTATGAATAGTGTGAAATGTAAGTAAAAATGTATGCGTACTTGCTAGCTTGAAAGCGACACCCTTCCACAGGTAGCAAGTACAAAAAGGTACATAAAAACATTATTCACCTACGTTAAAGTATGGTAATATTTTAACACTTTATAACGGTCTGAGGCTTTAAACAGATCTAAGCTCTGGATGTCGAAACGGAGCGTGGGTTCAAATCCCACCACTTACGGCTTTTTTTATTTCTTCCCTTGAAATCTAGAAACGAATTTTCAAGTAAGAAAAACAAACCAAATCATTCCTCAATTTCGAAGAAAAAAATTGAAAAAAAAAAACCTTCAGATGGTGGGATTTGACCCACGCTTCAATTCGAAATCCAGAGCCTACATCTCTTATATTTGGCACCTTAGACCGCTCGGCTGTCTCAGTATATTAAGTGTCAGAATATTAGCATACCTCAACGTAGCTTTGCTGAAATGATGTAGGTTTGTCGGCTCTGGGATTTTAGACTAATCATCTAAACACACGTTATATAGAAATATTGAAGAAGTAAAAATATCCTCCACGTATTAGATATCCAACCACTCATGTATCATTTTGAATTTTCCGCAAGCAGAACAGTAGTTCAGATGGTTTCGTACACCTCCGGAATCGTATGAGTTAGAGCAAGATGCTGCTCACACAGACTCGTATATAATAGAAAGAGACAGAGAGAGAGAGGGTGAGATTTCTACCGGTTAACACCAACCGCAAAATGAAACTTCGCTCCAAAAAATAGTCGCCATATTGGATCAGCCATTCTGTAATTTGAAATCCTGACATCGGAACTATGATCAGTGACCTCGAAAACTCCTTTGTGCCAACTGAAATAACAACCGCTAATTTGACCTACAACTTTTTTATGTAAGATATTGTGATGTCTTTGAGACACTCGTTAACTATTCTATGATAGTACATACCGGAGTAATTACAACTTTTCGACACTAGAAGGACGACATCCACGTTTTTCGATTGATTGATAACATCATTCTGGTAGCCATATTGGAACAAAAATATTTAAAATGAAAAATATGGGACCCTGGATGTTATATCAATTTAAAAACTATTGGAGATGTGCTAATCGAGTATCTTCAGTAATATGTTCTACATATTTCAAAGATTAATGAGAAAAATTGATGGAATATATTTTTTCTGAAATTTTCAAAGCGCATTAATTTTAAGTGCGTAGAATTGGATTTTGATCGTAAAAATGGATTGGCTTGGTTACTAGAGTTTCAGAACAATTCTTAAAGACATATAAATAAAACATTTTTTCTCGATAACTTTCATGATCACAGAGTATCATGAACATGTGAAGGAAGGCTGACTTATATATTATATTGATATTATATAAAATCTTTTGATATGGTATACATATTGTAATACTATATTAGGAAGATTATGACCTTCATGCATAATGATATAATGTAAGACCACAGAACGACCCTTTTGCGACTAGCTTATATAAGTCTATATTGGCAAGTCATTTCCACTTCTTCATAACGTCGATGTGACGTCGCATGAGTGTGCCTTTTTGTCGTATTGGCATACATAGCGACGTCTCAGCATATTACAAGACATAAGTCATGGACTTTTGCGAACGGTCTAGTAGACGTCTGTACAACCGAATTATGACCTCTGTGTGCTACTTGGGTCCCTTGTATATAATGGCGTGAATATGAACAATCATTTACCCAACCATCTTAAAGGAAGCCACATCAGTATTGAAAGTTTCGAAAGAATCGTGAGAAAACTACTCAGTTGTAGACCCTATTATAGTTTGCAAGAATATTATAACGACAACTTCTAACTCCAAATTTGAGCCGTTCGACCAATTTGCACATAGTGCACATATCATTTGTAAATATTTGTAAAAATTTATTTATTGTTTGTTTTTTATATCTTGACAATGCATTTGCTAATGACGTATTCTTAACTTAGTTTTATGCTGTTTAGATTAAGAATTACATTTATAAACATATTAGTTTTTATTTTTACTACTCATAAATAAAAAACTTATCGTATCCAATATTTGTTAGACTAAAACTATTCACAATTGACAAAATGTACATACTATATTTATATTTATACTATTTACACGAATATTATATAGTTTTAATATACATATTTTATTGTGTGAACATATGTGGTATCTAAATTCTGTATATTTTTTCTTTTTACTTTGTCAACTTTGGACAATAAAGTTCATTTGATTTGATTTGACGATTCAAGGCACACTTCCAAATTTGTTCACCATAGTGAAACCTCCATCGTAAATTTCAGATTTTTTATAAAAAACAGATCGTGACTCCCAGAATCCTCAGATATAGACTTTGGGCTGAATCGCACCATAAATCAAAAAGTTCGGCAAACATATTGAAGCCGCCATCCTGAATTTTTTTATGAAACATGTGCAACCCTAAAAACCCTTTGGATCCCGAAAACGCTTACAATTCGACTTTGAGTTGTATCCAACTATAAATGACAGAATTCTTTCACTATTGAAAAGGGAAACATTCTCAATGGAATACGGAATAGAAATATTTTTCTGTGAATTGAAAAATCCAAAATAAAAATGAAGTTATTTTTTGTGAATGTCTAACAGAAAATAACTACTTCCCCGGCTAAAGCCACGCTGGACATTGAACTGATAGATATTCTGAAAAGACCCTAACTCAAAAGAACAAATTTTTATTCAGATAGTTATTTGATTTTCTATGCCAGTCTTAATTGAGAACTCATGAAGATGAATGAGGCAAAGAAGAATGTTTTCCAAAAGAGAGTAATCATCAGAAATCATTCGTAATATTGACGCAGGAGAGAACTCGCATTCACTAGGTCTTCAATTCATTTTTGTCGACAAAAATCTATTTCCCACTTCCAAGTTCATCAGGAAGACCGGAAGAAATGGGAAACACATTTGCAAGAAGCAATCTCACTTTGCAAAGATGCAAAAAGTTAGAATCATTTCTTTTGGCGAGACACTTTGGAATTAGTATTTTTCGACATTTAAACCTGTCATGTCATAGATCGATTTGTTGAAAATATGAACATGATGTTCATAAAATCAGATGTGGAATCATCTGCGACTGAAAGATAAACTTAAGTCACTATCTTCCATCGTCAAGACATAATTTTGAAAGTTACAAATTTTTTGAAAATAATTGGAACTGAAACCCTCAAAACTCTTTCCGAAAATTCTTAGATTTTTATGCAACATTTGAACCCAATCGGGTAACTAGAAGTTCGTCAAAATCGACTCGCATGATTTGAAGCAGAACAAAGTTGGCAAAGTTAAATGAAAGCTTATTATGATTATGAAATGCCGTTATAGGATGACAAAGGTATGAGATCATGTACTCTAAGCGGAAGCGAATAGGTTATGTGGACCCTAATGATAATATCAAAATTAGACCCACATGATCGTATGGATAAGAGCAATAGGTAGCTCGTGACATCAGCTTTCTCGATGTTTGTATATATCTCTACGCTGGCAAATTTACCATGACCAAATGGAAGTGGTTTACAAAGTAGGATATCGCAATACGATTAGAAAACGCCAAATCAGGTGTAAAAAAATATTAGGATAAAAATTCCATCATCAAGCGTAATAGTGCGATATTTGAAGCGGAGAAAAGTCAATCGTCCAAAATATAAAGATTATATATTGGTGAACACAGTGCACAAGGAGTTGATACATCAAAACATCTCTCTCATTTCCATTCCTTTCAAATTATTTTTCCTCCATAATGCATTCATTGAGAGAACACAGCTGTTCAGTTTTCCTGGTTCCGTGTATCTTCAGTAGTCAATTACCCATACATATGTCGTTCTTCACTTGAATCATTATTTGATGTTCCAAGTAATCGTTCGAGTAATCGAGATATAATTTCGTATGGCCTTCTAACATTTGTTATTGATTATTCAGCTTAGTATGTTATAGAGTGATTCACCACAACTGATAATGAAATGGTGTACTGGTCTTACAAAATTTTTAAACTATCCGAGGTGATTTATTGATTGTTTTTTTCATCCAAATTTTCAACGATGCGCTATTGAGTAGAGTGAAAGATTATAGTTCTACGAACAAGATCCCGCACATAACTGTTAGCGCTCTATGTGCATTCATATATATATGGAGGGTGCTCTCGATAACACCTCATATCTATCATCGGATCATCATCAGATCCCTAAAGGAAAGGAATATAATAATGATAATAGGAATTGCTTTTGTTGACGAGGTTTCTCTCACAGACCATTATGAACTACATTGATCGGATGGATACATGCAATGCTGAAAAGCAGAATCACTGTAGCTGCTCTCAGAGAGCAAACGGTCAGAATGATTGCGAAAAAAGGTTGTGCCCAAAACGGGATTCTATCGCCTTTGCTGTGGTCACTTACTGTGGAAAATCTGATAGTTAAGCAACACGAATCTGGAATAACTACTCAAGGTTACGCCGATGACCTGGTCATTACTATTAGGGGCCAACATGGAGGTATAATATCCAGTCGCCTGCAGACAGCCCTGAACATAATCAGAAACTGGTGTACAATAGAAGGCTGAATGTTAACCCTAGCAGAACACTTTTGGTTCCATTCACAAGGAGGTCAACATACGAATTGAAAGCCCCAATCCTGAATGGAACTCAGCTTACTTTTTCCAAAATATTAGAGCGTTATAATCGACCAAAGACTAACATATAACAGAGATGATCTATTGGTCATACCGAACAATCGTCAAACCCATTCTGGAAAATATTTCAATAGAATCGAGATACAAACCATCAGATATTATGCCAGCTAGAAAGTGCATTTTGAGGTGGTTATGGACATCCATCAAATATGCACAACGAATGGGCCACAACTAGAAATAGATGCATAAGTTTGGTATACTGATGGACCCAAGATGGACGGAAGGGCTCGAGTGAGAGTAACGAGACCTTGATTTGGGCTCTCAAAGCCCCTAGGTGAACCCCGATAATTTGTGAAATAGAAATTAGTGCTCTAGAAATTTGCGTCCAAGAATTCCTTGAAAGGGGCCCCCGGGGGAAAAGTTCTATGTACTACCAGATAGCCAAGCAGCGCTAGAAGCTCCAAAATCAGACACTTGTGACTCCAGACTGACTTGGGACTGCGAACTCTCCCTAAGACAAGTGGCTACGAACAATCAAGTCACTTTGATGTGGGTGCCAGGTCACAAGGGAATCAAAGGCAATGAAGAAGCAGACAGTCTTGCCGTGAAGGAGCTAACAGGGCCCAAAACCCTTCTGAAGTCTTTCGAAAGCCCACGTCATGAAAGAGTTTCGGCACTGGGAAGATGATCAAACTGAAACCTACTGGAATAGGTGTCCATGGCAAAGAGAAGCAGAGAGGCTTCTGAGCCCATGACCAAACAGCTTCTCGAGTTGGACAGGAAAGACTTGAAACTGGTGATGGGACTGCTCACCAGCCATTGTCCTCTGATATATCACCTAAAAAAAATAGATAGATCAGATAGTGAACTGTACCGTTATTGTGGGAACTTCGTTGGAACTGCAGAATACCTGCTTTGCGACTGCCAAGCGCTGTTTTGCAAAAGGCTCAAGTCCTTCGAAGGGGATTCATTAACGCCCTCAGACACTAGAAACTCAGCTCCCTAGAAACAGACTGATCTGCTTCACAAGTAGTTTCGGAATCCCGGGTTTTGAATAGATAGGTCGAGGTACGGAGAGGCTGAAGAGCCATATCGACCCCCAAACAATCTACAATTTGAGTTTTGCTTGCTCTTTAACTATGATATTATAATTGTTTCTTAATATCATTGCTTCACCGGTATTTTACAGAGTATAGTGAAATATAATCTCAAGTATTGCATATCTGCATGTCAATATGTAGTGGAGGTCCCAATTGAAAATTGCCCTGAGAGCCTTCATTCTGGCTCAGGTGGTTCCAAGAAGATGGGGTATTTTATATTTCCCGATCCGAAGGATGTAGAACAAGTTCTCTAATGGAAACTGGCTTGTTATGATGGAGATATCTCAAAGAAAGATGCAACAATATTATATTCAGATAACAGGATTTTCAGCATACATTTTGGAAATTTAGTTTCAAATTAATTTTATAAATACTTCCAATTTGAATCGACTCGCAAACCCTACATTGAATTTGCCGTTGAAGTCGAAAGTTATTGAGAATGGAACACAGATAGAAGTTATGTCTAGAGTGAATCAAGGAACACAAACAGATTTCCCCCATATTTCGGATTGTCAGACTTAAACATCGAAGGATATTTCTTTACAGTTACCGATAAAAAATAAGTTGATGGATTAAGTAAAGGTATTATAATGAAATGTTCTGAATTTTTTTATGATACTAGTTTTCAGTTCTTATCAATGAAAGTAGAGAACATTGAGAATGAAATGGCAATTATATCATTCATTTGAGAGAAAAAAAGCAAACGAAATAGATATTTCCGTAGAATTATTCAAAAGAGCATCTGACAAGTACCTTCCACAGTTTTTCTAAATTATTTCAAACATTATAAGTGAAATGAAAAATAGGAAACCGTAAAGCAGGAAATATACAAAAAAGTTCAGCACGCAGAAAAATTATCACAAATTATAATTTTCCTTCAGTGTCTAGTTTGAGGAGGATGACGGAAGGTATAAAAAAACTGGACTCAATGATTTGAAAAAGTAAACATTGGGTGGGTATTCACAAAACAAAAGTCCAGGGGTATGAAATCCCATTGAAGGTACTCCATCACAACAACATATTATTTTTTATCACTTCATATATTTCTTTTTCATGAACTGCTCACAAGAATTTTAAATATAAGAGGATCATCTCTGAAGATAGCTTCAATGAATTCAATTCTGGAATAATAGGATATATAAATCAAAACTATTGTGATGAATATAATTTATAAAACATCCATAATGAAGGTGAGACATTTCTCGAGTTAGGAATTGATTCTTCAAGTATTCGTACCCATAACTGTCAGTGATAAGAAGTATCTGATATATTTAGTCTTTGTCTCCTTTTTTAAAGTGATTTCTTTCATTTTTCAGAGTTTGCATATTATGTACAATAAGAAACACATTCAATGATTAATTAATTCCATCAGTATTTCAGTAATATCAGGAAATTGTATTTATCTAATTAATAATTTGAAAATGTGGTTTTATATTTGTTGTGTACGAACTACATTTCCCGAATATACTATTCATTGAATGTTCTTTGACTAGCAACAAATATTGAATCAGGTTATTCCAAAATATTGGTCTCACTTCAAAAGACCTTGAGTTCGAATACCAAATCGCTAAGAGCTGAATATCCCTTTGTTACATAGGGCGAATGCGCTTTGTGCTTTGCTTAATTTTCGAAAATAAAATTGGATCTATGAGAATTGTATTTAATGACTATTACTGCTATATAAAAACCATCTCCAAATCAAAATTACTTATTGTCAGAAGATTTTCATCTCATGACCAAACTTTTGTTCAAAATATATATGGTATAATGAGAGAATATACGAATTCATTCAATATATAAATATATATATATATATATATATAATATATATATATATATATATATATATATATATATATATATATATATATATATATATATATACAGAGTGACCATTTGAAAGCGGGCCACCTCTCTAAAACTGTTATTTATCATCCGATTCAGAAGTTTTTTCTTTCAGTAGATAGAGCATCAATAGTTCTAGTTGAATGCCATAAATTCGAAATAAAAATAGAAATTTCACGGCCTACTTCGAATTTTTTTCAAGGTCAAAAATTTAAAAAACATACTAGCAAATTTTTTAAATAAAATGTGACGACGCCACTGGATTTGTGATGCTTTCGAATGGGTGTGACCAAAATTTCACGATAAAATTATTTTGTTTAACAGAAATATAGCATAAGTAAAATATTCATATCAATATCAAAATAATTCAATTAATTGTCATAAATCACAATTTTGTAAATAATATGGTTTAAAATACTCCTCCAGAACATAACAACTCTACGTGGGATATGTTATGTCTCTTAGAACACTGCAGTTTGTTGTCAAAGAATAGAAATGCACATCTTTATATCCAATAATATAATTACCAATATTAATAACATAAATGAACCACTACAAAAGAATGTATTGACATGATACTGCCTACACATTGAATTTCGGACTATTCAACCATATCTCCATTCAATTCGATACATTTATCATATCGTTTTCCAATGTAAACCATAACATTCGATAATTGGTTTGGGGTGATATCTCTGCAAGCCTGTCCTATTCTTTCACGGAATTCCTCTTTGCTTGTTGGGCGAGTTTTGTAAACTGTTTCTTCAACGAAGCCCCATGGAGTCAAGTCCGGGGATCTGGGGAGAAACTCGTTCAATGCACTATTTCGCCCTATCCACCGACTAGGAAAACTTTCTTCCAACCAATCTCCCACAATCCTGCTATTGTGGATGGAACAGCCATCTAATTGAAATAGAAGATGAGCCTCTTCTGCCAGTAGAAGTTCATCTATAGCGTTGGAAAATTAGTTTTTCAAAAAATTCAAAAATTTTGACCATTCAAATTGCTTTCAAAAAAAAGGGGCCAATTATTTCGGTACGTAATATTCCACACCAAACATTTATTTTTCATGAGTACTGTCTTCCGCAAGGTATTATCCAATATGGATTTTTTTCCGTCCAGTACCTTGTATTTTGAGAATTATGTTCCATTGGTTGTGAATGTTGCCTCGTCACTGATAAAATTTTTTTTCAGAAAATTCCTTTTATTAAGATATTTTTATTGAGCCCATAAACAATACTCCATCCTCTTTTCATTATCGCCTTCTTATGAGGTGTGAAGAAACTTTGGTTCAAAGGGCTTCATCTTATTATATTTCCTAAGATTTCTCCTTATTGTTTCACGCGGTAAGTTAATGTCCAAACTTGCAATTCTGACACTTGTTTTCAGATTATTATTAAAATAATTTCGAATTCGTTCAGAATAATTTCGTCTTTGTCTCTGTACAATATTACTTTTCTTCAGAATATGTTTACCAACAACTCCATACTGATTGAAAATTTGGTTTATTCGGCCAACTGTAGCTCTGCTGATATTTCGACGCTCCGGATGCATGTTATTGAAAATTCTACATACTTCCCTTTAGGATCTGTCGTTGTTACCACGAAGTCTTACTATTCCAATTCTCTCCTGCAAAGTCAAATTATCACCCATACTCCTTTATTAGAATAGGTACTTGAGGAGTTATAAACTTCACTATTAACACTGACAAATTTGTGTTTTTTCGTCTATTGTTCTGATGACTTGTCATCTCTATGGCAACTACAGTTAGAAAGCCTCCTAATAAAAATAATATTTTTGAAATGTGGTATCCCAAGCATGTTTGAATGAAACCAAGATTGATGTTTGGAATAACTGTCAACCACCAAAGGGGAAATGCGTGACAGAATAAGACATACTTGCACAGATATAACCCCAAACCAATGATCGAATGTTGATCGAATCTTATGGTTAGTTAGCATTAGAAAATGGTAGAATAAAAGTATCGAATTAAATCGGGATTTGGTTAAAAAGTACGAGAATTAATGTGTAGGCACTCTCATTTCAATCCATTCTTTTGTTATAGTTCATTTATGTTATCAATATTGGTTATTATTGATTATTGAATATTGATTACTATTTAATGTAAAGATGTACATTTAATTTCTTTGGCAAAAAACTGCAGTGTTCTGATGGACATAACTATTTCCTATACTATGGAGTTACGTTTGGAAGAAACATAATTTGACGCCATTTTGAATAACTGCTGTTTACAAACTCGACTGCTAATGACCTGAAAGAGCATTTTGAACGATATTTTCAACAAGATTGTGATTTATATGACTATTCGAAATATGTTGATGAAGTGATATGAATTTGACTTATGCTATATTTCTGTTGGAAAAAATAATTTCATCGTGAAATTTTGGTCACACCCATTTGGAAGCATCACAAATCCAGTAGCGTCGTCAAATTTCTTTAAAAAAAAATCGCTAGTATGTTTTTTGGATTTTTGACCTTGAAAAGAATTCAAAGTAGGCCGTGTACTGAAAAAAAATATTTTAGAATCGAATAATAAATAACAGTTTTAGAGAGCGGGCCACTTCTCTCTCTATATATATATATATATATATATATATATATATATATATATATATATATATATTTTATATTATGAATACCTAAAATGTATTTGAGGGGTAGGATGAAATTATGTCATTTCCTAAAGGGATGTTGGGTAACTACAATGGAATGACAGACTGAAGAAAAGCATATTTAAATTAGCACCATTTTCTCACAATCAAAATTATACGAGTCATTTTACTATCGAGGTCATTCGAGTTCTTGCGATAAGATAGTCTTGTCGTCTGCAAAAACAGTGAGAACCCTCTCTATTTCCAAAATCACGAGATCATTGATAACAACAAGGACAGGATGATCCCAAGAACGGAACCTTGTGGTGTTCCACTTTTAATTTGCCCAATAGCTGAGCTATTATCAGTTTTCACAATTTGTATTTTTTCTACTCAAACAGGACCAGAACCAATCGAAGCTTCGTCCATTGAAGCCATAGAGATGAAGCTAACGTAACGACACAGTCGAAAGCTTTAGAACATCACAAAACACTGCAGCGCTCACTTCCTCCTAGTTCAGGCTGAAACATAGATTTTTCAGAAAGTGAAAGATTGCATTGTATGTAATTCACCACACTCCATGAGAGCATTTTCCGCTCCGTCATAACATTTCCATCATTAGCAAACGTCTTTTGTAATTGTGGATTCATCATGAGTATGTCGAATTCCTCAAAATATTTTCCTTACTGAAATTACACACACACATATATTTTCATCTATTCCGATAGCATCCTTTGAATGGATTTTCCCGTGTATCGTATATTCATAATCAACAATCAGAATTAATATGGACAAAAATAATAAACAATGGAATATACTGACTGACAATGAGTTAATACATAGACTGCATTATGAATGCATTGATCACTATGAAAATATATATGGAATGTGAAGATTCCAATCAAAGACATCTTGGAATCAGTTTGTCGACTGATAATGATAATAGAGTCTCTTAATATATTTATTTCCACCCAAAAACATATTTATTTTATTTAAATTGCAAATACGAAAAGCATTTCCCCATTTTAGATGAGTACAATCGGTGTACGTAATATTCTGACTCGTGATTGGCTATACTGAAATCTCGAATGACAGCATTTCAAGGATTCCAACAACATTTTTCTATTTCATTCATAAATAGAGCAAATGACTTATCTTGTCCTCTACCTTTTGGTAGAGTTCCCGAACGCTAGTATGTGACATTGGCGAGTCCCAATGCGAATGAATTTGTGTTTTGTAAGTCAGACTGTGAATTACCTACATTGCGATCGTGAATTCGATGTGGATTATATCGTTCGTAAACTAAGTTGGTGTCTTTATTCAAGTGAAGTTAATGTTTTCGTTTTCAGGTTCAATGAGATATGATTATCACATGTGGTGCAATGAAATGAAAGAATAATTTTGTGGGCAGTTCAGTGACAATAAGTGTTTTTTACTAAGCCACAGAGCACATGTAGAAAATTCTCCCCTGGCAGATAATCAAGTTACAATAGTAATGGCATCATAAGTCTATTGCGGTGTTTCAAGTTGAAGCCATAGGTGGTGAATTTCTAGAGAAAAATCACGTAACATTTGAATGTTTTCTATTTTACCACTCCTTCTGGTGGGAACAACCTACTGAATAATTTTCGAATGCTGTGGTATTCCTTTTGATATTTCAGGAATAGTTTCACTAAGAATCTCATATCATTGTCCTATATTCAGTTTTGTCATCCGAAGGAGAGAAATCGATAAATAATTTTATGACCCATCTCCTTGCGGCAGATAGAGTTTCATCTGGGATTGTTCCATTTTATAGTATCATTTTGTATCTAGCATGATTGACCTACAATTTCAGATATATAGCTGACTATAGAAATATGAAGCTATTGCGTTTTCAACTCGAGTTATAACAAAAACATCTTCATATGAAGAAACAATCCATAGGAAACGGTATGGAACTATACATAGGTTATATTTCAACTCCCATAAATGAGGTATGTTTAAATCAATTTCATGAAAAAGTACAGTGGGGAAAATGATTTTTTTATGCAGTTGGAAATATCAAAACTATATATAATAATAATATTTATTTTCATTCATTTATCTACCCATGAGTTAAAATACAAGAATGGCTTTGAATTTCAATGTCTTCATTTTGACTCCAGTTCATAGCCGTTGGGGTGGCTTCCAGGAAATCTTCGATGCTACAATGTTTTCGCAATCGTACGCTCTCCATACCGCAGTCGCATCTACTGGATGTAGATTTACCCCATCTGAATAATGGGTCGGCACATACTCCACAATTTTGCGGGTTCGGTTCGGGCTGCTCCATGTTTTACGGGGTAGGGTGGAGCCAGGAGGAATTTGATTGATCTGGAGGGTGTTTTGGATGTTTGGAGAACGCTAATATGCCACCTGTGTTTCCATTCAAGTTCCAGGTTGAAGTTGTTGGCAATTAAGGTCTCAGCAGTTTGGATAAATGGTTTTCTGGAGCGGAGCCTGTGGCCTAGATATGCGATATCTTCGTGAATTTTATCTAGCGGGTTTCTTTGGATTTTGTCGAATTATGGAATGTTGCTGAATATGGGGGGAAGAGGTGGATTTGATGGTGCCACTGATGATTCACGCGGGTGTCAACCGAATTCGTGTTGGGACTGTTTATCCACACTGAACAGCAATATTCTGCAGTTGAGAAAACTAATCCGATGACAGAGGAACGTAATGTGGCAGCTGATGCACCCCAGGACGTGCCCCTCAATTTGGAAATATGCTGTTCCTAGTTCTGAGTTTTGCAACTACATGGGATAGGTTTGTTTAAACGATTGTCCTAACTTATACCTCTCCGACGTATTTCGAAAATCTGTTGTTGTTTAGACAAGTACCATTGAAACCCCTTCATGCCCAGGTCAATTTTTTAAGTCGCTCCCTATATCCCAGATAACGTGAAAAATTGTTTATCTCTTTTTTTTGTAATCCACTGATTATGGTGATACTATATTAGGAAAGTATTTCTAGTTATCTTAGAAGTGAAATTATTGATTTTTATTCAGTGGCGGTACTATGGGGGCCTTAATTTGTGAAAAAAAAACAAACTGACCATCTCAAAAATTAGTATATTTTCAACGTAAATGATATGCAATCGAAATAGAAAAAGCAGTAACTAATGCTATGACACATCCTGACACGTAAAACGCACCAAAAACTATCAAATACTACAGCACTGCACCGTTGCAAATGACATTTCATACTGGAGACCGCCAAAAATACGGATGTGGACTATACATGCGTTTGACCTTGAATCAGCCAATCAAATTTAATCCCGCCCACCTAAGGATCCCATTCCAGGGTATACTACTCAACTACGATATTATTCCAACGTTTATTTAAGATATGGCATTTGTTGCCACAAGTGGCACTCTGGGAAAAAGATCAATTTTAGCTTGTTATGGGTTATGGGCTTGAAGGGGTTGAAGTGGACATTTAGTTCGACATTGGCCATTTTATTGTTCAGGTGGAAACACGATGTGTCGGTTTTTGATAAGCTGAGTTAAAGTCTCCATTTCACTGAGTAATCGTTCATGGTAATCGAGTCTTCATTGAAGGCGTTTTTTGTATCGGCAAGGATTCGGCTGCTGAAGCCCAAGCGTATTTCAGGTATGTCGGGGGGCTAGTACTGAGCCCTGGGGAAGTCTGTTATTAAGCAACCGTCACTTGCTTATTCTGTCTCTCAGGTGGACTCAGAACGTGTGATTGCTGAACATGTTGTCAATGAGCCTTGATAGTTTTCAGGAGTTTGTATATAAGTCTCAGGCGCCGAACTGTTTCGTATGCTGCTGTGAGGTCTACGAAGACTACTGTTGTTTTATTCCTGTTTTGGTAGCCGGCCTCTATGAACGTTGTTAGATAGATGACTCGTATACTAAAGAAACACATGAATAATTATTGGAAAACGCCGCAGATCAGGTGGTGAATGCATCGCGTACAAAGTACATAGTACATAAACCTATGATTTTCCTATCAAGCGAAGAAACTTTTTATATGGTCACATTCAGATAAACCAAATCATAGCCAATCAATTCAAAACACGAAGAGTCCATTTGATATTTTCACTTCCTTTTGAAATCAGCTCGCCCAAGACCTTCAAGTGTTTGGGGAACCGAATTATAGATTAGCGAATCCTGAGGAAAATGAGTTTCCCGTAAATCGTCGATTTTTCGAATAGGGGAATTACAATTCCTTCACAAACGAATAAATTTTAGAACATTCCTCGTCATCCTTTGGAATGTTTTATTCTTCTTAGATGGGGTTTTCCAAGACAATGTTTCTGGAACAGGCTGAATGGAGAACCTTTATTGCCATATTGATTTATATTTGTTCCTTTTCCCAACCCTAAAAAGTTCTGCCGACGTCTGATACCAATATGAGTCGCGGGAAAAATTTTTTTTTATCCTGTATGGCTTGTGTTATTTGGAGTCAACGCAGAGCCCATAAACCGAATCACAATAATTGAATTTAAAAAATTATAATATTGCTCAGGTTCTCGAATATTCTACGAATATGGGCAAAATGATACTTATACCCTCAGTCCATCATCTATTGTCAGCCACAAAATGTCTGATATTTTTGGGGGGTTTCGATTCCGTTTTTCCACAAGATTCGCACAGAGTTTTCTAATAAACCCTGCCGTGAGACATTAATCGAAATTTGGGGAAAACCCAGATGGTTCTATTCAACTCTTTGAGTCACCCAGTTATCGTGAGAAACCAACAAACATATTCATACTAATTCCAACCATCATCCTCACAGATATAACGAGGGGAAATTTCCCCAAAAATTTGAGTAGTGACCATTTCAGGGTTCGTCACACTCAACCTGTCCTTTTAACCCATTACCTCAAATTCTATAGATATCACAATAAAAAATTGAAAACAGTGAAGAGAAAAAACGCTTTGGGAGGTACCAAAGTTAAATTATTGCGAAAAATTTTACGTCATGACCTACGAAGATATCGGCGCCCGTTTCTTGGGAAGGAAATCCAAATTAAAAATTCAAAATGGGTTCATCAGTGGGGAGAAAAGAAGCAATAATAAATCTGGAATATCAGGACATCTCGTTCAACAAGCAGGAAGCATAAAAAGAGAATTGTTATATAGCGGTCCCAGCAATCAACAGAAACCGACCATAGAATTAATTCATATATAATATATATATATATATATATATATATATATATAATTATAAATTTGGAACTTTTTGAAAGGATTCCGAAGTCAGTTTGCTCATGAGTATGAAAATTTTTTATTTTTCGGTGCCCAAATGTTTATTTTCATTATCAAGTTGGGAGTACCAGAAATGTTTTAAACAAATTATAAACTTTTTAAGGGAGGTTATGGATTAAACACCATTTTGTTTTAGGGCTTTCAAAACTAATTTATAAACCCGAAAAAAAATACCGGGACCGCCAGTTTTAGATGTTTAATTTGGGCACTTTGGGCTTTTTAAATTATGAATACTGTTTGAAAAAGGGGATTTAAAAGGGAAATATGCCGCAATGTAAAAGCAACAACACCCCCTTTAAACATGAATAAGGAGAACCAAAAGGGGGTCCATAAAACAAAGGAATAAAATACCCAGAGACAAGTTAATGGAAAAAAAATGATACCAATTTTATAACCAAAACAAGTTTTCAACAAAGTACAGTCGACATTGGTTAAATATCGTTATTCATGCCGTTTTGGGTTTTTTTATGAAAACATCCTTGGAAAATTCCTTTATGGGAAAAGTTGTTGTTCATTAAAATGACAGAAATTGCAGTTTCAGTAACCAATTTTGAAAATTTTCAAATGTTCGCTCGAAAATATATCTGTTGTTTAGGAAAGGAATAAAACATTTATTACGAGCGTTTTAGTTCTGGTAAAGGCTTCGGGAATACTATGTTTGTTTGCAATGCGTGTTTGCCCGTTTGAACATTTCAGTCGTTTTTGGTTCTTTCATTACGGGGAATGTTTTGAAAAGGTTCTAGTTGAGGTGTGGACTTAAATTATTTTAAGGTTTTAAATTTACAATCATTTGTACTGGCTGGGAAATTGGGGACGATCGTACCGAATAGTAAATTTAAAAATTTATTGAATGAAATTTTCAGATTGTTTTGCTCATTTAAACATTCCTTTCGGCGTAAGTTTTTCATACCTTTCACCGTTTTTTTCATGTTTGGGGTACGATAGAATGGGAAAATTATGACCAGCCGGTTTACCTTGCGCGAAACCAATTCTCCCTTGTCTAAAATAAGGCCGGGACTTCAGAAAATTGTAAATGACATCGTAGAAAGCCCCCTTTTTCGCAGAAGGGTTTAAAAAATTCTAAAATTCCTTTTAACAAAGGAATGTTGGGGAAAGAGTTAAAACATCTTTTTACTAGACATTAAAAGTTAAATAATAAGCCAAAAATTTTTTTAAATGCGTCAATTTTTGACTAAAACAAATGAATGAACTCAGGATTTCAC
This sequence comes from Gonioctena quinquepunctata, assembly GCA_018342105.1. Lineage (NCBI taxonomy): Eukaryota > Metazoa > Arthropoda > Insecta > Coleoptera > Chrysomelidae > Gonioctena > Gonioctena quinquepunctata. Next base: position 136,340 of record JAFIRS010000514.1, read on the forward strand.
AATTATAAATTATTTTTGATAAACCAGCTTAATCAAAGGAAGGTTTGTAAAGAGAAACAACAAATATGATGTAATTAGGAAATTCGTATTGATGAAAAAGCTGAATAAAGGGAAATTTTTTTTTATAATGATTATTGTCATAAGTATAGCATAGTTGTTGAAGTTAATTTTAGCAATGACTCACAGGGGATTTACTGAGGAAACACAGGTCTCAAAAGCAAAGTCTCATAGCCATTGTTACCTCAGTCAATGCCCCAATAGTCACTTAGCTAAATATTTACCCCCATTTTAACTAATGCTTATGACATAAAACAATGAAAAAATTTATAAAAAGATTCCTTTGATTTCAGCATTTACCAAATTACTTTAGAACTTCCTTGAAAAATTCATCCCTAGTCAGTTTTGACGTTGTTTCTCTTTACAAACCTTTTTGGTTATTAGAGCTAGTTTATCCAATAATGGAATATTATAAGAACCCATTGTAATTATCCTGAGGCATTCATTGATAATTTTAATTCATTTTGAGTCTAATTTTTTTAAATTTTTAAAGACACGTATTATAAACAAATTTTTGGTACCCCTGGGTCTACTATTTCCCTATTATTAGTTAACTATGTGTTAGATGATCTAGTGAAAGATGTTTTAACCCTCATTCCTTTCAACGTTCCTTTTGTTAAAAGTTTGTGGATGATTTGATCCTCTGTACCTTTTTTGATAAAGTGATGAAGCTTATCTACTTCAACAGCAGATATCAATTTACAATCTACCTCTGAGGTAGAAGTCAACCGAAGCATTCCTATTTAGATGAGAGTATGTAGAGGGTTGACAATATTCTCGCACAAATGGTATAGGCCAAATGTTCTAATAGATTCATAAGTTTCCATTCCTATCATGCTCCAAACATAAAAACAAACTTGGAAGGTATGAAAAACAGAGTAGTGTGTTTATCACATCCTACTTTTCAAAAGGAATTTTTAAATGAACTTAAAACAATCCCAAAGAAACCTACATCCAATCAAATTTATTAATAAATTACTATTCAGTACTGATCGTCAACCCAGTGTTACTACTATTGAATTAAATACAATTATAAATTTAGACCTTTGTAACAGTAATCCTCTAAGAATAAACAAGTCCACAACCTCAACTAATAGAACCTTTTATTTACAAAAACATTACCTTTGTAAGAGAACTAACTCAAACTGACAAATGTGTTCAAACTAGATAAACTACGCATTGCAACAAAACATTAAAACATTGCAAGCCTTTACACTAGAACTAAAGCCCCTTTAACGATATATGAGAAATCAAATGTCATATATAGTATTCTCTTGCCTAAATTGTGATAAAATATATATACGGGCAGACGGGTAGAATCAATATGCCTAAGCATCCATAAGAGGATTGCAAAATAAAAAAAACAGTTGTGCATTAGCTGAAACAAATAAAATTAACACTTTTAGTAATTTAACAACCCTTCCATATAGCAGTAGAGAATAACTTTCATAAAAGAATTTCCTAGAAATGGTTTTCTATAAAAATGAACCAAACAGCATGAATAAACGATCTGATATTTCCAACCTTAGTGTCATTTACAATTACTTGTAGAAACCTTGATTCCAATTTAATATATAAAAATTGCTTTAGCATTTTGATTTTTTTCCTCATTTAACAATTTTTTTTTTCATATAGATTGGTAATTATTCCCTTCTGTTTGTGGACAAAGCACATGGTTCTCCCTTGACTGTTTCATGTTTGGACAGATGAATTTGGACACTTGACACTTCATGTCATGTATTACTTGTCAGCCACCATTTTCCTTTCAGTCAGCTTCAACCATGTGGTACATTGTGCGTTTCAAATTTTAAAGTGTTAATTTAAGCATCTAAAACAATATGTGCGAGTGCCATTGTTTAGTTTTTATATATTACCAGTAGTGGGTCATAGTGATATGATTTTGAAAAGTCCTCAAACACGAAATGGTGTTTAGTCTGCTGTCTTCACTTAACCCTCACCTTTAGTAAGTTCTATAGATTTGTTTAAAATCGTATTTCACAATTGTGTTTTCTTTTTTTCTCCACAGCTTGTCTTGATAATGAAAAAATAAACATTTTCGAAAGTTTGACCAATAAGAAAGAGTTTTACTTTTCCTCATAGGCCATTATTTTGACTAACTCAAGGAATATCCTTCTCTACAAAGTTTATTCAAATTCATAGTTATTTTCAACTAGTCCAGTCAATGAGATTACTCCTTTTCTTTTCTTCTATTATATATATATATATATATATATATATATATATATATATATATATCTATGAATATATATATATATATATATATATATATATATATATATATATATATATTGATATGATGCGTGATTGCGGTCGTTTTTATTTTATTTTATATTTACTTTCCACAACCAGACATCATAACAAAATTTATATAATTTTTTATGTACTTTTGCTATTCCTTTGTTTTCTTTCACTTTGTTTTCCTATTATTTTGCTATTTTCAAAGTCTCTTGAAGATTCATTCAGTATGTATGATAAATAAATATCTCCGGCATGTAATTTTACCTCCTTTCTTTTACCTTATTTTTCCTCAGCTAACTCCAATCGGTTTTGCCTATGGAATCGCAGAGTCGGTTCTACTGTGTAGCCCTCTTGATGTCAGTTTTGGGAATTAGCAATTCATTGTCGATCAAACATTGAAAATAATGCAGAGATTCATTAAATAATAATTTCCTTCATTCAGGAAAAACTTATTTCTACCTATTCTGCGATAAATCACCTAATTAGTGCTTCATAGCAAGTATATAAACAGCAAATGTGAAATTATGGGATAATCAAGTGAAATTTGACCTAGTTTGTTGGTTATGTGTTCTTTATGGTGATTCGTGAAAAGTTCTATCAAAATTCTTTGAAAGTTTTGTTTTTACTTGCACTGTGGTGACTTTATGGTTTCAAAATATACTTTGGTACGTCTGGTAACGGAATGTCAATGTTTCGTGGATTCTCTGGTCCCTGGAAACTGCTGATCCTTTTGTCGGCTGTGACTTCTCCTCGTATTGGCAAATCTCCAATGAAAAGGTAAGTTTAACTTTGCATCTGGGATCCTTTTTATCTGCTATGGTTCTTTATATCATTTCCAATGTTGTCTTGACAAAATAGCTGTTTTTCTTATATAAATTGATAATTTTTCAGGATGTAAATTTTTCATGGGTTCTTCCAAAATTAATTTTTTTACAATCTTCTCTCGCTTGTTGATTCTCCTCCCTTGATACTAAGATGTCTCAGAACCCTGGTGTTTGCACTTATACCTGTCTGTATAAATTTGGAATCGACTTGGCGACACTTGGCCTACTTGATAATGAAGATTACTAGCGTGTCAGATGGCTCCAATTTCGTTTTAGTTTCAATTCAGTAACAGGGTATATTCATCTCCTCAGCTTTCTCTTTGAGGCGAACTGTTCGCGGGTTCTAATTCTAGCTTTGCTATTGGTTGAAAAGAGATATATGTCAAACTTCACCAATAGCAAAGCTAGAATCAGAAGCCCCCGAACATGACACAAAGAAAGCACTGTCGTGTTGTTTTTCGTATTTTGTACCATTTGATTTTGGGGTTAACTGCATTTTGACAGACGGAGAATTGGAAATGAAATTGACATTAAATTGCAGAAAATATGAAATGCATCCAATATGATGAACTATGAAAATATAATTATTAGTCAATTCGTCAAGATTTGTACTTGCTTTTGGTACTGAATTCAGATGAATATTCGAATCTGCGGCTTCATACTGTCCACAAAAAATACAGAAAGTATTCTTACACACTACACTACCTGGAAATGAACAAAACACTGAAAATAATTTCATATAAGATGCTGTCAGGAATCAAGTTCTGACATTAAGCGAGAATATAAACAAACATTTTTGGACGGCGCCATATACCACAGAGAGAAGGTCGGTTAAAGTAACAGGTGGTGTCCCCTCGAAAATCTAAACAATATCGAATCAGTTCATTCACAAGGGTTTTAAGACATCTTACTTGATACCAACACATTTTGTTTTCTTTCTCGAATGTTTTATTTCCACACACTTTTTATTGCATTTTTCAATATTTTCACTTCTTTGGCAGTATTTATTTATTAAACATCTCTAACTACCTTATAAACTATATACAATACATGTAAAAATCATTCTTTGACGTTTCTGCTTATCATATATTCAAATTTTCTAATTTTGCATCAAGATCTCTCCTGGCATCTCATTGGCTGTTGTGTTCAGATCCAATTTCTTATACAGGATGTTCGAACTTTTAATATTTTGTTATCTGCTTTTGATCAAAAATATATTTCGTAAATTTTGATTTCTAAAAATTTTAAAATTATGCCAATTGCTTGTAATGTTGAAAACATGTTTATTTCAAACATAGGTATCCATTAATATCATACAAGGCTTCAGAAAAACGGTAGAATCTTCAGAAAAACTGTAAAATAACATAGCACAAATTACCAAATATGAATATTCTTTCATATTTATGTTTTTTTTTTCAATTTTTTATTTTAATTTCAACTTTTGAACATTTAACATACTTCTAAACACAACAATAATCAGAACAATACCATTGCAATAATGCAATTGATAGTAGAATTCAATCAGGAGAACAATGATATACGATGAGTATGGATACCAGGTCATACAGAAATATATGGAAATAAGACAACAGACATGTTGGCTGATGTAGAAATAACTCTGAATATACCTTTGAGATTAGAGATAAATCGACACTTCCAACCGTTAACTCTTTCTCGACTCCTGATACACATATGTAGCATTGGAAGTTTTGAGGAAACTACATCGTTATATGGATGGATTTGAAGGATCATTTAGAAATTCAATATAAATTGTAACAAGTGGAAAACTACTACTTTTATGGCAAATATCAAGCAGAACATTGAATGATATACGCACGAAAATATATGTAAAATTTCATTATCAATGAAAATGTATGTTTCTATCTGATAAATTTGATTATGTTTTGTTGATTCCGCTTCAGCCAGAGGTCTTCTGATTCCTGACTGTGTGACTACTCCCAAAAGTTCGAAACATATATACGGATTGTAAGGGGACCTGACACAATTTAAACATTATCCGAATTCCTTAGAAAAAAAACATTTGCAATCAATGTCCATTGATAATGGAAGTTTCATAGATTTCCAGGCAGATATCATTCAGTGTTCTGCGTGGTATTGCTAGGAAAATAGTTAGTTTTCCTTTGTAGTCTACCACTTGTTTAATTTATATTGGATTTTGTGAAGAGACTGCCTCAGTTTTCTCACAAATATATATAGATGTCAGTTCTAGAAAAATGGAAAATTTTAATATGCAAACATTGAAAAAATACAGAAATTCATCAAAAATAATAATTTCCCTTATCCAGAAGACTTATTCTACCTATTCTGCGATAATTAACTCAAGTTAGTGCTTCATTGAAAAAATACATGAAAGGTGAAGATAGGATAATAAAGGTGAAATGTAACCTCATCTTTGTAGGTTATGTGGTCTTATACAAATTTATGAAAGTGTTTTATCAAAAGGATTCTATGGAAAGATTTATTTTAGAAATGCACTGAGCTTAGCAACTTTTTATGGTTCAATGAACCTGTGGCTTCTTGAAACGAAAATGTTAAGTATATCGGATCGCTCTCCCGCTCCTGGAAACTGCCGTTCCAGTATGCAGCCCCTTTGTCGACTGTGAATTCGCCCTCGTACTGGTATTTGTCTCAAATGACAAGGTAAGATTAGTTCTGCATCTGGGTTTCTTCATCAGCTATGATGGAATCTTAACAGCAGCAATGGTTATTTAAGTAGAAGATAAACTTTTATAATGAAATAAATAAAGTACTGTGACAAGTTTTATATTTGTCTTCAACATATCATATGAAATTTAATTACCGAAAACAATAATCTTTTATCTAGTATGAAATAAAAATTCGCTTTCCACCACTCCAATTAGAATTCTATATTTTCCGGTCTTCAAATCTTATTCCCATTTTTCGGCACAACAAACATGTTTTTCTTGAAAAACTTTTGGGAAAAATCTGCAACCATTTAAACGTACCGAATTGAGGATTTTTATTCACCCCAACTTTTTTCCGATGAAATGATGGCGTAGGTCGATAGCTTGTTTTCCATGGTACGCATCATTTTTTAGACATTGCAATTGAAAACCATTTATCACAAAAAAGAAATTTTTCAGTATCTAGTTCGAATTCAACCATGAAATTTTAAAACAAAGAACCTCTTGACAACTTGCTGCTAGACCTATTTTCCCTGCTTCAGCAGTTGATAAACCACGTTGGCTGTTTTTTTACAATTCCATGTAATAGCCCCAAACTTGTAGAATGAAAACGAACCCCTTACCTGATTTTCTTTTTCATCTTGTCACTTGCCCAGTCGGAATCGCAAAACCAACTAAGTTTGCATTTTCATTATTCAAAAACTCAAGTTTTGTTCCTGTAGTTCCTCACCCTGAAGATTCTTTTAAAAAGCATTCCAGTGACATTTCCCTTTTTGATTTTGTAAATCTGTTGAGATAATTCACGGCAAAAGCTAATGGTCTCGTGGCATTGGCTCCTAAAGAATGCTACCTATCGCTTCCCGATATGGCACGTTTTTCATTTCTTCTTTTCACAGTTATTTTGGGGACCCATTTCTTTCGACAACTTCTGGTTTGATCGATGGGTGTTTTGATAGGATTACAATTTTGCATATTGAATCGATTCAAAAATTTCTTCAATGTATCTCTCCTTAATCCATAATTTTCCTTTTTTCTTGTCACGGGTTATCCTTATTCCCAAACAGAAATGAGCCTATGTAAATCCTTCATTTTGAATTTCACCATCACTGCATCTTGACATCTTCTTTATGCTGCTTATTGAAAAATAAGAGATCATCCACATAACGGCAATAAATAGCAAATATGGACCAGCTATTTTGGGAAATAAAGGGCTGGGTCGACTTAGATCTTATCGACAATTTTGAAGAACTGTATCTAATTTCTGATTCCATGCTCTGCTGGCTTCTTCAGTCCATATATTGCCTTCTTCAATCGGCACACCTTTCTTTCTTCTCCAGGAATAATGAACCTTCTTGGGTCACAAAATTTCCTCCTTCAAATCGCCTTGCAAAATGCACTGGAATGCTGTAAAAGAATCTTTATTTGCGAAAAAAAAGGGACTAAGATTTGAAGACCAGAAAAAATGAATTCTAGTGGGGTGTTGGAAAGCAGAATTTAATTTTCATATCTAGATAGTAGATTATTGTTTTCGGTAGTTAGTACATATGATATGTTGAAGACAAATATAAAACTTGTCACAGTACTTTATTTATTTCATTATAAAGTTTATCTTCTACTTTAAAAAAACCATTGCTGCTGTTAAGATTCCATCAGGGGTTTTGGGCCCAGAGAGTGTTGAAATTTTTTTTTGCCGAGAAGAAATTTCCGAAAAATGAAAGTTTAAGTTCAAATTTTTGAATCGAGAAGTTGAAAGGTCGAGAACTTCTCAAATGGAAATTTGCCATGCAGTCTTATCTCAACACGAGGATTTAATGTGTTCTTGGTACAGAAAAACGATACCAAGAAAGTGACGAAAGCACGATCAAAATAATTCTGTCCGGGGTCCAATCATTTTCGTTCATATTCAAGAAACCACAACTGCAAAAGAGGCGTGGGGAGAAGTTAAACAAAGCTTTTGAAGATTCAGGTTTAACCAGAAGAGTAGGTCTTCTCCGAACATTGATCACAACCCAACTTGAAAATGCGGACACGTTGAACAATATGTCAATACGATCATTTCAACAGCCCCCAAACGAATGCTATTGGATTTCGAGTTAGTGAGGAATGGGTAACTCTTTTGCTTGCTGGCCTACAGATGAATACAGACCAATGATTATGGGGATTGAAAGTTCAGGCACGAGCATAACAGGTGATTCGATCAAGACGAAACTTTTACAAGATATCAAGTCGAACGTTGTTGGAAAAGCATTCCCCTCAGATGGTATTCATCAGTAATAGTGAGAAATAAGAAAAAAAACATTTTAACCAAAAATACAAATAAAAGGGCCGAGATGCTATAAATGTAATAAATATGGTCAAAGTCCTATGAATGTGATGGTTCAAAGTGAGAGCAACGGGAGGGAAAACATTCCATTCTCGACATTTGGGAAACAATGTTGATAATGAAAAAAAGCATTTTTTTCAGGGGCCACAGCCACATGACCAAAGAGAAGATTGGTTAGAAAAATCAATTTTAATAAACCGAAATTGTTATTGCCAATGAAGCACGGATACCTGTACGAAACAGGAATAATAAATTAGAAGTGAATGCAAATGGTTCTAGAGACACAGTGGTTGTGAAAGATGTTTTGTTGTACCAGACATTTCTCAAACTTTTGAGGTTATAAATCACTAAAAACGGGCATAAAGTGATTTTGACGCGAAAAATTGTGAAATTTTTTTACCTAAACGGATTTTTGGTTGCAACCGAACTATGAGCAATAATATGTATGAACTTGATTTGCACCGATACATGCACTTGTTACATCTTCGCGAAATGTGATAGACAGAACTAGTGGCATAGACGATTAGAATTTAAATAGTAAGATGATTTTTTTCTTAAAACGGTATTGTAAGGTGTAAATTTCGGAAATACAAAAAATGAAAATACATTTTTTGTTTAAAAGGAAACAACCGGCTTCCTTTTGAATATTCTGGGGGAAAAGAGCATCAGAAATTTTAGAGCTTGTACATTCTGACTTTTGTGGTCCCATGGAAGTTAAATCAATTGGCGGATCAAGATATTTCTTAACATTCATCGATGACTTCCCGTAAGGTGTTTTCTATTTTTTTTGCAACAAAAGACCAAGTGCTGAAATCTTTCGAACATTTTAAACGCTTGCAGAAAAGAAAGTGGAAAGAAAATCAAGATGATTGCATTGATAATGGGGCTGAGTACAAAAAACGATCTTTTTCAAATTTCCCCAAAAAAACTGGAATTTTATATTGAATCCTTTATGTGAAGAAACCGTTTAAATTCGATTTTCTATTCATTCCACTTCACATGACACTTATCTCTCACTATATGCTAGACGGGCTTTGCCACTCCTACTGAGAAGGAATCTTTTATTTAGAAACCTATCGAGGTGGGAGATTTTCGAGTGTTTCTTTCTGTCACTAGGTACCGCCAGTTAAAGTTTATCTTTCCGGCGTACCTATAGGTGTTATAAGATCGATGATGGTTTGTTTACGTTGTGTCTCACTTCAGCCAGAGTTCTTTGGGCCTTTGGCTGGTTGACTACTCCGTACTGATGAGGGCCAAGAAGCCTCAAACCGGTATGCGGATTGTTAGGTGAACACGACATAAATTAAACATAATCGAGCTTATCAGAAAGAAACATTTGCATTCAATGTCCATTGATATTATATGGAAGTATGCATGGATTTTCAGGTGAATATCATTCAACGTTCTGCGTGGTATTTGCCAGGAAAGTAGTTGTTTTTTTACCTTGGAGATCTACCTTCTCTGGTTCAAGTTTATATTGAATCCTTTATGGAGAAACCGTTTAAATTCGATTTTTCTATTATTCTTCCCACTTCACATGTGCACTTATCTCTATAAAACCTATGAGGGCTTTGATTCTACGAGAAGGAATCTTATTTAAAACCTTCGAGGTGGAATTTGGGTGTTCTTTCTGTCACTGGTACCGCCAGTTGAAGTTCATCTTTTCCGGCGTACCTATAGGTGTTACAAGATTGATGATGGTTTGTTTACGTTGTGTCTCACTTCAGCCAGAGTTCTTTTGACCTTTGGCTGGTTGACTACTCCGTACTGATGAGGGCCAAGAAGCCTGAAACCGGTATGCGGATTGTTAGGTGAACACGACATAAATTAAACATAATCGAGCTTATCAGAAAAAAACATTTGCATTCAATGTCCATTGATATTATATGGAAGTATGCATCGAATTTCAGGTGAAGATCATTCAACGTTCTGCGTGGTATTTGCCAGGAAAGTAGTTGTTTTTCACCTGAGATCTACCTTTCTCTGGTTCAATTTTATATTGAATCCTTTATGTGAAGAAAACCGTTTAAATTCGATTTTTGTATTCATTCCACTTCACATGGCACTTATCTCCCACTATAAGCTAGACGGGCTTGCCACTCCCACTGAGAAGGAATCTTTTATTTAGAAACCTATCGAGGTGGGAGATTTTCGGAGTGTTTCTTCCTGTCACTAGGTACCGCCAGTTAAAGTTTATCTTTTCCGGCGTACCTATAGGTGTTACAAGATTGATGATGGTTTGTTTACGTTGTGTCTCACTTCAGCCAGAGTTCTTTTGACCTTTGGCTGGTTGACTACTCCGTACTGATGAGGGCCAAGAAGCCTGAAACCGGTATGCGGATTGTTAGGTGAACACGACATAAATTAAACATAATCGAGCTTATCAGAAAGAAACTTTTGCATTCAATGTCCATTGATATTATATGGAAGTATGCATGGATTTTCAGGTGAATATCATTCAACGTTCTGCGTGGTATTTGCCAGGAAAGTAGTTGTTTTTCACCTGAGATCTACCTTTCTCTGGTTCAATTTTATATTGAATCCTTTATGTGAAGAAAACCGTTTAAATTCGATTTTTCTATTCATTCCACTTCACATGGCACTTATCTCTCACTATCAACATTATGTTGTCTACTTGTGCTCAAAAATATATTAGTACATTTTTATTTCTATAATTTTATAAATTATGCCAATGGCTTGTAATGTTGACAACATGTTTATTTCAAACATAGGTATCGACTAATATTATATAAGGTTTCAGAGAAAACGGTAGAATCTCCAGAAAAACTGCAAAATAACATAGCATAGATTACTAAATACGAACTTTTTTTATTTATGGGCTTTTTCAATTTACAATCCTCATTTCAACTCTTCAAACATTTAACACATACTTCTAAACATAACAATATATATATATATATATATATATCTTGAGTCGTGGATTCATGACATGTGGACAAAACAAAATCTGATTGGAGGCCTGGAGTATTCTCAAATATACCAAATAGTAGAATTTCCGTAAACATAATTCGCTGCGATCCCAGAAACCGCTAATGGAACTCAAATATGCGATGGGTAAAACTGGGGAACATATTCAGCTAGAAACAACTCTGAATGCAGTTAAATAAACCATGGGATAATGTAAGTGGTTAAAGTTATCTAATAGAGTGATATTATAAACTTCGCCCAAAAACCTCAGAACAATGTATCTCTGTTAAATTCAGCTTTAAATAGGTAAGTGATGCAGTATTCTAAACTAAAACAATTAATTGTTGGAACTTTGCGGAATGGGAAGGAATGTGCACATAGTGTACCTCAACAGTGAAAGCAGCACGAATTTTGATTATTTGACCGTTTTCCCATTCTTCCAGTGTTTCTGACTTCATCTTACATGAAGTGATGAACGAATGGGGCGAGCATAACGCCTTTTAACCGATGAAATCAAGAAGGAGGAGCTTCTTTAGTCGACGTGTATATTTTTTTTTTATATATGGCCACGCATAACTTTTCACAGAGTAGTCCGATTCCGATGATTCTCCTTTCATTGAATAGGGTGTACTTCAAAATTGGTCCCATTTGAAATTGAAAAGAAATGCTACCCCTAAGGGTAGCAAAATGGAGGATATTGATCGTTCAACCGCTGATTATATCAGCCATAGCTTTGTACAGGGTTATCCGATTCAGATGATTCTTTCTTCATTGTATAGGATATACCTCGAAGTTGGACATACTTTAAATTTTAACAAGAATTATCCACCCCTAAGGGTGGAAAAATGGGAGATTGTTGATTTTCTACGAGTGAACCAATTTTCTTGGAACTTGGCACACATATGTAGTTCTGATAACACAACAACATAATGAATACGTTAATTGTTGATTGAGTTAGTAGTAATTAGTAGATTTTTGCCACAAAAAATTAGGAAATAAAAACTTTTTAACAAAGAATGAAACCAACGATAAAATAATTTAAAAAGGAAAAATAATTCTTGCTAGTCTTAATAACTGAGCTCCCAAACTGATACTAGCGTTATGAGAAAGATATACGTGACGGAAATATCCGACACACAACAGTGATTTCATATAAAATGAAAAATGCTCTTTACAACTACCTATACAATAGATATATGTTGGGTCGAATATTCATCGGAGAACAACTACTTCCCTGGCTAATGCCTCGACAACCGTTGGATAACATAATATGATAATAGTGATAAGGATGTTTATTTGCAATTTGCGATTAACAAATACAGAGAATATAAAGAAATGGGCGATTTTGTGAACAAACAGGGTGGTTTACGTGGACCTATTGAATACTGCTTGTTTGTGGAATAAATATATGAAATGAGTATATGAACAAATAAATGAATGAACACTCATAAACAAGTATATATGAAAGCGATTAACATATATACAGTGCGCGGCTAAATTATCGAACAAATTCGATATTTGGCAAGCAATGTTGTTTTGACAAAAATCCTGGAAGAGGTCGATTTTTGTTTTTAAATGCTGATTTTTGAATGTATATTCTAAAGAGGCTATGTCACTGGTTTTGAGGTGGTGACGTAATGGGTAATTGTTTTAAATTGAAATAGATGTCTTGTGATACTTCATCTGAAAGGTCTTTCAATATTGCATTCAATGATAATAAATAATTTGATTTGTTTATACAGGATGAACAAAAATTAATATTTCATTTAAATGTTGTATTTTGTTGGATATGAAGTTATTCTCTCATACTTCATCTGGAAGGTCTTTCAATACTGCATTCAATGATGATAAATAATTTGATTTGTTTGTACAGGTTGAACAAAAATTAATATTTTATTTAAATGTATTTTGTTGGATATAAAGTTATTCTCTTACTGAAATAAAATATTAATTTTTGTTCAACCTGTACAAACAAATCAAATTATTTATCATCATTGAATGCAGTATTGAAAGACATTTGAGATGAAGTATCACAAGACATATATTTCAATTTAAAAGAATTACATCACCACGTCAAAACCAATGACATAACCTCTTTAGAATATACATTAAAAAATCGTCCTCTTTCAGGATTTCTGTGAAATGTTCATTGCTTGCGAAATATCGAATTTGTTCCATAATTTAGCCCTGCACTGTATATATACAGAGTGGGCCATTGAAAATGAAACAGCGGCTCTGTAGGTCGGCAGAACCGAATTATATGAAAGCGCTCGGACACATCAACTACATTTCCGGGGAAGACATCGTTCGCGATGAAATTCACCCGGAATACATTCCATCCCTCGGAGCTGTGGCCGCCACCCCTAAATTTTTGAATGGCGACATATGGCAAGTGATACCTCAGTTGAAAAGTATTTTCCTTCTCAACATCAAACAACAAAAATAAATTAATTCTATCGATTTGTTTTCGAGACTTAGGAACTTGAAGTTGGGAAATCACTTTTTATTCACTCAATCCATTAAAACAATATCTGATAAAGCAACTATCGCAATAATTATTATTGTCAATGAACTGAATGTTCAAACTGTCTACCACCCCTTTCCATACAATAGAACAAGTTCTGTTCAAAGCGAGACCTCACATTTCGTAGCATTTCTGGCGTTATTCGGCGGCATTCTTCAATCATTCTCCTTCGCAAATCTTCCAGAGATTCTGGTTCGAATGCAAATATTTTGTTTTTCAAGTGAACCCACAGAAAAAAGTCGAGTGGGGTTAAATCTGGAGATCTGGCTGGCCACTCTATAGAGCCTCTTCTTCCAATCCAACTTCCAGGAAACATTCTATCCAAAAACACCCTAACAGGCTGTGCATAATGTGGAGAGGTCTTGTTGAAATATCAAGTGGTCTTCATGGTAACGATCGTCATTTTCAATGATGTCTACTTATTGTGGATTAACAAATTCATTCAATAATTCCAAATAAGTTTCTCCTATCAGGTTACCGTCGAGATATACTGGTCCAATCAAACGGTCCCTAAAAATACCTGCCCAGACATTGAGTTTTCGGGGAGTCCTAACAACAGCTTAATTTCTCAATGGAAATTCACGTTCTGGGTCTCGTTCCTTGTTGGTTACTGATCCAGTTTGACGAAATTTTTGCACTAATTCTAGAACGTATTTTCTAGCAACAAGTTTATCTGGATGCGTTTCATTGAACAAGTTAGCAGAACGGTTACCGCACTCATCATTCTTAAAAAAAAAAATCGTTATTATTTCAACTCTTTCCGCGATCGTATACACCATTATTGCGGAAAGATATTCAGCAGCTTTAGTCAAGTAATTCACTCTAATGTCGTTCAATCAAGTAAGGAAAATTAAAAACGTCCTTTGGCAAAAAAAATATCTAATACATGTTTTTGTTGTACTCGCATTTGAGTCGAATTCGAAAAAACGTCTTTTCATCGATTCTCAAGAACCTTAAATTTTTTTCGATCAAGTAAATGAGAATGAAATAAAAATTTCAAACGGAATTGCATGTTATTTGTTGGTAAACAGTTAGATCATTCGATTCCCTGACAAGAATTTTTAAATTTTTTTTTTTATTGATTGAGTGAATAAAAAGTGATTTCTCAACTTCAAGTTCCTATATCTCGAAAACGAATCGATAGAATTAATTTATTTTTGTTGTTTGATATTAAGAAGGAAAATACATTTCAAATGAGGTTTCACTTGCCATATGTTGCCATTTAAAAATTTAGGGGTTGCGGTCACAGCTCCGAGAGATGGAATGTATTTCGGGTGAATTTCATCGCGAACGATGTCCCCCTCGAAAATGTAGTTGACGTGTCCGAGTGTTTTTATATAATTCGGTTCTGCTGACCTACAGAGCCGCTGTTTCGTTTTCAATGGCCCACTCTGTATATGAAAGTAACGAAATAGGTATAAATAAGTAAAACAATAACTAGTATTGATAAAATGAATGTACGGAGATAGCTTCAACGGAGTAAATAACATTTTCATAATCGGTAATGTCGAACAGTTATCACATGTGGGGTGATAATCCAATCATCCTTGAGGAAGACATCTTCCATTTTCTATGAAATCAGCTCACTATTATGTGTCTGAAGTTGCTGCCATATATTGCAGATTTCTATCTTGATATTCAAGATAACATTTCTTATGTGATGTATATGTTACAATGATAGAAATTCCTAGATAGCAAAGTAAATATGACTCCCCTCCAGATCTGATGAACGATACCACGCCCATTTTGTTGAACTCTTATTTTCTACGAATTCGTTATTTTTTCTCGAATGATATCTCCAGATGAATGACTGCGATTTATTTTGTTTGAACGGGATATTTCCCTATTGATATTTTCAGTAAATAATAACTTCAAAACTGATTTCGATTAATATAATGAAACCGAAAAAGAACTAATTCTCATATTCCTTTCAGAATAAGATTCAAACGATGTAATTCACTGAATTATTGTCTTTCTCTTAATCCTAGAAAGCTCCAAAGATTCCAACAAATGCGCTTCAATATTAAAAAGTAATTGGACTTTATCTGTTAAACTTGTACTCTCCAATAACGGCTGTATTCCTCGTGAGGTAAATTATACTTTCACTGGAAATTATCGTTCATGGTAGAATTGGCGCATCGCTTTAAGAAGAGCTTCAATTTCATAAAGTAATATTCTGAACTTTGATGTGGATATCTGAAAATGTTTATCCACAGGCAGCCCACAGAGGAGTTTTGTAAAGAATATACGAATTTATTGGAAATAATTTTTTGTTTAGAAACATACGAGGTCGTCCACAATGTGGAGAAGATGAAAATGGTCGAAAGAGAATGGGAGAAATAAATAACTTTACTCCGAATTATTGGGTTTATCAAATTATTGTTTCCCAAAGGAGAATATTAATTAGTCAATAATTTCTATTCTGAATCAAAAATTGCATTCATCGATACTGCATAATCTAATTTGAATGCAGATTATATCGAAGATGGTCTTTTGTGGAGGTTCCTCAGATGCATGCAAAGTATATCGTTAATCCTAATGCTGTTTCCTTTACACCGCCTGGTTCTCGGCTACTACTTACGATGCGCTACCTTCGTTTTTGCCACTGCTGAACGCGGCGATCTTACGAATTCAATATATGTCTTTCCAAAAACGGTAAATAAATTATGGAGAAAATGCCTTTTTCTGTGGTTCATGAATAGAGCGACAATTGATTTGTTGAAAATATAGACAGGATGTTCATAAAATCAGATGTGGAATCATCTGCGACTGAAAGATAAACTTTAGTCACTATCTTCCATCGTCAAGATAACCTCTTGTGGGGTATTCATGTTGAACAGGGAAACATTCTCAATTAAATATTGGAAGAAAGATGTTTCTGTGAATTGAAAAATCCACAATTAAAATGAAGTTATTTTTTGTGAATGTCTAACAGAAAACAACTACTTCCCCGGCTAAAGCCACGCTGGACATTGAACTACATCTGATAGATATTCTGAAAAGGCCCTAACTCAAAAGAAAAAATCTGAAATTGAAAATTTGCATTTTCATTCAGATGGTAATTTGATTTTCTATTCCAGTCTTAATTAGGAACTCATGAAGATGAACGAGGCAAAGAAGAATGTTTTCCAAAAGAGAGTACTTTTAAGTCATTTATGAAATCCGTCATCTTATTGAATTTTGACAAAAAATTCATAATCTCCGACCCCAAAAAACCCACAAACCAATATTGAATGGAATCAGGCTTTGATAACAAAACACATCGCCATCTTGAATTCATAAATTTTGACAGAAACATCATAATGTCCAACCCCTAAAACCCCCACAAAACATTTTTGAATGGAATCGAGCTATAATCACATAAGTCGTCACCAGATTGGAGCCGCCATCTTGAATTGTGTATTTTGATACAAAAAAATTATCTTCTAAAACCCCACATACCAATTTATGAATGGCATAACCACGGGACTTGTCGCCATATTGGAGCCGACATCTTTAATTTATGAATTTTGACAGAAAATTAGTGATCCCTGTCTCTGAAAACCCCCACATACCAATTTCGAATAGAATGGAACCATAATCACAAAACTCGTCCGCCATTGGAGCCGCCATTTTCTTATATCTCCATAAAAAAATCCATAATGCATTGTCATCGGAATTAGGAACACCTGCCAAATTTCACGTTAATCAGACAATTAGAAGTGGGTCGAAATTCACTTGCAAGATTTGAAGTAGGTAAATAAAAGCTTGTGAAAATAATAATAGTATATTATTTAGCGAGCGGTAATGTAGGTCATAACTCACGCAGATGAAGTTTGCAGCACGGGCCGCAGGCGAGTGTTGTAATTCATCAAGTGAGTTATGAACATTACCGCAAGTTGACTACTATACTTTATCTGCGACTATAACAATAAATACTACGATACAAGTACAGAGAAAGAACTTTATTCACAAATCTAAATAGTTACTTATAACAATGCTATGAAAATTTTAATTGTAATTACTAATTTTTTCATTAATAAAATCAACAGTAAAGTTTGAACAACCAGTGAACTGAATATGTGGGACTGAATTATGCAAGTTTATTGTTTCATTTTGGGTTTGTTGCATATATGTTGTTGATTTACTAACTGGTTGAGGTGTTATAGAACTGTATATTTTATTTGCAGTATCTGTCTAATTCTTTTCGGAATCATCGACGTACCCCTCAGCCACAGTAGTTGATCGCCAACCGCCATGGCGTTTCAGTGCCGTTATATCCCCTCCAGCATCTACTAATAAAGTTGCCGACGAGCGGCGAAAACAATTCCCTGTATATACATTACAGTGTGGTAATTTCAAAAGTGTAGCAAATTTATTAATGCCAATTCTTTGTGAATGATATTTTCCATTTTGAAAAATAAAGAATAATATCGTTTGCGATATATCAGTAGGACAAAGATTTAAATATTTCCTAACTATGGTATGAAAATTTCCCGTAACAGTGAATTTTCTGGCAATTTTTGTTTTTGTATTTGTTACACTGACCATAAAAATAGATCCATGCGCTTCTGAATCTGTAATTTGCATAGAGTGCAATTCTGCTGCACGACAAGCACCCATAATGCCCATTATTAAAGCAACCTGAAATAAATTATGTAATTGACTACCTTTGTCGCCAGATATTTCTCATCAGGAGCTTCATTTATGAAATTATTAAGTTGTTCTGGCCTAAAAATGTTTGCCTTTTTAGCTACATGTTTCTCTGATTGACGTTTAAGAAACGCGCGTGATTTCAAATAATTCTCTATATTGATTCCATTATTTATATTGGTGTGCTTCTTAGCCTGGAGTAGAAAGTCCATAGGGACGATGCTTTATATTTAGTGCTAAGTCCACTAAAATATGCCAAAAGTACATTTACTGTGAACGATGACTTGATGTTCTTGCTGCTACACCAATCTTGCAAATTTTTGTATACACCTTTATATTTGTTTTGGGATTCTTTGGGCAATGAATTCTGTATGGTTACATCAGCTACTCGTCATATTTCTGGAGGTGTACCTAATAATTCATCTTCACTATCTAAATTCATCTTTTTCCGCACAAAATTCAGAATAATTAGGTATTAACTCAATTTGAAAACGTCAAAATTATTCAAGTGACATTACATCCCTCAATAACAATAATGGACTGTTCCCTTTCGGCCAAACGGCTTGTACAGAAGAACAGAGCCACCTTGATATTAGGTTCGTAAATTATTCCAAAAATCTTTTCCGATTTATTATAGTGAGTTATAGTAGTGAGTTATTAAAACTCACGTTGTTTGTTTATAGATACTATTAATTGCTCAAAAGTAGTTGAATAATCAATATATAAATTATTAGGAGTAGATACATTCACATCACTATATCATTCAAAACCAATAACTACTGTATGACTGACTATTCATGAAACGGGTACAATTCTTTCGGTGAGTCATTCAAATCTGGGGAAGATTTTTGGCCCTCTGGTTTGTTATTTTCATCCAATATTGGAAATCCAATTTTTAAAACAAAATGAAGAAGTAGAAAGCAAGAAAAGTATTCCCAATTCCAACATCCTAACCATAAAAGTATAATTTGTCTGCAATTATTGTAAATATAAAAAGTGTTTTGATTATGTGGAAACGCAATCTTGCATGCTAGAAAATATAACAGTTGCCACGAAAATAGATTCAATAGGATCAGATTCATTGATATAGGTTATGCATTTCCATTATGTAGTGTAGGGTTATTTTTTTTTTTACTTGGGTATCGAGAATCTATCTAAACAACATAAATCATGTATTTTTTCTCTGAAGGTGGACTGTATGTATGAGTTGTCAGTAAAAAATCATATCTCCTTTATCCAATCCTAACGGTAATCAAATCAATATTTAAACATTATATTTTGTTCCAATATATTTTATAGTTTCATTTCACATATATTTCATTATTTTAAAATTATATTATTGATCTCGATTAAATGAAGTGGATGATTTTTTCAATTGTTTTGCGACATTTCACTAATATAGTGCTATTGTGGCTCCAAGGAATCATTTATTATCTTGTGTTCCACCTAGAAACAATATATAATGATTCGTAATGAATTTTTGATCACTTCAATTCCGGAAAAATATCATGTTAATTATACATTCACGTTGAATCGAGTCTCAAAATCCCTTAAAACAAATAGTTCGTTTTCTATCTCTCACTTTGTGGGAACCTCTGAATGTATTATGAAGTAATCACTTTATCTACACCATTAATTGTTTTTCTCAATTGACATATATCTTCAAACAGAAATACCGTCAAGCGTGAAATGGAGTTGCTGTATTTTCCATTGGTTCAATTTTTTTTTCAATTTCTGCTTGTCGTTTTCTCAGGAGCTTATATTGAAAACTATATTTTTTTGTTCGATACTAGTCTCCCGGTAGGTACCTTATTTTATTTTCTTGATGGATTTTGGGCTTTCTATTCTTCCTTCAAGTAAATTTCCTTGTGATCGTTGGTTCATTTTTATCTCTGACAATTTCGTAATTGTCTTCGGTATGGAAAGCAATCACAGAAGCCTTCCATAAGGTTTTGTATATTATCGTCAGTGGAACATTGATTATTTGTTCTTCAACAAATTTATACATTATTCCATAACGTTGCTCAGCTTCATTGTTGATCTTATTCTTTATCAAGTAATAATTTTTATTTCGGCATTGACTTGTCGATATAGGTATGATATAATGCACCCTTACTCAACGTGCAGCTTTTTGGACTCAATTTTGTTATAACTCATACTCAGATGGACGTCCTTCTCCTGAAATACACCAGGCTTCCTGCTAATTGTTCATGAATACGCATCAAGTTCAAAATACACATCGTTTTTTCAAAAACCTATTCAGATTCGAAAAAACTTAAAGAACTTCGAGACTCGGTGGATCAAAAATTACAACTGAACAGTAAAGCTTATCTCACCATTTAATTACCAATTGACAAAAAAAAATATATTTGTGATATTAATCGCTATATTTATCTGGATTGCCTGTTAATAGATACCAGAGTGAGCGTCAGTTGTTAAAAAAATCCTAGTGAAATATTAAGAATAACATTACAAGCCCATAGTAAGATTTGTATGCTACTCATTCCGATTTTGTATACCTCACGTCGTATGTGCTCCTGATCAGGTATTAAATTACTGAGTTCCTGTATAATTATGGAATTGCACAGTGATTTTGAACCAAGAGAGTTATTCATCCTATTATTTTCCCATGTTCATTTATTTTGTTCCTGCGCATTGTCTTATCTATATCCTACGATCACCGATCGAAATAGTTATTTATGTACTAAGGACGAAAAACTAACTGTCTATTATAGTCGAGCCTGCAAATTGCTAGCCGAAGCGCAGCCGAGGCTAGCAAGCAGGCGAGACAATCGAATTTTTTTCGCCGAAGTGCATATTACATGTTTTCGTCGACCTCTACATACCTTTATAAAAGAAAGCACTCACCTGTTTGCTGGCCTCGGCTACGTCCCACTCTTCGAACTGCAGACTCGATCATAATTTTAATGAATTTAAACAAAATGTATTGTGATTTGAAGTGTAACAACTCCAGGGGCGTAGCTACTACCGTATCAGCCGTATCAATGATACGGGGCCCCCTGACTACAGAGGCTCCAAACCGAGCAAAAATATTAGTAAAATGTTATCCACAATCTCATTCAAACTCTCAGGCAGCCCGCGACGCGTGTCAGCAGACATCAGTGCGTGTGTATTCCTCCGTTTAAGCGAATGACAATGACAAACCACGGAGAACAATGTTTACGCGTTGACGCGTTTTATTTCAATCCGTACCGTACACGCATTCATAACGTATAACGTTCAAACGATAAAATATAAAATCTTGTTGTTGTGATTATTTATTGGTTAATGAGTTTAATTTCTGAAAAAATTAGTAAAAGAAAAAAAGAATACCCCAGTGGAGCTATGAAGAGAAAAAGTAAACAGAAAAAGGAGGAAGTTATGAAGAAATTGCCCAAAATTTCTTAATTTTTTCAGCAATCAGCTTCTGTGAGTGATTTAGATTGCAATGGTGAGTACCTATCTATCTACACCATGCCCATTAATTTATATAAGTTTACTTACATAAGTTTTGACACATTACATCGACATTTAATTTTACTTTACGCGCTTCGTGCTTTCGTCCAGAGGGTATTGATTAAATAAATTTTGTTTTTATATGAATATACATTTAATAAAATAAAATTTCAATCTATCAATATACCAATATGAATTAAAATTTTATGTTATTAATTAAGTATAGGTGTTTGATTGATGTGTGATTGAATACATTTTTAACAGACATTTTTTAAATATATTTAATTGATATGTTTAGTCCTCAAGTTTTGAATAATTCCCAAAAAATTCTCTATTATATTAATTTCCAGGTCCATCCGGAAATAGAAGAAACCCATATCGATGATCCTAAGAACTCTGAAGAATTTCATAATATACCTTCGTCAGATAAAGGTAATTTTGGTGACAGCCTTACTGAATACGAACGAAAAATAGTTTTTATATTGGGCCCATCTAAACCACAAGGACCGTTTCCAAAGGATTCAGAAACAAAGCGATGTTTTTCGGCCTATCATTATTCATATTTAAATAAGGCTGGTATTCTCAAGGCCGTGGCTATTCTAATGTTTTAAACAAGCCGTATTGCCACTTCTGTTGATTGTTGGTAGATCGTCAAAGCAAATCGTACTCCTCCACATGGGTTAACGGTTACAACTGCAACGGCTGAAAGAAGTTTTTCGAAATTAAAACTGATTAAAAATTATCATTGGACTACTATGGGACAGAATCGGCTATCAGATTCGTCACTATTGTCTATAGAGGCAGAATATCTAGAAAAACTGAAATCGTCTTCAGCTATGGATGATATAATAAATAAGTTTGCCGAAAAAAGAGCGAGAAAAGTGTATATTTGATTTGAATTGTTTGGCTAACTCAGCTCCTAGGAGCATTAATTGTAAGTAATAACTTATCAATATATAATTATTTTAATTCAATGCGTGCGTTTTTCTTTCTTTTCTGAAAAATGTTTACCCTTCATTTGGGCCCCACAACAAATTTTGATACAGGGCCCGTCTAGCCAAGCTACGCCACTGAACAACTCTCTATTTTATTATACTACAGAATTAAATCCATTTCGAAGATGATTATTGAACATACAGTTCGTGCAGTTATTGATATTGATTCCTGCTGTCGAAGAAGATGCAAGAGACAAGTTTTGATTTTGGGTACTTCAGATGCAGGTGCTCCAGCAGCACTATTTCCAAAACTTCTCTCTTGGAGGGCTTTACCTGTTAAAATGCTTTCTGATACGTTTATTCTATTGGAAATGGAATCCTCAATGTATCCCTCGGCGACTGTTGAGGATTTCCATCCTCCGTGCTGTTTTAATGACAGAATATCTGCGTATTGGCGTATTGTCGAAATATTTCTAAAGGATTCACTTCGTTGCAAAATTTGTCTGTCACTGTAAAAACTCGCTTTTTACCATTTTTTGAGTCTGGAATGATTATTACAAGCATGTCGCCTTGATCAACAATATCTTTGGTCATTATTTTACGTAGTTCATTTCGTCGACAAGCCCCAGCAATTCCAATGATTAAACTGAGCTGTAATAATATAACAATAAATAGATCAGCGAAATAAATAAAATAAAAACCCTTGTGCAAAAGATAAGTTTCATCTGGGAGACCACGCATCTCGACATAATACTCTAGATTATATGCAATTACCATCCATATCATATGCAGTTAATGCAGGAGCTGACTGAAAAAGATTTTCCAAAATAAATGCGGTTTTGCCAATGGAGTGTAGATAAAATCAACCAAGAACCTGATTTTTTTGAGTATGTTCTATTTTCGGACGAAGCCACGTTTCACAACAATGGCCATGTGAATCGGCATAATATGCACTATTATGCAACTGAAAATCCTCATTCTGTTAGATATATCAATCACCAACAACGTTGGTCACTGAATGTTTGGGGAGGTATCATTGGACGGCGTGTAATTGGGCCCTTTTTTTTTCAACGGTCATCTCAATGGAAGAAAATATCTAAGTCAGTTATCAAATTTATCAGTTGATATTCCATTGGCAATAAGGCAGAGATTGTGGCTACAATAAGATGGCGCGCCTGCACATTACCACACTGATGTGCGGGAATACATTGATAATGAATTCCGTGAAAAATTGATAGGTAGAGGAGGGCCAGTTCAGTGGCCTCCAAGGTCACCGGACCTTACAAAAATTGATTTTTTTCTATGGGGATACATTAAATGGGTTGTCTACAATTCCTGAAGATATGGAAGCAAGAATTCGTACTGCTTTCAGGGAAATTTCAGAGGAAAAGCTGGCACGTGTGGGTACTAATTTCCGAAACAGATTGAGAGTGTGTATTAGTGAAAATGGCAGGCACAGTGAACATTTGCTGCATTAATTATTGTTATTTTCTGTTAGATTCGAATAAATATGATTTTTATGCAAAGTTTAGTTCCAAATATGATACAAAAGGCGAACATTGTCAATATTTTCTGTGGAAAAATATCCATCTTTTAGATGTAGAATATCTCGGAAACGAGTTGTTTCAGGTACATGACATGAAGAATGAAAAGTGTAGAGTTATTGAAAAGGAGTTGATTGAAATGAAAATATACAGGGTGTTCTATTTGAAAAAAATCAAAATACCGATGTTTGAAAATGGCTAAGTTTGTGTTGTTATATCGAACATCCTGTACAATTTATTCAAAATTATTGGTATTCTCAATGAACATCATCATATCGACCATCGATTTCCCAATTATCTTTACTAAATATTTCGAAATGTGAAATAGGTAATTTTTCGAAAAGAAGTCTACAAAATAGATTTCTTTCGAATAACTCGGCAACGCCGCAACGGAATTCAGAATTGAAAAAATCGTTGAGCAGCCAATGGAACAGCCGATTGGATTATATAAAAATATACTGGGTGTTTCATTTGAAAAAGAACAACTTTGGTTGGCCACGCATCAATGATGCACCCTATATGCTTGAGAATAATTTTGGAAGGTGGTCTTAGGTGGTCCCTTTGACAAAAAAAATATAAGAAATCGAAATAGTGATACATTAAGGAGCAATGAACCACGGGAATCCTGTTGACTCATATATATATATATATATATATATATATATATATATATATATATATATATATATATATATATATATAAATATATATATATATATGGATTTGTGAAGGTTAGACGACGGTCTAAGTTAAGGAAAAATCGAAGTAATATTCGGGTATGCAGTCAATAGGGCTGAAGTAAAGTGAACTCTTGTTTCTGTTCAAGCTTTCGAGTTTTATTGGCTCTTCTTCAGGAAATGTCAAATTAATTATTCACGAAATCTGCTAGATTTTACGTGTTAATAAGACCGTGCAATGGTGTGAATATCAGTGTTCATAATAATCAAGAATGGATAGTGATAGCGATATGGATATCAGTAACTGCGGGAATTGGCAACTACGGCCACGTTGGATTCACTTCCCCAGAAATCACGAATTTTATACGAAGAACAATACAACATATTCAAGAACTGGCGTCAGGAACATAATGTCGAGAATCTCCCAGAAAATTTTCTTCTGGCCTATTTTTCTAGTAAAGCTGGCAATAATTATAAGTCATTAACGCTATGGTCAATATACACTATGCTAAAATCCACATTAGCCATTAAGGAAAACGTTAACATATCCAAATTTCCGAAACTCATTGCATTTTTGAAAAACAAAGCGTTGGGTACAGAGTATTATATATATATATATATATATATATATATATATATATATATATATATATATTTATATATATATATATATATATATATATATTATGAATATTAATGTTCGGGTTCAATCGCGCCTGGAAATTTGATAATTTCGACGTTTTGGTTCCCATTTTTGAGCCATTTTCAAGAAAAGTGGAAAAAAATATATAAATGTAAGTTATTGATAGGAGTAAAAGAGGGAAATGATTTCCAACCGAAGTCTCAATCTGCCTATTTTTATTATAGGTTGTAGTCACGGAGGTAGGAATGTGATTTCCCCCGTGGTTTCAATCTGCCTACTCCTCAGGTGTTGTCACTTAGGAAAGAAAATTATTTCCAACCCAGGTCTCAATCTGCCTACTCCTAGGTTTCTTAGTCACTTAGGTGGGGTTCAGGAATTTGTGAGTCGACACCGATGTCTCAATCTGCCTACTCCCCACGTTTCGCCCCTGGCTTCCTCTAAGGTATCAACCTGCCTACTCCTTCGAGGGAACTTGCTGGTTCAATCTCATTCCAATAGTACGAAATTAACAATACAAACATAAGTTGAAAAAAATATCATATACAAAACAAGCAACTATTGTTTATACATGTTCTATAATTGTAGAAACTATACTACTAAACAGTAAACGCCTCCATCTCCTGAAGGGCACTCCCGTCGAAACGTAGACATCAAGAATAAAAGATATTGTTACATTTAATTACATTCATTACCCGAGGAACCATAATCTCCAAGAAAAATCAATCCGAAAATATATTGAGGTACAGGTGAGGTTTCAGGTATGTGGTCTGTGACTAATGAAGGGGGATTTGAAGTTTGAATGAGGGTTCCGTTAGTTTTCAAGTAAGGGTCATAAAAATTGGTATTTGAAGAAAAATGTGTTTCAGTGTTTTTATAAATTCAACCCCTGAAGGGGTGAAGTGGGAGGGTGCAAATTTTTATGGGGGTTCTGTTAGTTTTTATGTTAGGGTCACAAAAATGGGTAATAGGTTTTTAAAAAAAATCGTGAAATGTTTTGTAAAGATTCAATCTTAAAGGACTAAAATAGAGGATGGAAATATCTATTGGGTTCCATTAGTTCTTGAGTAAGGGTTATAAAAATTGGTATTTGGGGTATTTATTACAAATAAAAAAATTAGTGTTTCAGTGCTTTTAGAAACTCAACTCCTGAGGCGTGAAATGGGGGGTGAAATTTTTTGTTGGGGTCCCATTAGTTTTTTTAGTTAAAATCATGAGAATTGATATCTTGGCTCTCTGTTACGAATTGATGAATCGTGTCAAACCTTAAATGAGAATTGCGTCCCTACAGGCCTGAAAAGGGGTTAGTGAATTTGTAATAGTTGTCACAAAGCATTTACTTTCGCTGTCGAATCAATTATGCCACCCAAACGAGATAACGGGATATCGGGATGAAGGGATAACGGGATAATGGGATAAAAAGAAACGGGATAGCGGGAAACGGAATAAGGAAAAACGGGATAACAAGACGTGGGCAAAGCCAAAGGCATAAACTGGATGGAGACGCACAAAAACTTCAAATATAGGAAAAAAATTAATTTCTACGCGAACGATGTCGTGGGTATCTACTAATATGTATATATATATATATATATATATATATATATATATATATATATGTGATATATATATATATATATATATTATATATATATACATATATATATATATATATATATATATATATATATATATATATATATTATATATATATATATATATATATATATATATATATTATATATATATATATATATATATATATAGTGATGTACTCTGCTATGGATAACAAGAAGGCATCACTATGCGTTTTCATAGACCTGTCAAAAGCTTTCGACACTGTTTGCCACCCACTCCTCCTCAAATCACTTGAAAATGTAGGTATAAGAGGAACCATACTGAAACTGTGCCAAAGTTACCTGCTAAACAGGAAACAATGCGTCAAAATTGGAAAACACAAAAGAGACTACAAGAAAATAGAATATGGTGTCCCACAGGGGACCATTCTGGGCCCAACTCTGTTTAATATCCACCTCAATGACTTATTCTCAATTCCAATAACAGGAAAAATATTTACATATGCTGATGATACAGCCATTTTTTATGAGGACACAACCCGGATTTCCCTGAAAAATAAAGTAGAGATGGATCTTGGAAACATCAAAAACTGGTTTTCACATAGACTCCTTACAATAAATTTCAGCAAAACGTACTACCTACCAATTTATGCTTCTGCACGTTACTCACCATCTTTTACTTCCCTTGATGTGTCAAATTTGTTCACCATCACATCTGTAAAACAGATCAAATATCTCGGCATTATCATAGATGACAAGCTCAAGTGGGAATCCCATATAATATACGTAATAAAAAAGCTGCAATTTCTTATGCATCGTTCCAAAGTCCTACAAGATATGCTAGATAACAAAACACTCAAAACGTTATACTTCGCTCTCATTCAAACGCATATTACTTATGGGATACTGACATGGGGATCAGCTGGAAAGACCACTATGATTAAACTGATAGTGACACAAAAAAGAATCCTCAAAATAATTTTCAAAAAAAAGAGAACTCATCCAACAGATGCTCTCTATCTCGAAACTAATATATTTGATCCCATACAGCTCTTCTTTTTACATACTAATATCAAATGTTTTAAATCAAAACACAGACATCCTAGAATAGAACACGAATACAACACTCGAAATAAACAAAATAATTTCAAAATACCTCACATGAATAAAGCTGTAGGGCAAAAAAGCCACAGCTACCTGAGCCTTAAACTATTCAATACTCTACCAAATCCAATAAAAATTTCAAAAAATCAAAATGAAATCAAAAGGAGATTAAATGACTACATCACTAGCTTGCCTCGTACAGAGATACATAATTTATTATATTCCTAATCATCCCAACAGAAACATTTTTCCGTTTTTTATATAAATATCCCCTATGACATAACAACCTTCCCAAAAATTTGTCATTTTATTATATGGTAAATGTAATTTTATTTCGTAGAACAAACAGTTCATATATATGTTTATATTAATGAAAGTGTATAAAATTGTATTGTATATCTATGTTTCGCAAACACCTAGTGTTAAATATTAATCTTGTATTTTATTATTTCACTACATGATACATTTTTACTTCCTGTTTGTGATTTTCACAGTCACACACAAACTGGAAACAGTTTATGTGACTTCTCTTGTTTATTAACTCATTCCCTACTTCTGCCTATGTTTATATATTGTACCTGAAGTTGATAAATTATTATTATTTATTATATTATTTTTTTATATATATATATATATATATATATATATATATATATTTATATTTATGAAACTTTTGAATGATCCCAATGTTTCTGCTGAGAATTTTCGATATACACGATGAAGAACCTTCGAATACTGCAAATCCAAGCAGGCAAAGTTGCGAGTCGACGTATTGATTACAAATTTTCAATGTCTCAGTAAATCTTCCATTTGCGAATTATGGCAGCCAAAATCACTTTTTTTTAATCGCAGCATCCTTGAATTGTTTGATGCCAATTGAATGTTATTCACATATCTTATTTCCATATCCATATGTGCATGTCTATTGGGAAATTTGTTCTCGACATGGCTCCTGGCTTATTCAACTATTTTCCTTCAGAATTCATAACGATTCATTTTTTCTTTTTCTTAGTCCCCTGAAAGCTTCCAACAAATACCCCACAATCCTCATATAGAGTTATTAGACTTCTCTAATCTCTTTAGAACGTGTCGTACTCCAGTAACTTCTGTTCTCCGTTCTGGGAAACGTACACCATTTTTCCACGGGGGGTTTATCACTCACGGTAGAACGGGCGCACCGC
Organism: Gonioctena quinquepunctata; assembly: GCA_018342105.1. Taxonomy (NCBI): domain Eukaryota; kingdom Metazoa; phylum Arthropoda; class Insecta; order Coleoptera; family Chrysomelidae; genus Gonioctena; species Gonioctena quinquepunctata. Next base: position 165,667 of record JAFIRS010000514.1, read on the forward strand.
TGCGTCACACACTTTTCAGCAGTTTCCTCCGTTACAGGAGTTCAGTCCGCGCTGAAACTCCGTGCGAACAACTCCTCTCTAGTATAGAGTCGGGGTATAAGTTCACGTTATATAACGTAGATCGTGTCTTCGTCTTATGAAATGGAATAAACAGAGGTAGGATATTTGATGAAATCATGTATAGCCGCGTTGTGTCAGGCGTTTATTTGTGTTGTTCTGTGGATGGTTTGATTTTTTATGGAGGACTTATCATAGTCGGTGATGGAAGAAATACGAATATATGCTAGGTTCCTCATTACAATTTTTGAAATACATCACAGGTTCAGGGGGTGAATTGAAGTATACCGTTGTGCTCATTTTCTCATTCTGATAAAAATCCAGCCATAACATTTCATTCAAAAAAAATATAATAATGAAAACATCTAGTTCATTAACGAACACATTCTTCAAATCAGAGAGTTTAATATACCTGACTCTAATTTCTTCAACGTTTTTTCATCAGCTTGCCGCTGGACTGATGACATATCATAGCGCTACTAAAATTTCAAGACAGCACTGTTTCCAAGTGGTTCTGGGTTCGTTTTAAATTAAGTGATATGGCAGAACATAAATCAAAGTTTGATTTGTTTGAAAATATGAACATGATGTTCATGAAATCAGATGTGGAATCATCTGCGACGGAAAGATAAACTTTAGTCACTATCTTCTATCGTTGGGGTATTCATCTCGAATAGGGAAACATTCTCAATTGAATATTGAGTGGAAATATTTTTCTGTGAATTGAAAAATCACGATAAAAATTAAGTAATTTTTTGTGAATGTCTAACAGAAAACAACTACGTCCCCGGCTAAAGCCACGCTGGACATTGAACTACATCTGATAGATATTCTGAAAGGATCTGTAACATTGACGCAAGAGAGGCATCGCATTCACTAGGTCTTCATTTTTATCGTGGATTTTTCAATTAACAGAAAAATATCTCTATTCAATATTCAATTGAGAATGTTTCCCTTTTCAACATGAATCAAACTAATATTGACGGATATAAAACTACGAATTAGGACGGTTCATTATACATATCTTCTCTAAAATATTCTCGAAATTGATCGATAATTGGAAAATGTACCGATAGAAGTATTGATAGTTAAAGTGATCTTTGAAATAACATAATCTTCGGATAATATAGCTCGTTTTCATAGGTAATAGAAAAACTTACATCTGGATGGACGAATCACATCCAGTGTGAGTCATTTCAAGAAGAAACTGAAACTCCTAATTTGTTTCAGTTCAACACTTTCAACGACCTGACAATGAGAGGAAATGCTTACCTACTGCATTCACCAAATTATTTTTGAAAGGGTTGAGATATTTTGCAGCATAAATGAATTATTTTTCTCCAAAATGTTATGCTATCAGAGTATATTGTACCAGATTCCAAAACCTATTTATTTCTTGAGGTTTTCCGGTGGAATTTGGTATCTCTGATTTCAGTTCATCTCTATCAAAGATCCATATTACGCTTGCCATTTGATTTGTTGGTTCATAGTGATATATATATATATATAAATATATATATATATATATATATATATATAATATATATATATATATGTATATATATATATATAAATATATATATATATATGTATATATATATATATATATATATATATATATATATACCAGTAAATAGTGGGGTTTTGCAGCTAGAATTTTGCATCATGTTTCAAACATTAAAATTGCAAATAAAACCGTCCTAACTATTGGGTCAGTTTACACAAAAATTAAAGGTAAAGTACCCATAACTCCACAAAGAATGTAATATATAGTATTCCTTGTCGAATGTGTGATAAAAATTATGTTGGTGAAACCTCAAGACCATTAGGCGCAAGAATCGTTTCACAAAAAAGTGATTGCAGATTACACCCAGAAAGATGCGCATTAGCAGAGCTTGTGAACAAGTTTGACCACCATATGAATTATGAATCCACAAAGGTCTTAGCTAGTGGATAACACTCAACAAAAATATCCTTTCTAGAAATGGCCTATATTCTTGAAGATAATAACTGTATAAATAAAAAAACAGATATAAATCATCTCAGTGAAATTTACTCCTATCTATTGACGTTGCATAAGAAGTTATCAAACAACAACCTCACTTTAAATTTTTCCAATCTTCAATCATACAAAAATAATTATGGTGGCAACATACAACTGGCACCACTGTTATCAGTCTCAATTTAATTTTGGCTCATCAGAGGGCATGTCAATTGTCTGCCAGATGTTATGTCAACTACCTGTCAGAAGTTCCTAACCTGTACTTGACACTTCTTCCTACATGGGGAAATGACAGTCACCAAAGAAATTGTAATAATTCTTATTTTATTACCCAACTAGTTATTTTGAACTGTATTATCCTTCATTATGTGTCAACCATTATATTTCAACACCTGTATAATCATTCTCAACAAAGATGTAAGTCACATTCAACCTTTATTTTATAAAAAAAACTAACTTTAATTTTACACCTCTGTAGTTTCCCTGATGATGGAAATAATTTATAAAATTTCCGAAAGCTTGGACAACCTTTGAAGAGTTCTCTTTTATTTGCTGCATAACCCCACTATTTACTGGTTCCATCCCCAACTAGTCAGCAACGACTACCCGTTCTCTCTCTCTCTCTCTCTCTCTCTATATATATATATATATATATATATATATATATATATATATATATATATATGTGAGATAACTATTTGAGAATCATATTTATGATGAGATAATATATATATATTATTATATATATTATAATATATATTATCTCCATCAGTAAATATGATTCTCAAATTCAGTTATCGCTCACTTTCAAGTAATAAAGGACCCCGCACCATCCTTATGGAAAATGGCTTTAGGTTGAATTTCCTGAATTTTTGGTATATTGTAGATTTTGACTTCCTCCGCAAAACTGTCCATAGGCACAAAAAATCGACCCACTAGTTTTCGAAATTCAGGGTGTTTTTTTTAAACAGTTTTTTAGTTCGGATAGGGAAGTCATATATATATATATATATATATATATATATATATATATATACATCTTGCCTACAATACTGCGTCCTTTCAGGAAGCGTACGTTACTGCGTCCACCAGAAATACGCTATCTAGGTCAATTCTGATAGAGTATACTGGTTCTACACAAAAAATCCTACTCAAAGCTGGTTTCAGATTATCAAAAACTTCAAAATTAAAAAAAAAGTATTCTTATATAATATTGCGTCCTTTCACCATCATATCATTCATACTCAGCACGATACGGCATCCAGCGCTGTTGCCAGGTTTTATTACACATTTTTATTCAACTCGCTTCGTTCATATGCTGTCATTCTTTCTGGTTGAGAATTTGTAATCCATTTTTGGAACGCTTGCCGACATCCTATTGAGCTGAAATTCGGCAGGTGATCATAATTCCGGTGACAACGCATTATGAAATTTTCGTTGGTAAAAAAACAAAATGACGGCTACAAGATGATGGACAAGTTTTGTGATTATGGTACGATTCGATTCAAAATTGGTATGTGGGGGTTTTCAGGGACAGAGAATGTGAAATTCAAGATGGTGGACGAGTTTTATGATTATGGTCCGATTCGATTGAAAAATTGGTGTGAGGATTTTCGGGGTCGGAGATTATGAATATTTTGTCGAAATTTATGAATTCAAGATGGCGGCTCCAAAATGGTGTAAGAGTTTTCTGATTATGGTCCGATTCTATTCAATATTTGTGTGTGGGGGTTTTCGGAGTCGGCGATTATTTATTTTTTGTCAAATTTTATGAAATTGAAATGGCAGCTCATGGAGTTACTGTTAGAGGAAAAAAAAATGGCGCTTCAAGATGGCGGACGAGATTCAGGTTTATGGTCCAATTCGATTCAAATTGGTGTGTGGGAGTTTTCATGGTCGAAGATTAGGAATATTTATTCAAAATTCATAAAATCAAAATGGCGGCTCCAAGATGGCCGATAATCTCTGTGTTTCTATTCAAAATTGGTATGTGGGGGTTTTCGGGGTCGGAGATTGAGGATTTCTGATCAACAAACCCAAGATGGCGGGCGAGTTTTGTGATTATGGCCCGATTCTATTCAAAATTGGTATGTCGGCCCGATTCGATTCAGAATTGGTATGTCGGGGTTTTTGGGGTCGGAGATTACGAATTGAGTCGAAGATTATTGATTTTTCGTTGAAATTCATAAACTGAAGATGGCAACTCCAAGATGACGAATGAGTTCATCTCTAGATAGTCTCCTCATTGAAGGACTAGATAGCTCAGAACTTATAGAAAAAAAGGCCTAATAATAACGATGCTTTGACAAAAATGCATAGGTTAGGGCGTACGTATTGAATTGAAAATATAACGTCCTTTTCTTCGGAAAATTAATCCCTTGCTAATCAAAATTTATTCATTCAATTCTCCATAAAATCAACTGAGGAAGAAGTGTGGGGCCTAGGCCCGCCATGTGTCTAGGCCGACAGGGGGTAATACTTGTGACGATCCCAGACATAGCTGGGTAAAGTCCATGTCCCCCCTCAGTTAACATGGTAGCATATCTAGTAGCTTTTGAAAGAAAGTAAGCGGCGGATATGGTTGATGCGAGAGAAATCTTGTTGATATTGGAATGCTCCTGTTGACATGGGTATGCAGGGGAAGAGGGCCTCCCCATAGGCTTGCCGTTGCCTCGCCACAAGGTGTTGGACTCTGGGGGGCAGGGTGATAGATAGTTGACCAATGAAAAACATACCGTATTCGGTAGAGACGGGGAAGTCCTTTATCTATGGGCACTGATTATTGTATTCCTTGCTGACGTGGCGGGAAGCGGCGCATTTACTCTCTCGGGTACTGATATCCCAGAGCCAGTAGCCTCATCAGGTGGACCCCCGTGGCTGAAATGATTCGGTAGCAGGATAACCTAGCGCATTGATCCAGCGTATCCGGATTCCCATAGTGTGGGGTAGGGTAAGGTACTCATCAGCTTGCTGTTGTTACCACTGTACATATTGTTGCTGTGGAAGTAGTGTATTCGTGAAAATGAAAACAGGCAAGATTTGGGAAAAAAACTGATTGTGCTTACAGAAATAGTACGCTGTATATATAAATAAATTAATAATTTTCGAAAGATTCGTAAGTAAATACATTTCAAAAGAGTAGATCATAGGGGGGTTGACATGGCTCTTCAGCCCCTCCTTACCTCGATCTGTGAGGTCTTTTGTATATTTCCCTCCACCTATTCAAGATCCGGGATTCCGAGACTCCCCGCAAAGCGTATCAGTTTCCTGGGAGCTAAGTTCCTGGTGGATATGGTCGTTAGTAGAACTCCTTCGAGGAACTCAAGCCTTTTGCAAAACAGCACTCTGTAGTCGCAAAGCAAGTGTTCTGCAGTTTCAGCGAAATTCTCGCAGTAACGGCACAGTTCACTGTCTGATTTCTCCAGTTTTTTTAAGTGATACCTCAGAGGACTATGTCCGGTGAGCAGTAGCAGTTTTAAGTCTTGCTTGTCCAATTCGAGAAGCTGTCCAGCTTTCTTTGGCGATGAGTTCAAAAGCTTTTTCGCTTGTCTTTGCCCTGGTACCTTATTCCAGTGGATTTCAATTTTGTCAGCTTTCCAGCGCCGGAACTATCTCTTGATGTGGGCTTTAAAAATATCACAGAAGGGTTCTGGGCCAGAAAATTGTGTATTTGCCCCTTCCAAGGCTGTTCGCTTCCGCATTGCCTTTGATTTCTTCGCACCCACATCAGAGTAACCCGATTATTCGTAGCCAGTTGTCTTAGGGAGAGTTTGTAGTCCCAAGTCAGTCTAGACTCACAAGTGTGTGACTTTAGAGCTTTCAGTGCTGATTTTTCAAAGAGTAAAACAGAAATAAATTCTCTGAAATCTTCAAAATACAACAAGATATCACGATTCCTAAATGAATAAACTTGTTTCAGATAGTCATCTGAAAAATAAGAAATAAAATCTCCATAATAGTCAGTTTCAGAATATATTTAGATTTTTGCAGAATATGTATTTTGTACAAATCTTCGCTCAGTCTTTGTTTTCTAATAATTGTGAGTATTCCACCTTCGATTCTTCACATTCATATCTCTTCGAGGGAAATATTTTATTTCTATATGTTTTCGAAAATATTCTGTTACAATTTTTTTCTGATCTGCTGTCTATTCCATCAATTTTCTTTTCATTCCTCTTTCAACGTTTTTTTTCATTTATTGTTTTCTAACCTCAGTCACACTATCGATCTTATTATCTTCTAAGGAGTATTCTTCCATTCCTCCTCACAAAACTAACAGTGAGTTATATTCTCTTTTTTGTTGATGGAACCTTATAAGGTAATCAAAAAAAAATATTCTACAGTGAAAAAGAGGGAATTTTTGTGGCATAGAGGACAAATTATTAAATTAAAGAAAAAAAAAGCATCCTCAAGTGGGAGTCGAACCCACGACCTTATGATTTCTAGCCATACGCTCTACCATCTGAGCTATTCGAGGACAAATGATGCTTTTTTTTCTTTAATTTATTAATTTGTCCTCTATGCCACAAAATTCCTCCTTTTTCATTTTATGTTTGGGACACAATATTTCCACTTTCACCTTATATGGCTAAATCTTATCAGTGGTTAGAGATCATCTGCTTAGATCAGCAACTGAAATCATCGAATGACGATGAAGTTGAGTGACAGGTCATGGATCTCGAAAAATTCAAAGAAGTTTACTTACTCACGAATTAAAAGGGCACCAGAACTTCGCACGTGTTTGCACATGAAGACACTGACCAAAATGTATTTTGGTACATGGTTGCCAGACTGAGGACGCATCATCATGCTACAGGTGAAAGGAGTATATTCAATGTATATTAGCATTCACGATTTAAAGCGCCCCCCAAACAGAAATTGTCTGAACTAAATGTATACTGGAACTTTCAAAGACTGTATAATAGTACGTCCTTCATTATGTTTTTCTGGTGTACATAACTCTCGCATTTGATGATGAATGTTTTATGTTCTCTTTGCCATGAGAGCTCTGGAAGCGGAGTACAATTTGCGAATATATAGTTCGATGGTTCGTTCAAAATAATGGAATTATTGTTGAAGAACAATGCTGCGTCCGGTATACGGACGTTGTATCATTCAGGACGCGGTAGTGTATGGTCGGAAACCCACGTACGGACGTAATATTGTACGCGAGATAAATATATATATATATATATATATATATATATATATATATATAAATATAATATATATATATATATATATATTAATATATATATATATATATATATATATATATATTTCTTCCCTATCCGAACTAAAAAACTGTTTAAAAAAAACACCCTGAATTTGAAAACTATATATATATATATATATATTGCTTTTTTTCCTTTCTCAGACATAGGGTTCATTTGAATAGTAGAGGTTGTTATTTCATGTTATTTATTAATAATATCCCAACGTTTCAGCCAGGGTTTCAGTTTTTCACAATGGGTCAGACTAAAATATAAGCTAAAACAGTTTGTCAACGATTAACATGAAAAGTTTGAAATCTAGTTCAACTCACCATCAGTAAAAACATCATGTTAAAATACAAATTATGGAAATAATTACATACGGGCACACACAGATTTAATGAGTGAAAGAATGCCACATATCAGCAATGTTTTGATTGCTTTGCAGGTTATATTTATTCAAATAGAGAGTTTGAAAGCGATATGCAAATCTAAAACGGTAAAATCACTAATAGTTATTTTGTGAGAATTGTCACAGGCACAGCAGCCGTGCGACAGCGAGTCACAAATTTTGAAAAAAAGCTGGAACTTATCCCGCCTGAACAATTCCGGTTCAGGGGGGTCATTCAACGACATACCAAGTGGCCCGGGTTGTTTACGGGGTGAAAGAAGCTTACCACAAACATCAAAATCCAGTTGGACACTCAGAAAGCCTTTGATACGGTCTGGATAGGGGGATTTATCGCTAAAATGATAATAGCGCGTATGCCCTTTTATACAGGGTGTTTGGTAGCTGGGTGCAAACCTTCAAGGGGGTGATACACTAGCCCATGTAGAACATATTCATACAAACATTTTTATTTTCTAGCGCGTTTTTGATTTTTGAGGGAACTTTTACGATTTTTAGTACAAAAACCCAAAATTGGTCAATTAAATGCTAATAACTTCTAATCTTAACAGAAATGTCCGGTTTTTTTCATTTATTTTAGTAGTCTTATGTGTCCCCAATCGTACTAAAGTAGTTTGAAGCACCATTGTATCCAAAAAAGTTATGTACAGAGCATTTAAACTTTACAAAAAAAGAAAGAAAATAAAAAATCTGACCTTTGATGCCAATTAAAAAAATAAATAAAATACATACAGGTGTTCAGACACTTTTAAAAACATGCGTATTTTCTTCTTTCCCGTTTCATAAATTGTACTGTAAAAATTTATTGTTGGTGTTCAAAATGTCCTCCACCATTGCGTATACACTTTCTACAACGATTTCGTACTTCAGTTGTGGTTACTTTCATTTGCATTTCCCGTTTCATAATTTCAAACGCTGCCTCTATTCGCTGAAGTAATTCTTCTCTCGTGGTGATTTCTGTTTTGTATACGAGTTCTTTCGCCCGACCCCACACAAAAAAATCCAACGGAGTCAGGTCGGGCGATCTGGCAGGCCAGGGGATGGCGTCTCTCCCGATCCAGTTGCCAGGAAAACAGCGGTTCAGGTGTTCGCGGACGCTTACAGCCCAATGTGCTGGGCATCCATCTTGCTGAAATGTGATCGGCCTGTCCATGTCCAATATTGGCACTTCGGCATCATAGAGTAACATTGGCAAGTCGTTTATCATGAATTCGAGGTAATTTTGTCCATTCAAAATGTCAGGCAAAATGTGTGGGCCAACCAATGTGCGTCCGATGACCCCAGCCCACACATTTATTGAAAATTGTCTTTGGAAAGAAATCTGAAACAAAAATGCAATAAAATTAGTTAATTTAGGTAATTAAACACGTGTTGAACATGGGTAATAAAATAATAATAATAAAAATCATTTATTTACCTGTTTTTTCCAATGTGGATTGCTGTCCTTATCAGCCCATTCATGAAGGTTGTGGAAATTAGTAATTCCTTCCCTGGAGAACTTCGATTCGTCAGTCCAGAGGATGGACTTTAAGAGCCACGCGTCGTCAATATCTGCGTTTAGCAAAAAACGGCAGAACCGTATCTGTCTCGCCGGATCCGTTTCCTCCAAGCCTTGCACACCCGTGCCGTGAAACGGGTATTTCTTTTCGTTGTGCATCGTACCCCACACTTTCCATATCGAAAGGTTTAAATCTCTCGCTACAACTCTGATGCTGATGGTGGGATCCGCTTCGAAGGCTGCGAGAATTTGCTCCTCAACATTGACATTATGTCTTCCTGGATTTACGGCAGGTTCAGCATGATGAATACCAGATTCAGACAGCCTACGATATGTGTTGGAAAACACACGGACGTTAGGCACCCTGCAATAAAATAACTCATTTTTAACGTCTTTTGAAGGTGAAAATGGCAAAATTTAACTACCGCTAGAATTAGACATTAATTTACCTGCGGTTCGGGTAACGTTCTTGGTACAAACGTCGTGCCAGAGATGCGTTACCATCAGCTCTGCCATACATAAAAATGATATCGGCTTGTTCATGACTCGTAAACTCAGCCATGGCAGCACACACAACAAAAAGTTCGATAGTCCAAAATAAACAACACGTGCAGGAGCGAAAGGCTACAACTGAACACGGTGAATGGGGAACACAAAACCAACGTCTACTCGCAACTCGAAAGGGCAAAGCAGTGACTAGAGAACTTGTTTGGCCAACCAAATCGACCCGGCGAGGGGTCCAAGATGATTACTCAACTCAGGTACCTAAAAATTGATAAACTCAAAAGCAACTTTATGGCCCCAGCATAAGGTCTAAATCATAACAAAAGAATGCATTCCAATTAATGACTAACTTCAGGTCAAATTCTTTGTTGTAAAATGCCACCGCCACCGGCCTTTGTTCAGTTTTCTCTTCTTTTAAGTTGGGCTAAGTTTCTTATTATTCCATGTAAGTCTAAAAATAATATCGCATATTGCTTAAGGATTTCAGTTTGAAGGTTTTCGAGCTAAAATTCATTTAAATTACTTTTTTTTTAATTTTTCAAATATCCATATTTACAACCCTAAACTGGTTCAGGCACCCTAATTAAAAAAGTTTAGGACTTAGCTAGATAAATGATACCTCAAACGAAAGAGCAATAACTACGCATGTTTTTAAAAGTGTCTGAACACCTGTATGTATTTTATTTATTTTTTTAATTGGCATCAAAGGTCAGATTTTTTATTTTCTTTCTTTTTTTGTAAAGTTTAAATGCTCTGTACATAACTTTTTTGGATACAATGGTGCTTCAAACTACTTTAGTACGATTGGGGACACATAAGACTACTAAAATAAATGAAAAAAACCGGACATTTCTGTTAAGATTAGAAGTTATTAGCATTTAATTGACCAATTTTGGGTTTTTGTACTAAAAATCGTAAAAGTTCCCTCAAAAATCAAAAACGCGCTAGAAAATAAAAATGTTTGTATGAATATGTTCTACATGGGCTAGTGTATCACCCCCTTGAAGGTTTGCACCCAGCTACCAAAGACCCTGTATAGTTAGAGTCCTAGACTCGTACCTAACAAACAGAAAATTAACAGTAAGAGTTAACAATGCGAATTCGGCAGAACACCCAGTCGGAGCAGGTGTTCCGCAGAGTTCCTCTTTGTCGCCGATCTTGTATTCTCTTTATACGTACGATTTCCCGACCTTCGCTCGCACGAATGCGGCCATATATGCGGATGATACCGCACTGTATGCCCATTCGTTTGCGAGTGGAGTGGCTGCGAAACAGCTCCAGATACATCTGGATCGGATGGTTGTGCCATATATGGAGAATAACAAGATCCAAATAAATCCGCAGAAGACTGAGGTTATCAACTTCTCGAGGCAGCGTACGAACATGAGAATTCCCGAGAAGTTGAGAGTAAAGAACGACCAGGTCGATGAGAGGAATGCTGGGAAATACCTGGGAGTAGAATTCGAAAGGCGTCTGTCATTCCACAAACACATAAACTTGGCGTTGCAGAGGGGGTCAGCCGCGATTAAGCGAACTTACCCCCTCATTGCACGCAACTCCAAGTTGTCTAGAGAGAACAAAATTCTGCTGTATAAACAGATCATTAGACCGGCAATGACATACTCCTGACGCCTGTTCTATGTTCTGCAGCATCTTCAAGTTTCAGATCCTGAGACTGGAGAGATTGCAGAACAAGGTACTTCGTATAGTAACCAACAGCGACAGATACATCCAGCTGGATGATCTGCTGGAGTTTGCAAACGTTGAAACCATCACAAATTATATTAACAAAAGTTTTATAGGTATCATATCAGACATAGTACTTTGACAGAAAATCTAACGTGCATTAGATTTAATGATGAGCACAGAAAACATGGTGTTATATACCAAAACATCGAACTATTTAATGAAAGACTGAGAAACCCCGTTGTATAATTCATATGAAACAAAATAGCCAAATGGCAAAATTACCACCCCGAGGATCTAAAGATCTCGGGCTCAAAACTGGGCAGGACCCAAATAAAGAATACTCTCTTCTGTTTTTTATTTCACCTTAAATTGATAAGTAGGGAAAAATTACTCGAACTATAATCGTTTTAAATTGGTTTTTCTTTAATTTTCCAATAATAACAAGAAAACACTTAACATCGATTAATTCACATGCCCGAATTGTTTTATTAAACACAAGCGAAACGCTCACATAAGCTATGCAGGAGGTGAGCAACAAAAATGCATTTCTAGAAAACCGAAAATCTAGCATGTGCCATAGCTATCTTGCTAACATCAGCAAGGATGGCCCTGGTAACCCTTTCTTAAGGGCAAAAGCGGCCATCGGGTCTCCCCACACTTCCCAAGGCAACAAATTCCCGCTCCCCCTCTAATCCCAAGAGAGGGCGCATTTATAATTTGTATATATCAAAGTTGTACATAGTAGATTCAAGTTATCATGTAATTCAGATTTGACGAATAAACATATTTTGAATTGAATTGAATTGCTTCCGCCCAGCAATCCAAGGGTCCCAGGGTCGATCCCGACGCAAGCACATTACTTTTTTTTCAAGATTGCTGAAAACTGACAGTGTATGTAACGATCTATATAATATTGTAGTACATTTTATAAGATTTTGTATGTCTGTTTTAGAATTGACAGTATTTGGGGTTTGTTTGATACGGATCATTTCATATATTTCTCTTTTGGGTTGGTTAGCCAGTTTTAATATTTTAGTTTTCGGAAAATCAAATTTATGGTAAGATTGTTGTTCGTGTTACAAGCGTAGTTTGGTTTTCTGTCGTATTTGTGTCCATTTAATCTATTCTCCAAATACTCTATTTGACAGATATATTCCTGATTTACAGTTTGACAAGGATCCTATATCTACGAGTATTTTTTGTTTCGGTGTTTGCTGTTTTAGCTGATATAGTTGTTTCGCAAAAATTATATGCTTTAGTACTGTAATTTCTGTTTTAAACTTACTTAAAGTTCTCTCGATAGTCCTGAGATATGGTTGTGAGGTATTTATTTTTTCTGTTACCAAATACTGGCTCAGTTTGCCGGAAATTTTATTATCGTTTGCGACAATGAGTTTATAAGGTTTTTATACTTTTATTGTATTTTTTCAGCGTTTTTCGATAATGCTGTTCCTGTACTTTTTTCAGCCAGTTGATTTCATGTTAATCGTTGACAAACTGTTTGCTTATATTTCAGTCACTTAACTCTACGTTTTGAATATATTGAAAGAATTCTCATGATATTGATAGAAGATTTTCGTGAATGAAATATTAATATCTGATAATGTTTTTCATTCTCAGATTTTTCTTTGATTGGGCCTCGAATATCTATCAGATTAGTTAATGTCCAGATGGCTCTAGCTAAAAAGGTTTTCTGTAGACTTCCAATCTTATTTAATCGTCGATTTTCTATTCAGAAACTTTCATCAATTTCAATTGAATGTACCCTTTCAACTGAATCCAGGTTATCTTACAGGATGGAAGATAGTGACTAAAGTTTATCTTTCAGTCGCAAATGATTCCACATCTGATTTTATGAACATCCTGTTCATATTTTCAACAAATCAGTTTGGATATAATTAATAAATAACATGAAATAACAACCTCTGCTATTTAAATGAACCTTATGTCCAAGAAAGGAAAAAAAAGCAACATATACAGTGTTCAAGAAAATTTCATGTATACAGGGTGAGTAAAAAAAACAGTTCAAGTTTCTCAGAAAAATGCAGTTTTTTTTCAATGAATACCGTGAATTTCTAGGTACGGTTTGAGGAGTACGAGATATTGTCATCAATATCAGCATAGGTCTTTGAACTCGTTTGTCGGCTACATACTTCTGAATGTTCGGATTTTATTGATACCCATATACTCCATCGGAGACGGAAATGGGCTATTTTCGAATAACTCTCGTAATAAAAAATGCAATATGAGGGTGTGGTTTGAACTAATGCATTAGAAATCAATGAATCTTGTGCAATTTTTTGGTTTTTCATATTATACGATAAGAATTAACTCGTTTGCCCACCACCCCAGAGGTAGAGTTGCGGTGCGTTATTTTTCGTGGTATTCCCTGTAGGCATATTCCACTAAATATAGAGAAAATACGCTAAACATGTTTCTCTAATATTCCAAATGTATTCTCCGCTGATCAGCTGTTATTGAAAGGAACAAATTTTTGTTTTCTGCTGTCCATTTTTTCGGTATAATGTTGAAAAAACTCGAGTTTCAGAAGTCTGTCTCCAATTTGGTCGTATTTCGTAAATAGTCATATATAATGAAGAAATATCAGTCTCATTTCCAAAAATTCACAGAAACGGAAGTGTCTTCAAAAATAATTATAATTTTTCTGAACATCAGAAAATTGTAATGTCATATTTAGATGAGACTTAATGAAAAATATTTATAATTTTTCTGAAAATTAGAAAATTGTAATGATTCATTGATCTATAATTTGAATACCAACATCATCTGGAGCTCTTCTGTGAGCAGCATCGGAAATGAATCCAAAAAGACACGTCGAAGGAAAATGAACGTCATGCTGGTATCCTGCTTATCTCAAGAACCACAAAACACTTGCAACATGAGCACAAGTTTCCATTGTTCTTGAACCAAATTTGCAGGTACAGTATCAACCCATAATGGGAGGATCGTCGTCATTTAGTTCTGTGTCGTAGGCAATCCATAAAATATATTTCAATGCATTTCGAAACCTAGAATATATCTTCTTCTTGCCTCTGAAGTTTGTCCTGAATATAAGGTGGAGATTCCATCGTCAGGCATGTTTCGAACGTGAGTGTGGTCCACTTGCACCCTTCAACCAATTAATTCTATTTTGTAGGTTTTCAGCTTCAATTTTGGTTTTAATAACATTGACTTCATCAAAGCGCTCTGATATTTGTCTAGCAAACTGAATATCGGTCCCTGGCATTGTTATCAGATGATGAAACTGATTTATCAACGCACCAGCTATGCAATAGGAATCACTCAAGTTCACAAAATGTGTTAAGGATATTGTCCCTTTCAAGAATATAAAAAATGATTCAAAATGTCCATTTCTGGATTCCACTACGCACCTAGTTTTGGTTATTAACCTAGAACTATTCGCTTCTTAGAAGTAAATTGTCTTTGACCTCGTGCATATGGTAATCAGTACCAGTTGTTGAATTAATGGTGTCGAGTCGCGATAACCCCTGTCCACTATAGAGTATCCCATTCAGAAACCAGGTCTGATACCCTCGATGTCCCTCTTGAACTCTTGGTTCAATATAGTGGCATCATTAGTTTCAAAGTCAGAAAAATAGGGTTCTTGAATGGCCAGGATATACCCGTCTGGAGCAACAACACTCACTTCCGGTTTCACCACGTGGTCTTTTTTATGAAAACAATAGGATTGCCTGAGCATTCTGAATTTTTTTTTTTTCGATTTTAGTATAGTCACAATCAATATAAGCTATTGCTTTTGGGTGGTTAGGGTTGGAGTTATAGAGTTCATTGACAAATTTGTGACGTGTCTGATAAGTTTGCTCTGGTTATAGCATTGAAGCCCAAATTGTTTGGTACAAATCTCTTGTCGATGAAATGCTGACATTAGAAATGATGAGACTGGTGCTCTGGCGGGTGGGTTAATGAAAATCATCAGAAATACCCTAACGCTATTTTATGAGGTTAACAAATGTTTTCTGGTAATGTATCTCACATGTCCTCACACAATAGGACCACAAAATTTATATACTTCGTTGAACTTCAGTTTACCCAATGAAGTAGGAGATGTGAATTATTAATTGGAAAAAATATTGATGTCCCCAAAATCTCTGGATGTGTATTTTTTTGCCGCCTTTCTCAGACCTTCAATAAATTATTGGAGGTGCAGTCCTTTCAGAATGAATGGTCTGTTGATATACCTCAAGCCCGCATGTGAACATCTATATATATATATATATATATATATAATATATATAATATATATATATATGATAAGATAGCTCTGTATAAAATATAATAAAATATATTTTATGTATATTTATTTATGTATATATATAAATATATATATATATTTAATTAAATATATATATAAATATTATATAATATTCCTTGAAGTTCAAGATTCTTCATTTCAATTCCAAATGAAGCCATTCATTATACATCATAAGAGTTTAGAACTGAAATTTACAGTATCGAATGACACTTTGAAAAAAAAACGAACATAAAAAATTCTGCAAGGATGCCTGGGTGAATTTAATCCAAAGAGTAAAACTTGATTGTGCGCGTATGCCTTATTACAGGAAAAGGGGTAAGAGCAATTACTTGACATCTGAGCATGTACTCCAGTCAATAATTGTATTTTTATTCATATCAAAAGAGAGCATTTGCTTTTGGGAACAGGTCTTACTCATCATTATCTGAGAATCTCTTCCGGAGCATGCAACTCTATTCATTCCACTGGATACGACCAAAAAAGTATTGCAATTCCTACGAGAGATAAACGTTAATTCAAAAATATAACCTCTGATGTCAAATCCATGATGACAAATCTTTAATTATGGATACAAACATGAAAAATTATTTCCATAGCCTATGAAGATTTGTCGAGAAAATTATTCGCTTTTCCAGGACAACATTGTGACAAAGTGAAGGCATCCGAAACATTTGAGATGACACGAAGCGTAGCGTAGCATGTAATTGAAGTGTCATATAGTGAAGAGACAAAGAAGTATCTGTTGTTTGGCTGGTTATTTTGTGGGAATATGGAAGAGGGATGTTTCTTTGAACTTGGCATATTTTTTCCAGTTATGGAAAATGAAATCATGATACAACGTCAAAGGAAAGAAGTAATATAAAATGTTTGCTTCCATGAAGTCAATTCCACCATCTTCGAAGAAGTCAGTCGAACATTAGTCATAATGTTTATTTTATTATTCTGTGATCTGAAATTTGCCTCGAATATTCCTTTGAAGTTCGAAATTCCAATTCCAGATGAAGCCATTCATTCATCATAGAGTGTAGGAACTGAAATCTGTAGTATCAAATGATTCTTTGCAACAAAAAAAAAAGTTGACATAAAAACTGAATTCTGCAATGATGCCTGGTTTGTATGCAATCCCAAGAGTAGAACTTTGGAATTTGTTGAGTGTTGCAAACATGGTTCAAAACAACCAGATAGGGTAATATAAGAACAAAATGCTTCACGTCACATATTCATTTTAACAAGGGTTTTCCCTTTAGTACGGATTGATGTTTCAATTTTAAATTGAAAAAATTTTCCGGACTGTAGAAACTCAAAATATCAATACATCACTGGAAAATTCATATGATAGTCTAATCAATGGAGATATTGACCTAACAGGAATGAGAAAGTATGAAGTATCCATCAAGCAATTCTTTACTATGCACAGGGGTCCCGATGACGAAAAAACCGGAACTTATTTTTTTTTTGCTTGATCGCCTCTTTGGCTCTAAAAATCATGAAAAAAAATCAGTTTTGAAGGCTGAAAAGAATCATGGCAAAAATATTAAAAAAACTTGTCCAAAGGGAATTGCTTCTAAGACTGACGAGAATCATAGGAAGAGTATTGTCACAAAGGGGTTGCTTTAAAAAGGGGTGGTTCGAAAGATAAAATCAGATTCGAGCCTTTTCTCGCAGAGTTGCTTCTGAAGCAGACGAGAATCGAGAAAAAAATCGTGTCACAAAATAATTGTATTTAGAAAAGGTGGTTGAACAATAAAATTCAAGAATTAGGCCTTCTTTTTGCTGAATTGTTTTCGAAGCTTACGAAAATCATAGGAAAATTTGTCGCAAAGGGGTTGGTTTTAAAAGGTGTAACTTTGGTAATTGTGGTAACTTAGACAGTCACATTCTAGCAAAAAAAGTAATGGGGTGTTAATTCAATGTGCGTCAAAATATGTTTGTTGCGTTTTTGATACACTTTTGCAGAGGCTCACAATTGATTAAATATTTAAAAAAAGTGCAAATATGAGAAAGCAAAGTTTTAACATGTTTTCATAGAGACTATCCATCAGATATTTTTCCAGAGCGGAAAGTCGTATGGCATTTTCTGTAAGTCTAACGAAAATGTACCAACGTTCATTCTAATAACAGCACAGAAAATAACTATTAATAACTGAGTAAATAATCGACCAATTTACCCTATCAAACATGAAATAAAAACTACTTACCTTGAATTAATTTTCATCTGAGTTTCACAGGTAACAATCACAGGATGTTTTTTCTGGAGCTGATCGAACTCGGAAAAAAAAGTACAGGTATGACTCCGAGAAACGTACACGATATAATGGTCGTCTTTGAGGGGCTGAAGAGAGCAAATGTTTCGCAATAGTTACCCGCAATTCTGAGGTAAAAAGTTATCTGGTCTTCTGTTCACCCTCCTCTCCACAAAGTTGGGAGTGTATACGCTTTCTCGATATTTTGGGACCGCTGTGCTATGCCACGGCGCTAAAAATCCAAAATTCTTCGAATGTTCATATTTTGAGCCTTAACTCCAGAAGAATTGGAGATATGAAACAAAATGTTCCATGGAAAATAGGTACCAATAATTTTGCGACAAACCATGTCGTTAGAGAGATAAACGCGATTTTCCACCTAGCTGAAATTGCGCGCGAGCGAATAATGGCCCCAATTTTTACATGCTTTGTTATATAACGGGACTGATCAGTTGATGTTCCTCGCACTAAAAGCTGCTTAAAGAAAATCCAAAGCACATGTAATGTAGAAAAAACTTCCATCTTTCACTTGAGACCAGTTTTAAAGTTCATACGAAATCAAATCATAATAAAAAATATGTTCAAAAATTTCCAATTAAATGTGTGTGAGTGTGTACACATTTTGGTTGATAAATTCGTAAGGAATCATTGCCACGTTGATTTATTGGAGCTTTGTGCTCTTCGAAGTGGATATATTATCCACGGTCAACCAGATTACTCTCGATTGTGTTAGAAAGAAGTATTCTGACATTTAATTCGGAGGTGTTATTCTTGATAAAGAGTAACCTTAAATTTTGTTGTACATTTGATGATTCAATCAATAATGACCCTTGTGAAGAAGTAATCGGCTGGTTTATATGAACATTGAAATATGTCCTTTCGAATGGCATTCGAATTTTCTGAATACGTATTATACTCTTTGAATTATTTTAAATTCTTGGAGATCTGTACAGATTGTGAGGAAGATCCTCAGGTATGGTTATATGGAACCGATTGTATGTCGTGGGAATGGGGCTATTATTACAGGAAAAAAAATAATAAAAAATGAATATGGAGTTAATGATGGATATTAATGATATCAAAATATGTAGATTAAAATAGTGAACATTCAACATTTTTACTGACTTCTTCATTTCCTGACTCATTTGAACATTTCATAACCCTTGAAGTAATTTTGGTGGAGCCCTCCAGCTGAAACTCCATCTGATAATAAACTATCAACATCCTGGGACTGCCACGGTATAAATGGAGTTCAAAATTGTTTGGTCTCGAAGCAGATTTGGTAGTCCCAATCATGGTTTTTGCAACCTGACGTATGACTCTAAAGTTATGAGAGCTTGGTTGTCAGAAATATTGATGAATTTTGACTTCTTGGACATATTCTGCCCCTCTGCTCTGTGTAATTTTCCTGAAATATCGAATGAAACTCATGGAGCTACATAGGTAAAGTATGATTTGAAGGTCCAGTTATCTAAAATTTAATAATTACTGATTTTGAAAACATTGCTGGAGATGTTCATGAAAATATATTCTCCTATTCATGGTTTGTATGGTTTCTGACAAATCCAAATTCCATTTTCCACAACTTTCATTCAACGGGCGTCTAGCAAAAACAATCCAAAATAAAGACGTGGCACTTGGAATTTTCAGATTCATTTGGAGGATTCTTGAAACGATATTGGACCAGATTTCAATGGAATATTGGTTCCGTGTGAATTATATAGTCACAAAACAAAACATGTCCAGCAGTTTGATTTCGGAGAGGAAATATTAAAACTACCTGATGAACGATATATTTCTTTTCCTTAGTGTGCCAGTTGATAGTCCCACTCATATTTGACAAATTTCCGCGATCTAGTGATTGTGAGAATACCATAAATCACGGATCTCGTCCGCAGTCTTGGATCCGCCATTGTGAGTTATTCCGTTATAAGCCGCAATCTTTTCAATATCAAAAACGAATCTTTGCTCGAATTCGAGTTGAATAGATGAGTGGGAGTAGCACAATTTTCAATTGCAAGATTTGACCCATCTGAGTTATTTGCTTGATTGTTAGATACACAGGTGTGACACTGAGTGTAAGCTTGTGATGACCAAAGCACCACCCCCTGCTGAAGCTAAGGTACTGATGAGCCTTTTCACTTAAGCTACATCAATGAGAACTGACCTGAGGTGTTGGTAACAATGAGTTGTAAACTGACAAATATAACAGCAAAATGTAGAGAATAATTCGCTGGGAGCAATGCTGTGCGTTTTCAGGGGCTACGATGGATAATGGTTGAAATATTGTGATTACCTGTGGAATTATATGTAATTCAAAATCACTAGCCACAGGTTCTGATAATATCAATATCACTTCTGTACAGATATGCTATCCAATTTCGATAAAAATTTTTCCTTACTTATTAAAAAGTGCTGAATTCATCCCCATAAGGCAAAAATCTCGAACCTATGTAATAGAATGTCACCCACAAAATATAAGGTAAAATCTTTAATTCTCAAATTGGACCTATTTTTGGAAAATAATAAAGTATTGCCCATTGAACAGCTCGATTTCAGAAGTGGCTGCAGCTGTGCATCAGCTCTCTTTGGTGAAGATAACAGAAAAATTTGTGTTTTAGTGCTTCTAGACTACTAAAAGAGTTTGATATGATCAACAACAAACTTTCAATATTGGCCTACTATGGATTCAGTAAATCTGTATGCCATTCGTTATCATCATGTATTTGTGATAGAATCCAGCCCAATCGAATAGATGCTCTTCCTTTCCACAAACATTTTGACATATGTTCCACAGGGTAGTGTATTGAGTCCTCCACTTATACTCTCTATACATCAAACTTCACAACTGTATTGCAAAAATGTTAGGAATCATTTTTATGTCGACGATGCTCAAGTATATTTCCCATCTGAGTATTTATATATTGCAATGACATCATTTTTCTGTACATAAATAATTTGTAATGATAGTTTACCTAATTGAGAATTGAAAACGGGCATCTATGTCATTCCTTTCGAGAACCACTATACAAAATTAGGTTTGAAAATTGGTACACACACAATCCACGAAATATGTTACGAAGAGGCTACGGAACGCGTGTGCTCCATTGATAGATCCGTACTGTCACTATCCACTCTGATGTAATTAGTTCGTGTCTGAAATCTAATGATTGCACTAGAATTCAGAAACTTCAAAATTCACGTATAAGATCAAATTAGTGTATACCAAAAAAATAAAATATTTTGGCTGGATTTGAATAACTAGGTTCACTCAATATGTATAACAGATGGTGCCTTCATATGGCATGTGTTTGGAATAGAACCACTCCGTATCTCCATTGCAAACTTTTTCACAGAACTGGTATTCGTCTAACGATTCTGATGTTTCTCAAGTTCTCAAAAAATATCATAACCACCTTTCAGCTATAACATCGCCACCACCATAAACAAAACAAACAACCTAGAAAACTCGAATCCCCTTTTTGAACCATGAACTCTTTCAGAATTGAATATCTGTAACAAAACCAACTAAACCAGTTTTTTTTAGTGTGTAACCAGGAGGAAAGGGGACATAGGAACCCAAAAACTCAAAGTGCGAACCGCATACTACCAGGTGTCCATCAAGGATTTTTTACCCCCCCTCCCTCCACCACAACCTCTTTCACCACAACAGTCTGAGCAGATCTATTCTTTATACTATAACTATTGTCTGAAAATATATAGTCAGTCAATGTCTGTAGAAAAATCATTGGATGCAATTCGCAAGGACCCTTCAAACCTTCAGGAAAACTGTTCGAAACTATATTTATTTCAGGAGAAAGATATTGAGCAGCATGTCAATCCTGATTCGTGCCCAATTTGTGTCATCTCACTCGAACATCGGATATCTCATTTTATTGGGCAGCAACCGACTAACGCCATCTACTGATGGTTCGCGTCTCATTCAATGATGAACACTATAACGTATAGAATCCTCCAAACTATCTAATCTAATTCTACGAATCCAATCCCATTGATTTTTTTTCCAACATCATCATCCCCCTATTCCTTCTAACATAACTTTGTGAATATTAAAAAAAAAAACTATTGGCACTGGTGGAAAAACAGAAGTGAGAGGTTGTCTTGTAGGTGTTGCCTCTCATACTCTGTACCATAATTGTCGTTTATTTACCAATAATATGTAAATATCATATTTGTATAATATTCAATTGGTGAACAATGAAAGTATTATTATCCTATTGTTGATATCATTTCATTCTTCTACAATGAAGGATACTCATAGCTGAACAAGTAGTGACTGAGTGTATTTCTTATTGCTGTTATAATTTCTATTAAGGTCTATATTTCAACGAGTCCTACCAGAATGAGTCCTTTCGTGTCGAAATTTTCGAATTCTGTTGTTTGCCGAATCCATTGTGATTTGTCCTCCATCGTTAAACAAGATCTTGATCTTTATTCAATGACTGATTGTGAAAAATTAAATTACAATTGCGAGTTATCCAAACAAATGCACCCTTCCACCTCGTTTTCACTACGTTTACTCTGGTCAGACCATTGATGTTTCAATTTTGTTTCAGGTATGGTGATGTTCAGCTCGATGTCTTTGTGAATGCTCCTCATCATTCAAAGGTAAGATTTTCATGTGTCCACTGTTGTGGACAATATTTTCACATAGTCAATTAGCCTACCTTTTTATAGACTTCAAAGTCGTCTACAAATATTAAACATTTACTCCATGACTTCTGAATGATAATTGATCAGTGAGAATGGGGTAGATTTCTCAAATTATTACTAACAACATTTTGACCTTGTCCTGATTACCAACCCGTCTCACGAAATACAGGAAAGTAAATCACTACCAGAAATGTTTTCTGAAAGCAAAAATGGAAGCTAGTCAATTTGGAAGGCTGGAATAAGAGAAAATCTAATTAAACGAGTCAGAAACCATGATGGTGAACAATCGGGGAGGATCATATTCAATAATAACTATGCTTCTTGGGAAAAAATGTGAAGGAACTCGAAAAAAAATTACGGATAACTATTACAAAGAACTTCACTCTAAATTCATGAATTCAACCAACAAATTCAATATGATGCAGAATATCACTTGAATAATGAAAAATGCCAAGTTGAAAAGCAGAACTTTAAAGAAACTAAGAGTCGATTTATCTACTCACCATTATATTCATTCTAGTACTCAAAACTGGTTACTACCCAATTAAAGTTGAAATAGGATTTTTAAAACCAACATAAAAAACCAAAAGATAGAATGTCACTTTACTTATTGTTTCTGATATTATTATCAATCAAGTTGACATATAAACCCTAAGATCAAAAGTTGTAGATCTCAAATCTTCCTTAATCTAGCTAATATATCTTTGTAGTCAAAGGGAAAGGATGACCAATCTGGTTTCCTTTCGGTTTGATTCAATTCTAGAATTCCATGAAGATATCAAATAGTTGGAAATTGAGATCTTAAACACTTCCTAAAATACAAAAAAACGATGGCGCAGCCAATCGCAAAAGTAGATTTCAGATTTCATTTAAAGATTATGAAATTGTTATCAAACAAGTTAACGAATAATTTTTCAGAAGAAATGGTATATTTTCAATGGAAACAAAAGTATAATCTTAATATTTGTATGAACCTTGAAAAGTTGGTGGAGGTGTCAAATCTTCTCAAATGCTTTCTACTATATGTCTATGTTATCTGACTCAAATCAAAAGAAAGAAGTGTAACCAGTATAATATTTATATAGAGTAATTCTGAATTCGAAAAATATCAAAATACAATGATATTTTGTTGTTAACACTAAAAAAAGTTTAAAAAACTGTAACCCGACTACGGAAAAAAAATTACTGGAATTAAAGGAAAAAAATTCCGAAACTTTCGCCCGACTAGGGATAAATAAAATAAACTAAGAAGTAAGAAACAAGTTAGGTGCTAATTGCGATCATCATCTCATTGAGTGAGGCAAGTCTTTTGATATGTTAGATATTCCTGTTTATTTAGTTCTATTGAAGTCTTCTGGCAGTTTCATATGGATAACGTTATAAGTCAACTCAAATGCCGTACTCGTGCATTTTTTAATTTTTGATTGACAGCATCTCCATTGTTTTCATTTTCCTATCAAGTAACGTTTGCTTTTTGTAGTTGAAAAAACAATTATGAATGATGTTATCGTGGTATAGGGATGGTGTGTATGGAAGAGCCAGTTTTAAAAAGTATGAAACATACACACTTTAGACTAATTGTTTTTTACTAAAACTGCCTTTCTTAAATAATCACTTTAATGGTAAATGTTATCAATTTGATAGAATATTACGTATCAAGTGTTGTCAAAAGAATATTACGCAAGAATAGAAAAATTGCATGAGTGCGTAATTGCTTTACAAAACGCAATACGTACATACTTTTTCTACAACTTTTATATACTGGGAGGTGCATTTGTTCAAGCCTCAAGTAATAAAAAAACGAAGGTAACTAACGTAGTTTATGGTTTATTTTCAACAACAAACTAAATCTAAGGAAATATAAATTTATACTATATAGTATATAAATGATGAATTTCAGAAATTAAGTTTGTGTGTAACTAAATAATTAGGAATTATCAATTATTATTATCAGTGGTATTGAAGTTGATAGTAAAATTTTAACAGTTTTTTATTACAATGGAAGCATTTCATTTTTCAGATAAATGATTCCCTGTTAGAATATTAGACGAAATCTCAATATCATTATTTATAGTCGACGTGGATGGTCAATCATTGTTGTTGGATTGCAATACTCTTTCAGAAGTTGCTGTTTTGTTCACGGTGGATTCGTCAACGAGTCGTTTCAGCGCCATCTGATCACCCCATGCGTCGACCAAAATGGTAGCCGAAGTCCTCTTGAAGCAATGACCGGTGTACAAAGCAGCATCGGGCAATTTCAAGTACTCTGCAATTTTTTTGGCACTGCTCCCAGTTCATTTATTCCCACAACTTGTCTTGACAGTTTTCCATTTTGATAATTAGGAAAAACTCGCTAATACTGGTCCCCTTCACAGAATTTCTCATTTCCATATATTTCTTGCAGATATTGTAGAGATTTCCGGAAACAATGAACGATCTAGGTATTTTATTTTTTATATAAGAAATTCTTATTATAAGAGTTTTCCCATTATAATCTTCTAAATCACTTGTTTTCATATTTTTTAGTTTACAAGCCCCAGATATTCCAATAATCAGGGCTACTTTCATAAAGAGGAATTCCCGATCCGGATCTTCTTGCAAATTTTTTTAAATTTCTTTCGCTGTAAGAATTTTTTATATTTTCACTTTGTAGCCGTTGGACTGCCTCTTCAGATAAGTTTTGATTTTTTTTTTTCAATTTACAATATTAACATCGTGCCTTATATTAAACGTAGTTCGTAACATCGAGTATTCCGCCCAGAGCGAGGAGGTTTTAAATGTTTTGGTCAAATTATTAAAATGGGCGAGCAAAACATTTTCGGAGTACGTACTCACATGGTCATCCATTCTTCATTGCAATAACTTTTGATAAGCCTTTCATATCTATCCTTCGATTTTTGCGGCAGAATATTCGCTACAGCAGAAGCAGCCTGAAGAACAGTTTCTGGTGGCGTTGCACTCACTTCAATATCGGAGTTGCTCATATTTTTTGACATACAAAGGATACTAATAAATTAAATATCGGTTTATGATTCATAAAGTATCGATCTGAACTTCAAATCCCAAATAATGACAATGTCACTGTCAAATATTCAAAACGCAAGACAGATAAATGTCACGATTTGAGTGATTCAACGCTTACTTGATTGTTATACTAGGCATCATAACGCACAGTTGTGCGCTTTTATTCTCTACGCACAGTTGTACGTAAGAATGGATTCACTTAAAGAGTGAATTGTACGTAAAACAATGTTTACTAAGATAGGAGTAGAAAAAATAAAATAGATAACAATGCTAATAATCTGTAATGAAGTTACTCTAAAAAAAAATAGGGGAAACGGCTCTTCCATGACAACATGTCAATGAAACAGCCACCGTGTGCTATAAAAGTGCTGATTCCTACTTTATACAAACAAAACAGTTTTTCAACGATCAAATTCTGTTCATATACTTGAAAAAAATCAGATTGAAATTAAACTTACATAATTCTATGGAAATCACAGCTTTTGATCAGTCTCAATAATAATTTTAAATTATCGTAATCAACATAAAATCAGAATGACACAATGCACTGCATATAATAAGTATGTTTTCTATATAATTGGTACTGCAAGTAAACAGAAGACACCCACACAACTAAATGATTTTCACTCAACTGGGATTACAAATACAAAATAAAAAAAGTAAATAAAAAAAATCAAAAACCCGACTGCGTAAAAAGTTAACTAAAAAAACGATGGAAACAAGATGACCAGAAAATATTGCCAGAAAATTTTGTTTTAAGAGGTTAACTATTTAACTTAATACTGTAAACAATCTCACTGCGTGAGATTGTTTACAGTTTTTTAGTCATAAAATCAGCCTCAAAATATAACGTTAAACTCTGATAAAACATAAAAAATTTAAAACATATACGATTGAAAACATTTTTGGCAGAAGAAATTAATCACTCCTTTGTGGCCACATGTGACTCATGTGCCCACCCTTCACATATCTTGCACTGGTTCTTCTTTGCTCTTAGCATAATGTCCATTACACACAATACAATCATTTTTATCTTCCTGTGAACTAATATTCTGTTTTTTTACTTCTGATAAATTAATATCATCTGAGCTTGTTAATAATGTATCATTATGCAAAGACATGCTGCCACTAGAGTCACTAGAATTATACTGTTTTTTGGTATTCAACTGCCTCATATTTTGTCTTATTTTCTTTCTCCTCGATTTTATTTCTTTCCAGATAATATGTGATTATAGCTGATGTCATTTTACGAGTGTTAGATTTCAAATTATTTCTGGGTCCTGATATTTGAATAGGCCTTACAATTTCGGGGCTGTACTGAACGTTCTGATAATTGTTTTTAATCAAACTATCTGTTCGTGTGGGTTGAACATTTGGACTTCTAGGAGCATCTGAAGTATCACTATGGGAATTGCTGGATTTTGGTGTTGTGGGTATCAAGTTTCATGGAACTGGATCAGGTCTATCAGTCACGTACGATGTAAGGAAATCATCATTGGAAAATATTTCAGAATTTGAAGCATAAATGCCAGTTATGATGAATCCTTGAGTAACATTTGACATGCTAGAAGCTGCTAAATAAGCATCTCTAGCAAACTGCGCAACTTGATAGATGGTGACAGTTTTGCCAGGATTTGAGAGCATCCACTATTCGGTATCTTGTTTCAAACGGCACATACACCGTAACGTCCAGAGGTTGTAGCCTATGATTGCAATGTGGTGAAAATGTCAGCATTTTTTATGCGAATTTGTCTGGAACTTCTATCACACGAAGATTAACATGGGAGGCATGGTTATCCAATATAAGTATTGCTGGATTTTCTTCAGATGGTTTAACATGGCTAACGAAATGTTTCATTGCCTTCACGAAATAATATTCAGTCATCCAGCATGAAACCCAATGCTCCAGGAAGCCCATTACTCAACATGTGGTCCTTATAATTTACTAGTGGGAAAATGAATACGGGGGCAGCATTGATGAAAAAAAGAGTAGTCACAAACATACCACGTTCTGCTGAAGTTACTTGTTCAATTTGCCCTTTTCAGCTAAAGTTTCAGGGGGAGCTGAAACGGTACTGCACCATGTGTCATCTGATTGAAAATCAGGTGTGGTGGAAAGTTATACTTTTCGTATATGCTGGTCTGATTTTCAAAGAATGTGCTAACATTTGTTTTGTTGAAACTTGTCGCTCTGGTCAAAGAAGTGCTCTCAGGTTTTCTGACTGACAAATCCTTGTGCCTCCTCATGAAGCCACGAAGCCATTCCACAGATGCAATTGTATCAACCTTCGGGGAATATATTATGCAACTCTGCATACTGGAAAAGCTAATTTTCTTGTTGATTGTTTTTCCGTCAAACCGTGGCAATGAATCATCTTGAGATTCAGAAAAAATGCGTTTGTTACCTATATTTGGGCGATGCACATACTCTTCACCAGTATTCTTAATAATTTTTGCCAAATAGGCTCTTGATGAAAAGGGAAACATTCTCAATTGAATATTGATAGAAAGATTTTTCTGTGAATTGAAAAATCACCGATAAAAATGAAGTAATTTTTTGTGAATGTCTAACAGAAAACAACTTCTTTCCTGGCTAAGGCCACGCTGGACATTGAACTACATCTGATAGATATTCTGAAAAGACCCTAACTCATAAGAAAAAATCTGGAATTGAAAATTTGTATTTTCATTCAGATAGTTATTTGATTTTCTATTCCAGTCTTAATTGAGAACTCATAAAGATGAATGAGGCAAAGAATAATGTTTTCCAAAAGAGAATACTCACCAGAAATCATTCGTAACAGTGACGCAAGAGAGACATCGCATTCACTAGGTCTTCAATACATTTTTGTCGACGGAAATCTATTTCACGCTTCCACGATCATCTGATTTTATGAACATCCTGTTTATATTTTCAACAAATCAAGGCTCTTGATATTCCAAACACTAATGATGTTTTACTTATGGACTGATTGCCAGCAACCACCTCTCTCACAGCCTTTTCTATTACTGCAGTTGTGGGCCTTTGCCGTTTTTTAGTTGTTGTTGATAAACAATAAATAATTGGTAGATATCAGAAAAACAGAAATGTTAAACTAACTTAGTGATGTATTGAAAGAGCCAATGTTCGTATCATGAAAGAGCATAGACAACTGGCTCAAAACAAATAACCCAAAATTAAAGTTATTTCGACAAAAAGTTATTCTAATATTATTTGTGCAAAAGAAAGGCAAATATACAGTGCGCGGCTAAATTGAGGAACAAATTTGATATTTCGCAAGCAATGTACTTTTGTCAAAAATCCTGAAAGAGGTCGATTTTTGTTTTCAAATGCCGATTTTTTTATGTATATTCTAAAGAGGTTATGTCACTAATTTTCACGTGGTGACGTAATCGGTAATTTTTTCAAATTGAAAAAGATGTGTTTTTGTACTTCATCTGAAAGGTCTTTCAATACTGCATTCAATGATAATAAATAATTAGATTCGTTTGTACAGGATGAACAAAAATTTATATTTCGTTCCAGTAAGAGAATAACTTTATATTCAACAAAATACATTTAAATAAAATATTATTTTTTGTTCATCCTGTATGAACAAATCAAATTATTAATGATCATTGAATGCAGTATTGTAAGACCTTCCAGATGAAGTATAAGAGAATAACTTTATATCCGTTAAAATACAACATTTAAATAAAATATTAATTTTTGTTCCAAAAAAAAATTATTATCATTGAATGCAGTATTGAGAGACCTTTCAGAGGAAGTAAATTTAAAAAAATACCGATTACGTCACCACGTCAAAACCAGTGACATTACCTCTTCAGAATATACATTCGAAAATCGGCATTCCAAAACAAAAATTGACTTATTTCAGGATTTTTGTCAAAAGCACATTGCTTGCGAAATATCGAATTTGTTCCATAATTTAGCCGCGCACTGTATGTACAACAATACAGCATATCCATTTCATCAACATATGCAATACTCTTCTTCTCAAAAATATATAATTGAATGCAAACAATTGTTATTTGTATGCCAAGGACGCGAAATACCTTTTTAGCGTACCGAAAGAAAAAATATCGCCGAGGCCGCTTGCGGCCGAAGCAAGATAATCTTGAGGTCGCTAAAAAGTTTCGCGGTCATGGTATACGCACTATTTTTCGAGCATTCGTCAAAGTTAGTAAAATAGATAATTGCAAATATAATATATTATTGCTTTAAAATCAACAGAAAATCAATTTAATTAACAAAGTCACAGCGTTGCTATGAAAATGATATGTTCGATTATATATAAAATGTTTTGACAGTTCTTGAAAAAAACGCAAATAAGTCTGATATTGATACTGATATTTCAGTATCTTGCACTCCTCCAGAGGTAGACAGTATTGTAAACCGGAACTAAACCGGTTTTGATTCATTTCTCTTTCTTAATACGAATTGATGACAGACGTCAAATTAAAAATATAGGTTGTCAAAGAATAAAAACAAAATACCTCAAATTAATCCTGCGGCAATTTTTCAGGTAGATTATTCTCACTAAAGAATGTTTTGATTGGCCAAAACGTATATGAATGATTCAAATTGAACGTGTTCATTGGTTTCTAGAAATGACAAAAAATAATCAGAAAATAATTAAATTCTGAAAAAAACCCACTGCCCTGTATACTTTCCTTACAGTCAAAATACAAAAAACATCTATCTAAAAATTTTGCAATTGGAAATTTGGTACGTAATTGTTTTCATTGTTATCCGTCAATTACCCAGTTTCTGGAAATTCAGATTTCATTTGTTATTTTCACAACTCATATTCCGTGAATGTGTGTCAACAGATGCTCCTCATATCGAATGTAGCATCACTACAAAGGAATCATTAATGCAGGATGAAAGAGGTATTATCAAACGTTCCAATATGCCTGCTTCCATGAATAATGCATAATTCGGTGTGTGTTTTATACTATCCAATCTGAATTTCTCGTTGCTGATGTGGGGCCTTTTAACGATACCAAGAAGAATTTGAATACAATTTTCAATTTTCTGGGAGGGAGAAAATTGAGATGAAAACTCTAACTATATTTCCAATGACAATTTTGTCTTCAAAGACTGGAGAAGATCAAGAATTTTCTGGAAAAATAATAATATAAAATTGTCATTTGAACCTTTTATCTTTCTCATATCGTTTCCTTATTTGTGATATACAGTGTGGTCATTTGAGTGTGCATTATATAGAAATTTTTAAATTAATTGCACAAACAAAATTCAGATATTGCTGAAAGTTGGTGCATGTGCGATAATCATATTAGGTGTACTTAGAAGTCAAACAGCATACAGGATAGGTCAAAAAATATAAAAATTGTACAGGAGTAAAGTAGGTACCCTTGTTCCAGAAAATTCAGCAAAATGTTATCGAGAAAAGTTGTGTAGAATTGGAAATTATGCCTAAATACCAAAACATGGCCTCCCAATAAAAAAAATATTTGTTTTTGAAAAACATTAAGTAATAATTTCCTAATTTTTTTTATAGTCATTTTAAACACTCATTTGTAAAATTAACTTAGATTTCAGATTTTTTAGGGAATCATAAATTTCATCTTTGTTGCAACAATATCAAACACAACTTTAAAATTTCGCAAAATATCTCATTAACAAAGTAAAAAATTAGTAATGATAATATGCATACCAAAAGTGCCAAATGTTTGTTTCAAATGTTTATTCAAAAACTGTACAAATCAATCAATAAACATGAAATCCCACTGAAATTATCGCTGATACCCATGGAAAGAATCGAATGAGGGTTGAAAGTAAACATTATTATTATTAATTGATATTAGCAAATTAATGTATTCATAATGTATGCACTAAACGCACCCAAATCTCAAAAGCAACAAAATAATATCCTTAAACTCATTAAAAATCAAGAATGTCCTATTCCTCTGAAAGCTGACTACAAAAACCTATACAACAGGTGTATTATGGTCGCATATCCATCAAAAACAACTATTTCCTTGGCTAATTCCTCGACGGACGTTGAATTACATCCGATCGATAAACGTGCAAAGTCCTACAAGGTACTTTGCAAATGTTTGTTGCATATAGATCAATATTAACCACTTCACTCAGGCTGACCACCTGTAGACCAGTTTCGGGGTATTTACCCCTCATCAGTACAGGGTGGGTCAAGCAGACATTGATTAATGTCTGCGTTACCTAAAAAGTATTTAAATATGGTGCCGATGGTTTTGCCAATTTTTATCGGCTTATTTTTAATAAAACAGATAACAAATCAAAATAAATTAGCACAGAAAATAGTTAAAATGCAGAAAGAAAATGTGATGAAAAAAATATCGGAGCGTCTCTGTATGTTCACCTCCTCGTTCAATACATCCAATTGTCCGATCATAAAATTTACTAAGACTAGATCGCAATTCATTTGCTGGAATAATTCTGCAATGAAATCGTATCGAAATATCAAGCTCCTCAACATTATTGAATGGTCGATCCTTGAACACTTTTTGCTTTGAATATCCCCATGAATGAATCTATTGGGGTGAGATCTGGCGAACGAGGAGGCCACCGTGGATAGGTATTTCATCCCAACCATCTATCAACAAATTTCCCATTTAACCATCCAGAAACAATGACAGAATCAGCGGGACATCCATAATGTACAAACCATAATTTATTTCGTTCTTGTAAACTCATATCAACCAAAAAATCTATTAGTTCGTTTTCCAAAAACTGTTAATAAGTATTACCATAAAGGTTTTGGTAAAAAAAACGGCCCTATTAACTTCTCGTTAATAATACCGCACCAAACGTATGTTTTTTGGTAATACTGGTTTTTATTGGCAATGATAAAATTTGTATTTTCGTCCAAACACCACCTACAAATTTGGAAAGAGACAACTCCATTTGTTGTGAACGTGGATTCATCCCCAAAAAAAATGTATCTATGGAAATCACGTTGATCATCTATTTGTTCCCGAATGCCCATGCAGAAGTCATACCGCAATGCATAGTCTCGTTCTTGAAACGAGCAAATAAACTTTGGCTTATAGGCATGATATTTTTTTTTGGAATTTTCTACACCCGTTTGACAGATTTTTTCGTGGAACTGCCTGAAGTACTTCTAATTGATTTTCTTCAATACATACAGTTTTGGTACGTTAATTTTCATATTTCAGTCTAAAGACCCTGTCTGTTTGAAATTGATTTAAATTCAGCTTACAGTTGAATATTGAACTTGTTTGTATGGATGTCGTTAATTGAAAATACCTGCTGCTTCACGCAATGGTTTATATATCTCCACATATTAAAACTAAGTCTGCCTTCTCGGCTAACGTTAACTCTCTTGGAGGAGGCATTTGAAATCAAATAAACTCAATAATTGAACAATAATTATTCAAGAATGAAAAATTAATAACACCTTCACTATCATAATGTTAACTTCAACCCTCATTTGTTTTTTCCATGTGTATCCGCGATTATTCTAGTAGGATTTCATGTTTGTCGATTATTTGTACATTTAAAATAAAAAATTTGCACTTCAAATTAGAATTTTTCAATATGCATATTATCATCACTACTGTTTCACCTTGTTAAAAAAAAATTTTGCGAAATTTCAAAGTTGTGTTCAATATCAAATCAACTTACATAAAATTTGTTTCCCTGAACAACTAAAAATCCAAGTTAATTTCACAAATATGCTTGAATTTGATAAGAGTTATGCGAAATTGATATGATTTTGATTGATTTATGAAAGTGTTTAGGGTCAATATAAAAAAAACTGGGAAAAAAATGTTTGAAAAAAACATATTCTGGTATTTAGGCATAACTTTCATTTCTAAACAACTTTTTTCCTTAAAATTTTGCTGAATTTTCTGAAGCAAGTGTACTTCAATCCTGTGCAATTTTTTGACCCACCCTGTATGCTGTTTGACTTGCAACGATTCTAAGTTTACCTAATATGCATATTGCACAGAGACCAACTTTGAGTAATATTTCTATTTTGGTTGTGAAATTAATTTTAAAAATTCCCGTATGTTGCACACTTGAATGACCACACTGTACATATAATAACTCAATCAAAAGGTAAGGTATTTTCGATAACTCTCATTCAGTTTCTTAGTGTAGTAGTTTGTGCTCTATATACCTATGATATGTTTTGTTTGGTTATATCATCTTGTTGGGAGCCGTCCTCTGCCTCTTCACCTTCTGGCTATATTGTCTTCAATTGAGGTTGTTTCATAACTGACTAGTATTGGTCGATGAAAAATTCTGATCCTTTATCGATTTAAAATTCTTTGAAATAAAAACATAAACAGCGTTTGGATGAATGTCTTCTAAGTTGGTTATTTATGAATGAATCGAATTGAAGGACATGTAGTTACGATGATGGATGACAGATCACTTTTCCACTCTGCAACTACGTTAAAGTATGGTAATATGTTGACACTCAATATAGCAAGAAAGCCGAGCAGTCTGAGTCGCCGAATTGAACAGATTTAAGCTCTGGATCTCGAAACAGAGTGTGGATTCAAACCCCACCAACGACCACTGTCGTTTTTTTTTAATTACCCTTCGAAAATGAGAAATAATCTGTTTTGTGACGAATATTCAAATAAAAATAACAAAACAAATTATTTCTCAATTTCGAAGAGAAAAAATTAAAAAAACTTCTGGTGGTGCAAATCGAACCTACGCTTTCCTTTCGAAATCCAGAGCCTCCTGATTCTGTCTCAGTATATCAGGTGTCAAAATATGACTATACTTTAACGTAGCTGAGTAAGGTTTTATGTACCTTTAGTACCTTCTCGCTGTAAAAGGGCCCCGCTTTCAGGCTAGCAAGTATGCATACGTTCCAACTACATATAACACAATTCATAGTGAATATTTCGGTTTTGCTAAAATGACGTAGGTTTGCTGGCTCAAGGATCTTGGACTAATACAAAATCCTGTATTCGCCAGTCACAACATTTCATCAGGGATTGTTTCCCAAAAGTTGAAACTCATGAAATACTTATCTTAAAATTCTGGGAAGTAAAACTTTGCACTATATGTTTTTTCTTTGTGATCAGTCATGTGAGGCATAAATCAGGAAGATCATTATTTTATAAAACAAAAATAGTTTTGGATATAAAACAAACCAAATTAAAATAAAAAACGACTTCGTGAGAAATTGATTACTAATAACTGAAAAAAGGAACAGGAGCTCGATAATGTATAGAATTTTGTTTCACAAATGAGGAGCAACTTATCAAAGTGCATTATGTCCCACGAAACCATTTTTTCAGTAGTGGCAAAAAATTATTCGTTGCCAAACACTATGTCGTAAGGAAATTTTTTCTCGTAATACTGATGGGTGTTTAAACTTAGATCTGAATAATAACCATATTTAAATCAAAATCAGTATGAGTTTCCAGAAAAACGATTATAATTCTTGGACATAATGCGTTTTTTCGCATCTGTGACAATATTAATTGAGGAAGGTATTCAATTTGAGGATTTTATACTATTTTCATCCACTGTTTACATCGCCGAGGCCTGTTTTCGCACTCTCACCTGTTTTCGTACTATGTTTTCTTTTATTATTTGGTCTTTTTCTTGATCCTTGACTAAAACCATCAACAGTCACACTATTTTCCATTGAACCTTATGTGATAATAATGAAGGCGTTCACCAAAATGAAGTCTGAATACTCAGAATGAATATTTTCAGGTTATGAATCGACAATCACCTGAATTTCCGCGCGTTTCGAAGTGCTAAATGACTATGGACATAATGCGTTTTGAACTGTACATTTCGATGGACATAACGCGTTTGGTGTGGTGGTTTGAATAACACTGGGACAGAATATGATTTGATGTGTTTCCTATATGGGCATCCAAGCTACAATCATGGTGACCCAGGAACAGCATCGAACTCGATTTTATCCCGAAGTGGACAAAACGCGATTTTTTGTTCAACACCTACTCAGCAAATAATATAATATACCTACTAAAACATAATTATAACTTGAATGTTATGAGGCATTGCAGGCGGGGACAAACAAAAATTACAAAACATATTTGTTGTAGAAATTGAAATTTATTTTCACTCAACCAAACCTACCAAACATATTTTGGTTATTGGTTTGTCCCCGCCTGTAATATCGTTCATTATCATAACATTCAAGTTATATTCATATTATAGTTTATTTAACTAATTGTTTATGTAGGTATTAAATAAAAAAACATTGCATGGTGTATTCCACATTGCTGTAACAAAATTCCATAAATTATCGAGCTCGTTTTTCTCTTTTCAGGTATTAGTTGATTATTTTTTACATAGTCGTATTTTTGTTTCATTAATGAACGAATCCCTATAACATTTTTATAGTTACCTGAACATGGGATTACTTATTTTCATGAATTTGACTTCATTTGTATTTTAAATAGAACAATATTTGCGTACCTGAATAATAGAATACATATTGATGATTAATGGTATAGGTAGCGCTGAATGTAGCAAATTGAAGATAACCGTCAACGACGTCTGCCCTCATTCTACCCATCTCGGATCGGTCACCTCGATAGGCAGCCTAATTCGATTCGATAGTTAAGCCGACGCCATATTTGAATTATACCCCATATCACTTCCACAATTAAGATAAATCCAACGTCACCTCATATTTTAAAATCCATCAAGCCACTCGGGCTATAGAGCGAGCCAAAGAAATAGACATATTTACATATGAACACTCAAAAACATTTACTTACTTCCTTCTGTGGCAGTTTATTGAAAAGAGTTTTCAAC
The DNA here is from genome assembly GCA_018342105.1 of Gonioctena quinquepunctata. Lineage (NCBI taxonomy): Eukaryota > Metazoa > Arthropoda > Insecta > Coleoptera > Chrysomelidae > Gonioctena > Gonioctena quinquepunctata. Next base: position 202,069 of record JAFIRS010000514.1, read on the forward strand.
CATAGTTGGAATTGTAGAAACAATTGGGTTTGTATGAGGTCACGTATAAAAATTAGCGATGTTTTTGGTTCTAATAATCTCTGAGAATTTTATTTTATATATATATATATATAACCAAAAACTACAATTTTGCCGCTATCTAGGGGATTATTGCCAGTTTTTATTTTGGCTTTTCTTCTGTCGATGCCGTCGTACGATTTGATGGAGTGTAATTAAAATATTTCCATTGATGATTGAGGGATAATTGAAGGAATTCGAGTGCTCTAGATTTTGAGAAATAGAATAATTAATAATAAATCTTTTTAAAGCGAAGCTTTTATTCAAATGCGCTAAAAAGTAAACTCACGGAATAACCTACGTCGCATATCCAAAGCAATTATTTTGTACTCTTTAGCACTTTGAACAAAAGTTTATCTTTGAAGAGGTTTTTTATTACTTATTTTATTTTGTGCTCTCTAGTTAGTACACCTTAATATATGAATTAGTATCGAGTATCGAGAGTATCGTTATTATGATGCCTTTTTCCTGTAAGTTTCAAGCTATCTAGTTCTTCAATGAGGACACCTTCTGAAGACTAACTCGTTCACCATCCTAAAGCTGCCATCTTCAATTCATGAATTTGGCAGAAAATCAATAATTTTCGGATAAATTCATAATCTTCTACCCTAAATACCCCGACAGTCCAATTTTGAATGAAAACGCTCCATATACACAAAACTCGTCCAATATCTTGAAGCCGTCATCTTGAATTCATGAATTTTGATAATTAATTCATAATATATGACCCCAAAAATCCTGACCCATCAATTTTCAATAGAATCGGGGTATAATCACAGAGATCGTCCGCCATCTTGGAGCCGTCATCTGGATTCTTTGAATTTTGACAATAAATTCATTATCTACAACCCCAAAAATTTCCACGTACCAATTTCAAATAGAATTGGACCATAATAACAAAACCCGTCGGCCATATTGGAGTCGCTATCTTGAAATTGATAATTCTGATAAAAATTCATAATCTCCGACCCCAAAAACCCCACATACCAATTTTGAATAGAATCGGACCGTATTCATAGAGATCGTTCGCCATCTTGGAGCCGCCATTATCATTTTATGAATCTTGACAAAAAATTCATAACCTCGTCCGCGATCTTAGTGCCGCCATTTTGATTTTTCTCCAAAAGTTCCATGAGGCATTGTCCCCAGGATTATGGATACCGGCCAAATTTCACGTCAATAGGACAACTAGAAGTGGCTCAAAATTCCCTAGCAAGATTTGTACATACATACAGGGTGGCCCATTAGTGTGAGGAAGTACAGTATCTCGCCTATAATGAGGAGTATGATAAAATGTTCCAGATAAAAGTTAAATGGTTTACTTTGTTGCTTATTTTAAAAATATTGTGGAATATACAGAGTGTTCCTTCGAAGCGGGGCAATACAAATCATCATTTTTTCAAATTTTTCGCTGTTGAACTGGGCAAAATGTTTTACATAAGGAAATATTTTCTTTTTTCGAAAATTGTGCGGCGTTGTCAAGTTATTGCTGAAAGTAAGAAAATCTTCGAAAAAACAGACCACCACAAATGCCATCATAAAAAATTTATGGTTAAAATTCAAGCAGAATTATTTGAGATATGCAACACCAATAGTGAGATGAAATGTTGGTATGGACTGAAAATTACATTTCTCAAACAGGACATTTTATACAGAGGCATTAACTTGACAAACTTGGAATATCAAAAACTTGATTTTTTTAAATGAAACACCCAGTATGTTATGTCACCATTTTGAAGAACTACTTTATTCCTACAATTTTTGTTGATATGAGTTAGCCCCTAAAATTGACAGATTTTGTGAAATTTGCAATTCAATTTTCAATTTGTTAAAAATTCTCTTTCTATTTACGTAAGGCCAGCTAGGATTTTGACACTTAGTTACTGTTACTGGAACTTAACATAATTGCAATGTCAAACTTAAAACTGAAAATCGGTTGGTAAAAGTGTGGAAAACATGTTTCGTTGAAGTATTTAGGACCAGGTAGCCGTTTTGTTAGAAGCATCGCTTTTCAATCATTCTATCTGCCAGTCGTGTGGGTTCAAAGCCTAGCGACTGCAGAATCTTTTTTCTGAGAGAGAATCGCAAGTTAAAACGTAAGACCTCATCAATCCTTGGCTCGCACAAGTTCCGACTTCTGAGGGCTGCCCGTTCATAAGGGGAGGACAGCTGGTAAACAGCAAAAACTTTTTTTATTTTATTTATTTATGAGAGTAAATAATTGAAACGATAACAAAAAAAATATTAGAAATTCATAACAACTGCTCAAAGTGACCACCGGCTACTTCCAAACAATAATGTATTCGGTTTTGAAATTCTTCATTAACTCGCCTCAACATGCTGACTGGAATATTTTGGAATACGTCCCCAATTCTATTTTTCATATCCTCCTTTGTAGATGGGGGTGTTCTATAAACTTGATCTTTAACGTAGCCTCACATAAAAAAATCCATTTTTGTCAAATCTGGTGAGCGAGGTGGCCACTTGGAAGGACCTCCTCTACCTATCCATCTTCTGGGAAATGCAGTGTCTAAATAATGATTAACAGGAACAGTGTGGTGAACAGGTGCTCCGTCGTGTAAATACCACATTCTTCGTTTGATTCGAATGGGTAAATGATTACTTAATTGTGGTAACTGGTTTTCCAAAAAATCGAGGTAAATCAAGCCATTAACTCTTTCCTCAAAGAAATATGGCCCACCGATGAAACTTCCAATTATGCCACCCCATACATTTAGGGACAACTTTGTCTGACTTGTGGTTCGAAAGAAATGGGGGTTATCTGTTTTATAAAATGTTGCTTCATCGGAAAATAAAACATAATTAAAAAAATCTCTGTCTTGTAGCAACTGTTGCTGAGCCCATTCACAAAATGTTACTCTTTTCTCACAATCATCATTCAATAACTCTTGATGTAACTGAAAACGGTACGGATGAAACTTATTCTTTTTTTAAGTTGCTTCATTCAATGCAGTTTTGTTTTTTCTATTTTTTCATATGCGACATGTCCTGTTCGAGTAAATCGAAGAAGCAACTTTTCAAACGCTTCTTTTCTGGGTTGTCGCCTGTCTGGATATCGTTCATTATAAATTCTGGTCGCTAATAAACAGTTTTTATCACTTGCCTCCAGTACAAAAATCATTTTGGTCAATTCTTCGGTGGAGAAATTCATTTCAAATATGAAGCGATAGATACAAAATTGTATGACAGTAATTTTTGTTTTATGCCAAAACTTATCGATCATTGAATGTTCAATTCATAGCCCACTTTCATAGTAGTTTCATTGCGCATGGCGCACACGAGAACCACCATTTGCCTTACTGAGAAGTGCATGACGCATTTATTTGCGCACCATGAACCAGTTTACAAGCAACCGGTTAGTATTATTTTAGCACTGTAGATATTGTCTGTGGTTAAGTGAGCGTTTTGTACGAAGCATAACCTATGGAAAACTGTTAGTTCTTGAATTTTGTAAATATTAAAGTGATAAACACGCAGTTTTAGTCGAAATAAAATAAAATTGCAAATTTCACAAAATCTGTCAATTTTAGGGGCTAAGTCATATTTACAAAAATTGTAGAAATAAGTAGTTCTTCACTATGGTGACATAACATACTGGGTGTTTCATTTGAAAAAATCAAGTTTTTGATATTCGAAGTTTGTCAAGTTAATGCCTCTGTATAAAATGTACTGTTTGAGAAATGTAATTTTCAGTCCATACCGGCATTTCATCTCACTCTTGGTGTTGCATGTCCCAAATATTTCTGCCTAAATTTTATCCATAAATTTTCTATGATGGCATTTGTGGTGGTCTGTTTTTCCGAAGATCTTCTTACTTTCAGCAATAACTTGACAACGTCGCAAATTTTCGAAAAAATAAAATGTCTCCTTATGTGAAACATTTTGCTCAATTCAACGGCAAAAAAATTTACAGAAAGTTCCATTTAAAAAAATGATGATTTGTTTTGCCCCGCTTCGTATATTCCACAATATTTTTGAAATAAGCACCAAAGTAAATCATTTAACTTTTATCTGAAACATTTCATCATACTCCTCATTATAGGCGAGATGCTGTACTTCCTCACACTAATGGGCCACCCTGTAGATACATTCATACAAATGTGAAGTTGAATTACAGCTTGTGAAAGGAATAAACCATCCACCTACTTGAACTTCGAAAGCAATACACTCGTTTTCTCCAAATAATATAAATAAAATAGTACATGGTATGGAACGTTGGTGCGCTAGTTTAATGTCACTAAAAATCGCACGAATCGCGAGATTAACATTAACAATTAATTACCATTTATAGATAGAAATGTGAGTGAGGAAGATCTCACTGAAGCTATCTATCAACTTTTTAGAACTGAAATGATTCCATAGGTATTAGACAACAATTTTCCACAAGAATACTGATCAAGTCAGTGCTACACCAGTGGTATCTTTCCAGTCGATAGAGTCATCGAAGGCTACTTGCTGCTTCAGATACATGGACGATATATTCGTAATTAGGCCCTATGGTCCCAAAACCCTTGGACCGCCCTTATGGAAAGCTCTACCTCCAATACAAACTTCACAATGGAAACTTATTTTTCCTAGTCATTCTCGTCACTTATTCATCCACACAATATACAGAAAACCTCCCACACCAACTGGGCGCTAATTCCCATCACTTCTGAGCACACAGTAACTTTGATTATCACAACAGACTGCAAGACTTGTACAAGCTCAAAACCGCACTATTATAACAGACCCACGTTTAACGTTCCGTGTTGGGGCCCTCTTTGAACAATTCATACAATACATAAACAGAACTCGTTGACTTCATTTGAAAGTTCACTTGAAAGTTCCAGGTCTAGCGATTCCTTTGGGAAAGTGTGTTTCGCCAGGTAAATCTTTCCCCTGGACTTTGCGTTGTACACTCAGTCGTAACGATCCCCAACCATAACCAAAACCATAGCAAACCAAGTATTGTCGCTCGTATCCTGAATATATCTTCAATACCACAAACCACCAACAAACATACTCCAATCTTAACCCTGGCAAACATGACTGTATCAGAAGGTCAAGACATACCAGTTACGAAGAATACGACAGAGAAATTAGAATTCAACCTACAGCATATGGAAATAAGTGGAAGAGAAGTGTTCCAACAGTTCTCGCACACCTATGAAGATATAGTTGCCAAAACAGGGAAGCCGTTGGAAGCCACAAAGTAAGTGGAACATCGCATCGACATTGGAGATATTGCGCCAGTATACAAGCCGCCAGATCGAGTACTTTTTAGCAACAACCAGTGGTACGACAACATATCGAGAAAATACTGCAGGAAGACATCATTCGCCCTTCTGCATCTACGTTCAGTGCTCCAGTGGTTCTAGTAGGGAAGAAGGTGAAAGAAGGAGAACGAGTAACCATCCAAATGTCTCCATCGATACTTTCCAAGCACTATAAAAAACAGATCACAGAAAAGACTTTGAGAACACTATAACCATTGTACACTGAGAAAACGTTGCAAGCCAGAGTCATTCATGAGAAACATTGAGATCATGCAGAGAACTAGTGTCAAGACCTGGGTAGTAGGCTGAATTATGAGACCTCGGTAGCAACATGATCTAAATCCTCCCTGAGTGACTTCACCTAAGGGGTGAATGGATTGAGGCCTCAGTGTAAAATCACTATCCTCACTTCCTAACTGACTAGTGGCCTTAGTGTGGAATCACTTTTTCACTATAGTGACGAAACTTTGGGAAAAATGTACGATTTCATGATTTCATGTCATCAAAATGGCGCATCAGCAATGCCAAGTTTCATACATACCCACTCAGAAATAAGTTAGTTCAATCATTTCAGAAGAGTTATGATAGAAACATTGTTCAAATAAATGAAAAGTATATGGTTCCTACACTTCTGGGATCAATTACCAACTGCTAGCCTGCAAAAACCTAGTGTAATATATAAATGTTACCTATATCACTGGTATTTTATCCTAATAAACTTAATGACTTCAAAGGTGGTTGAATTACTTGGAGAAAAAATTGCTGAATTTTCATACAGAATGGTATGGTAAGAATGCCTCAAAAACTGTTTTACTGCACTTGAACAGCATGTTGAGGATCACACGGTACAACTGATGTAAAAACATATAATTCCTTGTTCGATTTTTTGGAACATAAGGGAGGCGTTCAATGTATAGTGTATTTTTATTTCATGTTGCATCGAGAAACGGTTGAACTTTGAGAACTCAAATTTAGTAGGTGAACTCAGAAAAGATTAGAGTAGCAATTGGAAATATCAGGATTGAATTCTTTTATTCGAGTTTTTTATTCTCGAAAATTGAAGAAAATAAGCCAATACATGATTTTTTTTATTTCAAACGAAAGACCCATGAAAACTTTATAACAAAAAATTAAACCGACGAAAAAATCAACTGAAAAGCAAAAAATTAAATAAACCTTCTTAGTCTAAATGATAATTGAGCTCCTGTGAGTAACTGATTTTGAGTCGGCGCCAAACAAACAATTATCGAAGATATTACTTCGAAAGTAATAATCAAAACGTAGTCGTGCATCTCGCTGCCATCAATTTACGCTCAACCTAATTTAATTGCTAGTTTGTTTGGCGCCGACTCAAAATCAGTTACTCATATTAGTTTAGGAGCTCAATTATCATTTAGACTAAGACGGTTCATTTTATTTTTTGCTTTTCAGTTGATTTTTTCGTCGGTTTAATTTTTTGTTGAAAAGTTTTTATTTTTCAATTTTTTGTTGCTGAAATCTACTAATTACTACCTACTTGATTTTTATTACTTCCAAAATTTTAACTCACCCAGCTTACTTCAACTATTAACTATTTAATAATATGATTTTCCATTTTAACTATTTGTTATATAATATAAATTAATTTTGAAAGTTCTGGTTAGTTGATTTCGTTACTTTGTATATAATTCCATCCTCTCATATAATATAATCATTTTGACGGATGTAGGAGGGTCTGTCAATGTCAACTACATATGTGTGCCAAAGTTCACAAGTGAAAAATCAATCATCCCCTATTTTTCTACCCATAGGGGTGGATCATTTCATTCCAAAATGGAATATGAATAACTATGAGGTATACCCTTTCTAATAAAAAAAAAACACCCAAATCGGAAAACCCTCTACAAAGTTATGCATGATAGAGTCGGTTAACGGACCAAAATTCAGAGGGTGAACGATCAATATCCTTCATTTTGCTACCCTTAGGGATGTATTTTGTTGTTCAAATTGAAATGGGGCCAACTTCGAAGTACACCCTATCCAATGAAAGAAGAATCATCGGAATCGAACAGCTCTGTGAACAGTTGTGCGTGATCATACATGAAAAAAATATATACGCGTCCAATAGAGAACCTCCTCCTTTTTGGTTTCGTCGGGTTCAAATAGTACTTTACCAACATTCTTACTGATTTCTCCGCCATTGTGAGATTCATTCATTCAGGGCCTTCTCAACTATTATGAAATGGGAATGTGATTTTGAAAACGTCTTCAGAAGAAGCTAGATAGAGAAAATAGAAGTTTCGGATTCGGAGATTATTTATAATCGTATCATGGAGAGTAATTTGGGGAAGGATGAATAAAAATCAACAATCAATGACGGGATCCGGAGGTTCAATATGTATAATATACGAAGCTTTCCCTGACTGATAATAGGCACACGAGAAATAATTTTTCTAAACTTGCTTCTGAGGGTAGTGCACCTCTTTACCAGTTAATTTATTCAACATTTCGAAAATTGTGTTTTTTCGCAGAACGCTGATACTTTTACAACCTATTATTCAACTTGCCTCGTTGGTTTCTCTTTGATTATTATGTTTTTCTCGATTTGTACGTTCGGGGGAAATTTTGCAAATTTATTTTGATCCACAGCTAGTCGTCCGATTAACTTTGGTTGGTGTTCATAATTCCGTTGACAATCTATTATGAAATTTTTGTTACCGAAAAAACAAAATGATTAGGATTTTTTTTGTCAAAATTCATTAAGTTGAGATGACGAGTTTTATGACTAAGGCCCGATTCTGTGTAGATTATAATTTTTTTTTCAGAATTCAATAAGATGACGGATTTCATGAATGACTAGGAAGAATTAAATACAAATGATAAAAAAAAGTCAGGACAAACTTTTATACAGATGCATTAAAGAGGAAAAATAAATAAAAAAAATGTTGTCAAAGAAAAGTTTTTATACAAATGCTTTTTAGTGCATCACATATTTCTTCAATTGTTTGACCCAGGTTATTCTTTGAATAATAAATTCATAATCTTACCGCGAATACAAAATAGGTATTCTTGCGCCTTGATATTCAGAGTTCTTAGGTGAATGGGTTTTGTGATTTAGAGCCCTGGTTTTTGGGGTCGTAGATTATCATTTTGTTGTCAAAATCAGAAATATACAGAATTGCAGGTCCCATAAAATTCTTTAAAAATGCAAATATTTGTTGGATTAAAACTAACTCTCTGTATAATGCTTGTAACCATTGAACACTAATAACACCAAAATTAACTGTAATAATTCGCTTTCGAAATATTGGAACGAAATATGGCTACTTGAAGGATTTGAAGACGCGTAGTACACATTTTTCCATAGAAGTATTTTTTTCCTGAAATTCAGCTAATCAAATGCATTTTTATGCATTTATCTTATTACTAAAATCCTAATATCAGCAAATATACACCATGTCGCTAGGTTTTTCGCGATTATATACTTCGAAAGGTATTCAGCTAATTAAATGCATTTATCTCACCAATCGGATCCCAATATCAGCGAATATACACCATGTTGCTAGTATATCCGCGAATATACACGCTACTTGCTATAAAATAAGTAGGTATTTACCATTGTTAATACCAAACCTACCAAAATAATTGAGTCACTGTCAGATGGAGTCCAAGTCACTGTTAAATGTAAAAATGATGTCCGACCGTTTCGAAAACACTTCCTCAAAAGAAATTCGAAAAAACGTAGAAAAACATAGTAAAGGTATATTTGTAATTCCTAGCTCGATATATAATCTGGTCATATACCACTCGTAATAGATATTTTCTTTTGGAAAATACCCTTTCAGCTTCGATGTCGGGGTATTTTCAAAGAAATTTGGTCTCGTGAATTTCTACAACAACTTTTCATCAAAATATCCATGACTTGTGATATACCTACTGAAAATCGAATGCGCTGTATGAGAATAAACAAGAATTTCTGATTTTACTGAGAAAAATTCAGCGATCAACATATAGGACATAAAAAAATATCATTTATTTCTTTCTATTTTTGATTATACCTACAGCATGTTCTATCCACGGAAGGTTGTACCATTTTCTATCCCTCAGAAAACGTTGTCTGATTATTTTCTCTAGTACACAATTCATATAAATATATATTTCACGAATCATGTCTTCCTTAGTTGATACATATGTTACATGGAGTACATAACTTTATCGGTAACAGTGCCCGCCGGCCAGTTCTGCGGCTATTGTCTCGTAGTAGGAATTAGTTTCAACTATAAGTACTCATTTGCACGGTTGGAAACTTGGATAAATATTCAGTATTATGCATGGTGGCTCCTCTATCGCATTAGTTTTACAGGCCATATTTGTCGCCAATATTAACCTGATGAAAGTATGTCATTGAAAATTGAAATATTTATTCTTTAAAGAACAATTTTTCAATGTATACTGTACGCTTCTATAATCTACAGATTTCTTGAAAACGTGTTATAAGCATAAAACGAACAGACTCATGTGAGAATAGGTTATCGAGAATTCCAATATTTTCAAATCTATTTCGCTTGTCAGAAAAAATATAATATGTACAGGAATAACAATGAGACCAGAATTGGTTTCCCACAGATTCCTACACACATATGAAAATAGTCTCCCGATAGTTTTTGAATATTTCCACAGAAATATAAAGGGTGAGAATTCTTTTCATAAATTAAAAACCTATTTAATTGGGAAATGTTTTTATAAGTTAGTTTCTGGAAAAATAACTGAAATTGTATTGACATTTTCCATCCATCATTTTCCAGTATTCCTCGTCAACTCTTAAACTGGTGCTAAGATGAAACAATGTAATTTTTTCCGCGAATTCCACTCGATATTTGGTGAATATTCTATGATTCAGCCTTGAGCATCATTTCCCCACACAAAATCTATCTGTATATATTCTTATTATTATATTCATATAACATATTATTATATTCATATAACACTTGCTACATAAAAAATTACAAGCTATTCGTGAACGGAAAAGCATACGAGGCTGCTGATTTGATCCAGATAGACGGAGATCTGGAAACAAGAAGTACCACAAAACCCAACAGTTGTCCTGCAACACCAAAATCTATCCAAGGAGAGAATAAGGTGCAGCCAATTCCAACAAACCAAAAATCTGAAACAGACAAGACAATACTTAACAGCACATCTGAAGGTAACAATTCTAAGACTCAAAATAAACCAATAACTCGTCAACAAATACTCAACGACCCTCCAAACCGAGGAAAGTTGAGTACAAAGTCATAAACATTTATTCTCTTACGATAGTTTTAATAATAAGTGTATGTAGTTTTTATTCCTTCTTACTCCTCACTATTGTCTCAAAATTTTATTTTTTTATTTTTATCTTTCACAATGTATCAATACATTCGGGATTTCGAACTTGACCATATCGAAACATATAGTATAAACACCACTGAAGAATGCAGCCAAATTCTTGACATAAATAAAAACTTTGATAATTTCAAGATTCTCCAAATGAATATTCGTAGCATCGATAAAAATCTAGATGAATTCTTAGTAATGTTACAAAACTTGAACTCTGATATAGACTGTTTGATTTCAAGTGAAACTAGAGAGATAGTCGATCAGGGGATTTTTCACATTAATGGGTTTAACATGATATATAATGAAGGTCGTAACAACCAGAATGATGGGATAGTTGCATATATCAAATCCTGTTATAATTACACACACGAAACAGTAAAGATATCAAATGAGGTTAGAGCACTTCGAATCAAAGTCAATCTTGGCATAAAAAATACATGTCTTATAACAGCCCTATATAGATCACCTAACTCTAGTATAAGATAATTTAATATGAATCTATTGAACTACTTCGAAAATCATCCTGACCACGCGAATGTCTCTCTATTTTTGGGAGATATAAATATTGATTTGTCGAATCCCGATGACAATGATACTACTGAATATTTGAATACATTGAATGAATTTGGTTACAGCTCTACAATAAACGCACCGACTAGGGTTCAAGGGAACAGTAAAACCTGTTTGGACCATATCTTCATCAAATCCAAAAGTCCTGATTCAAATGAAAAAATCATTCCTTTCATACTAAAAACAACAATTACAGATCACTATACTACTATACTCCAGGTCGTGTTTGCTGCAAAGGAAAAAGACAAAGTAAACAACAAATTTATGGAATGCTTGAATGTCAATGAAATACATAATATATTCAACAATATTAACTGGGATGATGTGTACTCTGCACCAAGAATTTTTATAAAAAACAAATCGATAACAATCAGAATAATTCTAAGATCTTATGGGATATTACCAAACAAATATCAAATACAAAAAAACAAAAGATTATTATTCAAAAAATAAAAATTCCTTCAAATAATGCCATTATAACAGATAAAACTCAAATTGCAAACGCATTCAATTCATCCTTTGTAGAAACGGGCAGAACTCTTGCTAAAAAGATCAAAAACGACACAAATTTCGAAATAAAAAGGTCATCCATTTCGAATTCATTCGTCTTCGAACCAATTGACTCAGGGGAAATAAAAAATACAATATCACAGCTCAAGAAAAACAAGGCAACAGGGTGTGATGATTTGAAATCGGAAACTATAAAACTAATATTAGTTTACATTGAAGACCCGCTAACTCATATTCTCAATCGATGTGTCAAAGAACGGGTATACCCTACTGACTTAAAAAAATTGATCATTATACCACTTTTGAAAAAGGGGGATTCATCAATTATTACAAATTATCGCCCAATATCCTTAGTTACCCATCTATCGAAAATATTTGAAATGATTATTAGAAAGAGGCTTGTCTCATTTCTCAATAAATATAAAATAATTTCGAACAGCCAATTTGGATTTAGAGAAAACATTTCAACTCAAGATGCTGTTCTGTCGTTGACATCAAAAGTTACCGATGCTTTGAATGAAAGTAAACCGTCTCTGTGCATATTCATAGACTTATCGAAAGCTTTTGACACTGTCAGTCATCATCTTCTCCTACAGTCTTTAGAGGATATTGGTATGCGGGGTAATATTTTGGAATTGTTTGAAAGTTATTTGACGGGAAGAAGCCAGAGAGTTAGAATTGATGACGTATTGAGTAGTGAGATGGAGATCGTCTGTGGCGTACCTCAAGGATCTGTGCTGGGACCAATTTTATTAAATGTATATATCAACGAAATTTTTTCAATAAACAACAATGAAAACATAATTGGATTTGCAGATGACACAGCCATCTTTTTTAAAGCTGATAACTGGAATTCTTTGAGAATTAAAGCTGAAACCGAATTTCCTCTTATAAAACAGTGGTTGGATAAAAAGTTACTAACTGTTAATGTCGATAAAACATGTTACCTTCCATTCTGTTGTAACTCTGTCGGAATGCCTCTATTCGATCACATAACGATCGATAATGATACACCATTCCATATACAACGAGAGCATAAAGTGAAATATTTAGGTATAGTTATTGATAGTCATCTAAAATGGGATCTTCATATAAAGTTAACTGTTAATAAACTGAGGACAATTTTATTCAAATTTAGGAAACTCAAAGAAATCCTGCCGCTGAAGTACTTGAAAACTTTGTACTATTCTCTTGTGGAAAGCCACATTCGTTATGGAATAGCAGTGTGGGGTGGTGCTGTGAATACTCATATTCATGTTATTGGAGTTATGCAAAGGATATTTTCCAAGAACAATAGATTTCCCTCTGATGATCTATACTCCGGAACACAAATGTTGGCATAAGACAATTGTATTTTTCATGCACCAGTATTAAATACCAGGCAAGCAAACATACAGCATTGCTCCCTCCTCTCAGTAAAATACTCGCCAGAGAAATCACTTTATTACACCTCTAATGGTTAGGGTCGTAGCTCAACGCTCGTATACTTATTTCGCCCCTAAATTACTCAATAACATATCTGAAATAATAAAATCTATAGTAAATATCGACAGCTTCAGAGGAGCATTGAAGAAACACATCCTTCAAAGCCAAAGAACTGAGCTGCTACGACTATTCGAGTAAGTGATAAAAAAAAGGTCTTGATTCATAAATTCATAATTTCAAATTTTGAATCCAACTAGAAATGTGTTGTTTCAATTGCGTATCTTTCACATGCGTACCCTATCTTATATCTATTAGACATGTTATTGTACACTCTTATTGCTATTATTATCTTTTATTACTTTTTCGTACCTTTTGTATCACATTTCATGAAGTTTATTGTTAATTTTTTCATTGTATTGCAATATTGTAATGTACATCGTTCATTGTTTGTATTATATTATCTACATTTCATTTACATTTTATATTCTTACATTCTACATTTTACATTTTATATTTTACATATTTACATTAACTTAATTAGATTTTTACATTTTATGACTAACACTTTATATCTTATAGTTCACTTTTTTCACATGTTATATTTTCTCCGCGAAACAAGTGCTTGCACTTATCGCGTAAGTTCCTTATTCACTTCCACCATGTACTCATCATTGTATTTAAATATTGCAGTGAATAAAGTTATTATTATTATTATTATTTGTATAGTGTACGCTATCATTCTAAATAAGCAATTCCACTTTACTTGCATTGGAAAGCAGAGGAAGTGTTCGTAGATCTGACGAATTCAAAATTGAATTGTTAATTTAAAATCAAAGGATTGCGCGATCTCCCTAAAGTGATTTTCAATATCTTCGTCGTTCACGATGGAAACGTCCTAGTTTAAATTGAGATCTCAGGATACATCAATCATGTTCAAGTTCAGACTCCATCTATTTTCTGGAATTCGTTCGTTGCTTCCTTTGGAATTCCCAGTTATTGCAGATTGCAGACGTTCATGAAGAAATACAAATTTTGCATGATGATTTCTAAGTAGAATTCCGCCGGGAAAAAGTAATACATTTTTTTATTGAAATGACAGTGCTCAGCAATGCTCATAACTCTGTTCATGTTTTATATTCATTACATTCACTAGACGCTAAAACTTGCAGTAGTTTTTTTTTTCTTTCCTTCTTTCGAGTTTTCTCTCTGGTCCTTTCTCATGCGCTCTTGATATTTATAACCTCAGAAATTATTATTGGTATTCAATTATTCGTTTCAAACTTTGGTGTATTGTGATGAATGTTTCCATTGATCAAGTTGTTGCAGTTTTGTTTGACAATAGCCTTTTGAAAAAAATAGCTAACTGATGTTTCATTAATTGAATTTTATTCCAGGTATAGGTAATTGAAAATTGGATCTAGTATACAGTATACTGAATGTTCCATAATGAAGGTGATTTGCGACAAGATTTTAGTAGGAATTCACATTATTCATTCCTTAGAAAAATGTATCGTATCAATTCACATTATTTCCATAATCGCATTAATAATTGTACTCCCGAAATAATGACATATTGAGAGACTGAACTGAATGTATTGGTGATATTTCCCAGGTATGATATATTTCTGTCCAGAGATATCATCTCATTAGATATTTTTTCGTGGCAAAAATACTACCAGGAAACCGACTGTGCCAGCATACGAAAGACGTTCCGTAGTTATATCCTGTTATGTTTTCTACTCCCGACTGTCATTGCCTTATTTGTTATAAACATTTGAAAGTATTTTATTTTTATTGCTTTTGACTTGTAACTTGAAAACTAATGGACAATTTCGATACTATCGATGGACGAATTGTACAGAATCAAAATGCAAAGAAAATTAGCCCAGGACGCTCGTCAGATTATTAAAAAAAAAAAAAATTTAAGATTTTAGTAGGAATTCACATTATTCATTCCTTAGAAAAATGTATCGTATCAATTCACATTATTTCCATAATCGCATTAATAATTGAACTCCCGAAATAATGACATATTGAGAGACTGAACTGAATGTATTGGTGATATTTCCCAGGTATGATATATTTCTGTCCAGAGATATCATCTCATTAGATATTTTTTCGTGACAAAAATACTACCAGGAAACCGACTGTGCCAGCATACGAAAGACGTTCCGTAGTTATATCCTGTTATGTTTTCTACTCCCGACTGTCATTGCCTTATTTGTTATAAACATTTGAAAGTATTTTATTTTTATTGCTTTTGACTTGTAACTTGAAAACTAATGGAGCAATTTCGATACTATCGATGGACGAATTGTACAGAATCAAAATGCAAAGAAAATTAGCCCAGGCACGACTCGATCAGATTATTAGTAACGGAAAAATCCGGAAAAACTGGAAAAAATCTGCTTTTTTTTTAATTTGTAACACCGCCATTTTTCAAGTTTTGAAGCAGGCTCTACACGACATAGTAGTGATTGATATGTACTTCATGTGTGGAGAACTCAGGCACTGTTGGATTATTAGTTTTGGCATAATTGCAATTTTATTTCTTTAATGCACTTTATTGCAGCAGACCTGGATGCATCATAGCTGGTCTGATTCCAGTGGTTCTGAGAAATTTTGAGAGTTGAAGTATAGTAATACAAAACAATTTTTCTAATTTTACGTTAAAATGCTGCGAAATAGGTGAGAACTACTTGCAAACATGACCGGAAACCGGCGAGTGCATGAAAGCGGCTCAGTAGTGGGGGTGAAACAGCAGATCCATAACGGGCGCCTTTGTATTAATATTCATACGCCTTACCGCATCTGCTGCTCTACCCCCACAACTCAGCCGCTTTCACGCACTCGTCCATTTTCGGTCATGTTTGCAAATATTTTTCACCTATTTTGCAGCATTTTAACGCAAAATAAGAATATACGTTTTGTAGTACTATACTTTTACCCTCTAAATCTTTTTAAAAAATTGGAATCGGAGCACCTATAATGCATCCAGGTCTGCTGCAATAAAGTACATTGAAACCTTCCAGTGGCCGCGTGAAATTCAGTAGAAAGTTTGTTCGCGCAACGACTCTGAGAGCGGGTTGCTCAGTTTTTTTGGTACTTTTTTTATCATTTGAACATTAACATATTATTAAGCTGATATTTATCGGATAGTTTCACACATTTTCAATGTTTAACTCATGTTTTTTTACTGTAAAAAAATATTTAAAAAAAACATTTTGAAAATGTTAAACTTTATTTAATAATAAAAATAACTGTACAGAAAAATAATATAATACATTATAATGAATAACACTGATAGGAAATTTTACAGTTATTCTGTTTCCGTCGGAGTTTGTTTGCATTTCAAACATAATGTAGTTAAATGCTCCAAACACATATATGTGGTGCACTTATAACAGCAGAACCTTGTTTTTCTGTTTTCTTCCATCCACACTCGGAACATCGACCTGGTGGAATGTTGACTTCCACAGCAGTTGGTTCCACGCCAGTTATTTCTAGGAGAAGAAGCTTTAAGAGCCGTGGGAGACCTGTCAAACAAGCTCGTCTAGCTAAATGAGGTTTGATCAAATCATTTGTCAATTGCCTTAGAAAACATCTTCTCAGTTTTTTTTCTCGGTCTGGATTATTGGCGCAATAAATAACTTGGGAGTTTATTCCACTAATATTCAGCATCAAGTGAAAAACTTACCATCGGCCATCGTCTTGTGGCTCTAGCACAGTTGTACTAGAACACAGTTGACCAACTGTTTCTACGCCTCCTTTCGTCTTGTTGTAGTCTGTTATCATAACTGGTTTATTGAGATAACCTGTAGTTTTATCGATATCAGCGTCTTTATGATAATTCGAAACCAATAATATGTTACAGTGTTCTCTGTATTCAACAATACTGGAGCATATTGGTCGAGGAACTGGTTTTGTGAATTCTGATGGCCATCCTTTCCTATTTCTCTATGGTAGCAAATGATGTCAGTTTGTGATCATTTTGTAATTTTTCTACAAGAGAGATTGCTGAACCGATTGTCCATAGTAACATTCAATCCACTACCAGATATGTCACCGCATATTCTGGTAACTACATCTTCTGAGGCATTGGAGACTTTGTTACCCTCAGGTTGGGTACCAACGTATACTTCTAGCTTACTCGTGTAAAAACATTTCAGCGTCGCACAATGTATATAATTTGATTCCATACTTTGTTGGTTTCTTCGGTATCAATTGACGGAAACCGAATCTTCTACGAAAACCTGGGAGCATTTCATCAATTGTAACGAACTCGGAAAGGTGATATCCTTCTTCACAATGTGATACTCAACTCAACTCAACTCGACCCAAATATAGGTATACCTCAAATCTATGTTGAAATCTTCATAACTGAGTGATATCATTGCTGTGACGTCAGTCCTAATGTTGACGTATAGCGCACATAAGAAATATGCAATTACAAACTCAAGATAATTTTTCAAAATCAATCCGAACAAGATGCAGATGAATGGGAACTTGTCAATCACCAGAATCATCCCAAGTCCGCAAGCAGACTAGTGAAGTAGATTCTCCCCAAAATTCTAATAATCTCGTGCTTAATATTGTCATTTATCATCATTATTCCATTGAAAATGTTTGTGAATACTATAGAAATCCATTTTTTTCAAGCTGGATTTCATTTCATTAGTATTTCATAGTCATGAAATGGTGCAAATTTATCCAACTCTTTTCTCTGAACTCTAGTTTCTTATATTCCTCTATAAAAATCTGAATCTTTGAAGAGACATTGTCAAATACAAAATTTCTATCCCATATCCATCTCTCCTCCACAACTTTCTATGTTCAATTTATTACCTTTGGTAAGCCTAGCCATATAATCAATCCTAACAAGGATGAATTTCAATAGCATCAGTTTTACTGGCATCTCTTTCTCTTGTATAGTTATCTTCAGTTTTTTTTATGAATAGGACAAGTAACAATTCCAGATATCATTTCTTCACTGAAAAAATACTTCCATATTTCGAAAGGTTGCTTCAAATGTCTTGTTCTCAGAGTTGATCGAGGCAAACGCTTTATAATATTCTCTTGGCGTGTTCTAATTGATCTATTGGAGGTTTATATTTTTTCCACCAAGTCTTATCCTTGGCTATAAAAAAAAACAAGTTAATTTAGGAAAATAAAAAAAAAATCACCTATAAATGATCGAGCGGACGTTTGGTGTTGATCAATACTTTCATCAGCATCAGCAAAGTCTTGTTCCGAGTCAGTACTATGTTCTATGATTTCCTCATGATCGGATTCATCGGAATCAGGTTCATCAAATGGTCCGTCATCCACTTAAGTATCCTCATTTGATTGAAAATTTTCCAATAAAATGTTGTGCAAAGAACGTTGTAAGCGTTCTTGTTCTTTTTAATAAGACTCCATAAATATTTATTTACTTACCGCACCCGAAGGAAAAACTATAAAATAAGTAGTCGCGCCGGTCTCTCAAACCATTTTATTTTGTAAAAGAGTAAAAAAAAACACTAGTCAAATTTGTACTGTCGATAGTTACCGCCAGTCGTTGCAGCTACTGATAGGGACGGCCTCTGCTATCCCCACTTTCAATAAAGTTACGTCGAAGAAGGGAAAAACCCGGTGTCACAGACAGGTACGCGACCACTGGACGGTTAAAAAATTCAGATTGCAATTATGCCAAAACTAATGATGCGACAGTGCCTGAGTTTTCATATTAATCACTTCTTTGTCGTGAAAAGCCTGCACCACAACTTAAAAAGTGGCAAAGTTATGAATTTTTGAAAAAAGCAGATTTTTTCGTTTTTTTCCGATACTAATAATCCGATCGAGTCGGGTTAGGGCTATTTTTTTGCATTTCAATTCTTTACAATTCGTCCATTGAGAGAATTGAGATTGCTTCAGTGGTTTTCAAGTAACAAGTCAAAAACGATAAAAAAAATGCTTTTAAATGTTCATAACAAATCAAGCAATGACAGTTGGAAGTAGGCGACATAACAGAAATGACTACGAACCGTCTTTCGTATGATGGCACAGTCGGTTTCCTGGTAGTATTTTTGTCACAGAATCAATAGAGCAGAAGATTTCTATTGATTGGCCTACATTGTTGATCATTCTCTGCCACTTCAGTAGGTCTATGGATACGGGATTTCTACGTTTCCTTAATGGAAAGTGAATGCCACTATCGTTTTCTATCAGGGAATAACATAATCTCGCTATGCGATTATGAGAATAACTAAACTGATAAATATCTGCAACATATTTAATTGCACTTTTACAGCAAATGATTACAAAAGCATAACACCAAGCTTCACACTATCCATTCAGTGGCAGATGATTCGGCACTCAACATTTTTCAGTGGAACAATTGAAATCGAACATGTGTATTTCTGTCCATGTGGGTAAAGTGCGTAATACTCATGGATCAATATAGTCTTCGGTCGTATTCAAGATTTTCGTTGGAACATATCTAGTACATAACTTTTGGAATCTACTGAACAAAACTGTTTCTAGTTATTCTCAAGACTAGTTTGCTAGGAAAGGAGAGAGTTGAAATAGTTTGTTTGAGTCGAGGTCGAATCAACGAGACATCACTTGAAGATGGCGTATGTGATTATGCGTCGTGAAATCGGACCGTTTGAGGAACTATAATACTACAATACGCGAAAAGAAAGCAGCGCAACATATATCCATTTTTTTTCCATATATTTTTTTTTACTGAGTATCTACTGTTAATAGCAGTGCAGCAAGTTCGAATCGTTGGAATATATATATATATATATATATATATATATATATATATATATATATATTGTTATGTTATGAAATGTTATTAAATAATTAAACTTATAATTATCATTATTATTATTGTTTTTTCATTAGTATCGTTATTGCTATGTTGTTTTACAATTTTCACCACTATAGAACCTTATACTATGCTCTAGTCGATACATGTCTGTGAAGAGAACATTCCTGAAGCAGTTCTGATATCAAAATTCTATATCCAACAATACATCTAACAAAAATCCACGATTAAATTATATCAAAATTGAAATGTCTAGCAAACATTGAACTAAAGTAAGATCAACATATAGATAAGTTTTGAACATCCTGTATGACAATTCACATGAACAGAAAACCCACCAATGGGTTGGGGATAGAATAAAAGGTAAGGGCAGAAATTGAAAAAACATAATTTTATGTGAATCTGTAAATAGTATGTAAGAGTAAGAATTAGATATCATTCATAAAATCATTAACATTAATTAGAATAGCAAATAATTCGTTAGGAAGTGATACAAACTCGGAAATCTGTGAAAAATAAAAATTTGTTGCCATGGATCAAGATAACAAGTTCTGAGAAGATTGAAAAAAGTTCGAGAAAGTGAAGCCACGTACTAAATTTGAAAAGAAGCTTTCACCCATAATATAAGAAAACCTGATATAAAATTGCCGAACGAGGAAGATTTCTTGAAAGGCTGATCGGAAGAAGCACATAGAGAATAAAAATTCCACCTACCTGGTGAAAATAAATCCTTGGAAGGAGTGCAGGTGAGCTGTCATTGACATCCCAGAAATACGTCCACAGAATTGGAAACGTCAACTGAAATGCAGCTACAAGGTATTCAATAACTGAACTCACCTAAGTGCAACCTTTCACATAAAACCAATAACTTTAAGTGTTCTTAACCATTGGTTATTTGTTTTGGGTTGAACAACCATAAAATTACATACCCAAAAGACTAATAATACGTTCAAACTTTATTCATAAAATTTTCATTATCACAAACATCAAACTGCACTATATTTTTTTTGACATTGTTTTGCTAGTATAAGATAATTATCGCAGAGTAGGGTATATTTAAGTTTTCATCTGAATAAAGTCAACTACTTTGAATATTCTCTGCAAACCTGTGTTTATTTTTCAATTTCTAACTTTATTTTTATCAACTGAACATCTTTCATGATCGAATCGATAGTGCCATAGCCGGCAACACCGATTACAGGAACCTGCTACTGAAGGAGTCATACATGTTCATAGGCGTACCTGACTGAGCTGGGATAAAGTAAAAAGGGTTTTGAAAAAGAAAAAGGTTACATTACATAGCCGGAGGTATTTTTCATTTGTTATGATAGGGTTACAGAAATCAAAATATGTGAAATAAATTCATAAAAAAATATACAAATTATAAATCATTATAAACAACCCAACAAAACAATATATATATATATATATATATATATATATATATAAATTTGAACAGGGTGTCCCAGACTCGATGGCCTATTAGACGTTTCTGGAGAACGGGACACAGGATAATTTAAAAACAAATGATTCTTGGGCAATTAGTTCTGCCTTGCCGCTCATATTGAAAAGTAGAAACAACTATGATATTTCAATTGAGACACACTGTATATTATTGCAGTTTTTGCGTTGCTATTGCTTTATGATCATTTTTGTATGATACTTCCACATACCTATCTCAAACGGTTTTCGAGAAATTGATTGATTTCCTTATTTTTTGCCCAAAACATAGCTTCAATTGAATGTTTATTACTGCGGTATTTGGACTCGTACAAAGCTGAAATTGCGGGTATAGTTTACCAATGTTTCATGCATCAGTTATGTCTGCGAGAATGATTTCCATTTACAGGGTCTTTGAAAATTTGTTATTTTTCCGATCGATACAAAAGTGGTGAGAAGTACATTTTTCTGAATGGACCACCGTGTGAATCATCGAATATCCTGAAAGACCGTTGAAATTCCTTTCGAATGATGTGATATGTTCTCATACCCAAATAGTCTGGTTTCCGGAATAAAAGCAAATTTCTATATAAAGTTTAAATATGTATTATTATCCATTTTGACAGAAACACCATGAAAATCACTGCTTGTCGAACTAGAAGATTGTCTTGCTATTTTCTGGTCACGGCATACTTCTATCAAATCTGAATTGAAATTTCAGATCACTGTCTTTCGCGGTTCATGAAATATTAGTATTGAAAAAGACTGTTGTGAAAAAAATACAAAATATCAATATCCAGCGAACAGTTAGAAATAGATATGAGACATACTAGACAAACATTCATCAGATTGGGGAGTATAAAAAAATATTTATGAACGTTTTTCTAAATTGCCAACACATGTTGTTCAGGCACCTTCTATAGTCGATTCATTAAATTTTCAGAAGACTCTTCCACATGAATCAATTTTCATCAAATTTGAGTCCTGTTGTGATATTTCATATTGATTTGTACTCATTTCGATAGTCGCTAGAAAAAAAAACGATTACTATTTAAGAACAGTGAGAGATAGGTATAGGACATGCTTGGTGAAAGTTATCGGTATTTTTCAGTAGAATCCGAATATGGCATAATATACATGGTGTCCCATTCAAGTGAAATGACTTATGAATTCAAGTTGGTTCCATTTTGGTAGCAAAACAATTACAAAATAATCAATATTCAATAAACGGTAGAGATAGGTATACGACATGTTCAGTAGAAGTTATTTGTATTTGTCAGTTTAATCCAAAAACAGAATGAAATACTGGGTGTTCCATTTGAAATTCGAAGGTTGATATTAGTAACAAGTACATGTGGCAACACTGCAACCATCAAAATATTTTCAAGCGCTAGATCGCAGTCTCTTATCGTGGGATACAAAAATCAGATAATTCATATCTCAGATCTCCAGAAACGTCCAATAGGCCATCGAGTTTGAAATACCCTGTATATTAGTCATTCTTTGTTCAATCGGTTCGTCATCTTATCATCCATACACTTCAATACACTACAGAACCTTCTGCATGTTCTCGCTTTAATCTGATCACATTAACCATGAAGATAAATAATTTCATCAAAACTTCGTTTGAATAGTTATTGCCTTCCATTTTGATTCCATTCCATTTTATTATTGATTATTTCATAGTGACATATCCATGACATTCAATAAGAAATATGGCAAAATAATCCGATTTTTATAGAAACTTGCTTTTATTTCGGAAAACAGACTATTTGGGTATAGGAACATGATACGTCATTTCGAAGAAACTTCAATTGTCTTCAATTGGATATTTGATAATAATTGAACAAAGGTACTTTTAACCATTTTTTTATCTATCCGAAATATCACAAATTTTGACCTTCTCTGTATAATGGAGAACGTATTCACTTAGACGTAACTAATGCACAGAACATTGGCGAACTACGCTCGAAATTTCAGGTTTGTTTGTGTTCTGACTTGTTAAACTAATTGAATGATGTGGACTGTATCACTTTTTTTTTTACCTTTATTTCATGAATACAAAAGGTAATGCTAGTTTTTGCAACACAACGCTTCAATATGACAGATATGACATGAATGTCAACATAAACAATATAACTTCTTTTGTCTCTTCGCGAGCAATAAATCTATAAACTAAATAAGCCAGTAGCGGCACTTGTTCGGAGGGTGAATTTCGGAACATGTGATTCAATAATTTCGGAACATGCCCCCGGCCTTGGAAGTCTCTAGCAAATCAAGACTTTCAAAAAAAGTACATCACTCAATCACTCAGTCACTCAGGCACCAACTGGTAACGGGCACAACCTCACAAGAGCTCTGGTTAAAATTCCATCAGCAGTTTTCACTGACGCTACACGGCAAACGCCATCCTTTCCTTGAATTAACTCCAGGACTCGCCCCAAACGCCATTTCATCACAGGTAAGTTAGTTTCTTTGACTAAAACTAGTTGACCAACTTTCAATTCGCTCTGGTTCTGTTTCCACTTGGAACGTTGTTGAAGCTCGCTTATGTATTCGCGGCTCCATCTCTCCCAGAAATTTTGTTGCAACTTCTGGAGATGTTGGAAATGCGACAGCTTATTTTCCGGAACTTCGTATAGTAATGGATCTGGCATGCCTTGGATAGACCTCCCGATCAAGAAGTGAGCTGGGGTGAGGGGTGTCAAATCATCAGGTTCGGATGATAGGGGACTTAAAGGACGGGAATTCAACACAGCTTCAATTTGTGTCAAAAGGGTTTGAAAATCCTCATAAGTTAATGACAAATTTCCAATCACGCGCCTAAGATGATGTTAAACGCTTTTTACTCCTGCCTCCCATAAGCCTCCAAAATGGGGTGAGTTGGCCGAAATGAAATGCCAATTAACATTTATATTTAGGGCCTGTTCACTGATGTGTGTAGAATTATCCATCAGAAAACTACCTAAAGTTTGCAATTCATGACTTGCGCCTATGAAATTAGTTCCGTTGTCCGAAAAAATGTCTGTTGGTTTGCTACGACATGATACAAATCGCCTTGAAACTTGAATAAAGGCCTCTGCAGTCAACGCAGTTACCAAATCAACATGAATAGCGCGGGTCAGAAAACAGACAAATACGCAAACCCAAGCCTTGGATACTTTAGCACCTCTACCTTTTCTATCTTTTATAATAAATGGGCCAGCATAATCGACGCCTACCTTACTAAAAGGAGGAGAAGGTTCCAACCTAGACTTCGGTAAGTTCCCCATTATAGGTGCAATAGCTTGTTTCGAGTACTTGCAACACCTTATACAAGATCGAACTATCTTTTTTGACATATTCCTGCCAGAAATTGGCCAAAATGTTTCGCGTATAGTTGACAGTAATAGTTGTGGTCCCGCATGAAGAAGTTCCATATGTTTATATTCAGAAATTAATCTTGTCAAATCATGCTTGGGATCCAATATCAAGGGATGTTTTTATCGTAGGCAAATTTTGAATAAGCTAACCGCCCTCCTACTCGAACTAAACCGTCTGGGTCTAAAAATGGATTCAAGCTTAGAAGATTGCTATCGCGCTTCAATGGTTTATTTTCTTTCAATCTGCCATAATCGAAAGAGAACATTTCCTTTTGCGACATTTTAATCAATGACATAAAAGCGGTATCAATTTCTGAGCCCGTAAGTTTCCCTATTTCGCGATTTTCTTTTAACGTTCTACAGTTTTTAATGAATCTCAGGATGTAAGCCATAGTTCTTTTGATTCTTGATAATTTCGAAAATCGATAGAATGGAAATGTTTGTGCATTTGAAGAAACAATGGATACAACCTTGCGCAGTTCAGGCAAATTATCGTTTGACAAAGTCAAATATGGCCAGTAGGATTCTTCTTTTAGAAGCCATGTTGGCCCATGCCACCATAAAGGACAATTTGAAATATATTTTGGACTCATCCCCCTGGATACAATATCTGCGGGGTTGTCGCTTGTAGGAACATGTCTCCAACTGTATGATTTTGTTAACCTTTGTATTTCTGCTACTCGATTGTCAACAAATGGTTTTAATAGATTCGGGGATGTTTTGAGCCAACCTAAAACAATTGTTGAATCGGTCCAACAATAAATATTTTTGAATATAACCTTCATGGATTCTACAACCTTTGATATCAGTCTGGCTGAAAGTAACGCAGCGCAAAGCTCTAAGCGCGGTATGTTCAGTTTCGAAAGAGGAGCTACCTTTGATTTTGCAATTAATAAATTAACCTCTACTTCGTTATTTTGATTAGAAGATTTTACGTAAACACAGGCTCCGTACGCGTCTTGAGATGAATCGCTGAATCCGTGCAATTCTATGTCGGTATATTCATTGCACACAATTTTTCGATTGATCCTTAAATCATTTAAATTATGTAATTCGGTTTCAAATTCGCACCATTGATCATAAATCTTCCTAGGAATTTTCTCATCCCAAGTCAAACGTGCTTCCCACAATTTTTGCAATATAATTTTCGCTACTATTATACAAGCGCTCAGTAGACCCAATGGATCAAACACAGTTGAATTCTTGAAAGAATTGTTCTTTTAGTCAGTTTATATCCCTTATCATTCTCATTAAGAGCGTACTGTAACTTATCGGTCTTGCTAATCCACGACAAACCTAAAGTTTTACATTGCTTAGTAGGTTCTGGTGAAAACTCAAATGGCTCGGATTCAATTTTACCCGAGAAATCATCTATTACCGAGCGCATATTCGAACGCCATTTACGAAGTTCAAATCCCCCAGTTAGAAGGATCTGATCAATTCTCTTACAAATGTGTTTTGCTTCATCAGGTGTATCTGCACCGGTAACTAAATCATCCACGTACATATCAGTTTTGATAATACGAGAAATTTTGGGATCGGCATTTTCGTGAATGTCGGCTAATTCGTGTAAACAACGAATAGCTAAGAATGATGCCGCGGTCATGCCATACACCAAACGGTTTATTTTATAAGTGCGCAACGGATCGCCAGGGTTTGATCGCCATACGATTTTTTGCAAATTTCTTTGCTTGGGCTCTATCAATACTTGCCTGTACATCATCTTGATATCGCTCGTAATAATTATTGCATGCATTCTAAATCGCAGAATGATTGATAGCAGATCATCCTGTATAATCGGACCGGTCATTTGCAAATCATTTAGACTTACTCCTGTAGTCGAAGGGGCGGACGCATTGAAAACTACACGTAATTTAGTGGTGATGCTGTTTTCGCGCAAAACCCCGTGGTGCGGCATATAGTATTCAACCTCGTTTCTGAAATCTGAATCTTCTGACATATGTCCTAATGACACGAACTCATTTAAAAAATCCTTGTATAACCGTTTTAGTTTCTCGTTAGACTGAAGTCTTTTTTCTAAACGATAGAACTGTTTAATCGCAAGATGACGTGATTCGCCTAATTTTTCAATGTTATCTTTAAGTGGTAAAGACACTATGAATCTTCCGTTCGTATCACGACGAACCGTATTTGAAAAAACTTGTTCGCATAAAATTTCTTCGCTGGAAAATGCTTTCTTGTGACCCCTTTCTTCAACCTCCCAAAACTTAGTCAGTTGTGTTTCGATATCTAGATTTTTACTAAGACTACAAGTGGAGCGACAAAGTGGAACTTGAATGGGTCCCGCAACTACCCAACCCAATTTTGTTTTCTGCAAAATAGGCTTTGATGGTCCTAACTTTGTTTGCTCATTGCATAATAATTCCCAGAAATAATCTGCTCCAATTAAAATGTCTATTTTTCCAGGAATATGAAAGTTTGGATCGGCTAGTTGAATTTCAATTGGAAAATCAAGATTGGATTTACTTATGTTTGATTCGGGCAAAATTCCTGTTATATTTTCAATGACAAAACATGAGATTTCGAAAGAAAACGAATCATGAATTGACTGTACACGTACATTGCATTTATGTTTCACAAATGAAAGCGCATTGTTAAATCCTGAAACGGCTAAGTTAGTTTTTATTTTCGTTAATTTTAACCTATTACTTAAATCAGTTGTAATGAAGCTTGACATTGAACCAGAGTCCAAAAGAACTCGTGCAGTTTGTTCCGTGCCCTTATCATTTCTGACAGACACCGAAGCAGTTGAAAGCAGCACACTGCTGGCTGTAACCCTTTTTGACAGCGTGCATATTGATGTACTGTTCGTATGGGATTCGCTCGACTCGGCTTCGTCGGCCGTGTCTAAATTGCCGTTTTCGGTTTTCACGTGAGCGTTGTGCAGTACAGAAATTTCTTCATGAAGAAGAGTATTGTGTTTGTTTGAACAGTATTTACAACCGCTGAAACGACAGTCTTTCACTTGATGATTGCTGCGTAAGCAATTATTGCATAATTGTAAATGTCGTATTTTGATTTTCCGTTCTTTAACAGGGAGTCTCAAAAACTCCGGGCAATAATAAATACTATGTTCCTTTTTGCAATAGGCACAAACGTATTGGCGTGATGACTCTGTGGAATTTTTGCCATGCAAATTTCTCGAAATATTTTTTACATGTTCGCGTTTTTGGAATTGTTTATCTTGGGGTTCGTTGGGTGATTCAATAGTTTCGAGCAGGTCAGCTCTATTTTTTAGAAAATTGTTTAATTCTTGAAGTGTGGGGACATCATTATTATATCTGTCCTTTTCCCATTCCTTTTTTGTACCTTTGTCTAACTTGCTTGTTACAATATGAATCACCAACGTGTCCCACTTTTCGAGGGGTTCACCTAATTGCTCCAAACTCCTCAAATGCTTATTCAATTCATCTTTAATTTTTCTAAGTTGCGTTGAAGATTCATTCGTAATCTGCTTTAGATTGAAGATGGCCTCAACATGATTTTGAACTAACAATCTCTTATTTTCAAATCTATCACATTACATATCCCAAGCGACCTTATAATTGGCATCGGTGAATTCCATTGATTTTATAACTTCCGCAGCTCCTCTCGTTAGTGAGGCTCTAAGGTAGTGAAATTTTTGGATGTTGCTTATTTGTCCGTTTGACTGAATTAAAGATTTGAATACGTCCCGAAATTCCATCCATTGGTCATATAAACCGTCAAATTTCGGTAACTGAATTATAGGGAGCTTGACCCCTTCTGAATGTATTCGTTGTACGTCACTGTTGGCGGGAGCAGTTTTTGAAATCGGAATCGCTCCGGCGATTGAAAAGAGAAACGCCTTTGCGTCGGACATGCTTTTGTGAAATCTATTTTCGAATAACTCGCGTTCTGAATATTCATCTTCGATATCTTTACTTTCCGATGAACATTCAATTTCGTTTTGAACTTGATCAAATTGATTTAGATACTGATCCGATCGAAATATGCGTTGCTCGATTTCGATGTATTCAATGTCACTGATGACACCTTGATTGTCTGCAATATTTTTTTTGACGTTTCTGACGTATTTTTCAAAGAGATGAAGTTTTTGTTTAATAGACTCTCTCTGCTTTTTTAGGGTATCTAGAGACATGATTGGAAATTGTCAATGCGTGTCAATGCTTTGAATGGGAAAATAATATGAAACTGTTTTGAAGGGAATGGAGTAATAGGAATGCTTTGGAATATAGGAACTCACTCTGATGTTGCTTTCAATGCGAGTTAACTTGCTTTCTTCTTCACGCAATCTGCTGCGCTTATTTAGGTAGGTACTTCTTCAACTTGTTGCTGAACTGAACCAACCGAATGTTTTTAATGCTTAATCCGGCTCGAAGGACCATGTTCTGACTTGTTAAACTAATTGAATGATGTGGACTGTATCACTTTTTTTTTTACCTTTATTTCATGAATACAAAAGGTAATGCTAGTTTTTGCAACACAACGCTTCAATATGACAGATATGACATGAATGTCAACATAAACAATATAACTTCTTTTGTCTCTTCGCGAGCAATAAATCTATAAACTAAATAAGCCAGTAGCGGCACTTGTTCGGAGGGTGAATTTCGGAACATGTGATTCAATAATTTCGGAACAGTTTGAGTCCAAATACCGCAGTAATAAACATGTAATTGAAGTTGAAGTGCAAGCTATGTTTTGCACAAAAAATAAGGAAAACAATGAGTTTTTCGAAAACCCCTTGATATAGGTATAGGAAAGTAACATACAAAAATGATCGTAAAGCAATATCAAAGCAAAAAATGCAATAATTTACAGATTGTCCCATTTAAAATATCAAAGTTGTTCCTACTTTTCAATATAAGCAGCAACGGCGCAGCGCTGAAAATATTTGAGATCGAAAGAAACGTCCAATAAGGCATCGAGTTTGGGACACCCTGTATATATATATATATATATATGTTTTTTTTTCTTCTTTTGTATGTATGTTGGATGAATATGTTTACCATCATTGAAACCAACCTCAACAAAGTTATAAGTAGCATAATGTTTCGCACTTGAATATGTATTACTATTGGTTTTTTTTCATCTATTGTAGTTTCCCTGATGATGCAAATGAACATTTCCGAATAAACCTTAAAGAGTTTACTTTTTCATTGCTGCTTACCCAATATCCCTAGTTTTGTACCTAACTAGGCAGCAAATACTTCCCACACACAAAAATATATATATATATATATATATATATATATATATATATATATATATATACTAGCTGATACCCCCGACTTCGTCCGCGTGGAATTTATATTTTTTCTTATGTTTCACTTTGTCTCCTTCTATCTAGCTTCCCTTTATCCCGTTTCCCGTTATCTCATTCCTCGTTATCCACCTCACCCATTATCCCGTTTCCCGTTATTCCGTTTCCCGTTATCCTGTTATCCCGTTATCCCGTTTTCTGTTATCCCGTTTTCCATTATCCTGTTATCCCATTATCCCATAATCCCGTTTCCCGTTATCGCGTTATCCCGTTTCCCGTTGACCCATTATCGCGGTATTCTGTTATCCCGCTATCCCGTTTTTGCTTTTCGCGTTATACCATAAGCCTCTTATCCTCTATGTATTTCATCCCGCTATGATGACGGGAATAGAGTATGTGACAATAAAACCACATTTCTTCATAACCAAGTGCAACCAATAGAAGGTGAGCTCCCATTTCAAGTATAATTATGTATATATATATATATATATATATATATATATATATATATATATATATATATATATATAAATAAAAATATTTATTCATATATATACAGTGCTAGTCAAAAGTCCCCTCCCCCCCCTCGTATCTTTTGAACGGGTATACTTATAATAATGAAATTTGGAGGGTGGAAATAAACGGATGTAGGCTTCTCAACTGGTCACAACAGGTGACGCAATAGTCATAAATGACGTCACAAGGCCACTGTGACCAATAATTTCAAATGGGACCCTATGGCAAGTGACAGCTCGTTTGAAAGATATTGAAAATACCTATTCAGTCATACCAATTTTGTTTGGGTTTCGGCTGATTTTGATTGATAAATTGAAGAAATACGAAAATTATAGTTTCGCATTTAATTAATAAAGATTTAAGAACCAGTTCTTATAATAAGTGTTCAAAATGTGCTCCATCTACTTCCTGGCAGTAATGCATCCTATTGCTAAACTCTTGTCGTACTCGTCCCAGTGTGTCAGCGGAAATTGCCCTACATTCTTCAACAATTCGTTGTTTCAGAATGGCAATACTGTCAGGTGCTGAAGCGTAAACCTTAGATTTCAAGTACCCCAATAGAAAAAAATCTAATGGTGTAAGGTCTGGTGACCGAGCTGGCCATTCGATCGAACCTCGTCGTCCAATCCATCTACCGCGATATTCTTCATCTAGGTAACGTTTTACTGCACCGTAATAGTGTGCAGGAGCACCATCTTGTTGGAACGTTACATTGAGAAAAAGAGGCCCAACTATGTGGTTTAAGTTGTGAATTCATCTGGATTATCTTCTAGAATTTCAAGAATTAACGACTCAATATCATTTTGTAACATCTCCAGATACAATTCACCGGTTAAGTTAGCATTGAGAAAAAGAGGCCCAACTATGTGGTTTCCCAAAATACCTGCCCAAACATTTACTTTTTCTGGAAATTGAGTATGTTTTTCACGAAAGATGTGAGGATTTGTGTCACTCCAATACCTCACATTTTGAGTGTTAACATTTCCATTGAGAAAGAAAGTACTTTCGTCACTAAAACAAATTGTCTGTATGTAGCCTGGTTGTTGGTTCATTTTATTGGACATAGTTTCACAGAATTCTAGTCTTCGGTCGGGGTCATCATCTGAAAGTTGGTGCACCATTTTAATTTGTATGGATGAAATTTGTTTTTAACCAACACCCTATGCACTGTCCTTTGACTGACTTCACAGATAGACGCAACTTGGGCTGTGGAAGAAGTAGGGTTTACCACCATTTCTCCAATTATGTCAATTTTTTGTCATCACTAATTGTTGGTCGACCAGATTGTTTGGCATCTTGAACACTACCTGATGCTTCAAACTTCCGAAGAAGCTCCCTCAAATAAACCCTCGATATAGGGCGATCGGGGTACCTCTCATTAAACAGTCGTTCCGCTGCATGGAAATTGTTTCTACATTCACCAATTATTAAGATAGCTGCTACTTTGTCGGCTACAGTACGTACCATTTTGCCTATGTAAACACTTAAACGTCTCGTTAAACAATAGCTTAGGTAAATTTTCAAGGTATAAACACTTTTGACAAGTAGAGAATTCAAAAACGTCAACCTTTTTGGCAATTAACCAGAGGCGTACTTTAAAATCTTTATTAATTAAATGCGAAACTATAATTTTCGTATTTCTTCAATTTATCAATCAAAATCAGCCGAAACCCAAACAAAATTGGTATGACTGAATAGGTATTGTCAATACCTTTCAAACGAGCTGACACTTGCCATAGGGTCCCATTTAAAATTATTGGTCACAGTGGCCTTGTGACGTCATTTATGACTATTGCGTCACCTGTTATGACCAGTTGAGAAGCCTACATCCGTTTATTTCCACCCTCCAAATTTCATTATTATAAGTATACCCGTTCAAAAAGATACGAGGGGGGGAGGGGACTTTTGACTAGCACTGTATATATACTATATAGTGCCGCTGGACCGTACCGTAGTATCGCGCACTCGGTTTGTCATCGTCGCCAGAATAGCTCGCAGATGGTAGATTTTTTCCTACTTACTTGACACTTATCGTCATATTTTGGACAACCCACACAATATCTTTATAAATTGTAGCCTATGTGTTATTCTGATATATAAGCTATATTATTGTAAAGTTTCATTGAAATCCATCCAGTAGTTTTTACTGAAAGAGTAACAAACATACTTACAAACTTTCGCGTTTATAATATTATATTATATATATATATATATTATATATATATATATATAATATATATATATATATATATACACTGTGTCCGTAAAGTATGGAACAAATTCATTTTCAGCTAAACAGGTCATTTTAAGAAATAATCCTGAAACACGTCGATTTTTGATGTTAATTTACCGTATTTCAAAATAATAATCTAATATACAGGGTGAATTACGTTCGAGTAATGACGTCACCGTCATTTTTTTTAAATGGCACACCCCCATTTTCTCTCAATTTTCGGATTACTCTAGCTGAGCTGATTCCAAAAATGTATCACATGTTGATTCCAATTGGTACAGGGTGGACAAAAATACAATAGTTTTGTGTGTGCTCATAAAGTAACGCGTAACATTCTTTATTATGTAAATTAACAATATTATCAAAATACTTATTGTCTAGCGGACAGAATATGCTGGAATACATGACTTTATAAATGTTCGAACTGCAGCCCTTGCTGTATTTGACAGTGACCCAAACGGTGTACAAATTCTTGTTGAACCTTGTGTATGGTTTCTTGCGTAATATTGTTTATTTCTGTTCGAATTTTCTCTTGTACATCTGCAATATTTGCTGGTTTCGTTTTATAAATAACATTCTTCAGATGGCCCCATAGACAATAATCCAAAGGATTTAAATCTGGTGACCTCGCTGGCCATTCAGTGGGTACACGTCTACCAATCCACCTGTTCGGAAAAATTTCATCTAGGTACCTTCTAACATCTACAGCATAATGTGGAGGTGCACCATCCTGTTGAAACCATAAACTTTCATCAAAACCTCCAGGATTACGTCTGCTGGGAAACAAATTACGTAAAGTAGGTACGAGATACCCCCTTAAAAACTCAAGGTACGTTGCCCCGTTTAAATTACCTTCG
Organism: Gonioctena quinquepunctata; assembly: GCA_018342105.1. Classification (NCBI taxonomy): domain Eukaryota; kingdom Metazoa; phylum Arthropoda; class Insecta; order Coleoptera; family Chrysomelidae; genus Gonioctena; species Gonioctena quinquepunctata. The sequence continues at coordinate 235,756 of JAFIRS010000514.1, forward strand.
AAAAAGTAGGGTCCGATGATTCGATTTCGTACAATTCCAGCCCATACATTTACCTTTTGAGGGTATTGTGTATGATGCTCACGCATCCAGTGGGGGTTTTCTTTTGCCCAGTATCTACAATTCTGACGGTTAACCTCACCATTTAACATGAAAGGGGACTCATCAGAAAAAATAATGCTTTGTATCAAGAGAGGATCTCGGTGACATTTATCCATCATTTCTTTGCAAAATTGGAGTCTTCTATCGGGATCATCTTCGTTTAATTCTTGCACAAGTTTGATTTTATAAGGATGCCATTTTTCAAGCTTCAATAGTTTGTGTACCGTTGTTTTGCTAACACCGATATAGCGACTAACTTTACGAACAGAAGTGTGCGCATCTTCTTCAAAACTCAGTAAAACATATAATGCTGTATCAGCATTTGCAGGGGGACGACCTGATTTGCGTACATTTTCAACATTACCAATTTCTCTAAATTTCGTTTCAATCTTACTGACTGTTGAACGCGTTATAGGTCTTCTGGATATTTATCATTAAACAAATTGCACACTTCCATCTGAGTTCGCGATCTGTCTCCATACCCAATCATCATAAGTATTTCAATTCTTTGTTTTACACTTAACTCCATTTCTACTTCCAATTAAATCTAAGCAATCATTCGAATATTCACGAATACCAAAAATATTGTAGTACTAAACTGTCACTGAACATCAATAAATTACTAAACAAATAATGACATTTCCCAAAAAAGTAGACGACTATGTTTTTTATGAATAGATAAGAAATATTTTTTGTCATATTCTGTCTGCTAGACCACAAGTACCAAACATGTTTGGAAACAGCTCATTTTTATTACTCTAAACATGTAGCAAACTACGGGGTGTTACATTTGAACCAATTGCCGCTAGACAATAAGTATTTTTGATAATATTGTTAATTTACCTAATAAAGAATGTTACGCGTTACTTTATGAGCACACACAAACTATTGTATTTTTGTCCACCCTGTACGAATTGAAATCAACATGTGATACATTTTTGGAATCAGCTCAGCTAGAGTAATCTGAAAATTGAGACAAAATGGGGGTGTTCCGAAAAAAAAAAAACCATGTTTTGTTCCTTGTCAAATTCGACAAAATTTTGGGGAGCGCTGCTCACCTTTTCTCAGCTTTCTTGCTCAGAGCACAATTGCCGAATGCAATAAATATTCAAATTATGTGGAATGTTGAATTGATTGTGTGGTAAATGTACAAATAGAGTCTAAACATTGCTTGCAATATATATTCAGTAGATATATATTCAAAGTCACAGTGATGAAAACAAATGAATATCGTTATATCCAAACTGGTAAATGAAGTCAGAACTAGTCCATCATTGTGATTTAGTGTGAATCAGAATGAAGAATGTCACTGGGTCTGTTAAATGACTTTAAACTTCATGACCGTGTAGCCTGAATGTTCAGAAATACACTTGTTTTTGTTTCATTTCAATCAAGCGAATAGTGTCGAAGTTACGACAAATTTAGATTCCGTTCTATTCAAATATTTCGGGCGAGCGCGCCATGCTCGCGTGACGTCATTTTACAACGCATCGTTCTCACCGTACACTCAATCATCGTATGTTCGACCACAATAATGTTTTCAACTTAAGTTTTTATGTGTTATAAGTATAATATTAGATATGGATGACGGTTTTGAAAAAGGAAAATCTGATAACTTGCCTGAAATAGACGGGTTAATGGTTGCCCACTATTTTTCAAATTATTCCGATATCTTGGCCGCCGAGATGCGAGGAGTAAAAATGCAAAAGTAAGTAAGTTAAGTTCCCGAGAAGGAAGAACGCCTAGGTATTTGTAACAGGGTGGGACTTATTAAAAACAATACTGTGTTATTGTACCTACAAAGTTTGGATCATGACTTACATTTTGTATTTGTGTTTTTATGTGTTTTTGCCTCCTGAAAACGAATCCGGAAAAAAATGCGGCGGTCTCATACAGTTCCCGAGTTGGAGAACTTAAAAAAAAATTAACCTCATTTTCAAGCACCGTTTTCTCGCACAAAACTCACCCAAAATGCCTCCTTATTTTCACCAGCATAAGCAATACACCCTAAATCACTTATTTTCGGCACAACTTTGCACAAAATATAGTCGTTTTCATCGAAAAAATCCTCCTTCTTACACAGTTCCAAACAAATGAATTTCAGACTTTGACACATGGAATTTAGTAACTTTGCCTTATTTTTCATGTTGGTAATGAATGAATCACCGCCCACAACAATTGCACACATAAATGAAGGGGAAACTATTGCTCACATTTGAATTCAAAAAGTTGGCGGTGATTCATTTATCACCAACATGAAAAATAAGGCAAAGTTACTAAATTCCGTGTGTCAAAGTCTGAAACTGATTTATTTGGTAATGTATAAGAAGGAGGATTTTTTCGATAAAAACGACGATATTTTGTGCAAAGTTGTGCCGAAAAGAAGTGATATAGGGTGTATTGTTTATGCTGGTAAAAAGAAGGAGGCATTTTGAGTGAGTTTTGTGCGAGAAAACGGTGCTTGGAAATGAGGTTATTTTTTTTTTTAAACTTCTCTAACTCGGGAACGGTATGAGACCGCCGCATTTTTCTCCGGATTCGCGTTCAGGAGGCAAAAACACGTGAGAAAAGTATTTTTCCCATATTCAGAGTGCATGTGTGGTGTAACTTTATATTTACCTTCTTCCTCTTTAATGTGATCGTGGATACGTGCATTTTTATTTATTTTATTTTTTATATATTAGATCAACTTACGTTTATTTTATTTTAGACAGACTAGAAACAGCTTCGGCGACGACGCTATTGGATATGTAAAAGTTAAAAGAGATATTTGAACATTGAAATGCCGAACCACCCCAGAACATCATGATTTGCATCCATTTCTATCGACTTTTAGGTTCGAAAGCAACAATAAAAAACAACTTTTCGGGTGCATTAGTAGTTTTTTTCAAACACTTTGGCACAATACACGATTTTCCAGTTTCTGGATTCGACATTTTTATCAATTTTCGACGCAAACTTCATACACACAGCTCGGAAGCAGAGCACGCACTGACCGACCGTTGTAAAGTGACGTCACAGCGGCCAATGACTCCGCGTCGTCGCCATCCTATCTAAACAATTAAATATCTCGGAAACTATAAGACCTCTGACCATGGTTTGGGGAGCATGTGGCGCTCCTGGGTTGGAGGTCAAGTAAATGTAATTTGTAAATGTCTGCCGTTTATAACGTGCAGTGAAAAATACATGTTAATTTGTGAAGTTTAACAAACATTTTGTGTAGAAATCAGTCCCTTTCTTCTCTACGCCAGTAACCAGGCTGGATGACAACGGACTTGTTGGAAGAAGGGGCGCTCGGGCACTCGTGGTATCGCTTCGGGTGAGACTTCCAGGGTGCCATACGAAGGGGGCAAGTGAGGTATTACCGCACGAGGCCCTCGGATCTGCGTAGATGGTTATATAACCGAGCATAAAAAAATGAACTAGAAGAAGAAGAAGACTATAAGACGTATCAAAAAAATATGTTTACGGTATTTTTTCATTTTTAATAGAGTGTATTGTAAGGTAAAAATCAAAAGTTGGTGATATTCTTCATTACACGTGAACACTGTTGCCATGTAGTGTCTGCCAGACCCTAACACGTGTAAATGCAATATTCTGTTGATATAAATATATAGGCATTCATGAGAATTACACGTCGAACTCTGTTCCAATGAATATATCACTTCTCTAGTTGTACTCCCCTAAGTGGGGATCTTTTGAAATTTACCATTTCTCCTTTCGCCAGTATTTTCTATTGAGGAAAGGGGAAAGATAGCATATATTTGATCATATATTCCCAATTAATTAGAATGATATCAATTAATAACTTAATCAACTAATAACTGACAGATTTTCATGTTTATTCACCCAATTTGGTGGTGAGGAAGGAAAATTCAATTCCTGAAGGCCTTATTATAATACAGTAAATTTGGAGCTGTATGTTTTTCCTATCAATAACTATGAAAATTTCAAACATTGAATGATGCAAAAACCAGTATTGCTGTTATTTTCACTGGATACGGACAGAATGGGGTTTGATTACGGCATTGGAAAAGTTTCAATAATAGGTCAGATTTATTCATCAATATTCGGATTATTCTGATCCAAATCCAGATACGAGTCGCAGAGTCAAGCACACAGTATTTTGATTTCAATTTCCACTATAATATCCCTTAATGTAACAACTTGTGTCAATGTTACTACTTATTTATTTTGACAAGCCTATTAATATACAAGAGAAATATAACGTCAGTACATAGTTTTTCTCAATTAATGAATACCGAAATATACCGAATTAGATGCCAAAAGTAATGTTTCTTTCAACTGAATTATGAACTTTTTCAAAGATCCTATTGAATATTATTTTCGCAAATGAAACTCTTAAATTATGAGTGGTAGTACTATACTTCTACTCGCAATATGTTTAAAAAAAATTGAAATCGGACTACCTATTATGCATTCAGGTTGCCTCCAATGAAGTGCATTGAAAAATTCAAATTGCAATTATACAAAAACTAATTATCCGACAGCACCCGAATTTTTTACACATAAAGTACTATGTTGCGAAGAGCCCGCAATACAATTCGAAAAATGATGGTGTTATGATTTTTTCTGAAAATCGTATGATGACGAAGTCGGTTTTCTGGTACTATTTTTGTCACGTAAACATATGGGCCCAGATGCAATATCTTACCGATAGTTGATCAAGACGTGTAGTTTATCAACGAGTGGATATTTCTAACCTTTTTTGTTACTGTTTTGAATTAACCTAGATTTGCAAAACATAATTGATTTTAAAATACTTATTCGTCTAACGAATAAGGAATCTTATGGTTTGATATGATGGGAAACGTTTTTTAAACCACATTTCCACTATTTCACAAACTTTTTTCGAAACCTTGCAAAAGACCAAACAGCATCCTCCAAACCTCGAATTCATTTTTCTTACATGAGTTTCAATAGTTCTTCCCAAAGTAATAACCTCGGTAAGTAGACCTCTATTGATTATTGATCTTTTGTTTATTAAATATTTCAAGAACAACTCCAAGCTCCCTTGACATGTTACTCGAGCACAATTGACAATAAACCTTGAAATTCAATAAGACAACATAGTTTTCAGTTTACTTCCATATTGAATGTAATAACCCCAGGAACACAACATGTAACTCAGGAATAGTTGAACTTCCTTTCAAACGGAAACCGTCAGCAAAATAGGGGATTGAAAATTCAGTTGCACACTATTGCTACCTCAGTAACAATGAAATTAGGAGCTCTTCTATGGTATTGGCCGAGGAATTGTGTAAAACGAGTTTATCATTGTATTTGATGCATACTTTGCAATGATTTTCCATCCGACGTTTCATCTCTTGGGAGACACCCTCATGTTTTTGTGTTGTAATCATCTATGTATATACAGTGTGCGCCAAAAACTTGGGAAACATATGCTAATTTTTTTATAATTGTTTTCTCAGAAAATTTCATTCCACATAAAAGTGGGAGCTTTCAATTTGACTAAATACGCGCATAGTGGTTATCATCAGTGGCGTGCGGTTAAGCGGAAATCGGCCGTTATTCTAAATTCACCATGAAGTAAAGTGACATTACTATGGAAAATATCGAAAAAAATGTATTGAAAAAAAATATTTGCAATTAAAAGATATTTCCAGTTATGCAGTTAAGTCTATCAATTATTGATTTCAATAATTGCTCAATGAGTTGGCCTCATGGAGAAATCAACTCATTAAGCATTTATTGAAATTAGTAATTCGTGAACTAAAGTGGATAACTGGAAATATCTTTTAATTGCAAAAAAACTTTTTTTAATAACATTTTTCGATATTTTCCATACTCTATAGTGAATTTACCGCACGCCACTGAAAATAACTGTTATGCGCGTATTTAGTCAAATTGAATGCACCAACTTTTATGAAGGATGCAATTTTCTGAGAAACTATCCATAAAAAAATTATATATATATATATATATATATATATATAAATATATATGTGTGGGTGTGTGTGTGGTTACTAGTTAGGTACAAAACTAGGGATATTGGGGTAAGCAGCAATTATAAAGTAAACTCTTCAAGGTTTATCCAAGCTTTCGGAAATATTTATTTCCATCATCAGGAAGAAACTTTGTTGAGGTTGGTTTCGATGATGTTAAACATATTCATCTAACATAGTGATATGAAAAAAAAACGTAGATCAAGGAATAAAACCAAGTTCAAAGTTACTACAACCACATAAGGGTTGTTTAAAATTATAGAAATATAAATGTGTACTCTATCGTATTAATATAAATGTGTACTCTATATGGTGAGACTAGTGAAACTGACAGGTTAGGAATCATTCTTCCCTGATGATGGAAATGAACATTTCCGAAAGCTAGATAAACCTTAAAGAGTTTTTCTTTATATATATATATATATATATATATATATATATATATATATATATATATATAATATATATATATATATATATTCTGACCTGTCAGTTTTGATTCCAACCACATGGTTGAAGACATTTTAACATTTTATTTATAATGTGTAACATATAAGTGTGGCAATTGAACATTAGTTCAATTCTCTGTTTTAAATTTTTTATTATTTATTACCATAATGTCAATAGATAAAAAATATTTTTTACTGAACATCGTGTCATACAATCTCACCTAAGTTTTCCCTGATGATGGAATAAATCAATTCCGAAAGCTTGGACAAACTTACAAGAGTTTTTTTTTTGACATTGCTGCATTCCCCACTATTAACTAGTTTATATATATATATATATATATATATATATATATATATATATATATATATATATATATATAATATATATATATATATATATATATATATATATATATATATATATAATATATATATATATATATATTATTATATATACTAATGATGAGGGGAGGAAATACACAATGATGAAGGGAGAAAATGATCACTTCACTCTGGAGTGCATACATGTAATTTTTCTCCTGTGTGTACTATGAGCTTAGTAACCTTCCGAAAGTTATTTATAGTTTATGACAAGAATATGACACTTCATTCATAATTTTTATCAACATTGACCAAATGCAACTGTCACTCACTCAATGTATGCTACCCGGTTTCCCAAGCCAAGTTAATCGTTTGTAGCACTTTCATATCAGAATTTTGTATCAAAATTTCATTTCACCTTTCATCGGTCCACAGACAATTGTGCGTTTGTATAATAAATATTCGCTGAATAGCCAGAATAACTCAAAATAAATTCCCAATTATTTTGTATTCTCTATTCGTCTGACCTTCTCATTTATAAGAACATACCATAAACACGATTTTGCTATAGCTTTTCGTGCATTTAAATCATTTTCGGATATATTGAATGCCTCTAAAAGCATTCTCCCAAATGATCCAACTTTTTCAGTATCACGAATAACAACCATCAACGACATCCGTGCATACATAACGACCAAACGTGAATCTGCATATTTTAATTGAAAAGGGAATCGATAATTAGATAATCTCTCTAGTGTACTGCCTCTGAACCCCATTCTTGCTGGAAAATGTAAATTTCTGCAATTTTATATAAGTATTATGAGAAGGGGTTTCCCATTGATTGTTTTGTATGTTCGAAATCACTCACTCAATTTAAACACGAAAAAAAGTCGGTCAGAAATAAATATTCGAATAACAAGTGATGGAAATGTAAAATTATGAAGGGGGGGGGGGAAATGATTACTTTACTCCGGAGTATATCTAATTTTTCTCCATCTCTGACTTATATTATGAGTTCAGTTACTTTCCGGGAAGTTTTTAATTTATATTATATGACAAGAATATGACACTTCAATTATATGTTTTTGGAACGAAGCTTACGGTAGGTGTTAACTGGCAGAAAAAGTGACAGTAAAAAAAGCGTTATGCCTCCACCACGTGACTTTATCTCTATCTGTCTCTTTCTATTATATACTAGGTCCTATCAGAAATAGATGTCAACGCATTCAATTCCTATATACGCGATCGTAGATAAGCCGTACGCCCCCTACCGTTACCGAATATAACTATCGTATGGGCCATAGAATGCTTTGTATACATTAGTTCACGTGTGTTTCATGTGAGGAGTTATTGTTCAATTTTATTTAGGAACTTTTAATATAGTGAAACAATATGAATCACTATTTTTGTGTACATAACTGTTCATCTTGGGCTAACAAAAAATCTCGAATATAGCTTCCATACCTTCCCAATAGCAGAAAATTCCAAACAAAGTTGGTGGACGGAAGAAAAATAATGGAAATTGGAAAAAAGTGTCTGAATATATGAGAGTGTGTTCCTTTCACTTTACTGAAAGCGATTACTTCTCCAAGGGTAAGTTGATGATTCTATCCAAATATATGCTCATTTCAACCGATGATGTGCAATTTTCAGCTAACCGACAACGAAGAGTTTCAAAGTCAAATTCTGTGCCTACGAAGAAACTTTCACTTGTACCTGATTGTGAGGATGGGCCATCTTCTAGAGATACCAGGTTAGCAGTAAGGAACTCTGTAAGGAAGTTAGAAACATTAGTCAATGAAGCAGATTCAAATAAAATAAATGCACTTTGTGAGCATATCGATGAAGAGAATCAAGCTGACATGGATGCTGCTAAAACAATGCTGATATTAATGAGATCTCCACGTCTACATGGCCCCAAATTCAGGGATGCTGAAATTCAAGTCGATACTCCAAAAGTCTTGGCTCTATGTGAACTGCTCGTGACAGAAGACAAACTGAAAAGTTTTACTGGTGTTAATATCTTCAAAATATTTGACTCCATTGTGAAAGTGTTTGAGACATATTATAAAGATAAGAGAGTTCGCCGTCTAACTTCTCGACAAAGGGTTAGGTTGGTACTAACTAAACTCGAAACGAGCCTTACTTATGTAACCCTAGGTGATCTTCACACTGTATCTCCAGAAATGTGTAAATTGTATATTACTGAAATGATACCAATGTTATCTTCAGTTCTGAGGCCACTCATACATTTCCCTAACAAAACTGAACTAATTAAAAATATGCCCAAGTGTTTTGAAGAATTTCAAAATGTGAGGATAGTTTTAGATTGCACATAATTTTTGTACATCAAATGTTTGTGCTGTTGAATTCGGCTTTACTCCCAATATAAATCACATATGACTATAAAATTTATGACAGGAGTATTACCAGGTGGTCTAATTACATGCTTGAGCAAACCATATGGGGGTGGGGCCTCTGATAAAATAATTTTCGAGGAAAGCAACATCTTTTCTATATTAGATTCTGGCAGTGACGCTGTTATGGTGGACAAGGGATTTTTCATTGAATATGTATATGAAATAAACAGAATAAAATTAATTAGGCCACAATTTCTCAAAGAACAGAAACAACTTTCTGCGAAACATGCTATTTTAAATTCCAAAATTGCTTCTGCCAGGGTACATATTGAAAGGTCAAACCAAAGACTGAAAATATTCAATGTACTCTCTGGAAAATTGAACTGGAATCCGGTTCCACTGATTGAAGACATTGTTGTTATTATAAGTGCGGAAACAAACTTATCTTCACCAATTTCAGCAGATGGTAGATTCTCAGAAAACTAATTTGGTTCTTATATTCCAGGATTATATAACACCCATAGGCATTATTTGAATTATTTATGAAAAAACTATATTACCCATTACATCTTTAATTGTTATATCCATAATGAACTACAATAATCATATTTTAGATCTAATACATTTATTTCAACTTTGGTTCCTACAGATAACTGTAACATTTTGTTGAAATAGCTCTGTTTAATCACAGACAACATATTTCTTCAAAATTTATAATCAAATTCAATTTCCATCACTAAAATACGTCATCGAAGGAAGCATATATGACAAAAAAATGTCTAAATTGAGTACAGCCATTCCCATGTGTATCTGCTTATGGCGTTTTCTCAATTTGAATCCCCCCTTCTCTTGAAGCACATAACTTAATTTTTGCAAAGCTTCTGTTATAGTCTTTGTACTTCCTGAAAATTCATGAAATGTATTTTCTGATTCATACATATGAATATTTGATTATGATTTGTTGAATAGTTTCAATACTTCACCTTCGAAACATTTTATTTCCTTCTAAAAATATTACCATCAGGGGTATATTCAAGCCATTTATTTGAATAGGAAATAACCATTCCACATTCAATAATATCTGCCCCTGTACTCTTCTGGAATACTTTTCAGGCACGATGCTCCCATTTCAATCCTTGCTTCACATATTTATTGTTCAACTGATTTGGATAAAAATACTTCAGGGCATTAGTATCCTATTCGTTCTTAGAATATGAGAACAACTTATAGCATCTACTTCCCGTCACTCTATATTTTCTTTGTTTTGTCCATGCAGTTGAATGTTGTTGAAAATAATCTGTCCATCATCTTCTGGGAACACATTGGAAAATAGTTCCAAACAACAAGTTTTCTGTTCTCGTATTTCAACTGATGCTAAATTCATCATGCAAGCTGACTGACAGGCGTGAATGAGTATTGCTTGATTGTAGTCATTCTGATGAGATTGGGAACTTTCTAGAGACGTGCTCACTCCATCATCACATGCTTCCCGTCTACCGTGCCTGTGGAATATATAGTATAAATCAGCTGTCAGTCAAATTGGAGAACTAAACATATGCTTGGCTATAGTAGAATTGGGAAGGCTTTGACAAAAAATATTCAGTATTCCTTCCTTATCAACAGCCACACTGGTCTTTTTGACCTTATCTTTGAAACATGGCATCTCATCTACAGGTACTGGTTTGTATTTGTCCTTAGTAACAGAGAACAAACACATTCAATGTCTGTTGGAGAAATCTTTTCCAAAGATTCAACATCCTCTCTGAAAATAAAATTAGATAGAGTTCTAAAAGATGGTTGTTCAGGATAGCGATATTTTTACCCAACACATTGGACCAGAAACGCTGAAATATGCTTGCATTTGCCACTATTTCCTGCTTTACAGGAGCACAACATACTTCTAACAGTTATGGAGTTCTGAATGTTCAATGTACCCTTAATTTCATGAGGATCAGAATTGAGAGCAGTTGTGAACAGAATGCATATACTCAAATGTAATCATCATTTGCCTCTATTTGACCAGCCAAAATAAGATGGCCTACATTCAAAACATTTTCCCCTTCAACTATGCATTTAGAATTTTCAGTTCTACCCAGATACCGCTCCATCTCGGAAACACTGAAAATAAGTAGGTTTACACTTTTAGATGCACAGGTTTGATTATGAGAATTCAGTAAAAAACTCACTCACTCCACTTGAATATCTCTAACAGATATATTGTCCACAATCAAATCACATTCACACTGTTCCTTACATAAACACAATACTAAACCACTTTGAAATACAAAAATCATGAACGTCTAACCAAACTCAATATCAAATGAATTTTCATAACGACTCCCAAACAATGTAAACAATTCGCGAATGGCGCAGAGAGTAGTTCTGATTTTCGCACATCTGGCGCTACGCCCTTGATTTGAGTCGCGTATAGGGAAATAGAAAATGCAAAATTGATGGAATATGGAATTTTGAACTCGCTACATACAGTGATTCGATATTTGAATTCAAATATAACATTTTTAACATGTAAGAAAGTCTCAGTTTTTCAATGAATAACAATTGTGTCATTTTGTAGTTGATAGAGCTTCAATGTGCTCCGCGAATTTCGTGAAATTCAGAAGATTAAAAAGCCGTTTGAACTCCAAAATGTTGGAAAAGTGAATTGTAAACTCCTTCGGTAACTTAAAAACAATTGAACAGTCTGCTGAAAGTGATCTAAATGCCTAAATATCTGGCCATAGGAAAACTGCAGGCGATTGTGACCTTTGAGAACCGCCGAGTACACGAATTTCAATCGTATTGCTTCGCTAGAGTGAAAAAGTGAGATAAGAATTTCAAAACACACGAAAGTAAAAACAATTTCGTTTATAAAAAGTGAAAGGACACAAATAACCACAGCTGATTTGCTGGAAAAGTTCAATAAATGACCCCCCAATGGAAGAATCCAGCGATGGAGGTGCAGATCGCAACAAAAGTGTGGATAAATTGACCACAAAAAGCTACCATGGATCACCCAGTGACAAAAACCGTGGAAAAGACATTATTTCACCGGACCAAATCACCGAAACTGATAGAAACAGTGTGTTGGCAAAACTCACATCGGAAAACAGCGAAATCGCCAGCTGTTCAGTACTAGAAGCCGAGGAACTCCGAAAAAGATACAATTGAAGCCGAAAAACTCAAAAAAGTCAATGAATACATTCCTTAACATAGTGGAAGTGTAAAGAAGAGTGATATCAAACCTAATAAAGACACTGGAGAGCCAGGCACCGGGTCCGAGGGCGAAAAGACCGCCCGAGCCGAGGTTAGCGCTGAGTATGAAAAAACTGAAAAAAGTTCAAAAACACTGAGTGAAACGGAAAACGAGAAGAAAGTGGAGAATAGAAAGGGGGATGAGGAAAAGACGCTAAAAAACCTGTCCAGAAAAAACATTTTGTTCACCACACTTCCCAAACAACTTTGACGAAAGTGATGAAAAATCCGACCATTTTCAAAGTGAGAAAATAATGCAGAAGTAATGGTGAGTCTAACACATCAAAATATGGGGAGTGATATGGAGGATGATAAAAGGAGTAAATGAACTTTGTTCCTGACGGGGGTCTCCCGACCGCACACGATTTTTTTTCCAAATTATCCACCGGTTAGAAGGGTCACAGGTACTCACCTGTGACCTGTGATGGGCTAACCAATTCTCCAGGCCGAATTTATCCCTAGTCGCTCTCTCATAAAACATTGTTTTAGAAATGTTCATCACCGTTAGGCCACTTTTTTTGAGAAAAACGCTGAGACGTCAATTTGTCATTTTCCGAATTGATTATTTCCAAGGTTTACACCATTCCTGGATAGGCATGCACCCACTTCCTGTTGGAAGGGTGAGACTTATTTCGAATAAATTATCCATAATATTTCAGTTATGCCAGCATATGAAAAATTAGGGTTATGAAACCAAGGTACATTTGATGTGTTATGTATATTCTATTAGGGGGATATTTGATGACTTCATCTTGAAAATATCAACATGGTGAAGGCTCTTAATGAAGTATGGTATTTTTTCTTGGTTTATTCACGAATATAATATTCATGAATATCATGTATTTCAAAATAATGTGCGAGCCCTGAGTAAAAAACAGGATTGTCAGGTATTGCAGTCGGATATAAAGAATTATGCAAAACCTGCAATACCTGACAATCCAGTTTTTCATTCCTTAACCAGCCAGTCGAACTAACCTTCTACCTTAGCGACTGTCATTTTCTCAACTAATAGATATCATTTGCCCTCAACATGATCAGTAAACATAGCCACCAATTTCCCAATTCTACAGCTTCCTGAAACTGCCATAATTAAAACTACCTTTTCTAGTGAACATAACTATATTCAACTGAATGGTTTTTCAGAAATGCCTTCACGTGGTGAAATCTTCCAAAATTAATGAACCTCAATAATAAAATCGATAAAATAAGCAATACTTTTAAAATTGAATATCAAAAACCTACTTGCTTATGTTCATATTTTCCTTGAGGGAAAACATATTCTCGAATTGCGAGGACAGGACACAACCATAATAACGAAAACTCAACATTCTTTCATCTTTTAGGTATGTAGGACATAATATCCGTGTCATTTACCCCCTTTGCTTTCTATATGTCACGTCATCGTAAAAATGCATATAGTCCTTCTGATACACTGACTCAGGTATTACCTTGCTCAAATTCGCAACGAACGAAATGCTCCTCCACGAAATCTAATACATCCATTTTCAACTTTTTTCAACACTTATGAAACTTCCAAATCCATGACAACCCCAATAAAGATGCTTGATGTTAGATTCATTGGATGAAACGCATCTCAAGAAGAAGGTGAAGAACGAGAACAACTAAACGGAAACTCTATGTAATAATGTTTGTGACCGTCTGCATTTACCGACGATTGTTTCACATAGTTAAATATAATTTTGCATAGTAATGGTGCTTACTCATCTATGTGATCAACTAGACTTCAGTTATCCATCTCAATATTTTGGAAGCCCAAAGTTATTTCAAATATTTTTTATTTTAGGTCGGTAATGTTATTTGAAAAATTCATTTACTTTTTCAATATTTTTGCTAGCATCAAATGCATCATAGCAAAAATTATGAGTAGAAATATACAGAAAATATACAAAATTGATTATTGAGGCACTAGTTAAACCTTCACTAAAAACCTTCATTTTGAAGGCTTCAACTGAAATAGGCATTGAATTGTCCCACTCGTTACCTGTCAAAGGATCCTAACTATATTTCATTTCACACACTTCTACCACCCTCTGACCTCAAAGAAATAGTCGACATTAGTAATAATTTCAATCGTTGGATTTGCGAGAATTCGGTCGAAATGTTGAAGAAAACCAATTTTTAAATTGTCGACGTTTTGAAACTTTATTGTTTCATTCTCAAGACTCTGAAGTACGAAAACAAGAACATACAATTAAAATGAGATTCTAGAATGTGTTTTTTTTTGTAAAAACAGAATAAATTAAGTAAAATTACATGGTTAAAAATAATCAATCTTTAAAAACACTTCGAACACATTACAGAAAACAACAATGATGAGTACTTACATTTAGGATGGCTTTCCGAGTTTAAAAAGTGTGAAATAAATAATTTCGACATAAAATATAAATAGATACTCAAGTTCCTGAAATACGTCAACACAGACATGAAGCAAAGGAACAACTGAACGGTCGGTGAATCATGTTTTTATAATGTAAAAAAGGCTCATGAAAGAAATGAGTATTGGAATCGGAAAAAGGCGTTCAATGAAGATCTAGGATTCATGTCTGGTCTTTTCTATTAGATTGAAATATAAAGTGTGTAGGTTTTCAATATCGGACCATTTGGTAACACATTTTTTTCCATGTTTCGTTATTTCGATCATTTCGTTCAAGAGTCTTTTTTTTAAATCGTCTGTTGTCCTATAATACTGGCTGAATTGAAGTCGAGAGTATGAAGTGATGATTTACAGTGCTCTGCAAGGCTAGTGGTGTTCTTGATAGTTTCAAGCGGGTTGTGTATATTTTAACAATCCCTCATGTGTTCAGTCAGCCTCTGCTTTAGGTAACTCCCCGTTTGTCCTATATACACCTTCTCACACTCAGCACATGGTATTTTATGGATAATATTAGATTTTAGTTCTTTTGGTGTTTTAGTTTTGAGTTTCGAAAGAAAAAATGTTTTTTGACTGTGTTTTCACATTTTATGCTGACTTTAAGATTTTCATTTCCTTAAACCTTGCAAAGTTGAGGTGTTAGATCTGCCACGTGCGGTAATTTGCGATATTTGATGTTCAATGGTATCTTTCATTTCTGTGTATTTGTTCTGTCAGAACATACTAATTTTTTAATCAAGGATTCAGGGTAGCAGTTCTTAAGTAGCATCGTTTCAATGAGTTCAAGGTTGTAGTTTTTAAAATTATCATATGCTAAGTGTGTAGCTCGGTGTTTAAGATAAGTGATGGTGTTTATTTTTTGTGTCATAGGATGAACGGAGTGGTAGTTAATAAATCTTTCAGAGTATGATGGCTTATGGTACCAATCAGTTATAATTGTATTGTTCAGCCTAATCAGTGAGACATCCAGAAAAGCGATCCTTTAATTTTTTTCTATATCTACTGTGAACTGAAGTCTGGGGTGATAATTGTTGAATGTTGTTAGTATACTGTCGACGTTTTCTTTTTGTATACATAAAACTATATCATCGACGTATCTTTTGAAAAAGACGATAGGAAATTCACATTGAGCTAGACATTTGTTCTGTAAGTCGGACATAACAATATCCGAGTAAATTTGTGATAAACAATTTCCCATTCCTAGGCCAAAAATCTGTTTATAAAAGACTTCATCAAAATTGAAATAGCTGTTGCTCGTCACGATCTGGAACAATGCAATGAATTCCTCTAACAGAATAGTGGTGTGTGGTTTGATCAGATGCCATTTTTCATTTATGAGACTAACTACCAGATCTATTGGTATGTTTGTGAATAGGGAAACTACATCCATTGATATTAGAATGAAGTCATCTGGTACGATAACATCCTTCATCTGATCGACAAGTTCAAATGAATTCTTAACGTAATAATAATCTTTTATGAATGTATGTTTCAGGAGGTCATCTAAAAATTTACTTAATTTATATGTAGGTGATCCAATAGAACTAATAATCGGGCGTAATGGAATATTTTCTTTGTGTACCTTTGGTAAAAAATACATCTTCGGAAACACTCCATTAGAGCACTTTAGGTTATCACCACTTTTTTTGTCTAGGTATTTATTATGAACTAATTTTTTTATGAGTTTGTTGTTTTTATTTTGAATTTGTTCAGTCGGATCTTTATTTAGTGTGACGTAGGTCAACATATTTATAGCGATTGGGCTTTTAATTGTTTATTCATAGCTACAGTTATATTTCCTTTGTCCTTTATTATTATGTCCGGCTTATTTTTCAGGAATGTATTTGTTTTTTTGAACATGTTTATCAGGTTTTTTTTTTTTGAGCTGTGAGCTATTAGAGGAATTTCTCTTGTTTAGAAAATTTGTGATGACATTTATAGTTGAATTTCTTTTTATTATTTGTTCGTTCTCGTCTTCTATGTTTCCTATAATATATTCTAGATCTATCAAAATCTGTTGTACTGGGACATTATCTGCTGTGTGTGGTTGGTTAAATTTATCTCCTAGACTCAACATAATTGTGACATTATCAGGAAAATCGTTGTAAGTCAAATTTACAAACCATTTTTCATCAGTATTAATCGAAAAAACCTGTAATTTTTGCTGATTAACAAGATTTTCAAGTTTCCTTCTCTGTTTGTTTTTTATTTGTGAATTAGTAGTGTTGTATTTGATTTTTTGGTTACATTCAAATGTTTCAAATATAGTTTCTGGCAAAATATTTTCTAAAAAACCTGATAAACATATTTAAAAAAACAAATACATTCCTGAAAAATAAGCCGGACATAATAATAACGAAAGCAGACAAAGGAAATATAACTGTAGCTATGAATAAACAAGATTACTCAATAAAAGCCCCATCGCTACTAAATGATGATTCGACCTACGTCATACTAAATAAAGATCCGACTAAAAATTCAAAATAAAAACAACAACCTCATTGAAAAATTAGTTGATAATAAATACCTAGACAAAAAAAGGGTGATAACCTAAAGTCCTAATGGAGTGTTTCCTGAAGATGTATTTTTACCAAAGGTACACAAAAAAAAATATACCATTACGCCCGATTGTTAGTTCATTGATCACCACATATAAATTAAGTAAATTTTAGATGCTCCTGAAACATGCATTCATGAAAGATTATTATTACATTAAGAATTCATTTTGAACTTGTCGATCAGATGAAGGATGTTATCGTACCAGATGACTTCATTCTAATATCAATGGATGTAGTTTCCCTATTCACAAACATACCAATAGATCTTGTAGTTAGTCTCATAAATGAAAAATGGCATCTAATCAAACCACACACCACTATTCCGTTAGAGGAATTCATTGCATTGTTCCAGATCGTGACGAACAACAACTATTTCAATATTGATGAAGTCTTTTATAAACAGATTTTTGGCCTAGGAGTGAGAAATTGTTCATCACCAATTTGCTCAGATATTGTTATGTCCGACTTACAGAACAAATGTCCAGCTTCTATCGTCGTTTTCAAAAGATACGTCGATGATATAGTTTTATGTATACAAAAAGAAAACGTCGACAGTATACTAACAACATTCAACAATTACCACCCCAGACTTCAGTTCACAGTAGAAATAGAAAAAAATTATAGGATCGCTTTCTGGATGTCTTACTGATTAGGCTAAACAATACAATTATAACTGATTGGTACCATAAGCCATCATACTATGAAAGATTTATTAACTACCACCTGTTCATCCTATGACACAAAAAATAAACACCATCACTGATCTTAAACACAGAGCTACACACTTAGCACATGACAATTTTAAAAACTACAACCTTGAACTTATTGAAACGATACTACTTACCAGAACTGCTACCCTGAATCCTTGATTAAAAATCAGTGTATTCTGACAGAACAAATACACAGAAAGAAAAGATACCATTGAACATCAAATATTGCAAATTACTGCACGTGGCATGTCTAAACCTCAAATTTGCAAGGTGTTAGAAAATGAAAATCTTAAAGTCAGTATGAAACGTGAAAACACAGTCAAAAAACATTTGTTCACGAAACTCAAAACTAAAACACCACAAGAACTAAAATCTAAAATTATCTATAGAATACCATGCTGAGTGTGGAAGGTGTATATAGGACAAACGGGGAGGTATCTAAAGAGAGGCCGATCTGGCCATGAGGGATTGTAAAAATATACAAACCCGTTAAACTATCAAAACCTCACTAGCTCCTGCAGAGCACTGTAAATCATCACTTCATACCTTTCGACTTCTATTCAGCCAGTATTAAAGGACAACAGACGATAAAAAAAAAGACTCCTGAACGAAATAACAAAACATGGAACAAAATGTGTTAACAAAAGGTCCGACCCGCTTGAAACTATCAAAAACCCCACAAGCCTTGCAGAGAGAGCACTGTAAATCATCACTTCATACTTTCGACTCCAATTCAGCCAGTATTATAGGACAACAGACGATTAAAAAAAAAGACTCTTGAACGAAATGATCGAAATAACAAAACATGGAACAAAATGTGTTAACAAAAGGTCCGATATTGAAAACCTACACACTTCATGTTTCAATCTAATAGAAACGACCAAACATTAATCCTAGATCTTTATTGAACGGCTTTTTTCGATTCCAAACTCCCTTTCTTTTCATGGGCCTTTTACATTTAAAACATGATTCACCGACAGTTCAGTTGTTCCTTTGTTTATGTCGTGTTGACGTATTTGGGTAAATTTGAGTATCTATTTATATTTTATGTCGAAATTATTTATTTTACACTTTTAAACTCGGAAAGCCATCCCAAATGTAAGTTTCTCACATTTTGTTTCTAATGTGTTCAAAGCCAAATATTGTTTTTTTCAACGATGTAATTTTACTAATTCATTGTGTTTTACCAAAAAAAAAACATTCTAGAATCTCATTTTGATTTATGTTCTTGTTTTGTACCCTCAGAGTCTTGAGAATGAAACAATAAAGTTTCGAAACGTCGACAATTTAAAAATTGGTTTTTTCAACATTTCGACCGAATTCGCAAACCAACGATTGAAATCATATTCAACGGTCGCCATTCATCCAACTTTATATTAGTAATAATGTTGAGAACAACCCAGACTATGATAAAATCAGAGCAGAGAAATTTGAAACTTTAAGACTCAAACCTATCAGAAACTTTGATATACATATTGATCAAATGTATGGATAATGGTATATAGTCAATATATTCAAAACAGTGTTATCACCCTTCTTTCGAAAGGTGGCAGAATACACTGGAAGTAACAATCAAAAAATCTATTGTACCAAATTTTATACATATGAAAGAGACATTTGAATCACACGCTAGACATTACCTTCTTCGTGAACAAATATGTCTATTTTATAAATCCATAGTCTGCGATGTTATTTCTCAGCTTAATGTTTAAACACCGGAACATAATTATTTCAATTTGAGAAGTGGGGATTTTAGACGATTTACTCTTTTCGCCGGGATCATGATGGGTTCCCGAGCAAATAAGGTATTATTGGGGATTATTCTGTCCGTCCCCTTGAACTATTGGATGCAGTCGCAGATCGCACAATGATAACCTATCCAACAACATCCTGGAATCCTTTTCAATGCACTCTTCTCTCAAAGCCTTCCTGAATCGATTTTATATGCATTGACTCTTTTCAGACTTTACAAATATACTGACCTCGTTTCTGACGCAGGTAGAATATTGTAAAGAATCAGTAGCGTGTATGTGGATTTTATTGAAAAATAGATGATAATCAACTAGAATTTCTATCCATCTCATCACCCGAGTTGGGTATCCATTTACTAATATTCAAGACATGTGGGCTTTGTATTCATATTTCTTGTATCAACAAAAATGTTTGAATCTTGGCATGTGTTAACATTTTGCCTCATATTGTTCGTTATACACTAGAGATCAATTTAGTCCTCTATTCATCTTATATATTATCAACTCTACCAGATGTCATCCAGTTTTCAGACTGCTATTCATTTGCAGATGCTCTTTGAATATTGAAACACATTCTGGATTCAAAACGCATGACGAAGAAAGGAAGAAATGGCATAAGCATTATTTATTGACACACTGATTAATGGAGAAAACATATATTCCGCAATATTGAAAGAAGTTCATAGTTTGTTGCCATTCATACAGTGTCCGCCAAAAAACTTGAAACCATATGGGATTTTTTTTAATAGTTTCTCCGAAAATTTCATTCCTAAAAGTTGGTGCATTCAATTTGACTGAATACGCGCATATCCGTGACGTGCGGTTAAGCGGGAAATGGGTCGATAATCTAAATTCACTATTGAGTAAAGTGACATACCATGGAAAATTTTATTCGAAAAAATTGTTTGAATTAACACCCTGACTGCGTTAGGAAATTGGCTGACTTGTCGTTAATTGCGAAACATATCCCTGGGGATATGTTAACCATAATGTTCATGTGGATACATATCCCCGGGGATATGTATGTAATATTAATATCGCGCCACTTCAAAGTTGAATAGTCTATCGAATGATGATTTCGATTTACATCTGAAAGAGAATAGTTGAGACTATGCTGTTCTTGATCCAGGACATGTCTCTGGAGACTAGAACTTCAGATTCTTGGAAGAAATCTAATCAAGTGATAAAAACAATTTATTGAATTTCAACTGAAACAAATATTATATAACAACCTTGAAAAATGAATGCAATCATATTGTCTATCAGCATTTTATGTCACAATTATCATGAAAAAAAAGTTATATCTTCATTCACCTCGATGGTCCCGAAGTATCCACAAGGACTGATTCCCGATAACTTTCCGCCGCTAATTCTAGAATACGTGCGGAGCGCCTCATTTTATTGAAAGACTGAAATTATTCCGTTTTCAGTACATATCCCCGAGGATATGTACTACATGCTACACAGTCTACATGCTACACAGTAAAAGATTCCAGAAAGAATTTGCAGCAAAAAGCTTTTCGTAACATATAAATACGTTGAAATATAACTTTTCTGTTGCTGCTGCAAAAAACATTTTTTCACGAAACTCAAAACTAAAACACCACAAGAACTAAAATCTAATATTATCTATAGAATACCATGTGCTGAGTGTGGGAAGGTGTATATAGGACAAACGGGGAGGTATCTAAAGCAGAGGCCGACTGAACACATGAGGGATTGTAAAAATATACACAACCCGCTTAAAACTATCAAAAACCTCACTAGCCTTGCAGAGCACTGTAAATCATCACTTCATACTTTCGACTTCTATTCAGCCAGTATTAAAGGACAACAGACGATAAAAAAAAAGACTCCAAAACAAAATAACATAGAATGGAATGAAATAAAAAAGGCCCCCTTAAAAAAAAGAAATAACAAAACATGGAACAAAATGTGTTAACAAAAGGTCCGATATTGAAAACCTACACACTTCATGTTTCAATCTAATAGAAACGACCAAACATTAATCCTAGATCTTTATTGAACGGCTTTTTTCGATTCCAATACTCATTTCTTTCATGGGCCTTTTTTACATTATAAAAACATGATTCACCGACAGTTCAGTTGTTCCTTTGCTTCATGTCTGTGTTGACGTATTTCAGGTACTTGAGTATCTATTTATATTTTATGTCGAAATTATTTATTTTACACTTTTTAAACTCGGAAAGCCATCCTAAATGTAAGTACTCATCATTGTTGTTTTCTTTAATGTGTTCGAAGTGTTTTCAAATATTGTTTTTTTTTCAACGATGTAATTTTACTCAATTCATTGTGTTTTTACCAAAAAAAAAACACATTCTAGAATCTCATTTTGATTGTATGTTCTTGTTTTTGTACTTCAGAGTCTTGAGAATGAAACAATAAAGTTTCGAAACGTCGACAATTTAAAAATTGGTTTTTTTCAACATTTCGACCGAATTCCCGCAAATCCAACGATTGAAATCATATTCAACGGTCGCCATTCATCCAACTATATTAGTAATAATGTTGAGAACAACCCATGACTATGATAAAATCAGAGCAGAGAAATTTGAAACTTTAAGACTCAATACCTATCAGAAACTTTGATATACATATTGATCAAATGTATGGATAATGGTATATAGTCACATATATTCAAAAACAGTGTTATCACACCTTCTTTCGAAAAGGTGGCAGAATACACTGGAGAGTAACAATCACAAAAAAATCTACGTTGTACCAAATTTTATACATATCGAAAAGAGACATTTGAATCACACGCTAGACATTACCTTCTTCGTGAACAAATATGTCTATTTTATAAATCCATAGTCTGCGATGTTATTTCTCAGCTTAATGTTTAAACACCGGAACATAATTATTTCAATTTGAGAAGTGGGGATTTTAGACGATTTACTCTTCGCCGGGATCATGATGGGTTCCCGAGCAAATAAGGTATTATTGGGGATTATTCTGTCCGTCCCCTTGAACTATTGGATGCAGTCGCAGATCGCATCATCGATAACCTATCCAACAACATCCTGGAATCCTTTTCAATGCACTCTTCTCTCAAAGCCTTCCTGAATCGATTTTATATGCATTGACTCTTTTCAGACTTACAAATATACTGACCTCGTTTCTGACGCAGGTAGAGAGTATTGTAAAGAATCAGTAGCGTGTATGTGGATTTTTATTGAAAAATAGATGATAATCAACTAGAATTTCTATCCATCTCATCACCCGAGTTGGAGTATCCATTTACTAATATTCAAGACATGTGGGGCTTTGTATTCATATTTCTTGTATCAACAAAAATGTTTGAATCTTGGCATGTGTTAACATTTTGCCTCATATTGTTCGTTATACCTCAGAGATCAATTTGAGTCCTCTATTCATCTTATATATTATCAACTCTACCAGATGTCATCCAGTTTTCAGACTGCTATTCATTTGCAGATGCTCTTTGAATATTGAAACACATTCTGGATTCAAAACGCATGACGAAGAAAGGAGAGAAATGGCATAAGCATTATTTATTGACACACTGATTAATGGAGAAAACATATATTCCGCAATATTGAAAGAAGTTCATAAGTTGTTGCCATCATACAGTGTCCGCCAAAAACTTGAAACCATATGGGATTTTTTTTTATTAATAGTTTCTCCGAAAATTTCATTCCCTATAAAAGTTGGTGCATTCAATTTGACTGAATACGCGCATATCCGTGACGTGCGGTTAAGCGGAAATGGGTCGATAATCTAAATTCACTATTGAGTAAAGTGACATTACCATGGAAAATTTTATTCGAAAAAGTTGTTTGCAATTAACACCCTGACTGCGTTAGGGAAATTGGCTGACTTGTCGTTAACTGCGAAACATATCCCTGGGGATATGTTAACCGTATGTGTTCATGTGCGATACATATCCCCGGGGATATGTATGTAATATATAATATCGCGCCACTTCAAAGTTGAATAGTCTATCGAATGATGATTTCGATGTCTACATCTGAAAGAGAATAGTTGAGACTATGCTGTTCTGATCCAGGACATGTCTCTGGAGACTAGAACTTCAGATTCTTGGAAGAAATCTAATCAAGTGATAAAAAACAATTTATTGAATTTCAACTGAAACAAATATTATATAACAACCTTGAAAAATGAATGCAATCATATTGTCTATCAGCATATATGTCACAATTATCATGCGAAAAAAAAAGTTATATCTTCATTCACTCTCGATGGTCCCGAAGTATCCACAAGGACTGATTCCCGATAACTTTCCGCCGCTAATTCTAGAATACGTGCGGAGCGCCTCATTTTTATTGAAAGACTGAAATTATTCCGTTTTGTCGCTTGGACTCACATATGATATCTACAAGGTCTAGCCTGTCTCCACAGGACCCCAGGGATATGTATCGCACATGATTAAAACAGTATTATTTGTTTTCAGTACATATCCCCGAGGATATGTACTACATGCTACACAGTAAAAGATTCCAGAAAGAATTTGCAGCAAAAAGCTTTTCGTAACATATAAATACGTTGAAATATAACTTTTCTGTTGCTTTCACACACTAGTGAATTTTTTGTCAAATTGGTCCCGTCATTTCTGGAAAGGAGCTTACATATCCCCGGGGGTATGTAACGCAGTGAAGGTGTCAAGAGATATTCCCAGTTATCCAGTTCAGTCTACCAATTACTTATTTCAATAACTGCTTAATGAGTTGATTTATCCATGAGGCCAACTCATTAAGCAATTATTGAAATAACTAATTGGTAGACCAAACTGAATAACTGGGAATATCTTTCAATTGCAAACAACTTTTTTCAATAAAATGTCTCGATATTTTCCATTGTAATGTCACTTTACTCTATGGTGAATTTAGAATAATAGCCGATTCCCGCTTAACCGCACGTCACTGATAATAACGGCTATGCGCGTATTCAGTCAAATTGATTGCACCAACTTTGATAAAAAATGAAAATTTCTGAGAAGTTATTAATAAAGAAAAATCCCGTATGGTTCCAAGTTTTTAGCGGACACTGTATAATTATGGAAATATTCTACACACCAATCTCTGAAATATGTCAATAGAAAAAATTGATATATTTATTAATACGGTATACGATTAATATGTATGAAACAAAGATATATATTCACTGTATGTTGATGAAACTATAAGAAATACGCATATTGTTATGAAGTTATCTATAATTGGGATGATATCTGCAATTTCTGGCAAAAAAATCTTTTATAACTGGATTTACTATTTTGGGGATTTACACCATCAACAAAATTAAAATTAATGAATAATATTCTCATTCCACAAACCATTGCATACCTAACTTATTGGAATAGGATATTTTTCAGTTTAAAAATGTCAAGTTGGTACTTTTGAATTCTGTTTCATGAAATATATGTTCCGTAAAAAGACAGTTGTCAAAACAAGAGTTCAGTTGTTAATCGCCATTATTGTTGAAAATTCGAAATTTATTTATCTACTGCATTTATATAAGTTACTTGAAACTTGCTGAATGAAAACACGTTTATATCCGTTACTCAGTGCACCTCGATGGCATGGCCTCAATAGGTTATGGGCCCAGATCACAAGAGAGTTGAAAGTAAAGGCACTGAAAGTTTGTGAGTCCAAGCGTCAGTTCATTCGAGATTCTCTGCACTTGCACGAGAGCCATGGGAGATAAAATCGATGTACCGTCAGTGGCGAAGTTTGATGGTAAAAACTATCATCAATGGAAATTTCAAATCAAATGTGCACTAAAAGCAAAATGATTGTATGGCCTGGCAGATGGTACAGTAACCCAGCCCTCTTTAAATCAGGCACAAGAAGCAGAAGCTTGGTGTAAGAAAGATGCACAAGCAATGTTTCTGCTAACAACAGCAATGGATTCAGGACAGATCACCCTTATTGAGAACTGCATCTCGTCAAAGGACATGGTCGATAAGTTAGATTCAATCTATGTACAAAAATCAGAGGTGAACAAGATGTTGGTGCATGAAAAATTTCACCAATATAAAATGGACTCCAGTGATTCGATTGCACAACATGTATCAAAAGTAAAAAATCTTGCTCGAGAGATCGAAGAATCGGGAGATAAAATCAGTGATGCTGCGATAAACACAAACATTTTAAGCACACTACCCTTGAAATATAGAAATGTGCGTCAGGCTTGGCTTTCTTTAGATGAATCCAAATAAACCATCAAAAACTTGACAGCTAGGCTTTTGGATGGAGAGAGAAGTCTCACATCAATTGAGGAAGGAGAAACTGCACTAGCTGCAATATCCTTAAAAGGAAAGTTTGTTGAGAAGAATGAGACACACAAATACAAAAATAATAACAAGATATCTAGATTTCCTTTCAATTGTTACAATTGTCAAAAGAAAGGTCATATGGCAGAGGATTGTAGGGCTCCAAAGAAAAATGAAGAAGGTCAAATACACAGAAAAGAAACTAGGGAGACTGCTTCCATCGTAGGAAGTGAAATTACGTCCGAAGAAGCCTGGATTATGGATAGCGGTGCAAGTGCCCATATGTGCTTTAAAAGAGATTACTTCTGGGTATTTGATGAACTGGATTCCCCATCGAATGTTATTTTAGGAAACAACAAATCATTGCCAGTGAAAGGAAAAGGAGTTGTGAAAATAAAAAAACTGATAAAAGGACATTGGTATGATTCGACAATAAATGAAGTTCTTTTTGTGCCTGAATTAAAGAAAAATCTTCTGTCTGAGGGTGTACTAACCAATAATGGAATGAAAATCATAAAAGAAGAAAAAGAAACCAAAGTGTATCATCAAAATGAACTAGTAGCCAGTGGTGTTTGTGAAGAAAATAATCTGTATAAAATGCAGTTTAAGACAGTCACTCAGAATGTGAATATCGTGTCAGAAGATGCCAAAAACACTTTGAGAAATTGGCATTACGGACTTGGACATGTAAATGTGAAAGTCTTGAAGGAAATGGTGTCAAAAGGGTTAGTTTCAGGAGTGAATTTTGAAAACTCTGATAATTTTCAGTGTGAAGACTGTCTCTTGGGTAAACAACATCAGCTTTCATACAAAAAGAGTGTTCGTTAAGCTATAAATAAACCCGGTGACTTGATCTATAGCGATGTTTGTGGTCCAATGTCAACATCATCTGTTCCTGGGACTCGCTACTTTGTTTTATTCAAAGACAGTTACTCATCATACCTGCTAGCTTATTTTATTGAGCATAAAAGTGATGTTCTAGACTGCTTTATAAACTTCAACAACAAAGTGAGAACAAAATTCGGACATTCAGTTAGAATTTTGCATGTTGACAATGGTACAGAATATACAAACTGGGATTTCAAGAGATACTTGTACAAAGAAGGCATTGAACTGGAGCTAACTGCTCCCTACACTCCCCAACAAAATGGTCGAATTGAAAGGGAGAATAGAACTATCATGGAAAGTGCAAGATCAATGATGTGTGCTGCTAAATCACCACAGTACTTATGGGCTGAAGCAATAAACAGTGCCATCTATATTTTGAACCGAGCTCCTAGTAGTCAAACACCAAATTCAACCCCATTCGAAATGTGGACTGGCAACAAAGCAGACCTTGGTCATATGAAAACTTTTGGTTGTGCAGCATATGTCCTGATTCCACGTCAAAAGCGTTCAAAATTGGACCCAAGAAGTAAGAAACTAGTGTTCGTTGGTTGCGACAAAAACTCTACCAATTACAGACTTTTTGATCCCAACACAAGAAAAGTGACAATTTCACGAAATGTGATGTTTTTAGAAAATGGATTTCGAATGCTTGTATCTGCAATCGTCTTCAGGTGAATACTGTATTCACCTGAAGACGATTGCAGATACAAGCCTTCGAAACGTCGTGAAAACCTTTCAAATACATTGAGACGATGGACGTCCAAAACGATAGTAATCAAGTTACCACATCGTCTACAACCTTCAAACAACACTTCATATATTTGCAGTGCAATTAAATTGTTAGTGAAATATGCATGCATCATTAATATATTGCATGCGCCAGACGTTTTTCGTTTTGAATCTTAACACCAATTCCACACCTATTGAAAATTCACAATCACATATTTTCTGGACAATCTCTATGGGGTTAGGAATCTGTATGGAGATATAAATCTGTATAGAGCTATTTTTATACTTTCAAGTCCGTTTATAAACGTGGTAAATTGAAAAAAAATATTTAAATGGATATTTTTTACTTTTAAGTTCGTTTTATAAACGTGGTTCGAAAAAAATATCTAAATAATTATTTATTTCATTCAACTCTGTGTCGTTCATTGTCCCCATTGAATTTTACCTTCTGGGTATCCGGATTTTTTGGGGGTGTTCTTCCGTTCCATTTTCAAGTTTTTTATATGCTCGTTCCTCTTGCCCATTCTCGAAAGCTTCACATTTTTCTTCGTCTTTCCTTTTCTTTACGACTATCGTATTGTACATTTTTTTTATATTGGTTATTAATTGATGAATGAAGATGATTCCAAGATACCGTGGATCCTTACTCATTATTCAACGGCACTCGACCAATCACAGATTCAGAATTTTCAGGATCCACGGGAACGGAGAGGTTTAGACTGATGACAAAACATTAAATCTACCAAACAGATTTATCAAGAAAGCTTTGCTTCATTCGACGTGTCACGGCTTGGCTTCTGCGAATATCGAATTGACTGTATTCTTAGTTTTAACTTTGATCTGTCACGATCAAAATATAAAATTAATAATTGTGATTGGGGAAGCAGTGATAGTGAGAAAACTAAGATCTGTACACCAGCGGATTCATTGGAAACGGTGAAAACAGCAACTCATTGCCGAAAAAATCAAAAAAGCAATATTTGAAGGCATACGCAGAGTTCATGAATTGGCGAAACTTGAACCAGGCACATTCATTCTCGGAAAATGTCCCTCCTGCTTATTTTACGAAACTCTCTGAGAAATATAGGTCATCATCGTTGTGGAAAATATATCATTCCATCAAATAGATCTGAAATTCAAAATGAATGAATGAATCTATTATTTTCATAAATAATATTTAGATTGCATTAAAACTCTGACTTTCGTATAGTCGTAGAAGAAGTTAAGTCTTCTACTCGCGTATAATGATGGCTATTTTTCTCTCGGATAATTCCGAAACTCGTCTACGGCTCGTTTATCGTTCATCGTTCATCCTCGAGAATAATAGCTATTATTATACGCTCGTTGAAGAATATACTATTTTGATTTCCATGGTGACTGGATTTTTCGGCTAGTTTGGATTGTTTATTACCCATGTTTGGATTTTCATCTGATTTTTGTGATTTTTCAGATTTTTTTTATTTTTCTAGACCTCCATTTTTGATATATTCCTCTTTCTTTTTGGATCTTTATCTATTATATCAGATATTCCGATCTTAGCTGCTATGCCTTCAATTTAAATATTTCATTATTCTACATCATGAACACTCTGACAAAATATGTTGGTGGCAAGATCTCTGATAAAAATATTGCTGAGGCTAACTCGTCCCCGATACTCGGTTATTTTTTGTTTTGTTGCTGAGGAAATCGTACATTAGCCTTCTCTATAAACGCTCTGACGAAATGTAGTGGTGGCAGGATCTTTAAGGAAAATATTGCCGTGGCCAGCCCCCCCCGACATGGGTAATATTTTTATCTCGATGGATTCCTCCATTATTTTTCATCACGAATGCTCGACAAAATATTGTGGTGGCATGAACTGCTATGAAAATAATGCTGAGGCCCAACCTCCCCCGACTCTCGGTCATTTTTTCTGCATTAGTCCCCTTCATGAACGCAGTATTTTGACAAGTGTGGCATACAGGAATTCTTTTTCCGGATAAGGGTTTTCTGATGGTGTTACCTCATTCCTCTTTCCATTCTCCACATTTTGTATGGTTGTACTCACCAGTTTGTTTTCACTATATTTTCCACTTTGCGTTTTTTCGTTTGTTTTTGCGTTAACCTCGACGAGGGCGGATTTCTCATCTTCTTTAGTGTCTGTATCAGGTTTAGTAATGTTAGTATTCGTTACATCGATCAGTTTTTCACTCTGAACATGTTTGAAAATGTAGAAATTCGCTCTTTCTGCCTCATCTGGGGAGAAGTTATATACAATTTCGCAGATTCGCGCAGTTTTTCAGCTTCTGCAACTGTGCAACTAGAAATTGTTCATTGCACACTTAGTGAGTAAACTGTTCTTATCTATTTTACTTGTCTTCCTACGTTTTTGAACGTTTTTTTTTGTTTTGTTTTCACTTTTGTCTTACACTTACACTTGCTGAATTAGCCGTGGTTTTTGGGTCTTTCCACTGTTCTAAATGGGAATAATTGTTACTTTTACAGATTTTTTTTATTTTCCAACCTCACTTTCTCCTTCGCGCGATGCTGTGAGGTCGAGAATCGCAATAGGGTTTACTTTCGTGGAGCACACTCTAGATCGATGAACAACGTCCATTCGTCTCCGGTATGGAGAGATTGTGTGATCCTAACCTCACTTCTTGTGGTCCGGGAAAAAGAACAAAAAGACAGACAAGAAAATGAATTGATATTGTATTATCATCCAGTTCCGAGCTATTTCCAAAGTTTCAAGTCTCTAGCTCATCCTGAAGTTAGTTTGAAATCGATTGCAAGATCTGTACCAGACAGACAAGAAAGCTAGTTCATATAAACGTGGTGAAATAACATAAAACATACTTCCGTTATTTGAAGTCGTAGACATATAATGAGCCTTTTTCCACAAGTACGAAAAATTCCCCACCAGCAGCACAAGTAGTGCGGTAGGGACAAACATTACCTAACTCACATTAAAATTCATATAAAAATAAACATCAAAGACGAACGTTCCAGGAGCCAAATTGAAATTTGCAAATGTGAAGGATAATAATGTAGCAACATTAAAACGGTGTCTTTCTTGTCGAAATCTTAAAATTTCCGGAAAAATAATTAATTAATTGACAGGTCAGTACGCAAGGTTCAGTTATTTGGTCGCGGTACTTTTGAACTCTGATATCAGACGTTTAAAATAATAAAAAAAAATTGAATTGATTTCAAAATGAAAAATTAGTCAAATGTGTTTGGTAATTAAGATAAATTCAATGCATTACAGTGAATATGATTCAGTAATCAATAGAGAGGTTATACAGTATCGGAAACAATTTATCTGGGGTATAGACAGAAATCTACACGAGCAACAAGGAACGCAATGATATGATAATACCACATAAACAAGAGAGACGCACTGTTGTGTGCCCCTCCTGTTACCCTACCCGACACATTTACTGACCACGTGGCAATGCGACACAGCGCACAGCGACTCGTGGTGCCGTGGTGCCGTGGTTGCAAAAAGGAAAGACCGTGACAATTATTACCTTTTGAAACATGCCGCCTATTTACACAACCGCAGAGAAAGGATAGATCGTTAAGTGGTACTTTGGGGGTAATTCTGTACAAGATACTAGAAATTCATTCATAGTGGCTTTTGCAGATAGACCTGTACCTACGGAAGCGACTGTCCTTTCAATTTATAATAAATTTCAGAATTCTGGGTGTGTGGCAGCACATTGCAAAAAATGTTGTCCCATAAATCCACCACCGCATCCTAGAAAAATACCCGAGGAATGGGAAATAAGAGAAACACAAGTGTGTGCAGTGGCAGAAACGACACCTTGTTCGAGTAGACAGATCGCCGACGAAGTGAATTTGAATGAAAGAACTGTTAGGAATATTTTGAAGAGAAACGGTTATCATTGTTTCAAAGTCAAGACCACACAAGAACTTTTGCCTGGAGACCATTTCAGACGTATGGAGTTTTGGAAAACGATGGTCGAAAAATGCAATAGGGCATTCCGTGTAAATGATGACTTTCTAAAAAAGGTGTTATTTACCGATGAATCGTCCTTCTCAATTTATCGAAAACACAACCCATCCGTAGTACGTTATTGGTCTAGTAAAAATAAATATTTGAGTATTGCTGTAAGGACACAGTACCCAAGAAAATTAAATGTGTGGACGGGTCTTTCAGGTGATCACGTCATAGGCCCATTTTTTATTGAAAGGAATTTAAATGAAGCAAAATATTTGCAACTTTTGCAAAATCAAATTATTCCTGCAGTTCGCGCTTTTCCGATTGACTTTAACGACGTGTGGTTTCAACAAGATGGTTGTCCCGCCCACAATGCAGGCACGGTGGTTACATTTTTGAATCAATTATTTCCCGATCGGTTTATTTGTACGTGAGGTACAATCAACTGGCCACCTCGATCACCAGATGTAGCACCTCTCGATTCTTATTTCTGGGGCATGCTAAAATCGGAGGTATATCGTCATGAGTTCGAACGTGCCACCAATTTAGATGAACTGAGGGCAAACAATATTCAGTTGTGTGCTCAGGTGACACGAGTTACCCTTGCGGCTACCAGATACAATAGATTCGGCTATTGTTTGGCCCAAAATGGCGGTTTGTTCAAACATTTAATAGAATAATTCCGTACACAAAATATTTAATTTGGTTTGACTTTTCTTGTAAATAGTTTTTTCCTCTCCATTCAAGAAATAATTATTTTTCTGTTAGAAATAAGTTTTTTGTTTTTATTCTTACAGAAATATCGTTTGCTTTCAATTATGTTTGAGAATTTTCTTTTGTTTTCGCGGCCACCACGGCACCAAAGGTATTGTGATCTACCTGTCGTCCGTCAGATTAAATTGAATCAATGATTCAGTTTAGTTTGTTCAAATTATGTGATGTGAAATTATCGTCAAAAATTCTTCTTCATTGCAGCGCACACATTCTCTCGACTGCTGCTGGTATAATACTGACGTTCTGAGCTAACCGCCCTGACTCTCCTATCTCTGTGTCGTGACGTACATATCCCTTCCTCGAGCGAGTCGAGGAGAAATTGTAATACTCTCTCAACATATAGCAAGCTATTCTTCACGCTCTCATGAAACCACCATACCCAAGATAAATACTTTCCGATACTGTATATTTTTGTAATAAATGTTTTCTACTGTAAATTAATTAGCTATTTATTTTTCATTCATTTTATTATTTTTCATAATATTCATACCTACTTATGTGAATTATGACTTTTAGTTATTAGGTTAGATTAGGTTAGGTCTAATTATTTTATAATAACCTACCTCACTAATCGTTGCAGAAACTGGATCAGGATTTTCTTCAGTTGGACCTTTACACCAATAAAATGTTTAGAGCAAATATATGAATACTTATTTATTTTTTCTTTTGTTAAATCCACTCTTCTCGAAGCATTGATCCATTGATCACATCTAACCTCATCAATGTGAGGTTTTACAAATGCTTTAAATCCAATGTACAGTCCGTGAAACTACAATGTTTTGTTGGCATTGTGGTTATTAAAAAAATATTTACTGAATTATTTTAAATAATTCAACTGTATCACTCAAATAACCCTATTTAGAATAGAGGAGGTTTGATGTTTGTCCCTACCACAAGTGCTGCCGCTCGTGACAAATTTGCCACAATATTCTCAGAAAAAAGGTTCATTCAGCAGAATATTTGGAGTTTCCACGAGAGCAGATTGAGAGAATCAGTTGTTCCTGAGCCGCCACCGGATGCCACCAGAGTTCTGACGTGAGTAGCTACTGGACGACCAGCAAGGAAAAATATTCGGTATTCGGTCGGTAATTATAACAAACAAGGTAAAAATAGTTGGGAGAGAGGGAAGTTGACTGAAGCACATTTCATTGCGCGATATATTATTCAGTGCCGTTTTGGATAGTGTGGCAACTACCACGCGCAATTAAGTGAACTAGTGAACGTGCGTTTGTTGACCACATCTCCAAGAACCGGTGAGCATAACCTTTAGTAGACCAACAGTTCAAGAGATACCATATGCGTAAAGTCATCAGGATTTCAGTTTGTAGTTAGCCGAAAAGATCAAATCTGTCAGTTGGATTGCTGTTCTAGAGACAAGTCTCACTAACAGTCGCGCAGGGTGAATATAGGAATAGGGAATTACCGCGAATAGATTGATAGAAAGCCGGAAGATAAAAATAGGTCAGTTGGATGGATGTTCTAGGGACACATCTCACTAACAGTCGCGCAGGATAAGGTAAGGGATAAAACCGCTATAAAAAAGCTTTTTCTGTTGTAGGTACCAAAAATAAACGGAGATCTCGTTCACACGGAGCTTTGCGTGCCTCCTCTCTGTCTGGTAGTTTGACCGCCCGTAAGCTTGCATTTTTGACCCCGCGTATCGGTCTAACATCTTTTTGAGAAACTGCCATGTTCCATCCCGTATTGAACTTTTATACCACTGCTTGAATTTCCCTTAGCATATGCTTTTGGTTGTTCTGATAGTTCTGTAAGTCCTAAGCTGAACACACCTTCTCCGCTTTTTATCGAGTTTTCAATCACATGTGTATTAAAGGGAAGTTTCGAAGGAATATATCTTAGTATAAAAAATATTTAATGAGAATCTGAGCGCTTTCGGCTATTTGCCATCATCAGAGCTTATCTGCAAATTTGTAAAATATTAAAAACAAAAAGTTGTGAGCAAATAGGTTACATACTTTCAAGGTAAAGTGAGATTCCATCTCCTAAGAAATACACAGATATTTTAAACATTGTAAGTTGTAAATATAAATAACAGTGCGTGCCATTCAGAGTATTCGAACATCAAATTCTTGGGATATGTTTGTAGAGAGTGGCTAACTTGACGATTGGAGTAAAACTAGTTACAAATATATGACGTTGCCGGATAACTAATAATAGGAAGAAAATAAAACAGTTCTCAACATGGATAAAAAGTTTGAAATTGTATAAACACAGATTAATCCTCTTGGGATTACCAGAAATGTTTGAACATAGGTTTGAAATTGCAATTTGAATGTAATTGTATACTAGAGCAGTTAACGCCATTGCTTTTCATTTAACGTGAACTTTCTGAGTCTTCTAGTCTTTTGAGGTTTTAATCCGGAATGTTGTGTAATATTTTACTGTTGGATGTAGGTGAGGAGTTGTGATTGTTGAATCTGATATGGAAACCGAAATTAGATTTCTGAGGTCTGGCTAGATGTTCTCTCATTCGAAGGTTCAGACGTCTGATAGTTCTTCCTAGATATGTGGTTGGGCAGTCTCCACAAGATTACTTATATATCCCACTTTTCATCAATTTATCGATTGAATCTTCGGTATAAGAGAATAGGGAAGATATGGTTTTGACACACTTAAATGATATTTTGAGATTTTCAACTTTGTTGGTGATAATTTTCGAAATTTTATCAGAGATAGGGCCTAAGTAAGGTAAGGATCTGTAGACTGGAAATCTGAGTGTAAGCTGTACTCAATCTATCTTTATATTTAATTTTTTCAATCGTTTTTGGGATGATATCAGGAGAAAACTATTATTTATCGCTAGTTGTTTAAGGATTTTGACTTCTTCGTGGTAGTTAATGTTGGACATAGGAATATTGGGTTGGTAAGGGTGGTTGGAGTTGGAAGGAATGATATGGGTGGTTTGTGTAGGTTTGCGGTAGATGGAAAAGTTATTGTCAAGTTTTTTTATTTTCAAATCCTAAAAGTCAAGTACATTGTTAGTTTCTGTTTCGATAGTGATTGTTCGGATGAACGCTGTTAATAGAATGGATAATGTTTGGAGCATCTGTGGGGAAACCATCTATGGAAGATAATATGTCATCTACATATCTGAACTAGGAGGTAACTTTGTGAAGGTTGGGGATAAGTTGAGTTTCTAAGTGTCGAGAATTAAATCAGCTAGTGGGGGGGATAATAGGTTGCGAATGGCAAGTCCGTTGGATTGTCTGTAGACTTTATGTTTGAAAAGAAAGAAATCTTGGAAAAGGCTGAATTTCAGTAGAGAAATAAGAGTGGAAATTAAAACCTCAAAAGACTGAACCTAGTAGAAGACTTAGAAATTCCACGTGAGATGCAAAACAATTGCGTTAACTGCTCTAATACACAAATACATTCAAATTGCAATTTCGAACCTACATTTAAAACATTTCTGGGAATCCCAAGAGCATTAATCTGTTTTATCACAATTTCAACCCTTTTATCCATATTGACAACTGTTTTACATTCCTCCTATCATCAGTTATCCGGAAACGACATATTATTTGTAACTAGTTTTACTCTAATCGTCAAGTTAGCCACTCTCTGCAAACATAACCCAAGAATTCGATGTTCGAATACTCTGAATGGCACGCACTGTTATTTATATTTACAACTTGTAATGTTAACAATATCTATGTATTTCTCAGGATATGGAATCTTACTCTATCTTGACAGTATGTAACCTATTTATCTACAACTTCTTGTTTTTTATATTTTACAAATTCGCAGATAAGCTCTGATGATGGCCAATAGCCAAAAGCGCTCAGCTTCGCCTTAAATATTTTTTACACACAAATACATTCCTTCTGAACCTCCCTTCAAAACGTTAGTGTATACACCTGCTAGTCTCAAACTCACGTGTGTATCAGTTGAGGCTGCCGTCAGCCACGATAACTGTTGTCTATTGAGTAGAGAATAAACTAATTGATTTGAGTGAAACTACCTATTATGCATTCGACACCCAGGTACTAAGCCCAGTTGAGAGCAAGTGAACTCTGCCCCTCTGGCCACATGAGCTTGCCAGTACTATAGTGACCTCTGGAGTATTATTTCTTCACTGAGGCTGCCCGGAGCAAGTAGCCTTCCTACTATGAACAGAAGGTGGCGCCCTAGGTTAATCCGAAATCCATAGAGTAGAGAGGCTTGAAGGTTTGAAAATACTAAACCGTTCGGAAATAAAATGAATTCGTCCCTTGTATTATGTACTAATGAAGATAAAACTTCCCCGCGCTCGCCTTACCTCCATTGCTGGAATGCGTACATTGTAATTTGACGATAATAATCAAATTTACCCTTTGGAAAAATCAAATAACGACCCCACTTTATCGTCGGCAAACTTCAGGAATCGTGGCTGCCAAGTGCACATCGCCTCCACAATACTGATGAAACATTCACCATGTGTAAATATATTTCTTATATTTTCGTGTTTGTATTTATTTTATTGATTTATTTCGGTTTGGAATACAAACAGGTTGGAACCCAGTACAGTATCCACTAATACATGAAGTAACTCAGATTTACATCTAGTAGAGCTAATAAACTAAAATACTAATAAACTAAAAATACAAGTCCACAATCTTAGACAGAAAAATGTGTTTTGTAGTGGTTTTGAAAAGATTGACGATATCCAGTCCATAATGATGAACGGAAAAAATTTGTTTGGTAGAAGTTCCGGAAAGTGATAAACATGATAAGTCTATTCAGGAACAATATTTGTTCCAGCTATCACTGAGCCGAGAAATGAGGGCGTTTTGACCCAAATTAGTATTTCTGTGCGGTAATTTTTTATATTTCTGGTGTTTCTAAGAGGTACATGTATTGAAACTGAGTACAGGAGTTGAGGTGCGTCCAAGTCATTGTTGAGGATTTTGAACATAAACACTAAATCTGTAATAATCCTTCGTTTCTCTAACGAGAGAATGCCAAATGTCATTATTTCTGAATTAATGTCTTCCACGTTATAAACTCCATTCAATCGCCTGTTTGAAAATCGGATGAATCTATTGTGGATTCTTCCTAGATTTCTACCCTGCATATTGAAATCAAATTCAAACAATTTCAGATTTTTCGAAAAACAGATCGTCGAACATTTGTTGTTGAGAAATAGCCTATTAGAGCAATATTAGTGAGAAAAACGGAGGAGGTCTGACTGAATATTCAAGCAGTCTAAGTATGATTCAACTTTGGCAAATATTTTCAGATCATCGGCATACAGCTGAATTTGAGAAAATCTAAAACATTTTTTAAAATCTTTAATGAATATTTAAAATAATAAAGGCCCCAAGTGGGAACTTTGTGGTATACCTGATGTTACAACAATGAGTGATGATTATTATCCGTTAACGGTTACTATTTGTGACCTGTTATATACATAAAAAGCGAACCATCGTAGCAGATCCCCATGTACACCAAATTCAGCAAGTTTAGAAATGAGTATATTATGATCAATTTTATCGAAAGATTTCCTGAATCACGTGTGAATAGAGTCTGAATTCGATCGTCCATAGAGTTAGAGATGTATTGGGAATATATCATTAAGTTGGTTTCGGATCTCCTTTTAGCAAAAAAAAAGCATGTTGATCTTCATTGATAAGGCCTTTTACACTTCTGAACAGTTGATTATATATAAGGCTTTCTAAAAGTTTACTGAATGAACATAGTTTTCTCAATCCTCAATAGTTCATGGCTTCACTTTTTTCTCCAGAATTTTTATATATTGGGATCAGGTAAGCAACTATCCACATTTTGGGAACACGCCCTTTGCAAGGGATAAGTTGAATAGGAATGTAAATGGAACATATAAACTATTTGCACATTTTTTATGAACTAATTCGGAATATTATCAAATCAACCTCCTTTCTCTCTCATCTATGTTCATAATTTTGTTCAGTACCTCTTCTTCTGTAAACTGAAATTTGCTTATCATGGTATTGGGATTTGACGACAATTTGATAGGTATCTGTTGATATGGCTCGTAAACGCTTTGATCCATATCAAAAGAATATAGGATATGATAAAAACCAATTAATTGACGGAAATATTACATTTTGTTATAATAATTTCAATTTCAAGGCACCCTTCGTAATCGGGTAAAAATTATAGTTCAATATAAACAAGGAAACAATCAGAATTGAATTATGATCCCTTTTCAATGGCGCAAAATTTATGTTCCCGAAGTTACACGACAAAATGGAGTAGTAATGTTCAACGAGCTTTTTACAGTACATGGTATTTTTACTACCTCCAGGCTTCAGCCCTGGATTCAAAGATCTCTACCGATTTCGCACACACGCTTCTTCGATAAATGCCCGTATCACGGATTCACGAAATGTATTGATTTAAAATTACATCTTATATTATCTTTCCAAAGCCCACATATTGGGTTTCAGATCGATTTGGCTATACAGGATCTTTCCATAGTTGGGGTATTTTTGAGAGGATGTAGAAAATATTTTATTTTGAATCGCATATATAGAAGTTGCAAAATAACACACATCACATCACATCACATCACTGGGCTGTTTGCCCAGTTCATTTGTCAGCTTTTTGCATATGAGCTCACAGCACAGAATGAGTAGCCTAACAGAAAACGAAAGCGAACGCTGTTATGTTTGGTGATCTATTATGTACGTTTTGACATAGTTGAAAGTATGAAATCCCTAGTAACCCCGCTAACAATGAAAATGAGAAAGCATTCGGGTGGAAAATTATTTATTGTATGCTCGAGTCAATTCAAAATACCGTTCACTGATTTTTCGTAGACTCTACTTACATCAGTTTACGGTAAAAGTTTAACGTTAACTGCCTCACCTCTGGAAGGTTCATCGTACGACTAATATAACGAAATAATTCAACCTAAGATAAAAATAAAAATGTACAATAAAATGTTCATGAAAATTAGAATACAGTAAAAGTATCTGTTTATCTCACATTATCGAATAATGAAAAATCACGTATTGTAACGAAGCAGTTTTTTTGAGCTCTGTTACTAAGAACGGCTAATCAAAATTTTGAGGTAACTTTGGTACGTCCCTGCCTATTTGGGGCTTCAATATTAATTATGGTCTGGCAACAAAAGAATGCCCGTTTAGAAAATAAGTGTAAATAGACAAAGCTACTGGAACAATCACAAAACCGAGTGAAATATAGTTCTGATGTCTCTTTGCACTGTACAAAAAGATTAAAATACTTCCCTGACTGTTATTGCTATGAGAGTAGAAAAAGGAAGATTTATCTGCGTGAAAATGTAGTATGCTTTTTCATAAAGGGACAAAAAGATAAGCTGCTTTTTGGTCCAGTTCTTATGGGAATCATACAGAAAGAGCATCAATCTTTATACGGTTTTTGTCCGATACTTCTTTTGAATCCGGTGGATATAAAAGCCGAGATTCAATTAGGATCGCTCTCTTTTACTTCAGTTCTGAGCAAGTGCCCTTTACCTCCCGACCGGGAGCAAGCCCGTTTGGCTTACGTTCCGAACACAAGTTTTTTTTTATTTCCCAAAACAACTGAATGAAATCGTTCTGCGAGTCGCGACCATCAAATAAAATAGTTTTCCGTATAGCTTGAGTATTCATGCAAAAGCTTTGTTCAAATAGTGAAGTAACCGTAAGTGAAACA
The DNA here is from genome assembly GCA_018342105.1 of Gonioctena quinquepunctata. NCBI lineage: Eukaryota > Metazoa > Arthropoda > Insecta > Coleoptera > Chrysomelidae > Gonioctena > Gonioctena quinquepunctata. Next base: position 275,908 of record JAFIRS010000514.1, read on the forward strand.
TTGTGTAGAAACCTTTGATAATTTGTTGATTTAATTGTGTCATTAAGACACCTGTATAACCCATTGCAATGTTGTATTTAATTTCCCCACTGTATTTGATAACAGTTTGGCGCCTATTGTGTAGAAACCTTTGATAATTTATTGATTTGATTGTGTCATTAAGACATCTGTATACCAAATTGCCCTGTTGTATATAATTTCCCACTGTATTTGAAAGCAGTTTGAGTTCATCAGTTTGGCGAAATGCATATTTGATTTTATTTCGTGCATTGTAAATATTGCATTAAGAGTACGATTCCGCAGTGAAAATAATTTGATCGCACAAGTGTATCCCGTGACTTTACCGACAAATCAAGTTATGCAATATTTGTTATTTCGGATTGATTCATGTCGTGAGGTATTTTGTTGATGCTGTAATAATTACTGTAAATTTGCACTTTCAGCTGTTTCAGGTATGAGTGTAGAATAATTCATATAGGTTTGATATTGCATTGTTCGTAGTATATAAACTGATGTAACACATCTAGCTCGTTGTTCTTGTGTTCTGAGATTCGCATGAGCTCGGTGATTCGCGGTTGTCCATCAAAACTCTGGGTTCAAGTCCGGGTTGATATTGGAGTATCATTTTTTTTTTTCGTAACTATGTCAGTTTTCACGGAAGTTCAAACTCTGGGATTGACCGAGTGACAGCAAACGTCGGGAAAATAATTCAGAATATAAATTATCCTCCCGATACTTGTACAGCAAAAATCTAATATTTGTCTAAAATTATTATATTGAAGATATCATAGGCGTTGCTAATAAATTCCAAACTTGGGTAAATCAACTAAATTAATGTTTTTATAAAATTATACTATCTAATTGACTGAATGAAATATGTTATTGAAGTTCTGAAAAATGTTTGTAATAAATGTGAAATTGTGAAAATTGACAACGTTACAATTCAAATAAAATTGTTATATTGTGGTTACCTTTGAAAGCTTCCATGGAAAGCATCTTTCCCTTTGTCAGCATATCAACTATAGAATCCGAACAGCGTTTAAGTTGATAACGACAGGTCTGTCTGACTGTCTGTGCAATCAAAAGCAACCGGAATCCATTCCCACGGGGTATAATTAAAGCCTACATACCTTTGGAGATTTCAATAAAGTCAAAAGACCAGACCCCTGGACATTCCGTTTTTCCATCTGTTGCTACCCCTGGTAAGTAAAGTAAACCACTATAAAATCTGGCGCCCGAGAGTAAAATTCAGTTGAAAAATGGTTTGAATAAGTGTATGCGCGTCATAAATAAAGTAACGATTTCTAGGGAAAATAGCATTATTCCCGACCCCAGAAAATCGCTTTACAGTGTATCATAAAAAGATTTTTCAGCTAAAAACAATTTGAGTTTTCCTTTGAAAAGTAATGGGGAGCGACAAAACTTCATTTCCTTTGGAAGATGATTGAACATTTTTGGTCCAAATATATAAGGAGCATATGAAGAAATATTCAGCTTCTACAAGAACACTTGGGTGTCCTTCGATTCGGAATGGCATCTAGAAACTTTTCGAATAGTGGCGCCCAAAAAAAGTACAAACGTTATAAACAATTCAGTGAAGAAATGGGTCTCGTTTTTCGCGAATATCTTAGAAACTATTGGTTATCGCAAATAAAAAACAGAGATTCTGTAAGAGCTGGAAGTGCCCCAAATAAACCTAACACCGGGAACACTACCACCAATATTCATAATTTTAATTGAGGGGTGCAAATAGTGCTCAAAACGAAGAATGTAGCTACCGTGCCTTCGGCACGATTTCCTCAAATTTACAAAAAATAACTCGATAAATAATAATAAGGAACACATTTTTTTTTCGCAATTTTTCAATTATTTATGATTTTGTTAATCAGATAATTTTTTTATTTGGTAAATTAACATGAAAACCTATATAATTTACAAATGAAAAATCCGAGTTTTTTCCACTTCTGGAATCCATGGTGTTTGAAAATAAAGCCCATTTATAAAATTTCTAAATTTAGATTTTTCACTTTTTTATTAACAATTTAAAGGATTGAAAAATTATAAAAGCAAATAGTGCTATAATTTTTTTTATGTTTCTTTGTTTCATTCCATAATCATAGAAAACTATATATTTTTCAATATTCTACTCCAATTGTTCAATAGTTATTCATGGAACCAGTTGGGAAAAGCACTATTTTTCGTAAGGAGCGAAGCGAGTTCCGCAAAAGGATGCGAGTTACGAAAAATAGGGTTTCCCAACGTGTTTCACATAATATTTCTTCTCATTTTGATGTGATCACTTTTAATTCAAATTGAAAATATAAAAAATATATATTTAAAAAAACTGAAAAACACGCTTTCAATGCACTGAATATTAAAAAAAATATATATTATTCAACGACTATGCCGAAAAGCATAGGGTGCATTTTGAATACGTATTTTTGAGAAACATAATACTTTTAGAGTAAGATCCCAGAGCCGGCAAACCACCCCATTTTATCGAAGCTGAAATTTTAAATATGAATAGTGTAATATGTAGTTGAGAACGTATGCGTACTTGCTAGCAGGGCCCTTCCACAGGTATCAGGTACCAAAGTACATAAAAAACTTTCTTACTTACGTTAAAGTATGGTAATGCGTTTGGCAATCAATATCAACCAGTTAGCCCAGCGGTCTAAGGCGTGAGATCTAAGCTCTGGATCTAAAAAGTTTGGGAGGGTTTGAATCCCCACGCCTAACGATTTATTTTTTATTTTTCACTTTGAAATTGAAAAATGATTTAATTTTGGGATGAATATTTAATTAAAAAAAAAATTTCTCAATTTTGATGGGAAAAATAAAAAAAAATTGTCAGGCGTGGGGATTCGAACCCTCGCCAGGTTTTGATATCAGAGCCTAGCTCTTGCGCCTTAGACCGCTTGGCCAACTGGACGATATTAATTGTCAAACGCATTACCATACTTCAACGTAAGTGATAAAGTTTTTTTATGTACTTTTTTACTTTTTGGTGCGTTAAAAGCGGGTTCTCATCTTTGGAGAGACTTCTATGGAAAAAACGGAAATTAATGCTACATAGAAAACTACGTTGTCAGCTGGGGTCAATATCACCAATTGTTCAAATTATATTATTAATATCTATAATTAGTTCTTACCATACATATTATGTATCGAATTCGAATATTTAATCTTCATGATATGTAGAGAGAATATAATAACAATGAAGAAGTATTTCAAGTAGTTTATTCTCAAAATTATAACAAATTTTATTTCTGTATTTTTTGCAACTGGTGGTGAAAAGTAAAACATTTGATAACGTCAACGAGTTTTGAAAAATGTCACTTTAAACATCAAAATTAGAAAAACAAATTATATACCAACGCATTGTTTATGACATCGTCAAAAAATTCTGCTTGAGAATTCGAACTTTGATGAAAATTATAATTTTTAAGAAAAAATCGTTTAAAAAAAAAATTTTGAATAAAGCATTTTTTATTTAACATTTTTTTTCTCTATCTATTGAAATTTTACCCCCTTCCTGTTGACCGATTGATCTGAAATTTGGTACAGATCCTCAGCTCTGATGACGATACAATTATGTGAATTCAGTATCATTGTAAATCCAAGATGGCCGCCACCACAAAATGGCGGATTACATATTTTTTACAACCCCCTCAATATGGATATTAAATGAAAGGGCATGACAAGTAAAATACAATACACCGTGAAAAATATTCAAATCCAAGAAACAAAATGGCGGATCATAGAGTTTAGACAGTCAATAAATTCAAACTGAAATCTAGGTAACAAAGGACTTTGTCAACTTGAATCCCCTATCCACGTCAAAATTTCGTATCGTTGTCATGGACTTCCACTGTCCACAAAATTCAAAGCATCACTGCAGACCACACAGTTGTGTATTAAGGATCGAAATTGTTTGACGAAGGACAAGCTTACGTGGCGCTGAGTCGAGTAAAGTCTTTGGAAGGATTATGTATTGAGGAGTTAGATTGCAACAAACTGACAGGAAAGAAACCTTGTAGTAATGAGGCACTGAATGCACTAAATAGAATGAGAAATATCAAGTAACTAAATAAAAAACAAAAAACTTGAAAATGAAATAAGTAAAAAAAAATCAGTTAAACGGTTTTATTGTAAGAAAACATAACAATGATGCAGACTCAATAGACAACTTATGCAAAATGTGTGTGAAAGTAAATCCGTTATTATCATCGTGCAACATCACAGAACGATCATTTACATATTTACTCAGGTTACGTTACGCCGCACGATTTTATTTTAGTCTGATCAATGCCCTATATTTTCGGGGTCGGAGATTATGAAATTTCTGTCAAAATTCATAAATTCAAGATGGCGGCCCCAAGATTTGAACGAGTTTTGTGATTATGGTCCAATCCGATTCGAAATTGGTATGCGGGGTCGAAGATCATGAGTTTTTGTCGGAATTCATAAATTTAAGATGGCAGCCCCAAGATGAAGCGAAAAATAAAATAAACCTTTTTGTCTCAATAACTTAGCTTCTAAACATATGTAAGTAATTAAATTTCAGTCGGTGCCAAACAAACAAATGAACAAGCAAATTGATTACGTAAGTAGTGAAATGATGGCAGTGAGATGCGCGGCGGCGGGTCCCTTCACGGGAAATTGCCAAGCGTTCTCGAAGTTAATATCAGCAAGCCAGCTATCGAATCGGCACACACGTGAGGACACACGTTATTGCGAGTAGTCGTGGGGAGAGCTCATTTAGGGTACGTTATTGTTTATCGCTGGAGATTTCACGTTGCGTTTTTATGTTATTCTGTTTTGATTTTTTCTTTGAAGTGCCTAATTTAATGATCTTCGAATGTTAGTTTGGCCCCGACTCAAAATCAGTTACTTACATTAGTTTAGGAGCTTAAAGACTTAAAAGGTTTATTTTATTTTTCGCTTTTCAGTTTCTTTTTTCGTCGGTTTAATTTTTTGTTACAAAGGTTTTATTTTTTAATTTTTGATGCTGAAATCTACTAATTACTATCTACTCAATTTTTCATTACTTTTGAAATAATTACTCACCCACCTCACTTTAACTTTTTCATAATATTAATAATTACCCCAAACACGAGGTAACAGCTGTAAACCGTTGAGGAAATTTCATCGACTGTCTTCCGTCTCCATCATCAGATCAACTAAAGGGTCTCCATTATGTTGTAGTGTCATCAGAGATATGTGAGCCAAGTTTCAACAGAATCGGTTCACAGATGAAAAATAAATCATCCCCTATTTTTCTACTCTTCGGGGTGGAATTTTTCTGTCAAATTCAAATGGTACCGACTTCGAGGTATACCATATCCAATATAAAAAACAACAAATTGGATTACTCTGTAAACAGTTATGCGTGGTCATACAAGAAGAATAAACGCGTGGACTAGAGAGCCTCCTTCTTTATTTATCAGTCAAAAAATTGATGGTTATTTATTGTATTTTTCTCATAGCAACGAAGTTGAGAAGCCTATTCGACAATATTCATTACTTGAAAGCAGACGTCATACGGTTAACAAGTTTTGACAACCGTTAATTTGGGGTTGAAATCGAAGTAGCATATATATACATTATATATATATTTTTATATATATATATATATATATATATATATATGTATAAATATATAATATATAGTAAAATATATATATATATATATTTTTTAATTTCTCGGAATAAAGGACTGATTTTAATTATATTTTTTTTTTTGTGTTAACCTGATATAAATAATTAAAAGTTGAGAGAAATTATATGAATTGACTGAATCAGACCTTTATTCCGAGAAATTGAAGAAAATATATATGTGGTCAAGAAACTAAAGAAAAAAGATATATATATATATATATATATATATATATATATAGGTAAAAATGAAACAGTTTCTACCTCGATATCTAATATACTTTTGAACCCCTATCCAGTTTGAATTTTAGTACGAAAAACAAGTCACTGTTTTTTTTCCTTCAATGACAGCACTTATTGGTCGAGCCTTCCAAAACAAGTCAACCAACTCCACATGTGATTTTCCATTTCAGATAATCTCCAGAGGAGTTTATCCATCATATTTAGACATACTCAGCACTAATCAAGAGAGTGTCCCAGTATTCGGAATCAGTAGCCGTATTTCATGTACCTAAATCCCTCCGGCCATTCCGTCTGGTTGAAGTTTATAATTCCAACTGTCACAGTTTCAGTAGAGGACAGAAATGAGTTAAAAATTAATAAAGTTAACATTTATAACCCGTCAAAACGTTGATTGAAATTCATTGGAAATCTTGGCTTTGGTTTTCCTGAAAGACATAAAGTTGTCGTGAAATATGCTGGATACTTAATTATGGAGATGAGAAAAAGTTAAATTTAAAAAAGACCAGAGTTCAACATTCACTGGAATGACCTGGCAAGTGAATTCATTACTTGACTGCACACTGGTTTAAAATATGACATTTATTTTGTTTACTTTATGTATCACGGATGAAACGCTCTTTGAACTCGTGAATGAACGAAATGGAAATTTCCATTAATTCAATGCCGAGTTTTGTTAATACTTATTAGTGAAATACATATATACACAGTTACAGCATTTCTTCATTAGTTTTGGGATCTATATATATATATATATATATATATAGTCTGAGAAATTCTTTGGGACAGCAGCAAACGCAAAATGTACTCTTATAACATTATATTTCCAATATTTCGACAATGAATATTGTCATCATCAGGGAGCTACAAAGGTGAAAATAAATGATTGATGTATATAAAAATGTAACCTTACTTGCAATGTCAGTGAGAATGATCGTTTTTCGGTGATATACAGGAAGTTGTACGAGACAACATTAAAAAACATGTAAAAACATGGAGCCATAAATAGAGTTATATGGAAACAGTATTTGTAACTAATATTACTGGTATAATTACTAAAAAGCTGAGAACAATTGTGGTACCATTTTTGGTTATGAATGTGAAATTGTGGTAAAATCAAGATTACTGAGGTTAGAATTACCATAACCTCAAATGTCAACGTCAATTTGAAAAAATTATTGAGAAGAAGAAGAGACATTTGGTCTTAGCTGCCCAAATGTTATTGGAATATCATTTGCAATTACTACTAAAGATGAGATTTTATTTATGGTAAAAATTATATATGAATAAATTTTATTTTGTTCTTATTTTACTTGTAGTGAATTTCATGTTGGTTGATATTGAAAAGAAGACGAATAATTATTATTGAGAGCATTCGGGTTCTTGTCTAAAATTAATAAATAAGAATAGATCTCACTCAAATAATTGTTCAAACAATTGTTGGATTGAGAAATGAATGCCATTTACAAGAAAATCCGTTTTGAAGCATTATTTTCCTTCACTGAAATTTTTGTGGAATTGTAATCCATGTTGTGATCCTCTTCATTAACGTGTTCACTAAGAGCACATCTTTCAGGGTGATGTCTACAATCACTTTTGTGGGAACTTGTACGGTCTTTTAATAACCTGGCTGTTTGACCTATATATTCATGGTAACAATTTGCACAAGGAATGCAATACACTAATTTTGTTTGTGAAAGTAACGGACTCTTATCCTCGACCAGAGAATAATGAATTTATGGTTAAAACCGTCCTTTGGGCTATTTTTATATTGCCAAATTTATTGAAAATTCGTGGGAGCTTAGGTGTGATTTCTGCAATGAAGGCTAAAAAAGTTTAAAAAGTGTTACTTTGGGAAACAATATTGTCATTTGAAGACTGGATTATAGACGGTGTGAGAAATAAAATCTTATTTAATAAAGATGGAGAATATGAGTTTTGTTTGAATAAATTGTGGAGAATTTTTTTATTTTTGTGGTGAAACGAAGAGTCAGAGATTCGTAGAATACATTGTTTCATCTGCTTGACCAAGTTTATTTTCAGTGACTGTTTGTGGTAAGACCAATAGTTCATATATCTCCAGAACTGATGGGTTTTCTATACCAGTCAACTAGTAAGATGTTGTTGGAAGTACGTATGAGCTTAGTGTCCACAAAAGGAACGCTACCTTCATCGTCTTCATTTTCGATGATAAATTGTATAAAAAGATCATAGCTGTTGAATATATCTACAATTTCTGTGATATCTGGTCGGGGAAGTGCTAGGATAATGTCATCCACATATTTTTTGATGAAGAAAACTTTGTAAGGAAGGACATTTAAGAAATATCTAGCAAATCGTCCATAACATAGTTTGCTAAAATGAGGCTTATCTTTGCTCCCATTGGTGTGCCAAAAGTTTGTATGTCTACCTCTTCTCTATATATATATATATATATATATATATATATATATATATATATATCTAATTTCTAATTAATCAAAAACACACTTATTGTCCCCAGTATTTTTACCTCTTTACCGTACCTAAGAGATATTTCACCCAAACTTGCTAGACTTTTCAAAACCATAGATAATATCAAAATAGCGAACAAAACAGCCCTCACAATGAAGTCTATTTATTCCAAAGTGAAAGACAAAGTTCCGATGTTAGACAGCAGGAATGTTATATATAGTATACCTTGCCAGGGTTGCGACAAAGTGTATATTGGTCAAACTGCAAGATTATTCAAACAGAGATTAATATCCCATAAAAGTGATTGCAGGCACCATCCAGAAAGATGTGCTCTAGCAGATCACGTGAACAAATTCGACCATCATATGAACTATGATGAAGTTAAAATATTAACTGATGAACGGCACACTGCTAAGAGAACTTTTCTGGAAATGGCTTTCATATCACAGGAAAAAAATCTTATGAAAAAAAAAACTGATGTCAACCACCTAAGTAAAATTTATTCCTTCTTATTAGCAATGGAAAATACAGAATTTCCCTCAGATGAATCTGAGTTCATTACTAGTTATTAATATATCTTCAAGTGGCCCAACCTTCAGTAGGTACTAACAAGAAAAGTACTAAAATACTTTGGCCAATAATGGCAAACCATTTCATATCAGTTGGTACTACCCTCAGTTGGTACCAGTGAGTGTCAAAGCATATGACAAGTGAATAAATAATTTTCCCACAATTTATAACCTATTGTACTTTTTCAAGACACACATGCTTTAGACTTTATTATTTTTGATAATTTAATTAGTAACGTTTCAATGCATTTTAATGTGTATAATTAGTTGACGATTTGAAACATGTGTTGCCAACTTCAAATTCAGAACTTAGATTTCACCGTACTTTACATGAAGAACATTCATAAACAACATAGAAACTAATCTCAACAAAGATGTGAGTTATTAGTACCTTAAGGTCCGAATGACACACTAATTTGTTCAATTCTTCATTGTAGTATCCCTGAAGATGGAAATAAAACATTCCGAAAGCTCGGACAAACTTTAGAGAGTACACTTTTTCTTTTGCTGCATACCCCAATAATCAATTTGTTACACATAACTAGTCAGCAACGACTATCTTTCCACTATATATAACCACTCACTGATTCAGCCCGATTAACTTAAAATTTGGCATAGTTACTCCTTTCTCGACGACGAACGGATTCTATACAATTCAACTCCTAAGGGGATAACATGGGGGTTCAAAGTTTGTATAGTTATTTTCTCAAAGTCAGGGTAATAAAAATTGGTATTTGAGGTACTTGTTACAGATAAAAAATTATGTGTTTCAGTGTCTCCTAACGGGGTGAAAGTTTAAATGGAGGTTCCATTAGTTTTCAAGTTAGGGTGATGAAATTGGTATTTCAGGTCTTTGTTACGAATGAAGAAATACGTGTTTCAGTGTTTTTGGAAATTCAACCTGCAAAGGGGTGGAATGGGGGTGAGAATTCGTATGGGGGTTTCGTTAAGGGACATTGTATTTGAGGTCTTTATTACAAATAAAGGAATACGAGTTTGAGTGTTTTTGGAAATTAATCCCTCAAAGGGGTGAAATGGGGGGCAAAAGTTCTGTTCGGTGGGTTTTGTTGGTTTTAAAGTTAGGGCCATACAAATTGGTATTTGGGGTCTTTGCTACAAATAAATATTTTATAAAATCAACTCACCAAGGGGTGAAATGGGGGTTGAAAATTTTTATGGGGTTTCCGTTATCCTTTAAGTTAGGGTCATGAAAATGAGTTTTTTGGCTCGTTAAAAAGCATTACTTTCGCTTACAAATCAATTATAGATAACACTATAACGGGATAACGGGAAAACAGGATGGCAGGAAAACTGGATAACGGGAAAACATTGATAACGAGATAACGGGAAAACTGGATAACGGGGTAATAGGATAATGAGATAAGGGTAAAGCGGGATAACGAAAAAATGGGATAACAGGAAAACGGGATAACGGGAGAACGGAGTAACGGGTCAATTGGATAACGGGAAGGCGGGCAGATCAAAAGCATAACCTAGATGGAACAACACGAAGAAAAACAGAAAAAAACAAATTCTACATAGGATACAGAATTCCGTCATTTCCCATTAGTTTCGTTGAAATTGGTGGAATCTGCGAGTGCGTATGATCTCAAGTCTAATTCATTCTGAAATGTTCAGTATTTATCTTTCACCTGCTGTATTTTTGAGTATATGTGACTGAAAGCAATCAAAAGTCATTTGATGTTTGAGTGAATAATATGTTCTTCATGAATAGAAGCGCTCCAAAAGTAGAGACAACTCGCTACACCCATTTTTGATATGGTTTGACTGAATACATTGATTAAAGCAGGAAGTGACCCCGTCAAATTTTCCTCTTTCATTACCTATGGCGCTCGTGTACAAAAATATATTCTCAGTTTTCATCTCATTCGTTATACTAGTAATGGTGGCTTCATTTCAAAATCATAGCCATCAATTTTATTTATGGTATTTTTTGACACTGTTGTCATTCTAGAAGTCTGAAATCCATAAATCTAGGGAGAATTTGGAATTATCATGAGAGAATTCTCAGAAAATCAATATATAATCTAGAATCCTTCCTTCAGAGGACGCAAACAAAAAATTCCCCCTTCTTCAAATCTTGGGTATTTTTACTCATTTTGTCTGAATTCATCCCTATGTGTGGGGAAAATTTGAACACCCCCTCATTTTCAGAGAAATCCAAATTATGTTGTACAGCGAGGTGATTTCGGATGATGGAAATAAAAATATATAATCAAAGTCATATAATATTGCCGAAAAAGAACAAAGACATGCCTAAAATATCAGTTTATGTATTATTTCACATCCAATAAAATACATGGGTGAAGTATCATCGGAAAAAAATGAAAAACACTACGATAAAAAATAATAGCTTCATCTAAAAAATGTAAAAAAATTATTATTCTGTAATGAAGTGCAGAGAAACAGTTCTGTAATGAAAAACATTCAATCTGGAGTTAAAACCATTCTGCCTATTCTATCATTTTGGTATTTTTCAATGAAGGAAATTGTAGTCTATACCTTTGTGAGTCTTCCACTGAATGTAGGATTTCTACTATTTGCATATTTTCGATAATACTCCCATCTTCGATAACGGGGTGTATGAATATTTTATCACAACTCACTTTTCTCAAAAAGTGACCAGGTACATATTTTCAGTCTTACCTTTTTTTCCAGTAAACACGACTAATATAAAATGTAACTACATCCATCATCCATCCATTCTGGCCTCTATCAGAAATTCCTAAGGGGTATAAGTTCATTCATTTGATTTGGATTCAAGGAAACGATACGAAAGCTTTTCCGATTTTTTCAATGGCGCTTTTAAACACGCGTGGAAATTCTGATTTTGGTAAACAACGTGCATTCCTCCGTTCCCAGTCGGTTAGATCTCCGAGCCATGATTCCTGCATGGGTGCAAAGAAGGCGACGTCCAAAGGCTGCAAGAGGCGAGCCGCATTGGGTGGAAATAAGATTAACTCGAAGTCATATTTTCTGCAGCATTAAGGACGCAAATCGAAACGTGACTTGATAGGTTATTTCCTATCAACACTTTCCTCCATTAAGGGTCCTAAAGTATGGCAATACTATTTTTTCGAACCAATTCTCGAAGATCGGCCCCCCAAACCAACCCGATTTTGTCCTATTATACATGGCACCTTGGATCCTTCCTTTTATCCAAGTTGGAATGTACAGATTCATATACAGTGTATGGTGGCCACATTACTCCTGAGGCACTCATAGACATCTTAACAGAGATGTTAGTCTCACTAGAATCTATTATTCGATCTACTTCCTTGGAACCTCTACTGAAAAGGACTCTCGTTCTACCAGGATTATCTCTTGATATTTTGTGAAAAACATTCGGTCAATATTTTGTTTCTTTTACGAAATGAGTAGAACCATTCCACGCCTGTCGCCAATAAAAGACGTTTATAACACTAGCAGACGGTAGTGGTTTGAACCTGGGTTGATTAAATGGGAAAACTTGATCTAGGGCCTTATAAGTTCTCATAGATTCAACAACTTACTAGATCGTACATCCTCATATACCCTTCTATTCTGTCTGGTGTGATGTCAATACACTGCGACCTATAAGGTCTTTTGTGTCCCCTTCTGCTGCCAAGCTGTTTAGGGTGTCTCAATGACTAGAGCATTTCTTCCGTTCTATGGCTTTTGAAAAGTTCAGGATATCGGATGGGTTCAGGTTAGGTAGATCTACCTCTTCTATTTGATGTTTTTTGGGGTATCGTGCCCTCAAATTTTGCAGGATTGTACATTCTGAGGGAGAGAGAAGTTTCGTCCCCTTTCTCGCAAAATCTGCATTATTCTTACTCTATTATTCCGATTTTCTCAAGGTGCCCTCCCAACCAGCAGAGCCCCGTTAGTATCTGGGCTTGTTTTTGCTCTTATTGGTGCAGTCATTCGATCTCTTCTGGTTGTAGTTTCCCAGTAGAATCTTGGCCTGCATCATTCCTTGTGATTCTATCCAGTATTGGAATCTTTTGTTATGTGCTTCTTTTTCAAGTTCATCTAGTTCACCATGGATCCTCCCTTCTATCCAAGTTGGATGGAATGTACAGATTTATAGACAGTGTATTGTGGCCATATTACTCCTAAGGCACTCATAGACATCATAACAGAGATGCTAGTCTCACTAGAATCTATTATTCGATCTACTTTTTTGGAACCTTTTCTGAAAAGTACTCTCGTTCTACCAGGATTATCTCTCGATATTTTGTGCGAAACATTCGGTCAATATTTCGTTTCGTTCACGGAATAAGTAGAACCATTCTACGCCTGACGCTAATGAAAGACGTTCATAATTATTATATATCCTTGTTCTTGCCTTCTCGACTATTCAAGCGGCTCTCGGTTCTCTATAAAAATATGTCTTTATCATTGACTAAACTGTATCTGTCGAATGCATATATTTTTGTCTGTGGTGACATAAATGAAGATGCTACCTTGAACGCTAGTGATACTAAAAAATTCACGGAGTTATGTAATATATTCCTAGGATATGGTTTGAGCTCAAGAGTGGGGTGGCCTACGCGGATCACCGATACTTCAAGCACTATAATTGATCATGTTTTTACTAATATGAGCAATACTACAACTTTTGTAATAGATAATGATCTTTCCGATCATAGAACTGTCCCTGTAGAGTTTGGTTCCTTTATTGAAATAAAAAGATCTCGCATATTGCAGAAAAGACAATTTTTCAATTAAATACTGCACTATTTTGTGATTGTTTGCTGACACAAAACTGGTCTTCCACCTATGAATATAAAAATCTTGATAATGCATTTCAGCACTTTTGTGAGATATTTGGATTTCATTTCGATACGTCTTTCCCTTTAAAACAATTTCATGAGTGTGAGTGGGTGACTGAAGATGTAATTAAATCCAGCCAAAACTTAAAGGACTTATTTTTATTGAAAACATCTCACCCTGTCCTGACAGACTTGTATAAAAAAGCAAAGAAGAAACATGAAAAACTGGTACAACATGGTAAATGCACTGACTACCAAAATAAGATTCTTTCGTCTGACAATATGTGCAGAACATCCTGGAATGTGATAAATAAACTGACTAGGAATAGTGAGAATAATTCGAATATTTTAATAAGAGAAAATGGAACTGATTATGTTGATCCTCAGACAATTTTCAATATGTTCAATGACTATTTTATTGACAAACCTAATGAAATTATGAGTTCAATACCAAATACTAGCTCTGACACAGATTCAAATGATGTTAATCTTTTAGAAAAAAATTGCATTTTCTTAAACACTTTCGTCTGTGAAGAACTTCTTATTATATTGAATCACAAACTAAAAAATAAGTCCCCTAGAGGGTCTGACGAAATACCAATGTTTATATTGAAGAAAGGATAACCAATAATTATTGAACCACTCACATACTTAGTTAATCTTCCGTTTACAACAGGCCGTTTTCTTTCAAGCCTCGAAACAAGCAAGGTTGTGCCTGTTCAGAAAAAGTCCAATTCTATAAATTTGAATGATTTTCGTCCAATTACCATTCCATCTTGCTTCTCAAAGAGTTCAAACACACTCTCATTTTCTGTGAGACTCATGGATTTTCTAATGAGAAGAAACTCAATAACTGATTCTATCCAGGCAGATCAACTAGCAGTGCTATTTGAGCAGTTATGGATAAAACATTAAACTTTATCGAGGCAGGTGAGTGCCCTGCTGGAATCTTCTGTGATTTGAGTATGGCATTCTACTGTGTCAGTCATGCAATGCTTCTTTCTGAACTTTATTCCAACGGAATACGTGGTGTAGCTTATGAGTGGCTTTCTTCATTGTTGACTAAACGAGAACAGTATGTGGTTATGTCCCACTGTGATGGAGACAAAAAAAAACAAGTACAGTTCCAATAAAAGAATAGTATCTATGCGTGTCCCGCAAGGCTATGTGCCTGGCCCCATTTTATTTGTGCTATACATAAATGATCTGGAAACATTATTTGATGAAAATTCATGCATTCTATATGCAGACGATATTTCTATTGTTGCTAGTGATGAGAACTATAACATCCTGAATGATAACTGTTCAGAGATACAGGTTTTTGGGAGCGATGTTGGATGACACCTTAAACTCATATATAAATTGAATTCACAATGTTTCCTGTTCAGAAATCTAAAATCAGTCTTAACCTCAAAAAAACTAGTCATACTATTCTACGCTCAAGTAGAGTCTCGCTTGAGATATGGTCCCCTATTTTGGGGGAGTTTGTCTTTAGCTACTAATGTATTTACAGCACAGAAAAAACTTGTGATAATTATTGCTGGTATCTCCCAACTCAGCTCATATAAACCTACATTTGGAGAATACAAGATTTTTCCTTTGGTATGTCTATATATTTTTGAAATGCCTGTGGATGTATTCGAAAATAGAACATTATTCCTTACCAATGGTTGTATATGTGAGAAATCAACTCGACAGGATAAAAACGTTTATATTTTATTCCGTAAATATAATGTGACACTAAATACACCAAAATATTTGGGACCAAAACTATTCAATCTCTTGCCTGTAGATTCGAAATCTATTCAGTCTGGAGGATTTTTTAAGAGAAATCTCAAAAATTACCTACTTGATGAATCTTTTTATGTTTCTACGGACTTCATGACTTCAACAATATGTCTGTAAATTTATTAACTATGATCAATATATTTCTGTACTTTTATTGTCAGATGTACCTTTGAGATGTTAGTTTCACGTTTTTTCGTTTTGTTGTGTGACAATTTCTATACGATGCTGTGATGTATCGTCTATGAAAATAAAGGATCTATCTATCTATCTATTTCGGAACATGGGGATCATGACGTCATCGGAATTCACAGACGGTCGTTTGGAGAATGTAGGTCCACGGTCCCGCTTTTGACAAACATTTTACATTTTGTAATAATCCCTACCATTCGAAATGCTCTCCTATATCCTAGAAGAAGTGAAGCTGCGACCTCTCGACAAATCTATTCCCTAGTTGTACCTCTCTCGAACTCAGCAAAGTCACAAATATTTGGGTTGAGAGTGTTTCTGGATGAAGCCCATGATGTCATTGAGAAGTTAGATTATACTTTGCGCAATAAATAAATTTGTGTCCCGTTCATGATGATGATGGAACTCCATTGGTATAAATCCATGCATACAAGAATATTGAATGCATTGTGGAAGATAAGATGTATTCAATATATTGAAATCCCTCATTCCACAATTCCAGTTAGATACTGGCTATTGGTCTAGTGGAATTGCTTTTCATGTATACTGTGTGAATTTGTGGCTTCTCCTCAAACTGGATATCAGGCCTGATGAGAACCTTCTTTACACCAGCTGAAAACGACCTATGAGCTCCTTCTCTAAGTTCCGGCCTAAACGCATTCCAGCCGACATGAAATTCGGCCGACCAATATTCACTTCAATTCCCGCAAAGTCAATCCAGATAATCTCCTTCTAATTATAGTGGATCTTGATCTATGGAGACCGTCACTATGGTATTTCAGCCAGATGTCACTATTGAATCGTTGAGTTTACTCAGGGAAGCAATAATCAATCACCCGGTGGGTGTCTATGTTCCTCAATTATCAAATTGAAACTAATTACTTTCATATCCACTTCATTCCATCCATTTTTCCATCTACCCTTGATTTTTTATTGGACAGACGCGAAAAAACTGAAATTCAGTTCTGCTTTGATAATTGTCTGCTTTCAAATCTTTTCCCGTGTACTGTAATAAATCACTCTATCCATAATTGAGTTCGACGAATCAATATAAGCGATGGACCCCTTCATATTGAACGCCCTTCGATTATTAAATCGCACTGGATGTAATTAGCAGACGGTAGTGGTTTGAACCTGGGTTGATTAAATGGGAAAACTTGATCTAGGGCCTAATATGTTCTCATCAGTTCCTTCTAATTGGACTGCGTGAGCATTTTTGATGAGTTATAATAATTCAACTCTACATACAGTATGATTCATCTGAGAAAATGTGTTAGATCAGAAGGAATTGTTCAGATTCAATTATTCATACGTTTATTCAACCATGAATAATGGGATTCTAGCCTGGGGCAACAGTTCTAGGTCTGATGAAGTTTTCATTCAACAGAAAAAGATTGTACGTAACATGATGTTCAAACCCAGGACGTTTTCCTGTCGCCGATTGTTTAAACAACTTGAGCTTTCAACGTTCCCTTCCCTCTTCATTTATAATTGCATATTAAATATAAAAAACAACCCAGCTATTCCCAACCAGTCTCGTGAAAATATAGTACACAACTTAAGGCAAAACTTCGAAATCAATATACCATCCCATCATTTGTCAACCGTGGCTAACAGTCCGTTGGTTTTGCCGATCAAATTATACAACCACTTACCCAGTAGGCTTAAAATATTATCAAATGTGAACAAATTCAAATATGAAGTTCGAAAACTTTTTGTTAACGGGTCTCTTTATTCGGTTCCGGAATAATGTGTTGTAACCTGGTATAACCACCTACTCATGTACACTTTTATACAATGTCCTTTATATACTTTTTTATACACTGTTCTTTATACACTGTTTTTTGTCTCTTCTCTCTGTTTTTTATATACATTAGCATATATTATATTATTATATACTATTATATATTTGTATTCTGTAATTATTGTTTTTCAACAGATTATTTGAAATTTACCTGACAATATCCTATACTCATGTATGTATAGGTCTTATTGGAAATAAAGAAATTGAATTGAATTGAATTGAACAACTAACTAGATCGTACATTCTGATATTCCCTTCAGTTCTGTTTGTTGTGGGGTGTCAATACACTGCGACCTATTAGGTCTATCGTGTCCCCTTCTGCTGTCAAGCCGTTTAGAGTGTCTCAACGACTAGAGCTTTTTAAAAGTTCAGGATATCGGATGGCTTCAGGTTAGATAGATCTACCTCTTCCATCTGATGTCCTTCGAGGTATCGTGATTTCAAATTTTGCAGGATTGTACATTCTGAGAGAGAGAGAGAGGTTTCGTCCTCTCTCGAAAAATCTGCGATATTCTTCCTCTATTACTCCGAGTTTATTAAGGTGCCCTCTCAACCAGCAGAGCCCCGTTAGTTCTCCGAGCTTGTTTTTACTCTTATTGGTACAGTCATTTGATCTCTTCTGGTTGTAGTTTCCCAGTAGTATTTTGGCCTGCATCATTCCTTGTGATTCTATCCAGTATTGGGATATTTTGGTATGTGCTTCTTTTTCGAATTCATCAAGTATTGTGTTGGTACTTATTCCGTAGAAGGGTGCAGGTCCTACAAATGGTGTCAGCCCTTTTTTGGAAGTACGTCTGCCGGGACAAACTGGAGTGGATAACGAAATACGTTATCCACTCCAGTTTGTCCCGGAACCCACAGGAGGTTAACAGTATTGTTTTTCCCTTGTTCATTCCAGTTCTCTAGGCACTCCCAAACTTCCTTGGAGTTGGTCACATGGGAGTTCAGAGCATTAATGGCTGATTGGCTGTCCAACATGATGAAAGTCTCTTGTCTGCGAAAATGTCTTTCTATATTAAACTGCACACGTTCTCCGATGACGTAGATTTCCGCTTGGAAAATGATTGGTGATTTGCCTAGACTTTCGGAGTATTTGGATCCAGCCCCATATACTCCAATTCCAGTTCCTTCTTTTTTTCTGTATCCATCTGTGTACCATATAGTGGCATTTCTATTGCGTCTTGGGATGGTATCTTTGTTCCATTCACTTTTGCCACTTAGCTTTGTGTTGGAATCTTTCACAAAGCTAAACTTTTTTGTCATCTCATTTCGAGCATTTCCCAGGTTTGGTGGTTTCCATGAAGGAGTCAAAACTTGCGTTTGGTGGGTTCCTCTCTGGTCATTCCGTATGTTGTCCTTATCGTCATACTCTTCATTACTATATGGAGGGGTGTAAGGCTTAGGATTACTTCCATAGCGGCCATTGGGCACGTTCTCATTGCACCTGTTATGCATACACAGGCTAGTCTTTGTATTTTCGATAGATTTGCCATTGTACTAGCCAGCTTAGTTTTGCTGCCCCAGACCGCGATGGTCGGTCTCACTATTGACGTGTACATCAACTGCAGGGTTTTCTGGTTACATCCCCAGTTCTTCCCCGCAGTTTCTGCACACCATTAGGGCTTTCGTGGCTTTTTTGGTGACTTCTTTTTCTTGCTTATTTCAGATGACTTTATTGTCCAGTGTAAGTCCCAGATATTTGACCTCTGGCTTCCATTCAATAAGGCAACTAGGGTAATCTTGGTAAGTACCATCGATTGAGACCATTCTTCGAGTAGTTTAGACCTATATCGCAGAGGATACTCTCGAATTTACCTCTCGCGATTATGACTATGTTACCTGCATAGCCTCGACACGATATACCGATCTCGGTCAAATCACAGAGAAGTCGATCAACTGTTATGCTCCACATGAGTGGGGACGCTACTCCTCCTTGTGGGCATCTTCTGGTTGTGCAGATAGAGATAGTATTATGTCCTCTTTTAGTCTCTGCTATTCTGTTAGACAGTAATTGTGACATCCATCTAGTTCTCGTGTTTTCTACTCATCTGTCTTCTAGTGCTCTTTCGACAGCTTCGTGTGGTGTATTGTCAAAAGCCCGTTTCTATGTCTATGTTCACCCTCTGTACTCTTTTTATATGAGGTTTGTTCGTTCGTTAAGGTTATTTGACAACAGTCAGTCTTTCCCTTTTTCTCCATTCATCCGTGCGGAATTTATGGACTTATTAATAACTTGAATGGAATTATCTCGATATTCTAGAAAGAAGAGAGAATAAATATCACCAGATTATTGAAAATCATGCAGAATCATAAAGTAGCTCACGAAATTCTCCCATACCCTGGAAATCATTCTAAGTGTTTCTTTGATACAATAGATTCATTGATTAAAATACATTGGTATAAGTAGAATACATTGAAATACATTCAAACTCATTAAAAGTAAGATAAAATACATATTAACACAAAGTACATCAGTTATGGAACTTTTGAATTTATGATTGGTTATATGATATTGTACTGTTCAGTGAGATATTTTGAGATCATTTTTGAATTTGTTTTGAGACACATTAAAAATATTCAAGCCGAGATTATAATGTTCATTACCTAGTCTCATTTTTCGAGTTAGTGAATTATTGAGGCCATAGTTTGTGCTATGAAATGGTATTGTAAATAGATCTGTAATGCGAGTGGCTCTGGACGGTACTCTAGAAGTTCCAGTAGTTGAGGGCATAAGATTTAATTATCAGTAGTTTGAACAAGGTAATAAGGTCAGTTCTTATTCTTCAGTTGTCAAGGGTTGGAATGTTCAGAAATGCTAAAATAATCTCATAGTTGTAATTCCCAAATTGTAGATTCAATCTGTATGCCACATGTCTGAGGAATCTATTCTGAACACTTTCAATCGTATGTGTACTTGGTACATACTGTGGATTCATACTGAAGTATGGAGCACACTAGTGAGTTGTAAAGAGTCCTCATGGCATTAATTGAAATACTTACAGTTTCTTTACTCTCCAGTGCATCCAGGATTCCATCTGTCAATTGCACCAATGCGGTCTTCGTGGATTTGCCCGTTCGGTACGTATGCTGGTGGGTGCGCAGGGGCGCCCAATCCAGGATTTCTGATCTGATATAGTTATCAGTTGCTTTCTCCACCGTTTTTAGGACGAACGATGTCAGACTAGTTGGTCGTTGAGATTTGTTGTATCCCTTTCTCCTGCTTCAGGAATGAAGGTGACCTTGGCCCTTCTCCATACTTCTGGTATATATCCCAGTTTAAGGCTGCTACGGCTCATTTTGCCCCATGGAAGTTGGTTCGTTTTCAGGGAAGTGTGTGTCCAGTGAGAGCTGAGCTCTTTTTTTTTCACTTTCGGTGTAGCTACCATCTGGCTTTTTTAATGCCATTGCGTAGTCGACTCTACTTTTTGCCATGACTGTATATAGTCGCAGCAGGTGCTGAGTCAATATCCTCACAAAATTTTCTGAAGCTAGTTCGTTTTGCTTTTCTTAGTTGTTTGTTGTAGGTGGTTAGTTTTTGGTGTAATCTGCTAATCTCCGCTACTCTTTGCCCCATTGTAGAGCTTCCGTGTTTCGGATCTTAGTTTTGCCAGATTACTATTCCACCAAGGTGCGTACCTACAATGTTTACTTCTTTGTTCTGGACAGCTAGATTCGGAAGCATCGAGTATTGCCCCATTTACTTCTTCACGAATGCTTTCCAGTTCTAATTGGTGCCTGGCCCTTCTGTTCTGGACATGTGCTGAATTTGCTTTCAGATTGGTGTTATATTTTTCCAATTTGTATTTCTAGGGTTCCTTGCTTTCCCAAACAGTGTTGTTTGCGTTGGAGTCACATCCTAGGAGAAGCAGTTCCTTCCTATGGCAGTACTCTAGTGGTCTTTGGACTTCTGGAGGTGGTACAAGCTCGTCTCTCACCATATGGCATAAAGCTATTACTACTTCCTGGCATTTGTTTTTTAATCCGAGTTAGGCTACTCAGCTCCCCCATTAATGACAAGGTCTTACAGCTCCTTGAGGTAGCTGATATTCCCTTAACCATCAGGAGAAAAAATCGTTTGGAGAACTGATATTATGAAGAATACCAAAAATCTTCAAATTGGCCTCCTGATTCACCCAGTTTCATCCCGAGGCAGAATTCGAGGTTCATGGCATTCCTCAAGGCGTCCCAAAATATGAATCACTGACACGTGAATGTGTTTTGTTGTAAAATTCATAGGTAAAAATTCAGTTAAGTTGCATACATCTCTGGGGCCAACTCCTGCAAAAGGTTCTAATATCATCATAAAACCGTTTCGAAGCTTCTGAAGGCTAGTATAAATGAAGTCTGATTATCCTTTGACGAAATTAATATGCAGTAGCGGGTT
This sequence comes from Gonioctena quinquepunctata, assembly GCA_018342105.1. Taxonomy (NCBI): domain Eukaryota; kingdom Metazoa; phylum Arthropoda; class Insecta; order Coleoptera; family Chrysomelidae; genus Gonioctena; species Gonioctena quinquepunctata. The sequence goes on from JAFIRS010000514.1 coordinate 297,769, forward strand.
ATGAATACATTGGCGATTATTCAATTATGGCCTGGAGGAGAAATATGATTGATGATAATATTATCACAATCGTGTGGCCGTTAGAGCCTGAAGGGCGTTGATAGCTCTGAGAGATAACCAGTTCATGGAACTCAGCATCAACAAAACGAACATATAACATTCAGTTATCGCTGATCATCCTTGAATGGTGTTTCATATTTGTTCTCAACCACTGTGAGATCAGCGTCAGCATTGGTATTTCTTTTGGTCTTTTACTGCTAGCAGATTGTATTGATAACGGGCTCTCAAGTGGGTGTGGCTATTTTTTGGACAAAATTTTGTTTTGACTATGGGATTGATATCGATTAACTAGCTTGCTGATTCTATTTGCCTTTCTCAATACAGCACTGCTATCACAATAGGATTTATTTTTCAACATTCCAATGCATCGCTTTCCCGTGTCAACCTGGTTTCGAAACATTTCATGAAGTTATATAGTCATGTTGATTCGCCATTACTGTTTATCAGAACAACTGACATTTGGATGAAACTAATTTTATGCCTTGATCTTACAGCAGTTATCAGGGGTATACTCCAAATCTACAATGATAGAGGAAGTACAACGAAACTATTTGAAATGCAAAATAGACTACTTGAAGACCCAAACCTTATAAGAAAAAAATATACTTGAAGTATAACCTCTCATCTTCGAAAGTGCTTTGAATAGGCCTTTTCATTTAGATGATTTTTTAAGGCGCATGCGCTCGTTTTGAGACCCAAAGTCTGATTGGCTTTTGGGAAAGTCAATAGCCATTGGTTAGTTTTGAAATAACAATTTGGCTTAGTTCAAAATTAGCGGTATTTTCACATTATGTCAACAGTCAACTTCATGACAAATGCACCTGCATACATTGGCGTTCCTAACTTTCTTTGTAGGTTGAGTACTCATTACCTATTTTATACCGCCAAAAACCTCTCATTCATAGATAAAATAATGTACACGAATATTTTCTAATGGTGAGTTTTCTTCCCCATGTAAATTCAAGTCAACTATCCATAGGAAAACTCGGAATTTTTTTATTTCCTTTAAAAAAAAATCGCCGTCAATGCCGTTGGGTTGCCGTTGGGGTAAACAAAGTTAGATCAGATCCTCATGAAACGTTGGAGAATCTAAGATGAATCTAAATAGTATTATCATCACGTAACCTTTTACCTTATTGTTTCTCCGTTAATCGTTTATCGTTTAATTATCACCCAAAATATATAATTCTGACATGATTGAATAGGGCAATCCAACGACCTGTCAAAATAAATTCAATATGGCGGCAATGGTCCAACAAATCTAGAGTCACTGTTTGTTTATCCTAGATTCATTGATATTTGTCAGATTTTTTGCTGTAAACGGCGGGTTTTGAATAGTGTAGTGTTTGACTTTTTTTTGATAGGCCTGCGATATGTATTGTCCTTGGTCGTGGAAGCCGTTGTAGTCGTGATAAAGTCTCGTTTTATGCCGTTCCTGCACAGACGAAACACAGGCTTTCAACAGAGAAAAACGATTTGTCTAAACTTCGCAGGGCTTCCTGAATTGCAGCAATAAAGAGAAACGATCTGATAGAATCTCCATTCAAACATCAAAAAGTTTGCAGTAAACACTTTATAACTGGTAGGCGTTTTATTGAATAATTCTACTCGTAACTCTCCTAGTAGGGTAATAGGGCGTTTGTACATCGGTGCAAAAAGTACCGCTCCAACATGGCTGCATGTCTCACTATTACCAGCCATACATGTACAGTGTGCGGTATGTATACCATCATCATTGCCAACAATGCACCATACTTTTAATGGTGTTGCACTATGTCGCTGGGAATTTTTTACCTGAAATAAATTACAAATATAAGCTTACATGATCCATATAAAAGCAACCCAACAAACACAAAAACGTTCTGTGTCAATTAAAATGTAACAATGTTACATAAAAAAAAAATTTAATGTCAACAATATGATACCGAACACTTACAATGAACCTATGTTTCTTCGGGTATAAAAAAATATTTCAAAACCTTGTTATGTTTTCTTTACGCTGACAAAAGATTATGTTGCGAAATAAGTATAATAGTAATTATCAAATATAATAAAGATTAAAATAGTACATACCTTTCCAATTAACAGGAATACCGGGTGACACAGGATATCGGGCCACCCCTGTAACTTCTGCATTCGTGAACGGAACGGAAATTCGGTACGGTTATATAAGCAACCATTTCGAATTTGATCACATTACAATCCAATATCGCGGACTTCCGGTTTTTCTGCAAATGCCAGCAAGTTTGTTCTTTCAAATAGAATACCCTGTATATTTTTACATATTCAAGTTCAACAGGTCAAAACAAGTCCAAACCATATGTCAAATATAATTTTTTTGAGACAATTGGAATTAAAATTGTTTTTTTATTTTATATAAATGAGATTTGGTCAAGGCTATTCACAATGAGTCGCACATAACAGAGAAACATGAGTTTTTCTGAAAAATTATTTTTTGTGTCATTTATTGATGAATCAATTCAGTCACATCACATTTTGATCAAAAATTCATTTTTTTCAAATGGAACCCCTATGGGCCACCTACCTGTCTCTCTAGAACATTCATTGAGGAAAAAAATAACATATCATTTTTGTATTTCGGTGCAGTAACAAATTGTGTACATTCAGAAATCTACAACTAATTCAGGAGTTTCCTTGCAGTTCGAACAATTTTTCAACTTAGTAAGCTGTGGAAAACAACATTTCTGAATCTTGTCAACTAATTGTCTTTCGCTGTCATCTTCCATCTCAACTCTAAAAAATTAGTTAACTTCCGAGAATTAGTTTAGTAGAAATGTAAAATCAAAATTATAGGTTCACAAGAAGTGAACAGGTTGATATGTTATTAATTTACGGAGAATGTCTTAAAAACAGTGTCGCCGCTTGTCAGTTAAACGCTGTACGATATCCACACAGAAGACACCCACAAAGAACCTTTTTCAAAAATGTGGAGGGAGGATTCCGAGAAGAACCCAACAATGGAGAAGATGATCGTAAGTGAGGAGGCAGAAATGAACGTTTTGCTTAAGTTGATTTTGATCCAACCGCTTCGACGCGGGAATTGGAATACCAATGCAATGTAAGTGGAGAAAACGCTAGAAGAATTTTAAAAAAACACCATTATCGTGCTTATAAGTATCACTCACACAATTAGTTGACAAGATTCAGAAATGTTGTTTTCTACAGCTTACTTAGTTGAACAATTATCCGAACTGCAAGGAAACTCATGAACTAGTTGTAGATTTTTGAATTCATACAATTTGTTACTGCACCGGAATACGAAAATGATATGTAATTTTTTTCCTTGATGTATGTTCTAGAGAGACATGTAGGTGAGCCATAAAGGTTCCATTTGAAAAAAAAAAGAATTTTTGATCAAAATGTGATGTGACTGAATTTTCAGAAAAAATTAAGTGTTTCTGTTATTTGCGATTTATTGTGGATAGCTTCGACCAAATCTCATTTATCCACGAGGTAAAATAAAAAACCAATTTAAATTTCAATTGTTTTGAAAAAATTACATCCGACATAAGGTTTGGACTTGTTTTGACCTGTTGAACTTGAATATGTAAAAATATACAGAGTGTTCTATTTGAAAACAAAGTTACTGGCATTTCCAGAAAAACCGGAAGTCCGCCATATTGGATTGTAATGTGATCAAATCCGAAATGGTTGCTTATATAACTGTACCAAATCCGTTCACGAATGCAGAAGCTACAGGGGTTGCCCGATATCCTGTGTCACCCGGTATATTATTGATCATTTCAGTTCCCGCCTTTAGAACGAAACCAGTTTCAAAATATTTGTAGGCTTGTAGACTTTTGTAAGCCTCAATTTGCTCCGTTGTATAAAAGCTGTGTGTTAGAACTGAATAACTGATAATATCCATATTTGTAATTGGTGGAACACCATCATTGGAAAAGTTTAGGCTCTCCACATCAGGGATGTATGGATTCAGGCCATCAACTATCCTCAACTTGTCTTGATTCCTCTAGGAATAATAAACAAACCATCAGCTTTCAAGTTAATAGAAAAAAAATTAAAAACAGAAAACACATCATAGAATATTTAGCATACCTTCTGCCAACATCCGGATTTTCCACTAACGTTTCAAGATTCCCACTCTCCATCTTCAAATATCTCTCAATTTTCACAGAATTACCTCAAAACACCACAAAATACAAAGAAAATTGTTTTATAAGAATAAAACCGGCACCGATTTCTTTGTTTGACCATCGCCGCCATATTGACAGATGAAAAGTCACATGGTTTGGATTGCCCTATATTGATATTTTCATGTGAAACGTTTTTTCAAACATTGTATCTCCTAAAATTTTCAAATATTGAACTAGAGAAAAATATCTACTACCTCCAGACTGAATATTGGTACTTTGAGACAAAAACAAAAGATAATCTTTGGCAGAAACACAGATTCAGACGATAAGATACAATGCAGAATAATAATGTTGTCATCCATCAGGAACCGACGAGAAATCTGATAAGGAAGTTTTATCCAAAATTATAATCCACGAATGCTCTTGGAAATCAAAGTGGAGGAAGCAAGAAAGCTGGCGAATCAGAGAACGATTAAGAAAAAATAGGAATAAGAAAAAAAAAGATGCTGAAAGGATAAAAAAATGACAGTCTGGCGCGCGAAATGATTTGGGAATTTTAATCCGGAAGATATTTGCTGCAGGACGTATCTTGAAAATAAATTATTATTCGAAGAGTGATAGATAACTGGAAAACCGTAGTAATAGGTAGACAAGAAGAATTATTTCACCATTGACAATAACTTCATAACAGTTATCACTGATAACTTCATTAATATTATGGAAAATTCCGGAACTCTGATGGAGTGGAATGTACTGAGAGAAAAAAAGATGGACATATAGCAAAAATTTCCAATATATTTGAAAAAGGGGATATGATACGCCTCCAGAAGTGCAGGGAAGGGACTGAAGTAAAACCGCTCCTTATCGCACCAAAAAATAAATGTATCCGGTGGTTGAAATGACATTATAACGGCATTCAATAATTTGACAAGCTATTTTCCAGAAGAAAAAAAAGATTCGAAAGGTACATACCTTTTTTCGATATGATTGAAAATTCAATGACTATCAAAGAACTTGTCTACAACATTGCAATAGACATATCGATCGAAGTAAGGAACAGTGGTTGTTTACCTACCCCTTTTCTGTCATTCAAATATCATTCGGTTCATATTTGGGAGCTATGAAATACCCTCAGTAATTTCAAAATAATAACCCGCACAATCACGATCACATCAAAGGACATTAATCGCAGATAGAAATAACTGAATATTGATTGGGAACAAGAATAGCACATTGTTTTTTTTTTCAAAAATACTAACAATGATTTTTTCACGTATAATTCTCGGAGAACTGAAAGGAACAAACGAGATCATTTTTATCCGACTGCGCGACGCAAAGGAGGGTAATGTGTTTATCTTGTATGTATGTTTGTTCCTTTACGGCGCTCTAGAGACCAAACCGTGGGCCGATTTTGCTGATTTTCACGTCCATCGAATTGTCTTAATCTTGCAAGTGTCAATAAGGACAGTTATCAGAATCCAATATGGCGACAACCATATTGTGAATAAAGACATGACAGTCATAATCGAAATTCAATATAGCGACAACCAGACGCCATATTGTGACAAAATTCAATATGGCGACAACCGCCATATTGTGAAAAAGTTATATATATATGAGCGTATAGCTCGGAACATCAGTAATTGGTTGATTTGCTTGTTAGTTAGTTTATTTCGGTTTCAGTTACTGTTTCGTTACATTTTTAATACACTATCACTTAAATATTTCAATAGAAACTTAATTAAGTATAGTCAAACTCGGCTATAACGAACGGCTTAATGACTAGAAATAGTTCGTTATAAAGGATATTCGCTATGAAGAAAATATGCAGAACATGCATTCTGATAGATTTTTTTTCTATTAAATTTGAGACAATAATTTCGACAAATTTGTGCATTTGCGCACCCACTGTCAAATTTTCTAATTATTTCCAGCTCAACCGACAATGTGATAGCCTCCCTGTATGCTTTTGTAGTAGGGGTATTGGTACAATGCAGTTGAACACGTACTAACACTACGCCATGTATATAACAAATCCCTCACAAAGGAATGGGGGAATCCCACCGGTCGACTACGGTCGTAAAATTTCTCAAATTATTGGAACTTTATTGAACAATATTTCCTCGGTAGTTCGTTATAACCGAGTTTCACTGTATTATCCATCTACTTTGTTGTTGTAGTATATTCATTTGTTATTAGTTATTGATATCACACATGGTGAGAGTTTATATCTAATTGTTATATACCTGAGTATCATATAACTCACAATGTGACGAGCTCGAAAACGTTGTCGGTCGTGTGCAAATCTTTCTCGTAAAGCCATAAAAACTTTTTAACAAGAAATTAAACCGACGAAATACGGAACTGAAAAGTAAAAAATAAAATAAACCTTCTCAGTCTCAGTAATTGAGCTCCTAAACTAATGTAAGTAACTAATTTTGAGTCGGCGCCAAACAAACAAGCAAATGAATTAGGTAAGGCGTAAAATGATGGCATCGAGTTGTGCGGTGACATTCTGATAGTTTTTTTGTAGTAATTTAATGATGTTCGTTGATTGTTCGTTTGGCACCGACTCAAAATTAGTTACTTACATTAGTTTAGGAGCTTAGTTACTGAGACTAAGAAGTTTTATTTTATTTTTTACTTTTCAGTTCCGTATTTTGTCGGTTAAATTTTATGTTAAAATTTTTTCATTTTTAGATTTTTTGTGGCTGAAGTCTACTAATTACTACCTACTTGTTTTTTTATTACTTCCAAAATACTTACATACCACCTTACTTCAACTATTACCAGTTAAATATATGATTATCTACTTTTACTATTTGTTGTAATATACATTATTTTTGTTGTTCTGGTTAGTTTATTCAATAACTCTGTATATCATTCCATCCTCTCATAGAATATAATGATTTTGACGGATGTGGAACAAAAATAAGGTCAGTAGCGATCTGTCATTGTCAACTACGTATGTGTGTGCAAATGTTCACAAGTGAAAAATCAATTATCCCCTATTTTTCCACCCGTAAGGGTGAATAATTTCATTAGAAATACAAATATAAGGTATACCCTATCTATTAAAAAAAGATTAATCTATATCGAAGATCCCAGTACAAAGTTATGCCTGATAGAATCGGTTAACGGACCAGAATTCAGAGGGTGAGTGATCAATATCCAGCATTTTGCTACCCTTAGGAGTGGATTTCTTTTTTTATTCAATTGGGACCACCTTCAAAGTACACCCTATCCATTGTCATAAGAATTATCGAGATCGGACGTCTCAGTAAAAAGTTATGCGTGATCAGAATGGTAAAAAAAAAATATATACGCGTCGACTAGAGAACTTCCTCCTTTTTGGTTTCGTCGGTTATAAAAAGCCCGACAAGGAAGTGCACGTTTCGAAACTCACCGGCATCGCGACAGAAACGATTGCAACACGTTAGAGATCAAATTCGTCTTAGTTATAATAGCCAATCACTTAGAAAAAATGTACCGTCTTATAATGATCCTAACTTAAAAGTGTAAAATAAAAAAAGGTAATTGATATACTGTCTTTAGATTATCACCGTCTTATAAACCCAACTGAAAAGAGTAACATAAAAAAGTTAATTTAAAAAATCAAAAACCCGACTGCGTAAAAAGTGCACTTTGAAAACTATGAAAACAGGATGACCAGAAAATATTGTCAGAAAATTAGGTTTTAAGAGGTTAACTATTAGACTCAATACTGTAAACAATCTCACGCAGTCAGAGGCAATATATCTTCATTATTAAATCAAAGAAGATGCCTCCGACTGCATGAGATTGTTTACAGTATTAAGGTCAATAGTTAACTTCTCAAAAAATAATTTTCTGACAATATTTTCTGGTCATCTTGTTTCCATCTTCTTAGAAGTACCCATGAAGTACCTGGTTTTTTATTTTTTTTATTACCTTTTTTCCATTTGCCCTTCTCGATGGAGCTGTAACGATGATGATCTGTTACGAAACAACCGAATTGATGGAAATGTTTAAAAACCTGCCAGAATATAGAAAAAATTTTTTTTACAGAAATTAGTAAGTCTGAAGTTCAAGTCATTCCCACTACCCAGAAAAACTGCAAGCAAATATGGATGACTTCGATGCCCAACCAACAACACCAGAATGCTTTCGCAGTGAGCAGCTACACCTTAGGAACCTGTCTTCGAAGTTCCAAGTTTCTTAGTATCTTTCTGAACGAAGATGAGTCAGCTCTCGAATAAACTGATGGAGTTAACCAATTGATGTAAAAGAGAGTTGGCGGCGTGCAGACAAGAATTTTTAAAATCCAGAAAAAGATATCTTCGTCAGGGATCGAACCCACGACCTCAGTCAACTGCTCTCCCCAAGTGGAAGGGAACTCCTTCGCTATTGAATGCTCATCAAGATCCAATTTACCTTTCACCTTGCGTCGTCGACAATTTGCGATTTTAAGCAGGGGCAGGTGTGGATCTCCGACCATTGAACAATTGAGCCGACTTTGAAAATTAAGAAGGGAAATTTGTGTCTGTAATGTATTATGTAAAAGAGATTTGGCGTTGTGCAAACAGGAATTTTTTAATTCTAGAAAAAGATACCCTCCGGCACGGATTGAACCCACGACCTCATGATTACCAGTCAAGTGCTCTCCCAACTGAGCTACCGAAGACGTAGATCAGTTGATAGCGAATGAGTTCCCTTCCACCTCATAACTTTCCTAAACACACTAACAATAAATTCTAGAAAACGATATCTCGATTACAGATGCGAACGTACTCCTTCGGTATTTCAGTTGGAAGAGCACTTGACTGGTAATCATGAGGTCGTGGGTTAGATCCCTGCCCAAGGAGATCTTTTTCTAGATTTCAAAAATTCTTGTCTGCACGCCGCCAATTCTCTTTTACATTACAATAATGTTATGGTTGAAAGAAGTCTCACCCCGACACACTAACCTTTTAACGATCAGGAATCTCAGGGATCTGTTTTACTTCATACATTACAGACCCAAATTCAGCTTCTCAATCAACCAATCAAGCTACTTCCATTCGCTCAACAAAACACCAATTATTTCAATAGTGATCACACTGCCGAATTGCCGTCTATTTTCCACCGTGCCGTGAATATAGAGTAAAACCAGAATAAAATCATCACTATTCGGTGGAACAGAATGCTGAAATTGCACACCTTGTAATTTGGAGACCTTAAGGACACATGATTACGTATCATGGATCTATCTGAGAACATAATTGGACCTCACACATAACGTTCAATACGGAATGGGAGAGCTTTAGTATTCATGACATTATGCAAACTTATAGATATAGAGGGTTGATAGACAAATACGTATATTGAATGAAGCATTTCATGATCTCTACAGAAAAGTTTTCTATGTAAGAAATCTCTAACTGAACTGGCTTCTTATGATTTCCACATCCAAAAGAATATATTTTTCACACAGAAGGCGATACATAATGGAAATTTCTCCCTAAGTACAACTGTCCATACAAATATAGTTTAAAAATTTACGCATTTGTATTAGATAAAAGATCGGTGGAACGTGTTTTAACATATAGGCCAGTCATTGTAGTCAATTTTCGAATAAAAGCTCGAAATCATTTGAACCAAAATGTTTTTTTGTTGATGGGTTTGGAAAAATGTGTAGAATAATATTCGGAAAACTTCTAGGGGGTCAAAAATATAAAGAACCCAAAAACTATTTTCTAACTTTTTTGGCTTCGATTTCGGAAATAAGTTTCTACTGTTATTTTCCCAAATGCCATAGTTTCACGTGGGAACAAATTTTTCATATATTTCATTGAGTATCTCAGCTGAAATTATGTGAGAAGCAATCACTTTCATAGTATTTCATTGTACAATTAGTACAAAAATTAGGCATGAGTAAGTATAAAAAACTAATTTTTCAATGCGGCCTCTATACTAATTATCATTGTCATCATTTCCATCTTCTCTTGTTATCACCATAGCTGTCTTCATTGTTGTCCTCAGTTACATCGTCGTCGTCATCGGCACAACAACTTTTGCAAATATTTGAACAGAGTAATGTATTCTTCCTACACATACAAATGTCTTTCATACATCCAGACTTGCAATTACAAAAAATCATTTTCGAAACTCTATCAGGGTCAATCCAAATTGACAACAATTCAATATCAAATAATAGTTATTTCTAACATTACCGCCACCTGGTAACATCAGTTGGTACTAACCTAACAGTTGGCAGCACTGTAAAAATTTCCAAGTGACACCTGTCAAGTGTCGTTGGTTTAAACATAATTGCGGGAATTATTCCTAACCTGTCAGATTCACTTGTCACACCACATAGAGTACACATTTTTATTTATATAATTTTAAACAATATTAATATGTTTTTATTAACTTTGAACTTTGTTTTATTCCTTGATCTAAGTTTTTTTTTTGTATCACTATGTTTAATGAATATGTTTAACATCATTGAAACCAACCAAACTTGAATATGTATACTATTGGTTTTTTCATCTATTGTAGTTTCCCTGATGATGGAAATAAACATTTCCGAAAGCTTGGATAAACCTTGAAGGGTTTACTTTCTCATTGCTGCTTAGCCCAATATCCCTAGTTTTGTACCTAACTAGTCAGCAAATACTACCCATCCACTTTTAAATATATATATATATATATATATATATATATATATATATATATATAATTTTGCATAAATGATTTCATAGCATGTTTAATAACGTTGAAAAAGTAACAAGTTCTCACTGTAGTGAGGAAAATACTGGTATGTTTTACCTCGCTACAATGACGGGAACCGGAGATTTCTTTATTTTATTTATTTATGGGTAACCGCATTTATACAAATATTGGTATAGTTCATGTAATTGAATAATGCGTAACTTAAAACTTAAGTATAATAACACACTATTTAGAGGGAAATAGAAAACATATCGGTATATAAATCAATGGTAAATAATACATAGTTTCTGTTCAACCAAATTCTTTTCCTAATCTTCGTTTAAGTGAGCCGATTGAAGATGAGTTAAAGAGATCCTTTTTGGTTTCGTTGCCATGGTTGGCTATTCGAGTTAGTGGCAAAAATTTACCATAATTACATCTGTGATAATCTATTTCAAACAGTTGGTAGCTCCTTGTGACTCTTGGAGGTAGATGTAATCCGATTTCTGATTAGACCAATCAATAGATATTTTTTCGTGACAAAAATACTACCAGGAAACCGACTATGCCATCATACGGAAGACGGTCTGTAGTTATATCGTATTATGTTTCCTACTCCCAACTGTCATTGCTTAATTTGTTATAAACAGGGTCACAGTTAAGCAAGATAAATAATTAACACACGTGTTGATTTCGACTTCAAAATTCACCTACCTGTGTAAACATAAGCATGCAGACGATTGCTTACAACGCCTCGCACACACGTATCCAATACACAGTCAACGACTCGGAGCAGACAATGGGAGACAGAAACACGGCGTTTTCAAATAGTTATGCTATAGGTAATTAACAACTTTTTGCTGCTTGAACATGAACATTGCAAGTGTGATAATTGTTGAACTATAGATCTGAGATTTTTTTCTTTCCTTGGAGCTATCCCTAAAAGGCTCCAGAATAGAACTACGTTGAAATAATTTGAAAAAAAAATTACCAATTTGAAAACAAAAATTTCAATGATCCGTTTTCTCATTATTGGGTTGCATGGTAATAATTTTTTTTAATTTTTATCTCCTATTGTTTAAAGAATTGTTATGAACAAATGCATTGTTCATAAAATAAATGAAATTTTTTTTGGAATTCCAATCTTCAATGCAAATGATGATTTAAAAAAACATCGTTTAAAAAAAAAATATTGCTTAAAAACGTATTTGTCAATTAACAATTTTTTTCTACCGCTCATAATTAATATTAAGGCTCTTTTTCTTTTATTCATGATTTATTTTGCTCTTCAATATCAAAAAACATGGTTGAATTTATTTTTTTATTGTTTATTTAATAATCAATTTGTTATAAACAAATACATTTTTACCTCAGTTTTTTTTTTATTCCACTGAATGTAACAAAAATAACCTAGAGTTATTTTTTTAGTTGTTTTTAATTTTTTAATTTTTTTTGAATTATTATAATTCATAAACTAATCGAGATTTATTTATTCTTCTTTAATCAAAGAACAATTTCAGCTTAAAACCCATGTTGTTACCAAATTATTTATTCAATTTATTGCAATAGTTTATAAAAAATACTCTGAGAAAAAATTTTTCAGCTTCAATGTTTAAATATCTTATGAACTATTACAAATATGACAACATCACTTCAGTAACTTGTCATTTAACGTTCATTCATAAACGAATTGAGCATTCAGATTCAAGTCTTACTCTATAATTTTTTGAATTGTGAATAAAAATATGTTAACAAAAATGTTTTCCCAAAATATTTTTTATAAACAATTGCATTAAATTAAATGAATGAATAAAATAAATAATTTGGTTTCGAACTGAATTTGTTCTTTGATTAATGGGGAATGAATGAGTCCCGAGTGTTTTGATCGTATCTGCATTAGTTTATAAATTAAAATAATTTAAAATATGAAAAACCAGGTGAGAATGATGGAGTTACGGAGAACGGTAATTATAAAATTCGATAAAGAATATAAAACGAAAAAAACAAAAACAAAAAACAACTCATGGTTGTTTTTGTTGCATTAAGAGTATGAGAAAAAAATATGAGGTAAAAATTTATTGTGAAGTGAAGTAAAGCCGAAAAACTCAAAAAACTCAATGATTACCTTTCTAAACATAGGGAAAGTGGAAAGAAAAGTAATATTAAACCAAATGAAGAGACTGGAGAGCCAGGCACGGGTCCGATGCCGAAAAGACCGCCCGAGCCTAGCCCTCAGAGTATGAAAAAACTGAAAAAAGTTCAAAAACACAAGGAAGGAAACGGAGAGAAAGTAATGAGTGTCACCCATCAAAATGTGGGGAATAGAAAGGAGGTGAGAAAAAGACGCTAAAAAACCTCTGTCCAGAAGAAAAATTCGTTCCTGACCCCCCGACCTCACACGTTTTTATTCATATTAATAATTGAAACTGTTTTCATATACGAACATAATATTATATATTACATATATTTTGAAATTGTAGTGCTATTCGTTTGAAAAATGTATAAACAAATAAATTGATTACATATTTTTGTTTTTGGGCCATTTCATTTATTAGAATATATGATTTATGATTTAGAAATTTTTTTTAATTTTGTTTTGTTATTGTAAAAGATTAGGAAATATAAGAAAATCGATCATTTGCGATTCTCTACAAGGTTTTTTATAATTTAATTGTTTAAATAAAAGAAGTAGTCCATACTCAAGTGGAAGATCAAGTTTTGGGAGAGAATCACGCAAAGTCGTCCCCACAACGTTAAATTTTCTTCAAAAGTTGGGTATCAAGTCCAAACTCTTTATCAGATTATACAAGTTTCAGACGTGTATAATAATAATAATAATAACTTTATTCAGAGAGAATGAGTTTACAATAAAATCTATAGATAGATGTGAATAAAGTTGGTTAGCGATAAGTGCTGTAGCACTTGTACCGCAGAAAATACAAGGGAATTTAATAGAATTTATGAACGTGTAGGTCGTAGGAACAATACATTTGAGAGTACGGTAATCTCAATGCAATATAACTGAGTTACATGACATGGAAAAATCAATATAAATAAAAAAGTATAAACAGAATAAATACATTTAGACTAACGAGAAAATATTTTTTTTTTAATTCACTTACAAGTACAATATAAATCTGTCACAGTTTATTCGAAAAAGATGAATACAAAAATATTAAAATATTAAAAGCTCAGTGTACAATTTATAAAATATCAACTTAAAACTAGACAATTTAGATTAACATACACACATACATACACATTTTCAAATATTTTTCATTTCCACCAAATCAGCAATTTTTTTTCGTTGTTGACTGTATATGAATGACTTCAATTCTTTCTTAATGATAGTTGTTTTTTTGTATATGGGTTGGGACAGTGTTATACAATTTTGGAGACATAAAGTTATAGGACCGTTGGCCGATAGATTTGTATCTGTTCGGAACTATGTGCTGGTTTTTTTGCCTTGTATGGTAAGGATGACTCGATAGGTTGAAATCATGTTTATTTTTATGGTATCTGATATTAATGTTGTAATAAAAAAGTTGGCGAATATCAAATACTTGAGCTGCGGAAAATAGAGCATCAGATGGATATTTAGTTCCTTTAGACATAATCAGCTTGAGAAATCTTTTTTGTAGAAGTTCTAGGGGATAAATATGGGTCTTCAAGGCTCCTCCCCAGACAATTATACCATATCGTAGATGACTTTCGACTAATGCGTGGTATAATACTTTGAGTTGTTGAAAATTTAATATATCTTTGAGGTATTTGAATTCATAAATGATCATTCTTAGCTTTTTGCATACATAATTAATATGAGCATCCCATTTTAGATGAGTATCTATTATTATTCCCAAATACTTAATTTTAGTTTCTGGTAAGATAGTATATTGTTGCCCCCTTATGTCAAACGTGAGGCTCTGAAATGATGGTGAATTCGACCGATTGCAGCTGAAGGGTAAGTAATATGTTTTTTCCAAATTAACAGTTAATAGCTTGTGTTCCAGCCAGTTTTTGATTGAAGAAAAATCCGTTTCCACCATAACTTTTAGCTCTTGCCAAGAACTTGCCTCATGGAAAATCACTATGTCCTCAGCAAAACCTAAAATTTTTCCACTGCTCTCAATGGAGAATATGCCATTAACATATATATTAAATAGAATGGGACCCAAAACGGTTCCTTGAGGTACACCATACAAAATTTTTCTTCTATCACTGAGTGCTTCTTCCACTCTCACAGACTGATATCTGTCGGTCAAATGACTTTCGAATAGTTTCAGACAATTATTTCTGATACACATATCTTCTAATGTCTCTAGGAGTAGGTCATGACTTACTGTGTCGAACGCTTTCGATAGATCAATAAATAAGCATAGACATGGTATATTTTTATCCAGAGCAGTAGATATCTTAGAGGTGAGTGCCAATAGTGCATCTTGGGTGGAGAGATTCTCTCTGAAGCCATATTGTTTATTTGATATCAGGTTATATTTGGAAATATACGTAGCTAGCCTTCTTTTAAGAACTTTCTCAAAAACTTTCGTTAGTTGTGTTATTAGCGAAATTGGTCTATAGTTAGTAATCAATGTTTCATCCCCATTTTTGATCATTGGTACTACCACAGCTTCTTTAAACGCTCGTGGCCAGATACCTCTCTCCATGCACAAGTTAATTATATATGTTAGAGGTTCCAGAATATATGTACAGATTGTTTTGATAGTTTCCGCTTTGATTTCGTCTATACCAACAGATTTTTTAGTTTTTAGTTCACCAATAATATTCTCGATTTCCTTGTTGTCAGTTGGAAGAAGTGCAAAAGAGTTGGGAGAAATAGTTCTCTTCGGGAAATAATTGGGATTTTTTTTATATTGTTTGCCATTTTTTTTTCCTATTTGAGTGTATACATTGTTAAACTCGTCAGCTATTTTCTTTTTATTAGTTATAGATTCACCTGAGTCGTTTTTTATTTCTTTCATGTTACATGTCTTTCTCTTGGTACTACTTATTTCTTGCACTATTTTCCATAATGTTGTTGTATCTAGGTGTTTTTTATTATTTGTTTTTGATAATATTCCAATTTAACTTTTTTTATCAAGTTAATGAATTTGTTTTAGTAGTTTTTATAATAGGTTTTCAGTTCTAGGTTATAACGATCATTCTGTAGATTTCTAAACAGTCTATTTTTTGTGTCCGCGGATTTAACAAGAGCATTTGTTATCCATGCTGCAATTTTAGTATATTTCCTCTTTACTCTTGTTAGAGAGGTAGACTCGTTTATTGCACCAGTGAGAATATCGATAAATTCGTCTGTTCCAGCGTTAGGGTCACGTGCGGAATATACAGGATCCCAGCAGGTATGCCCTAAGTTGTTTTTTAGTTTTTTGAGATCGATGTGTTTTTTTTATTTATTTGTATTACTTGTTACATTTTCATTCTGGTTACGTATCATTTGGAGGGCGGTTGTGTAGTGATCTGTTATGCTACTTTGTATTATTAAAGGTAATATCTGGTCCCTAATATTTATTTCTGATTTTAGAAATATATGATCAATGCAAGTGCCATTATTTTTATGTACTCTTGTCTCACTATTAATTACTGAGATGTATCCGAACTCATTCAGTGTGCTTAGGTACTCATTGCAGTGCTCATTATTTTTTAAGATATCGATGTTTATATCTCCGATAAAAATAGAATAAGTGGCGTTATTGCTACTATAGTTTTGTAAGTATTCTTGTGAGGTCTTATTGAACTGTTTGGGATCTGTAGATGGTGATCTATAGCAGCGGTTATAGCTAAATTATTATTATTGCTTAATTTCACTGTGAGTTGGATAGTTTTAATATCACTAATTTTTAGTATTTGATAGGTACAGGTGAAGTTAGATTTAATATATAGAATAACACCATCATTTTGATTCAGTTTCCCTTCATTGTATACTAAGTTATATCCTTCGATGTTATATACCTCCGGGTAATGTATAAACCACGTTTCCGTCAAATACAATACAATCAATATCTGTGTTTACACTATCTAAGAATAGTTTGAATTCATCAAAGTTTTTGCTGATACTCCGAATATTATTGTGTATGATAGAAAATGTTGAAAGTTGTTCATTCACACTAAATATGTTATTAAGTTCGTTACTATCTCGAAGGTTGAAGGTTTCTATTGTTTCAATTTCAAAATTACGAATATATTGGTCCATTATAATATTATACACTGTTTTCAAAGACTATAAGTGCTAGTGGTGTTCTTGGTTGTCCTCATCCTGGAGAGATGAAATTAGAAGTGTTAACTACACGCTAATAATGAACATATTTGTGACGAGGGACTTCCTACTCAATGAATTTGGGGGCAGTTCCCAGAGAAAAATACAGAATCAATATAATCTTATTGTTTTTGAATTTCATCATCAGTGGCGTCGATTTTTCATAACCAATGACCCACTGGTCCGATTTCCTCTCACTTATCATTAAGTTTTTTTCCCATAGGAAAAATATTTTTATTTTTCAATGCACCATCAATTGTTCGCAGTAGCGCAATATGGAATATAACCGATTTCTCAAACAAGCTCTAGGCAACATACAGAGTGGGCCATTGAAAACGAAACAGCGGCTCTGTAGGTCGGCAGAACCGAATTATATTAAAACGCTCGGACACATCAACTACATTTTCGAGGGGGACATCGTTCGCGATGAAATTCACCCGAAATGCATTCCATCTCTCTGAGCTGGGACCGCCACCCCTAAATTTTTAAATTTCAACATATGGCAAGTGATACCTCATTGAAAGGTATTTTTCTTGTTGATATCAAACAACAAAAATAAATTAATTATATCGATTCATTTTCGAGATATAGAAACTTGAAATTGGGAAATAACTTTTTATTCACTCAATCAATAAAAACAATATCTGATAAAGCAACTGTCGCAATAATTATTATTGTCAATGAACTGAATGTTCAAAGAGATTCTGGATGGGTTGCAAGTATTTTGTTTTTCAAGTGACCCCACAGGAAAAAGTCGAGTGGATTTAAATCTGGAGATCTGGCTGGCCACTCTATAGAGCTTTTTCTCCCAATCCAACTTCCAGGAAACATTCTATCCAAAAACACCCTAACAGGCTGTGCATAATGTGGAGGTGCCCCGTCTTGTTGAAATATCAAGTGGTCTTCATGGTAACGATCGTCATTTTCAATGATGTCTACTAATTGTGGATAAACAAATTCATTCAATAATTCCAAATAAGTTTCTCCTGCAAGGTTACCGTCGAAAAATACTGGTCCAATCTACGGTCCACAAAAATACCGGCCCAAACATTGATTTTTTGGGGAGTTTGAGTAAGGACTTCGTGGAAAACATGAGAATTGGCATCTGACCAATAACGACAATTATGACGATTCACAGTCGAATTCAAAAAGAATGTAGACTCATCAGAAATGCAGATGTTGAAAAAGAAATTATCATCACCATCTCTTCTCGTAGTCATAATTCCACAAAATTTCCGTCGCCTATCAAAATGATCTTCATTCAATTGGTGTACCAAATGTATTTTGTAGGGGTGAAATTTATGATGTTTCAGGATTCGGCGGATACTGGTTCCACTGATATTGGTCACACTAGCTAGCCAGTTTCCTTGTGCTCAATGTTGGGTCTGCATGAACTTGTCCTAAAAGTGCAACTTCAACAGCGTCATTTCTCAACGGAAATTCACGTTCTGGGTCTCGTTTCTTGTTGGCTACTGAACCAGTTTGACGAAATTTTTGCACTAATTCTAGAACGTATTTTCTAGCAACAAGTTCATCTGAATGCGTTCCATTGAACAAATTAGCTGTATGGTTACCGCACTCATCATTCTTCGAAAAAAATTTTATTATTTCAACTCTTTCCGCGATCGTATACACTATTATTGCGGAAAGTTATTCAGCAGCTTTAGTCAAGTAATTCACTCTAATGTCGTTCAATCAAAGATCAGTTTGACATGATAGACGTCCACAATTGCGATTTGGCGAAAAAAATTATCTCATACATGTTTTTGTTGTAGTGCATTTGAGTCGAATTCGAGAAAACGTCTTTTTATCGATTCTTAAAAACTTAAAAAAAATTGATCAAGTAAATGAGGATGAAATGAAAATTTGAAACGGAATTGCATGTTATTTGTTGGTAAACAGTAAGATCATTCAATTCCTTGACAATGATAATTATCTTTGAACAGTTGCATTGTTAGATGTTGTTTTTATTGATTGAGTAAATAAAAAATTATTTCCCAAATTCAAGTTCCTATATTTCGAAAACGAATCGATAGAATCAATTTATTTTTTTTGTTTGATATTGAGAAGGAAACTACCTCTCAAATGAGGTATCACTTGCCATATGTTGCCATGTAAAAATAAAGGGGTGGTGGTCACAGCTCCGAGGGATGGAATGTATTTCGGGATAATCTCATCGAAAACGATGTCCCCCCCGAAAATGTAGTTGACGTGTCCGAGCGTTTTCATATAATTCGGTTCTGCCGACCTACAGAGCCACTGTTTTGTTTTCAATGGCCCGCTCTGTATATTAACCACTGTTGGGTTCGAAGTTGGGATTATGGCCGCGTAGTTCCGAAATGGCAGCAATTTAAAATTGAATAGGAACCTCAACTTACCATATGTATGGTGATATAAGCAAGCTGTAAGTCGTTTGTTAGAGCTTTTAGATCTCCACTACTTCAATTCCAGACGTTTTTCCCCGAAATGAACAACTCATAACTTTTGTTTGTCCTGTATTCTCCTTCCGTGGGTGGATTGTTTTTGTAAGAATGCTATTTGACAACAGTTTCTAATCGAGAAGAATGTGAGAACAGTCACATCCATGACAAAAAAATAAGTCATCATCGACTAAGCCTTAATATGTCAGAGCAGACATGTTTTATTCGACAGCAATACTTTCGAAACATTGAAAGGGAAACATTATCAATTGATGATTCCACATCTGATTTAATGAACATCCTGTTCGTATTTTCAAACAAATGAATCCGCCATACTTATACTGAACATATGAAATACATATTTTTTATATTTCCCTCAATTGTTTTTACTATCCACGTAATTAAAATTAGGATTATATTTCATGTGCATTCAATTAAATTATCATTTGAAATATTCATCATCATTTCATCAAAATATGAAATAGTTTCGTTCATCATAATTATTGTGGACTGGAATTTTCACATAACGTTCCGCTTAAGTTGGTTATGTCGAATCAATAACAACAATCATATGCTGCTTCTCGAGTAAACTATCATAAACTGGAATTATTCGGATTTTGTGAAACATTTTCAATTCAATAGGAATGAAATGCAAATATAAACATGAATCGGTGTTCATATAGCAAATTAAAATCGAAAAATAATATTTTCCACTCCAAAACTCTAGTTCTCATCTCGTAGAGAAACACCCTTTGGAGTTTTCCTCCAAATTTCAATGAAACAGAATGAGAGTGGAGGTATGTACTCGTAATTAACTCGAAGCATTGTGGTAACTTTTTCAGTTTGGTTTTGGTACGCCAGGAGGTTGTGAAGCAGTTGCTCATTCAACTCATAGATACATCAATCAGCATTCAGACCCTTCTTCCAAGGTATTTTCGAAACTCGACTTGAAAAATGCCTTCAATATGATTGATTGATGAATGTAAGAGATAATTTTCCTGGTATATACCCTTTTGTAAATCAATGTTATAACTCATCATCATATTTGAATTGTAGTGATCAGTTAATAACTTCTGAAAGATGAAGACCTCTTTCAGAAGTTATCAACTGATCACCACAAATTCAGATATGAATGTGAGTTATAATATTGATATACAAAAGGGTATACTAGGAAGGTTATCTCTTACTTTTGAAGATGACCCTTTGGGACCCGCACTATTTTGTCTCACAATTTAAGAATTGACAAAGAGTTCGTCATTTGAATTCAACTTTTGGTAAGTGGATGATGGCTCAATTCCTGAAGATTTCAATGCAGTTTTGGAAGATTTGGATGAGGTTATCATCCTATCGGAACAAATTGGTTTCGAACTTAGTTTCAATGAGTGCGAACTAATATAACTACTAGACCCAAGAACTGATTTTGTATCCAAATTCTCCTGGCATAAAAATTCTGGAAAAGTTAGATTGCAGCCTTCTTGGTGGGCCCCCTTCTGGAAATGCTGTTTTAGAAATGAAAGGACTCTCTGCAGTTACTTCCCACCCGTCCACATGAACAACCAACTCACATCTCATTCTTTCTCTAAAGAAATTGCATCGCTATATCAAAATTGATGTATACCCTCAGATGTACTCCATCTTGGAGAAGTCCCAACAAGTTTCAAGATTACGACGATTCAATGCGCCATACTTTGGAAAATTTCACTAATGAATCTTTCAATAAAGATTCTTGGTTACAGGTGAATCTTGGAGGTCTGGGGCTTCGTTCGGCTTCTTCCTCAGCTTTACCCGCTTCTTTGGATTCCATGAGTAGTGTATCCAGTGTTATCGGTTCCACTTTTTCTGATACAAATGATAAGTTTCTTGATGAAGCTATTTCTCTTTGGTTACTACAAACCAACTTAGATTTGCCACCCGCTACGAGAAACATTCAGAAATCCTGGAACCTTCCACTTTTGAATATAACACTAAAAAAATTACTTGATTCGTCCAAGTCTGAATTGGAAAAAGCTTGTCTGAAAGAAAGAAGTATCAAAGCTTCCGAAGCATAACTGAATACTTCACCTGTGGCTTCTCTCGGAACCCTTTTAGATGACAAATCTTTCAGGATATCTATTGGACTGAGACTGGGTTTAGATATTTGTATTCCTCATAAATGTATATGTGGTAGTGGAGTGAACCAAAAACAAACTCATGGTTTGAGCTGTAATGAAGGTCGTTTATCCAGACATTATCAAGTACATTATATCATTGAACGTTCAGCAGGTATTCCAGCTGTGTTAGAACCTCTTGGCACTAGCCGAGATGTTGGTAAACGCTGATACCTTGGAAATGTGGCAAAGCTGTGGTGTGGGGACTCCAGTTGTGCTGACACAGCCGTAACGTCTAATTTAGCAAATACTTCTTAGTCCGCAGGAGCTGCAGCAATATCTAGCGAGAAATTGAAAAGAAGGAAATGTCAAAATCTTGGACATAATTAACTTTTCCATCCAATAGCTGTTGAAACTTTTTGTGTCTTCGGCCCTGAATCTCTGTCTTCTATTCATGAAATAGAGAGGAGATTGGGCCGTGCTACAAAAGATAAACGTTCAACCTCATTTTTTATTCAAAGAATGTGAATATATATATATATATATATATATATATATATATATATATATATATATATATATATATATATATATATATATATATAAATATATATATATATATATATATATGAAAAAGGAAAGGAATTTGTGGCATAATGTCCATTATGCCACAAATTCCTTTTCATAATTTCTCACGGACAACAATTTCCCACTTCCACATTAAATATATATATATATATATATATATATATATATAGTAAATAGAAATTGTGAAATTGCAGACAATTTTTTTTTATAAAAAAAAATCTGCAATGCGCAATTTTCATTTACTTGAATTTATTTATCATCCCAATTTTCCTACGGAATACATATCAGCGTCAAAGGTAATCACTCAGTACCTTCCAAAAATCAATAACAGTTTCTCTATCACCTACTTTGATTACAGGAACAATGAACCCATGGATTTTCGTTCGACATAAGTGAGCATGTCATACCAACAAGATACTCCATTTCTACATTTGGCCTAAGAGAATTGAAGAATGTAGGAGATACCTGTTTTATGAATAGCATGATGCAGTATTTTTCGAACACCAAGGTTTTGTTGGAATTTACAAGAATGGTTTTTGTATGAGGATTCAATACTACTACATCGAGAATGAAGGAGATCTAGTGAAATCATTTAAATCTTTGATGGAAAATATCTGGGATCCTGATTGTTCTCGGAAAATGATAGATACTTCACATTTCGTTCGTCTATTCAGAAATTTTGCTCCTTCCTCTGATCATATCGTCCCAGCAGATTCGGAAGTTACCTAAGATACCTTCCCGTAGGTTTACATGAAGATTTAAACAAGTCGAGTGCAGAGAATCATCCATCACCAAACGATTTTGTTATCATGAATGATAATCAAAAAGCTTCCATTTATTGGAAAAGATATCTGTCTACTCATAATTCCAAAATTGTGGATAAATTTGCCGTTCAGTTGAAGTCTATATTGAGATGTACATTTTGTAATTACTGCTCCGTTACTTTTGAACCTTTCTGGGTTCATTCAATCCCTGTTCCAGACTTGCTGAACGAGGTCGTGAATTTAACATAATGTATTGAACTGTTGACAGAAGAGGAGTCTTTGACTGACGATGCGAGCCCATACTGTTCGACTTGTGGAATGAAAAGAGAATTCTGAAGGATGATTCGTATACAAACATTTCCAGAAATTTTTGTTATAACAAAAATTTCTGGAAATGTATACATTTGAAACGTGTTTCTTCAACTGATGGCAGTAAATTGGATAATGTGAATAATTTTCCAATACAAAATTCAAATTTGGATCAATATTCTGCTCAGGTTGAAATGAATACTCTTTATAATATATATGCCATATCTAGTCATAGCGGCAGCATTTCCATATTGCAAACACCCTTATTCTAATTGTTGGCACCTCTTCGATGACCCCCGTGTATTTTTCTAGATTGAGTCTTTCATCTCCAAGGAAGCATGTGTCCTTTTCTATGAGGAAGTTGATGATCTGAATTATGATGGTTTTTTCAGGTTTTCCTCCAACTGAAACAGTAAATGCGCCATCACTTCGAGTCCCAACCTTCAATCAAGATTTTCATCTTGAAATTATTTTATATCTAACACTCCACTTCTGTATTTTTGAATTAATTTTGATAACTATGTATTATTCTCAATTTTTTTTTAATTGTATAGGTGAATAGGTTACAATATCTGGAAGATAGTGGCTAAAGTTTTACTCTCAGTCGCAGATGATTCCACATCTGATTATATGAACATCCTGTTCATATTTTCGAATAAATCTACAATGTCTGATGTTGAAAGTATTGTTTATATTCGATCCATGGCAAAGGCTCGGAAGCTCATTAGTGATTTTTCGTTTTTAGACTGAAATTCCTCTGAATTGCCAGCAATATGAAGTGACTGTCGATTTAGGTTGGTAGACGCAGGACGCAGCAAAATGGTGCTCGCTGAAGACGTGTCTGTCTACCAGCCAAATACCCATAGCTCTGGATCCGTTTATTGCAGTCTGAAGACACGTCGCTCTACAGTAAGCTTTCGCCAGGAGTTCGGTTGCTTAATATACCGCAACCTTCATTCCAGGATTGCTTCTCAACCATTTTTGTATTGCTTGGGTATAACATGTTACCATGGGCTTGAAGAAAGATACGTCGAAAGGTTGCAAACGGTGTGTTGTATGCCCACGGAATTGTAATCCGTGCTCGCAGGCTGAAACTAAGGCATCCAAATGTTTGCTATGAGTTGTGTGTCCGTCAAGTAATAGAAAAACCTTATTGTCTTCAGTAGGTTCCACCACGTCGATGAAATATTGAAGCCTTCTAGTGGAGAGGTCAGAGTTCTTGTAACCTGACTTCGATATTTCGACAAGACTTCCCGCAGGTGCGCCAACTTTCAATTCAGGAGCCATCCTCAACCGCCTGAAGATAATAATTGGCGGTATATACTGGTCAGATGCTCTGACACATCAAACAATCGTTGTATTCACACCTCTTTCTCCACTGGCAACAGCGCCTATTTGTTTTTTTACCTTTTGACCAAGGATCTTTTGGGGCTTCTTCTGGATAGTTGAGAATCCACTTTCAAAGATATTGAAAAATCTTGTAGCCTTCAGATCATTCTCTTCAACAATCTTCTCCAGCATGTCAAAAAAGTGGTAAACATTTTTTTATTGAACCTTTTGCCCCTTGCAATGGATATTGATTCAGGCTGTCATAGAGTGAGAGTTGGGTGCCGCTTCATAAATCCATAAAACCACTTTTTTTCGCAAGTTGGGTTTCTTTATTAAAACTATGCGGCAAACTGTTTTTTTTTGCAAAATCAAATATGGTTATACCAAACATTCATATATTCAAGATGTGAGTTGCTTACTCAGTTTCTCTTTCATTCGAAAAAGTGATATTTGCTCCAAATTTTTTGACGGCAGCATTGGCTACCTCATTTTGATTTATTTCTCATATGTCTGCTTTGGTACGTTGTTTATAAAGCCTGGCACATTCGTTTAACCCAACACTGCTATTTTTCGAGGCATTTATAGCAAGCCGCATATTATTTTCCTTTCAGTTTCCTTATTTTCCTCTTTGCCTGAAACAGTTCAGATTATTATTTTTAGTCAAACGCTAAACAATTCCGGACTATTTCCTCAATTGGACCGGTCCAATTGAAGAACCATTTACTGGTCTAATTTGGGCAACCCGCACGTTTGTAAGCATTATTTTTATTACTTATGAAAGCCCTACTTTCATCTAATTGAATAACGGTACGATAAAAGATACATCATGCAAACAATGCATGCCGTTATAGTAATATGACTTTTCGCCATGACAGTCTTCTTCACGTAGACTATATATTACATCAAGATCACGATAAAATAATAATAATTGTCGTTTCTACGTTTCAATAGTATCCGAAGTTATGACTTCAGAGAATCCTATTGGTGGTACTGTAGGCCTCTAATAGGGGCGCTGATTGCACGCAACGTACTTGTGGAGATATCCGGGTGGTCCAATTCAGGAAGTGGTCCAATATAGGAAACGTCATCCTACCCCATAGGATGAATTATGCAATAATATAGAATATTAACTGGTTTTTCGAAGATATTATCAGCCTAGAACCAGAACCATTATACAAAATGTTTATTAATTTATTGTTAAATGTTGAGTACTCTTGAGCACTCGGCGAATTGTTGTTGTGGCGATTCCCTGAGCAGGTTATACCCACAAGTTGTAGAATTTTCCCTATAAAACACCACCCAAACTGCTACATCATCTCACACACCTTGTTGATTATTAAGATGTTCAATTCGTGGTAACTTTCACTTTTCTACTACTCTAAAATGAAAATGCATTGTTTTCTCAACTACAATATAATGTAGGAATTAAAATGCACTCAGTATTGGAATTATATTTCAATGAACTATATTGAATAACAAATATAATCATAATACCTTTACTTGTTATAGGACTGATTGCCATGTTGGTTTATGTATGTCTCAAAGGATTTATGCACCCTTCAACCCTGAATTGGTTTCGATTTGTGCGTTTCTATCTTATTCCGTTAGTATTTTATGCAATCCGTTTTTGTTATTATTCACTTAAACTTCCAATTTTTTTTTTTTTTTTTTCGGGGGGATTGGCGCGGCAGGTTAGCGTCCGACTCATGATTGAAAGGTCGTGAGTTCGATTCTCGGCCAGGGCAGAAATTTTTCTATTTAATTTGAGAGAATTAAATGTTAAATTTCGTAGCCGGGCCGAGGATGGTCCTCGACGATTCGCTGTTGCGTTCAAATTAACAGTGCTGCTCCTAGGAGGCGTATGGAGTTAGTAACAAGGCCTACCCAGAACACTATGAAATGATACATAAAAATACTCAACTTGTGACTGGCCGAATGACGAAATGTCAAAGCAATTAAAAAAAAAAAAAAAAAAAAAAACTTTCAATTTCTCCCATTCAACTACTCGCCTTGTTAATTCTGCAGACCTTACTGGATAATAAAACGATTTGATTGAAACTATGAACTTTATCGTCACTAACTTTCATTATCGAATATCTGCCCGAAATGAATTGGGTGACTTCAATAATCTCGACCGTTATTGCCCTGAACCGCACTGATTCGATGCACTGTGTTGAATTATCTGATCCGAGTTGATTAAACGACTGATCTAACCTAATAGACTGAGAGCTGGCTACGTAAATTGAAGATGATAAGGTACAAGGAGAGTTTTTACAACCTTCCTTACCTTCTGACAAGTGTGTAGCTCTGCAGGCAGAAGTCAGTTCCGGGGCTCAAAACGGGGGCGGGCGATCAAAGATTTTTCCAGAGCGCAGCCTGGCGCTCACATAACTCCGAACACTCAAACATTTATCAAGGCCTGGTGGCCGCGTTGGATTAACGCTCGCGTTGAAAGTGAAAGGACCAGGGCTCGATCTCAGACTGGGTCATGCATTTTTTTTTAATTTACCGTTACACTCAAATCAAACACAAAACTTCAACAAGTCACCAAAATATATTATCTCAGAACATTCACCCTCACCACCCCTCAAGACAGAAACAGCATATACATAGAGCATGACTTGCTCCACAGCGGCCGAAGGCTGCTGAAAATTCCTCTGAACCTGTTTTTTTTTACGTACTTCCTCCAGGAAATAGTTCCAATTTTTTCAACGAAAGTATTATCCGTAAATTTCAATTATTCTATCATGATCAAATTACAGATCTTTCTCATAAGCGAATAGCAGGAAGGGATATAAAGCTTCAATTGACTTGAAATAATTTATTATTACATAGGGTATCGCACAACATCGCGATGTGACCTCCCACTGCCTCTTGAATAATTGAAATTTACAGATAATACTTCCGTTGAACAAATTAGAGATATTTCCTGCAAAATGTACGCCAAAAAACCAGTTTCAGAGAAATTTTCAGCAGCCTTCGGCCGCTGCGGAGCAAGTCATGCTCTGTGGAAATGCTGTTTCTGTCTTGAGAGGTTGTGAGGGTGAATGTTCTGAGGTAATACATTTCGTTGACTTGTAGAAGTTTTGTGGTTGATTTTAATGTAATGGCAACTGAATAGAAAAAATAAAAATTGCGTGACCCAGCTCGGGATCGAACCTCGGTCCTTTCATTTTGAACGCGAGCGTTTATTCAAAGCGGTCACCAGGCCTTGATGAATGATTGAGTGTTCGGAGTTATGTGAGCGCCTGACTGCGCTCTGGAAGAATCTTTGATCGCCCGCCCCCGCTTTCAGCCGCGGAACTGACTTCTGCCCGCAGAGCTACACACTTGTCAGGAGCGAAGGAAGGTTTCTATGAAAATACTTTCCTTGTACCTTATCATTTTTATTTTACGTAGCCATCTCTTAGACCATAAGTCTTAGAACTTTTCATTTCAATGCTGTTTGATCGGAGACTAACTACTAACTCTTGAAATTGCACATTTCGGGAACTGATCCGATTATTCTGACTCTTTCACTTTCATGCACATGAAACGTCGCCTCGGAATAGCCACGGAAAAAATTCACTCTAATTATATTCATCATTGCGACAGGATTGCTGCCTCATGAATGAATACCAGCATTATTTTTTATCGCTCAAATATTGACTATTGTTTCGGCTATTTTTTAGGAGATATGCCCAAAAGTTATATTGACAACTAATTTACATCTGGATTGGCAGGTGGTTATCAAACTCTATGAAAGACTGCCAACTTCTATCCGTATTTATTTATATATATATATATATATATATATATATATATATATATATATATATATATATATATATATATATATATATATATATATATATATATATATATATATATATATATATATATATATATATATATATATAAATGTATATATATATTTTCTTCAGTTCCTTGACCACATATATAATTTTTTCAGTTTCTCGGAATAAAGGTCTGATTCAGTCAATTCATATAATTTTTCTTAACTACGTTTCGACATGGTATTTGTCATCATCAGGTTAAAACACTAAAATTAAGATATGGAGTTTGAGACATATTTAACTTTTATGCACTAAAATAATTCTTTAAAAACATATGGTTCGAAATAAAACACTCAATATAAGAATATCTATAACATTTATGAGTATTCACTTACAAATTATTTTATTTGAATTCTGCGTTCGCATTGTATGAACGTTACTGTAGGTGTGTGCCTGCGTCGAAGTTATCGGGAATGGTTTGTTTATCTTTCATGCATTTTTATCCTCTTCATAAATACATTGGATTGTTTACATTGAGTTCTATTATACGAGCCGGTCTGTATTTTTTTTGGCAGCATGTAAAGATCAGTTTTCATTATTATTACTATGAACAAAATTTAAACAGGTTGTTATAAATCTGACTTGAGTTTTTAATATTTTTTCTATTGTTAATGCTATTGGGGTCTTTTTTATCATGTATCATTTCAAGGAATGTTCTTACTCTTGGATTCCTTTCTTTGGTCAAAATTCCAACGTTGTTAGTGTCAAACTTATGTTGATTTTTTTTTCTTGTTTGGATAAGGCTGTAATGTCGGTTTTTGAGTATTTGTGGGCTTGTACTCGTTTCTGCAAATATTTTTTTGTTTGACCTATATAGGTACTTTGACAGTCTTCACACGGTATTCTATATACTGTATGAGTTTGTTTGTTTTTTGATATTTCTGGTTTCAATTTTAAATGAATGGTTTTGTTCAAATACCATGTCGAAATGTAGTTAAGAAAAATTATATCAATTGACTGTATCAGACCTTTATTCCAAGAAACTGAAAATATATATATATATATATATATATATATATATATATATATATATATCTTTCTAGGAATATAGCAATCACCATAGTTTATGAATGCGTTTACTTTTCGTATAATAATTTTGAAATATATGAAAGCTGCTTGGTTAGTCGTATTTTAATAAGTCGATATTATTGGTACACGATATACTGGTTTACTCTTGTAATCCTAATCGCTTACTATATTTATCTGTTGATTTCACGTATCAACGCATTTGATTGGGTTCTCAAAACCCTTCCAGTAATTGAATAGCATATTTTCACGTTGTTTTTTTTCTTCTCTCTCTCTCTCTCTCTCCCCCTCTCTCTTTCTTGGAAAAACGTCAATAATTCTCAATTGAAATATTTATACATTATTTGGTGAAAGTAATATCATATCACCTCATCTCATACGCTGATGATACTGCCATAGTTTTCACTAAATATACTTGGGCAGAGGTTTTTATAGCAGCTAAAAAATGAATGAAATATATAAAATTGTGGCTTGATATCAAACTCTTGAGTCTGAATATTGATAAAACAAAATTTGTGACCATCTCATTACAAAGTAATGATCAACCAGAAAATGATAAACTTAAAATACACAAATTTCACTGTAATCAAAATCCATGTTCCTGTCCTAGGATTGAAGGAACCAACAAAATTCGATGGGATGAACATGCCCTTCACATGAAAAACCGACTGAGACAACTCATCCACAAATTTTATTATTTAAAAGATAAATTGGACCAAAAAAAATCCAACTGTGAACTATTTATTAGCACAATATGTTATGAAGTATTGTATTACAGCATGGGGGGGGATGTACAATAACAACCTAGTCTGTATACAAACTGTACAAAACAAAATTTTTTAAATGGTATTTAGAAAAAAGAAGCTAGTTGCCACTGAACAACTTTACAAGGAATCTAACCTACTTGATGTAAAAAGTCTTTATGCCTTCTCATGCCTGATCTGGATGTTTTTCCATAAACAGGAATATGAAATATCGAACAAAAAAAAACCAGATCATGCGAAAATATGTCTGTGAATCTGCCATTGTTTAAGAAGAGTCACTGCCAAAGATTTGTACACTTTTTCGGTCCAAACCTACATAACTGTTTGCCATTAAAACACAAAGAATTGGAAAACTAAAAAAATTCAAAATAGCCATAAAAAAATTCATAATTACCAGCAAAGAGAAAATTGATAAAATTCTCTAGAAAATTATCAAAACAACACAAGAATCAACCTGACATATATTTCGCTTCATTTTCTCCCTTAACCAACAATAGACTGTGCGTTATCAACATTTTCCACCTACGGCCCCCTTTTGAGAGTTGCTGGAAAACGCAGCACAAGCACACATGTGCTAAGGTATAACAGGTTACTCAAAACGGAATAGAATATTAACAATATTAACAATATTACCAATAAATTGAAAAAAAAAATAAGGTACGATGACTGGCATGACAATTGAGTTTTTTTGACAGATTTCAGTATGTTAATTATAAACATAAAATTTATTTTTCAAATTTATCGGTTTTGAAATTCTGGAAAATGTTGTTTAGATCAATTTGAAAGAGTTGTCGTGATGTTAAAACTTCAAATTCGACATATTAATAAAAATGATATTTATTCAAGTAAGCATAAAGATGGTATAAATGATATATAAATATTTTCAGTTGAACGAACAGAAGAACCACTGTGTTAAAGTGCCCACTCACTTATTGTCGATCTGGCCGGCGATCAAACCTTACGCACTCACAAGCAGTCAACCGGCACGATGCGGCCCACACTCGGTCAAACTGAATTCTGCTTTTGGCCTGGTCGACAGTCTCGATTTGTAAATTTATGTATTTA
This sequence comes from Gonioctena quinquepunctata, assembly GCA_018342105.1. NCBI lineage: Eukaryota > Metazoa > Arthropoda > Insecta > Coleoptera > Chrysomelidae > Gonioctena > Gonioctena quinquepunctata. The sequence goes on from JAFIRS010000514.1 coordinate 329,075, forward strand.
TACTGGGGTAGTGCTACAGTGCTGTTGTTTTTTGGTTCTTAAAAAGATGGCTAATAGCCTGTCGCATTTTAGTATCTTTTTTAATGTATGGTTTGACCAACTCAAGCAACTGCTGGTTACATACATCATTCATTCTAAAATGATTTTTTGAATCTTCTGAAGAGTTTCTTAACTTACGAATTGAATTAATATGTGACAGCCCCCCTCTTTTCAAAAGCCACTCCTTCACCCACAAATGTCTCATATTTTTAGACTCAACTCCAGTTAACAATAAAATACATACACTACAAAAACAAATATAGCAACAAACGACTGTTCGATGACTTGCTAATGTGTGTTGAAATTACCAAAAATCGACACGCTGCCTCCACAATGGACTGCCACAGTTTTTTCCCATCGGACAGGATTGTTTTCCAAACTAAAGTGTGTGGTTGTATACGTCCTGGCCTGTAGGCAAAGCCGGTAAGTGAGTGGGCACTATTAATCACAGCTTCTGCGTGATGTGGTTATTGCGTAAAATATTAAATGCACAAATGTAAATAAAAAATAAATAAGGATAAGCATGTGCTGTATATAAATCTATGCTATCAATTATTGAAACATATTTTATGAAGAAATGAGAAATAAAAGAAAGAATAATAAAATACAAATACAAAATAATTGAAAACAAGCATGTGCTTCATATAAATCTATGCTATCAATTATCGAAATACATTATGTGTGGAGATAAGGAATAGAGAAAAGAATAATAATAAAAGTGGAGAATGAGGTTGAATATTACAAAATGAAATTTTAGCGAACAAATTGAATATAAAATGGTCTTGATCTGTTGAGAGAATTGGTGTATATGAAAGATATGTGTATGTATGTATGTATGTAAAGTATGTATGTATGTATGTGAAGAAAATGGGCAAAGACACGAAATTTTCAAAATATTTTCAATGGATTCTACAGCTTGTGGAAAGTCTGTTGGTAATATTCTTCATTTTCTTTTAATTTCCTAAAACGTGAAAAAAATTCAAATGGCTTCTTTCTAGCGCCATTACAAACTGTTGTGACGTAATCACCCAATCAACCAATCCCACAGTTGACAGCTTCAATCAATTTTGCAACGTTGTCGTATTTTAAAATCTTAGGCTGCGTCTCCATAATAAGAATAAATGATTGGCTTTCTCTTTATCAGAAATCGTTTTGATGGACCATAATATCAAAAATAACAAGGTTCATGTGCACTGATGAATCGACAATATTTTGTTTCATGACAGATCGAATGTTTTTACACCCTTCAAATCCGCCATCATTGCTTGACATTGCGAATAGTGTTCGAGTTCTGGCTGGCAACATTGACGTTTACTGTTACAATCAACCCGATTACGCCTATTGGCTGCTCGGTCGTTTACGTCACAAAGAGGGCCAATATCAGTAGCTTCAAAATTTGCTGATTTTGAAAAACGAATGGGAACTGCTGTAATTTGAATTTGACTCAAACAATGTTTTCTGGGTACATTTATACATGCGTTATGTGTTCCAAAGTATATTTAAAGCGATAATAATTTCTCGGGTCCTCGCCTATTATCTGTTGTTGATATCATGAACTGTTTTTCTCTCATTGAAATGTAATCATGTTTTTATATTAAATGTAAAAGATCTATATTGTTTTATTGATTTCAGTTTATTTGGTGAAGCGTTGTATATTTTTGGCCCCAGAAGTTCTAAACTACGTTGACCTATACCTTTTTCACACTTTAGTAATACGAAGTCATTGCTTTTACGTCTTGTATGATAGATGTTTCAATCGATTCCAACTCAATTTCATCTTGATGAATGTTCAGAAGTAATCTCAGAGTAAAAAGTTGTTTTACATCGTTATTTTTTTATCATGTATAATTCTAATAATCCATTTATGCAACGTATTTATGTGTTTGAGCTGACAGTCATTGATACCGGCCCAACCTAAAATTTTATAGGATAGCTGAGATTGGATAGGTGCATAGAAAATAGTATTTGAGTGGCATATATTTGGGACTTCCTTTGAAAAACTCAAGACATGAAAGCAATCATCTCATTTTATTAGTGATACAAGCCCCTTGTAAATTCCGACGTCAATGTCTATCAACTATTATTCCTAAAAATTTAATGAATTATGTTTCTGGTATCTTGGTCCGCTGGTCGATATTCGAATTGGACAGTAAATTATGTAAGAAGTGAAGGGGAGGTACTAGGTTTTATCTATATTAAATGTTAATTTATTATATCCGAACCATTCTTTCAGGCCCTTGAAGTCTGATTCTACTTGAGTTTTCAGACTATCCCAACTTCCAGACTGAGGAAAAATTGCTGTCATCTGGATATTTATGTATAGAGTGACTAGCAGTGAGATAGATGCTAATTCTACTATTTTTCCAGAGAAGACAGTCTCAAAGTATTGATATGGGTGGAAATTGTTCATGTAAATCAAATTCTGAACTATAGATAATATCAAGATGGAAATATATGTCAATAATTCGAAGGCTCACGACTTCATGGTGAAGCAACGTATGAACGCTCACGGTTCATGTTCAGTAAACACAAACTATATAATTCCGACATTTTTTTTTCCGCGGAGAAAAAAATACAAAATTCATCTTGATATTCTGCACATCGGAAAAATTTTTTTTTTTTAGATATAATTCTTGTTGATGTGAAAAGTTTATAGTAAAATTCACCTCTTCTCGAAACTATTTTCCTATCTTGAAACTGAATATATCTCGCCAATAAATAATTATAAAATGTATAAAAGTTTTTCTGAAAAGCTCTATGTTATTAGTACCCACTTTCTCGGGATAATGACTGGTGTGAAGACAGTTGCCATTTTCCAGAAGCCGTTTATCGAATAGCTGACCAGTAACGTCGGGAAATTTTCATTATTTCAGAAAAATGAGAAAACATTGCATTATTCATTCTATCGATTCGTGTAGGTCCTGAAATTATCTGTTTTGGTGAACCGGCCGACTGGTCAGGTTGACGAGAGTCATATAGGTATCTGAAGGCAAGCACGGTCAGTACTTGGCTGGGTGATCATCTGCCAGGGAAGGAGTTTAAAAGCCCTGAATAACTGGAGTGTAGTAGCATATTCACAGCCTCATATCAATGAGTACGAGATATGGCGATAGATATTTCGTACATGGAGGGGACGTCAAGATGGCGGCCCCGAGTTCTTGGATATTGAGCTCGTTAAAGATTTCCGGTTGGGGGGAGGGTGCTCACTGGCGTCGGTGTTTAGCCCTGGTCGCATAAATAGGACGACGTTGAATAAAAAAAGGATCACTGGGAATTGGTTTTCGATTATTTTATGAATTATGTAAATAATTTGAAATTAAATTTTACAACCATTGGAATTAACTTTGTTTGATGGGGAGAGGAGTCTCGAGTCACAATTTGCACATATATATATATATATATATATATATATATATTTATATAATATCCAATGTAGTGTTTTAGATTCGCCCCATGTATATGGAGTTGGTTAAACATTTTGGTATGCCTACAACCTATATTTCAATATTTTGATTCGATTACTTTCCCTGTCGGACGGCTTGCCAGTCGTTCATATTCATAGGGGATGTTTATTTTAGTGTATTTCATGGTCATATTGACAAGAGTCTCATCGATATCTGAAGCCAAGCATGACTGGGCGCGATCAGTACTCAGAAGGAACGTTCGCCTCAATAAACCCCGCACAACTGCAGCTTAGTAGCATACTGACAGCTGCAGGCGATATATTGATGAGCATGAGATATATCCAGAGATATGCATTCCTTCGTAGGGTATGTTAATATTGCGGTCCCGAATTCATAGATGTTGAGCTCGTTGAAAAACCCTACCTCTGGTTGGAAACACAAGAAGAGTCGCCAAAATTTCCGGTTGAGGGAAGTGTGCTCACCGGCGACGGTATCAACCTCAGTCGCAGAATCAGGCCGACGTTGAATGAATGATAAAAAATTAGAATGGAGTTTGCTGAATATTTTTGTATGGCTGAAACGAAACCTATTTTTCATGATTCCGATTTCCTATTACCAGCAGTCAAAAGTCACCTAGTGCTGTTATATAACCAGAAGTAGTTTGAATCTTAGTTCTAGCTAAGTGCTAGATAGCTGTGCTAACTTGTAAGCTGACAGAGTTAGTTAGTTATGTTTAGGAAACGGTGTGTAGGTAGCTGATTATGTAGTTTAGGGCCAAAGTATGTGGAATATTTTTGGTTATGAGTCAATCTGCAGCGTGGTGTATCTATAGCCTGGTAAACATCCATAGGCCTATATTTTTTCCACATCAAATAGGCCAGTTTCTTCATATAGGGACTCGCTTGAGTATTTTCGATTTTCTTCTAAACATAATTTAAATCAAGGTGTTTTGGATTATATCTAAATTATATAAGGATAAGTTGCATTATCGACCCCAGACAATGATATAATAGCGTATAACTGACTCAGCCAAAGCGTTATAAACCATCATTATGACGTCTGTTCTAAGGATTTTTCGGAGAACAATTTATAAATAGCTCTCGAAATCTTGTCACCGTATATTTTACGTGATCGTTCCACCGTAGCAATTGATCAATAATGATACCTACATACTTAATTGATTCTATTTCATTTATTTGAGGGCAGGAGCAGTTTGCATTTCCTGGGCATGTAGATTTGTGGATCGTTAGTGTTGTGTTGTTGTATTGTTCACTCACTTAGTAATGAGGAAAATTGCAATTCCACCCAATTCCCATTATCTCAAAGTGAACTGCCCAGTTTCAAGGATTTTCAGAACCTTAACGAATCGATAGAATGAGTTATGCAATGTTTTCTTATTTTTCTGAAGTGATAAAAAAAACCCGACGCCACTGGTCATTCGACAGTTAACTGCAAAAGAGCTACTAGAAAATGGCAGAGGTTTTTATACCAGTGAAATAATCATGGAGATTCCCGAAATTCCATGAAAATATTTCTCTAGAAACTGCGATTCAGCCTTTGAAGTTTTTCTGAAAATGACGGTGAATAAATATTTGTGATGTAATTGATGAAGACCAATTAAATGTGGTACTCGGTCATTCAATAGAAAAATTGAAACAAAAAACATTCGGTATTCATCGAAAAATTTCGGAGAAATTCTTGCTATAGTTATTCTAATACCAATCAGAACGGCAATAAAAATAAGAGCACTACGAAGAGTGTTCATATGCACTGGCCGGCAAATGGGAAATGTATATACTACCAGTGTTTTTACTTTCAAAGCGTTCCTGGTACGATCATAAAAAAGTTCTGGCGCGTGTCTCTAGTTGCCCAGATTATCAGTAAAGGCGCTATCAAATATATTTGAGGAATAGAAGCTCGGCTAGCTGGATTGGAGATCGATTATCTGAATCCGCATGATTAACTCAGTTCACAATATTTCTTGATCAGTGCCGTGTGTTGGCGAGGTTAGGAATTATCCATTGAAAATAATTTTATCAATATGGCTTTCTGGAGACCTTCCGAAACAAATAATAGAATTCAGTTGAGATAACATTTGTCTACTCCTACATGGGGTGATCAATTGCTATGATTGTAAGAATAAGTAACTGAAAAAATACCACTCGAAAATAATATACCGACGCCTATGTCAAGGCGGCAATTGGAAAAAGAAATCCTTCACGCAACTTTTTATGTCGGTCCAATTGGGATTAGAAATACTATACTATATTATGATCAACAACATTATCAACATTAATCAGCATTAAATTGAAATTTTCGGCAACATTATAACGTTCAGCGTTCCGAATAATGGATATGACTATTTAAGTTATTAAAATAAATGATAGTTTAAAAACTAAATAACACGCTCCAATAGAAAACTAAACTAAAAAGGAGAAAATAATTTTGTTTGAAATAAGAATACAGTGATTAACAACAAATTTATTTCATCGTAAAAAAGCGTGGGGTGCTTGATGTCAATTGTTGTTAATATTTCATGGACAGATATTGGTTAGAGTAGAATCATTATGAAAATATCTTAAAAAGCACCCCACGCTTTTTTACGATGAAATAAATTTGTTTTTAATCACTGTGTTCTTATTTCAAACTCATTTGAAATCATTTCCTACTTTTTAGTTTAGTTTTCCATTAAAGCGTGTTATTTAGTTTTTAAACTATCATTTATTTCCAACTTTTTAGTTTTGTTTTCTATTGAAGCGTGTTTTTCATTTTTTCAAATTATTATTATCATTATTCAATTTTTTTAACTATTATTCTCCAATTTTGAAAAGAATCGGACCATAATCACAAAACTCGTCCGCCATTTTGGAGCCGCCATCTTGAATCCTTCAATTTTGACAAAATAATCATAATCTCCGACCCCAAAAACCCCCACATACCAATTTTGAATATAATTGGACCATAATCACAAAACTCGTCCGCCATTTTGGAGCCGCCATTTCGAATTTTCCTTTTTAAATGGCATCATAATATCTGACCACGAAAAGTCTCAGATACCAATTTTGAAGCGAATCGGACCATAATCACAAAACTCGTACGCCATATTGGAGCCGCCATTTTGTTTTTTTTTAATGCATCATCACCGGAATTATGTACACCTGCCAAATTTCAAATCATTCGTATGTCTGGAAGTGGGTCAAAATCGCGCCCAAAGGAGTCGGTTACAAACAAACATACGGTTACAAACATACAAGTGAAGCTAATATAAAGCGTGTAAAAATACTATCATATGAGCTATCGGATGAGAGCTATTTTCATGAATTACTGAGAATTCACATCACAATGAAACTTTCTTATAGAAGTGGAAAAAATATTCGATTTTTGAGTATCTTTGTTTTGGAGTGCCTATACCATGATGAGGTAAGGCACTTGCTGTCAGTAAAATTTTTCAGCATAATGTAGTGTACATTAATTTTCCACTATCACGTTCGTCATTTGTTATTGAATTGGTGGACCCACATCTGTGTTTCATTCTCTTTTGCAGACGCTCCACAAAATGCCCTTTTGATACTGCAAATAGCCTGCAAAATGTCACTTTAGCGGACTTGTACTCAAAGTCGTCATGGCAACACTTTAGCGGACTGAAATTTGTTTATTCAGAAAACATATAGTAATTATATTGAAAACGTTTCAGGAGACTCAATGAACTACATTTTTTTAGTGGCAGCACACGTTTTCTTCGAAATATTCTTTTGGATTACTTATTTCATGAAAAACGAACACTAATATTTGACAAGTAATTGACAAACGTGTCATTGATAAACAATCGCTTGCTACATTTTTGCACAACTTCCTTACACTAACGTATGGATGGTGATTGAAAATGTAGGCACGGAGAGGAAATATGTGTGGTATTTCTGTTCCGTTTATTTGGAAAGCTAATACGAAAAAATGTATGCAACACGTACGCAAATGGCTTACCGGACATTATCTTCACTCGCTTGGCGCCTCGTCCATAAATATTTCAAATCGTCCGCTGAAGCCTCACGTTGCGTACTTGTTACATTAACTAGTATTTCATCACTATGAATTAAATGATGATTTCATAGTCTACATTGGAATACTTGTATTTGAATAATTTTTTTTTTCAGATATTCTGGAATGCAGTTCATCTAAGTCTTTGAATTTTGGTTTACAGGTGAGTTACTTTTGCACAATATTTTAGAAACTTTCCATCAGCTCTTCGAACAGCGTCTTCCCTGTTTCGACATTGCGACAAAGTTATTCGCTAATGTCGAATCAGTTAACGACGCAGATTCAGAGTTTGGAATACGCCGATATTACATTTCAATGAGTTGAACCTATGATTTCTCGGGCGAAATCATAGAGAAACATTGAAATAGGGTTCGGAATGAGGCGCTGAGAATTAGACAATTACTCAAATTTGAAATTAAACTATGTTGATCGCAATTCATTGTTACCGTAATAAATACAGTACGGCGGAAGCTGATTCAATACCTATTCCACGGGTTCAATTTTAGCTAAATTGAGAGTATGGCATTTTATTGTATTTACGTATCTCGAACAAATCCGAATCAAAACGCGGTCCACTCAAATACTTTCATTCTTACTGCCTTTCATAGTTTCTTCCGATTGCAAAAAAGTGTGGTGTATTGTATACAGAGGTGGATATATCTGCTGTATTGTGTTCGAAAAAGAGACAGGCTCAATTTTTTTATCCATGTATTTTGCTATTGCTGTTTTTGCATCAAACAAAGGCATTGAATAACATTCCAAAAAGAAATTCAGGACATTTGTTTATAAATTGTTTATAAACAAATTGATTAGTTGAATATTTTGAAATTTTTTTTTTGCCATTCTGTTGACTGGCGAATATAATTATTTTACATTCACAATCTCCAAACATTTTTTTGATTGTTTATAATCGTTTTTTCATAATTCCATTATTTAAATAATTTTTTTCTCTGAATATGATAATTTCTCAATAGATTAACGAAAAATAAAAAATAAAATTTGGGTGTTTATTAAGTTAACAATTTGTTATAAACAAATTTAAAATCTCATTAAATTTTTTTAGAAACTACGAAAAATTACGAAAACAATTATATGCAACAAAGTGTCAAACAATTTTTTTTAAATATTTTTTATAGATTTTTTTTAAATTATATATATATATTTATACAAAATTCGCAGCGGCAGCTTGATTTTTCAAGTAACAAACCGCTATAACTTTTGAACCATTAAAGATACATTTATCAACATTCAAGATGATCTCCTTAATAAATTTTTCACCAAGTCTGTATGTGTCATGGTGTCCTGTTTATACGTATTTATTTATAAAAAATTCCGTCATCTACTTCTTACAGTTGCAACACCCCTTACTTTTGAACCCCAGATTTTAAATTATATGATTCAAATTTCAAGGTGAAATCACTTTGCCGATAGGCTGCTCAGATGGATACGGTTAGGCCGTGAGTAAGGTTCAATTAATGACTTTTCCTAGTTAATCAAATTTTGCCACTAAAAAAATTATACATTAATTAACTTGACTAGTTCAATAGTTGGGCGCCAGACTTGCTAAAGACAAAAGTCAAAGATAAATAAAATTAAATAAATGTTACCTAGCTTGTATGGGAAGGCAAATAAATATGCAATAAATCAACTTAACAAATTTATTCCAGTTGGAATTCTTGAACAAGATAATTTTTTAACAAATACTAGAAAAGTATATTAACTTGAATGGAAAAATTACATAAAAGGAACCAGTAATTTTGACTCTGATCAAAATTGAACATTTACACCTATGATTCCTCCAGTTGTTGGTCACGGAATATACCTTCGGAGTTCTGTGACGAGATGAGAAGGCTAGTTTCTTGAAGCTGGTCCCAGCGGTTCTAGGAGGAACTTGCTGTCAGCGGTTACGATTAAGATGTGTCGTGGGTGGTGCTATAGTTGGTTTTAGACCCCATTATCGGCATGAATTGAGTTGATCTTCACGGACCAGTGCTGATATTGATGTGCTGTAAGACCTCCCAGGCTACTAGTCCTTCCGTCTCCGTAGATGGGTTTCCCCTCCGTGGTATATATCATGCGAAGAAGATGATAGGAATCAAAATATGTACAAAAGGGAGAACGAAGGATATCCTTTGAACCTCAAGTTTTATGTTCAAATTTTAATCGAGAGTCAAAAGATAGATGCAAATGATAGCATACAATAAAAATCTCAATCTATATAAAGACGAGAAGGTTACAGTGAAAGAACAAAGATAATAAATAGCAATTCAATCTGCTATTCTGGAGTTAAATTTATAAGTTAATTTTAATAATTTAAAAAAAATATTAAAAATGAACAAAATTTAAAACCAAACAAAACAAACCTCACCTAAAACGTTATGTTCAAATCCAGTTAAGTTTTGAAACAGGTAAGTTTTGATAAGGTGATTCTATGTACCAGAAGGGTAAAAAATGTAATGAAAGGTATTCCAAAAGAAATATAAAAATTTCCTTGAAATTTTACCAGAGAAAAAATATAGTATTTTAAAGCAAAATACTATGAAATTGCCAGAGAAAAAATCTATTATTTTAAAGCAAAATATTTAAAAGTTGCCAGTACAAAGATATATTATTTTAAAGCAAGTGCCAAAGGAAAATATAGCGTTATAACCAAAATACTCTAGTAAGCTACAAAAAAATATAGGGTTTCTGAACAAGATAATAATCAGAGTAAAAGTATACTCTTCAGCCAAGATAAGAAGAGAGACCACACGTCTTTCAGAGAGCACAACTCTCTTAGGATAAAGATAAAGTGAAATAATTCTTTTGATTGAAGAATTTCCAAAGATAAACCGAAGAGGGAGACCACACGTCTTTCAGCGGGCACAACTCTCTTAGATAAAGATAATGTTGAAATAATTCTTTTGATTGAAGAATTTTTAAAGATAACTGCAAGGGGGAGACCTCACGTCTTTCAGTGGGCACAATTCTCTTAGATAAAGATAATTTTGAAATAGGGCGGCAATTCCCTTTTCAAATCGATAAACAGGTAATTCTCAAAAAAATTTGTAAATCTCCCTGCTCTTGGCGACAAGGTAGTAACTGAAGTGAATTGACTCTGCAACGATCAAAAATCAAATAAGCTACACTGGGAATTGAATGGAGTAATAGATATAAGAAATTTATTAAACGGAAATCAACTTTACGCTTGAGGCATATATTGAATCGAATCGAGTGTTCTGAGACCGTTAGGCCAGAGGTACAACTCTCTCTGTAAGCAATTCTTTCTCAAGAGAAAAGAAAATTACTCTCATAAACATATAGTTATGAAATAAAGAAAATTGCTTACCAGAGAGCCGTCCTATTAGTCACGTCCAAGAACAATCGAATTCGCCCTTCACTTCAATTGGAATCCTTGGAACAAACCGGTGGTTGTGTGAGGTACATAAGCTCTAGTCCATTCAAATTACCAATTAACTGGTACCTAAAAATGCAAAGCGTAGAACTGATTTCCAATGAAAAAAATCATTCCAAATCGGAAGATGTTACGTTAGCAAATATGTACTATGAATGATTTGTCAAAATGGCCGAAATATCTATCTTTAACCTTCAAAAATTACCATGCGGTATATCCAAGAATTCTAATATTACAAGCATAAGAAAAAACAAGAGAATGCTAATCAGCTACAACATTAATTAAAAGATAAAGAGAATAATATTACTCTAAACTCCAGCAGTGAAACTTATTTCATCTATAGATTGTACAAATCAAAGCCAACTCACTCAGTACATCTGCCTATCTCGACGTTCTATTCAAGAAAGAGAACGATTATCCTTTCGGTTCGACGAAATCACAGTTCACCTGTTTTTCTTTCTCGGTTTCTTTCCTATTTAAAAAAACTTGGAAAAAACCAAACGCTCGATAAACGCGATCGACACGAAAATGAAATGTCACGGTCACACTGTCAAAATACCATTTTCTAGGGACAATAATGAACGTACATTCTTCACGACCTGAGCGCAGTGACTACTGACCCGTACTACCGTAAAGGTAACCGGAAAAGTTATGAGAAATTGGTTATGTGTAAGGACGTAACGAAAAATTCGTTACAATGTTCGTGGATGTCGGGAAGTGAGTGATGAATATATAATGTAGGAAGTGGCATCAGTCCCAAATTTTTGAATATAGGTCGGCAAGTATCCTTAAAACCGGCATTAGCAATAATCCTAACTGCTTTTTTTTCAGAAGTTTGAGAACTCTATCTGAAGAAGACGAGTTTCCCCATAAGTCAATACCATATCTGAGATGTGGATGAAAAAAGCGGAATAAGCTGTCAACAAAATTGATACGTTGTGAATTCGATCTCGGTTCTGAATGCGTCGCTCAACAAAATTATTGTAATTGTATACTCCTCCCATTTATCTCGTCACTCTGTATATTTCGGCAATGCCGATCTGATAGCCTGTCAGTGATGAGATATTTGTCGAGTGATCTTAAAAGTTTGTTGGTGGGACAATGTCGGTGGGTTATCCTGTAGTTTTGTCCCGAACCACTCTAGAGTAAGGTTAGTGTCTGCTTAGTTTTGCTTAGGATGCTTGAATTGGTACGCCACTTCGGAACTAGCATGGGTGGATTTTACAGTTGAGCAAGTACAATGGGTTTCTTTAGGAATATTAGTTCTGGAGATCAATGTACTGAGTTGAGTTCGAAATGGTGCGAGACAGCCGAAAAACGGTGGCATAGGTAGAAAATAAATACCTTGGGTCTGGGGTTCTTTTCGATAGAAAACAGTTATTATTGCGAAAGTTTTGCTGACCGAAAGGGATTATTCAGTATATCGGCCTTTTTTTAAGATTGAAATGATTGGAATCATGCATTGTTGGTATCGCTCCAATTCAAAATTCTTTAGAGAAACAAGAGACTCGGTATCGTTCTACACGGCCCAAAAGATATGTTGAATCTTATGTTGAGCTGATCCATGTGCTCTTTATACCATTGATCGTTCACAAAGGCCATTCTGGAATGTTTTCTTCCGTTATTTGCTAGATTGTGGAGATTAGGAAACACCGTTGACAGTTTGGTGACGTTGGACGGTTATTGATAAGACCCCTTGGGCTAGGGTACGTCTGATTTTGTAGCTTTTGAAGTTCAATCTCATTTGTATTATGATTGAATTATTGTTGAGGATAGGACGTACGGTGTGGTCCATTAAATTTGCGATATTTCCAGAGCAGAGCGAGGCATGACAGTCATGTCAGTTACACGTCATTTCTTTTAGCAGAGTATGGGACATACAGGTTGAACCATCACATTTGCGGTATTTATTGTACATGGTGATGCATACCGAGTATTTCTTACATTGATATTTTGATAATTATTTTGAAATAAATATTTTGATAATGATTTTGAAACATACTGGGTGTCTCATCTATTGTGAGACATAGAGGGTGTCTCATCCATATTGAGATAAACAGGATGTTTCACCCATATTGTGATATACAGAGTGTCGAAAGTATTAGTTTAATTGGTGTATCCATATCGGGATGAAGTTTGAACACTTTGGGTGTGTTTTCGATTATTGGTAATATTATATGATATGGACTTTTTTACAGAACGTTGTTTTCTTTCAGGGTTCTTGTGCCTGGTTTTTTCGTGCCTGGCGGTGTGTGGAGATTCTCCTTATATCTGGCGGAGTTTCTTCTTGTGCCTGGCGGAGTTTCTTCATAGACCTGGCGGTGTGTTCTTAGACCTGGCCGAGTGTTCTCGTCTTGTATCTGGCAGAGTGTTCTCCCGTTGGTCTGTTTTTTTATTCCCGGCTCACCAGTTTTTTTTCAAGTTCCGGTAGAGAAGTTCCCGGATACCAGTTCTAGTACTTCTCCGGATACCAAGTTTATTTGAATACTCGTCGTTTTCTTGAATACCAGATTTCGGATACCCGTTTTTCCGTATATCAAATTTGGTGACACGCAAGTTTTATTTTTCTTATTGTTGAGTTGATATTATTATTGTAAAAGTGTGAAGCGGAAATCAAATCGTCATGGCGCGCCTCGTTATAATTGACCGTCGCCTACGCCTGAGCTTCGTCGTCGATTGGGTTGATTCCTGCTCAGTAACATAGTGGTTTGTGTTTGTTGAATTAATTGAAGTTACATGTGATTATGTGTCTATCTGACAGTGTGAAATATCCGTTAACCTATGTGATCTTTGCAGTCCTCTGCTTCATTAAATTAGTCTTTCTGATTCGATCTTGTTTTTATTGTCTTTCAACAATAACTGATATATTATCAATTGTTGTGTGAAACCTTTTGGGTATTGGGACATAAATCTACGGGCGCCCATTTAATATCTTATCAAAACAACTACTTGTGTTTGAACCACTCCCATCTTCACTGTTGTGGAGCCGCGATACCCACCTATTGAGAGTGATTAGTTTGACAGGCGAGCCTGTGACCCCTTCGGAAATTTGGGAGGTCGCATTTCGGCGCCCAACGTGGGACACTGAAAAAATTAATGAAAAAGGCAGTTTTAGCGAAAGAGGATTGCATAGAAAATAATACATTATTCCTTCTGGTTGAACGTGTGATTTATTATCAATTTTTTTTGTGTGTTTGTGCTTCACTTGACCTAGTAAGATGGCATATAAAATGCAGGTGAATGAATTGAATCAGGACGAGCTCATCTATGAAGGGAAGATCCGAGGGTTAGCGACTGGCACCTGCGATGAAATGCGTCATGCCTCAGCTATGGCTATCAGACTTGAGGATAGCGGAGACAGCGTAAAGTATTCGTCTCATCCATTAAGCACTGAGAAAGTTGTGGAGGCTGTGGAAGAGAAACTTGGTAAAATTGGCCTTTTGTAGAAGAATTCCGTGATACGACTGATAGTGATCGTTTCCTGAAATACCAGTCGAAGTAAGCCCACGTTCTCAGCCGCATCGATCACATTGGCGAAGAGTGTTCAAAACGTCCCGCACTTCGAGCAAAAGTTCCAACTATCCTAGATAGACTTAATCGGAAAACCAAAGCTGGACTCATGAAGCCATTGTACTGGAGAGCGGTTTTGCGGTGTCAATTAATCCAGCACATAGATCGTCCAGTTTTTCACCCCATATTTCTCATGCTTCTCCCAATAATGTGAAGCCTATTTTACCAAATAAATGGGACGATAAGTTTTGCGGTGATAAGGAGGGGTTTGTCATTGGGTGCGTTCCTGGAATGACTTGAAGAACTTGCACGTCATGTTTCAACAGAAACTTTGCTCGAATCGGGCATGGGTTTGTTCACTGGCAAGGCATATCAATTTTAGTTGGCCCATAGGAATGGGGGTAACTTCGTGGGATCAATTTGTTGTACTCCTTCGGGAATAATACCTCTCGACGTCGTATAACGAAAAGCTATTCGAGAAGATTCGTAAACGAACTCAGGGTCCTGACGAGTCTATTATAATAATAATAATATATTTATTCACAAAAACGAGGATAGTACAGAGGTGAATAAAGAATATACCACGAAGCAGTAGATCATTTGTGGTCAGTGACAGTGGTACTTATAATACTAATCTTATAAAAATAAGTGAGATTCATGTTCACTTAATATATAAAATATAAAAAATCTAAGATGTAAAAATATGAAATATGTAGTATGTAATAATATATAGAATATAAAATATGTGATTCACTGATACAGGATATAAGGACACAATTTTTAAAGGATTTCATGATGTATAGGTTAAAATAACAATAGTTTGAGATTGCGCTTTTATATATGTTGTACTATGCTTATATATTAATAACTAAGTAGTGGACTACTAAAATTCGATAAGATTAGATAAGGTAAGATATGTGTGGATTTCACAATGTAAAGCTTATGACAAAAAATAAAATAAAAAGTAGATAAAATAAACCTTGAAAATGAATGAAGCAATGTTTAGAATTCAAAGTGTTCAATATATGTAAAATAGTGTATCTATAGATGTATCTATTATATTCATAAAGTATATGTATTCTCATTTATTATATATCTATTATTTCATGTATTTTTTGTCTGGGATTTTTGAAGGCAAATTTTTTCATTTGTTTTTTTAATGTTTTTATTTGTTTCTTAGGGTTTCTGGTATCGTACTGAATATTTTCGGTCCTAGGTAGCTGTAAGTCCTCTGGCATATTGATCTCTTAACTGACGGAATTTGGTTGAGGTTACGTCTTTTTTATCCATAATTTTTTTAATTTTCTTTATTAATTGATTTGCCAGACTCAAAAGTATATATAAGTATAGTTGTTTTATGTCGAATATTTTTGTTTCTGAGTATTGGAGTTCTGTGGGATAACGTGGTGGCTTTTTATATATTATTTTCATTATAATTTTCTAAATGACTTCGATTTTATTCAGGTGTACATTTGTTTCTGCTCCCCACCCGATGATTCCATAATTTGAATGGGGTGCAAAGAGTGTGTGGTACAACATTTTTAATTGGTTTTCTCCGAGACTTGTTTTATCGAATACATCACAAATCTTAGTTTCTTAACGAGAAAAGTAATTTGCTCGTCCCATATCATGTGCCTGTCTATTTTTAACCCCAAGTATTTAACAGCTTATTTGAAAGTTTTCTTGGAAACTGATTCTATTGTAATGTGGAAGTTGCGAACTATAGCTAGTAGTTCCTTATCGAACCATCTTTTGATGACAGGGAGATTTGATACTACTTTCTCCTACAATTTCGACCATGATTTTTTTTCGTATAGGATGAACGTGTCATCAGCGAAACTTATATTGTTCCCTTCAGATTCCACCATGAATAGTACTGGCCCCAACACCGTACCTTGTGGTACACCACATTCTACAACTTTTTTGCGTCTGTGTGAGTTTTTTATTTTTACTTGTTGTGTTCTGTTTGTGAGGTACGATTTGAATAGTGATACCCCTATGGTTTCGAAAGTTCCTATTAGTATCTGGTGGTTGACGGTATCGAAAGCCTTTGTCAAGTCCATGAGTACTCCAAAACATGGTTTTTTATTGTCAATTGCCTTATATTTTTTTAGTTAGGTGGAGAATGGCATCCTGTGTTGATTTGCTTTCTTGAAATCCAAATTGTGAGTTATATATTATTTCGTGCTTCTTCAGAAAGTTTTTTGACCTATTTTTGAAAAAATTTTCTAGAATTTTGCTGAAACTAGAGATAAGTGCAATTGGCCGGTAATTTGTTCTCTCTGTATTGTTTTCACTTTTATACAGGGTGATTCAAAAGTACTTTGACAAACTTCGGGAGGTGATTTCTTACAATATTCTAATATGAATTGTCCAAATAAATATATGTCCGGAAACGCTTCGTTTCCAAGATACAGGGTGTAGAAGTTTTATTTTTATTTTAGTTTTTTTTAAATAACTTTCGAAAAACTGACCTTAATTGAACGAAAATTGGTATTGAGAGGTTTTTTGAGGTGTCGAGCTTGAACCTGAAGTAATTATTGCTCTCACTCGTAGGGGGCGCCACCTACACGTTTTTTATTTTTTGAAGATTCATAACTTTTTTGAGCGTACTTCTAGCACATTTTTGAGTGAAAAAATCAATTCCTCTAGCATATTCACCTGAAAAAGGTGCTGCTGTTACAAGTCGCTATGAGCAACCGTTTTCTAGATATTTGGACTTGAAAATTTCGAGTCGATTATTTGATAATCGATGCGTGTTGAAGTTATTACCATTAGTTTGCATTTTTCACAAGAATGCTTAGGAAATGAATTTGAAGTTCAAGTAAGTAGTTTTGGTAATTACATAATATGTGACAGTTAAACAATTTGTTGTTTTGTTGAAGTTTCTGTAAGTTTTGAAAAAATGGATTATTCAAATAATAATGCTCATTTGGCCGATATGCGTTTCGTTTATGGCCTTGCGGATGGCAATACGCGCGAAGCAATACGTATTTACCAGGGGCGATTTCCTTATCGAGTACTTCCTACAGCTCCAACATTTACCAGTCTCCACCGTCGTTTGGCAGAGACAGGTAGCTTCAAGAGGGCAGCCGATATTATTGGAAGACCACGAGCAGTCCGAACCCCAGAATTGGAAGAAGCTATTTTGAACGATATCGAGGAAAATACAGAAACAAGTACAAGAATAATTGCTGAAGCTGTCAATTCTACTCAGTTCACACTTTGGAGAATTATCTGCGATCAACAATTTTATCCATACCATATTCAAAGGGTAAAAGCTCTTTTGCCACGAGACTTTCCCCATCGCATTACTATCTGTCAGTGGTTTTTGAGAAAATTGACTGGAAATCCTCAATTTTAAAGATATGTACCCTTCACGGACGAGGCAAATTTTTCGCGAAATGCTATCACAAACTTTCATAACAACCAAGTTTGGGCTCTGGAAAATCCGCACGCAGTTAGTCAAAGACGTTATCAATATCAATTTTCTGTAAATGTATGGGCGGCAATAATTGATAATTACTTGATAGATCTTTTCTTTCTTACGTTCCGACTGGATATCGCAACTTACAGAGACTTTTTAGGAAATGAATTGCCTACTTCAGAATGTATCATTAGAAATTCGTATCCGCATGTAGTTTATGCATGATGGGGCTCCGGCCAATTTTAGCGTTGTAGCCAGGAAATTCCTTATCACTGATTCTGTGAGCAAATCAAATGAATGTCGTTTCAAAGCTATCTTGATTCAAAGAATAAGAACTACTATATGAAAAAGCCAATATCTGAAACACTATTTGGGTTAGGTATAGGGAACCCCATTATGAAATGAAAGATGATTGAATTTTATATTGTTCAGACGAAAAAAATACAGGGTGTTCTATTTGAAATAACGAAGTTATCTTTGTCCGAAATTATAAAAAAGTTCTGTATAATATTGAGAAACGGGTTTTATCGAAATCAATAGCCCAAAACCTCTTTTATGCTTGGTCAGAATTCGAAGGGAATATAATAGAATAGAAGTTTATTAATCAGACACCAATTTACATTGGATTGACAAGTCAAATTACACACTTAAATTATACTTAGTGCTAAGATAAAATCTATTTATCAATGTCCTCATAAAAAATATAAATATATAAAACTATCCAGCAGAATTAAAACAATCTGTAGGATGCTGACAACACATCGTGAATTCTTTTATATCATAAAATGCATTTTGGAGTAGAAAATACTTCAGTTTTGATTTGAATCTGAACAAATTCGATTGGTTTTTCAGTTCATTGGGCAATAAATTGAAGAAATTTGCGCCTGCATATTTTGGGGATTTTTTGTAGTTTGTGTAGGGGGCTAGTTCCAATCTAAATTCGTTTTTTTTGCGAGTTTGGTAGCTATGAAAATTTGAATTTTTCGTGAGACTGTTTCTATGAATGTAGGTGTGAGTTGAAAGTTTATATGGATAAATACTAGTGAAAGTTAGGAGTTTTTTTTCCTTAAATATATTTCTGCAGGATTGTTGATAATCCAAGTGGAAGATCAGGCCAATTATCCTTTTCTGGGCGAGGAAGACTCGGGCACTATCGGTCGCCAAGCCGTAAGCTATAATGTTATAGCTGATAGTTGAATAAACCAATGCATAGTAAACATAAATTATTTCATCTCCAAGACAACTCGTCAGATTTTTTATCGCGAAATAGTGTTTTTCAATTTGGAGCAGATCGTATTGATACATTCTTCCCATCTGAGGTTGTTGTCAATAATTGTACCTAGAAATTTACAGTTTTCTGTTCAAATCGATGGATCGGTAGTGGTGTAGAAGAACCTAACCAGGCGTGGGCACCAAGGTCCCCTGATCTGAACTCGCTAGATTTTTATTATTGGGGACATTTGAAGTCACTAGTTTATAAAACTGAAGTAGCGAACGAATAAGATCTAAGGAATCGAGTAGTAGACGCATGTGAAACAATAAGAAACACACTAATAATTTTTGAGCGGGTACGAGATTCAATTACTAGAAGACTGAATGCCTGGATCTTCGCTGAGGGTGGACACTTTGAACACTTATCTGCCCAGAAACTCGGGGATTTCTAAAAAAGATGTGTCAGCTGCTATCCACCAGGCTAATTCTGAGTCTAAGTGTAGGGAGATCATCCAAATGGGTAGCAAAGAGGACGCTGGTAAATCAGAGGGGTTCACTCTCGTATCGCAGAGAAAGAAGAACAAGCTCCGGAATTATCCTGCAATAGTTGGGCAATTGGATCTTCCCTGTGGTTCTAGGATCAAGTATGCTCCCAAAATGTCATTTCTGCATGTTAACAAAATGCATCCTGAACTATTCCAGAAGACCTCATTTCCATTGAGTCCGTTGTTTCCAGAAGTAAAGTGTGAAAAACTCAATTCAATGTACCCTAATTTGTATTGGTCCTTTAAAGTTACTATTCTCGAATGTAATGTAGAGAAGGCATTGAATCCTTCTATTTGGCCGAAAGGAACCTGGGTGAAAAAAATGTTTCACAGGAGACCACTCGCCAAGTCTATAAAATAAACCACTCTGAGGTGAGCGAGAAAGAGGTGAGTGTTTTCCACATTAATATACAGTGTCTTTCGAACGAAGTGGAATACTTTTTGTGAAAAATAATCCTTAAGACATTGTTTGTATGTCCGAACATTGGTTGAGTGATGATACCATCAAATCCATCAATTTACCGGGATACTACTTAGTTAGTTATTTTTGTAGACGCAATCGTGCACATGGCGGTGTAGCAATTTTTGTTAGCAACTCGATTCCTTCAAAACCACTACATTTCAGTGAATTCTCCTGTGAAATGGACCTTGAAATTTGTGGAATTGAAATTTCAGGTGTAACAATTGTTCCCCTTTACAGATCATGCTCTGCAACCTGGATTAATTTTCAGTCCATGATGCTCCGAGTAAAAGAATGTTTTATGCAAATCTGAGTTTGAATTAGCTAGGCAACTTTCTGTATCAGTGTATATATATATATATATATTAGATATATATAGTTATATATATATATATATATAAAACCTAGATTTCAGGTACACCAATTTTTCTATATGGATTTCGTCTACCAAAGCCTCAAATATCAACTTGGATTTTCTTCGAATTATTATTTTCGAAAAGAATTAGTTACACAAATGGTAATTTTATGAAATGGTCCACTTTTCAATGTGGAGTGTGTTCTGTACCGGAAAGAGAAAACTTCCACATTCAGCCGTGAAAAAGATTTTGAGTTTTCTTTCTTCCGTAAATTCATTTCTACTCACCAAGTACTGTATCGAAACCGATATAAACGGCACATAAATAAAACAAAAACAAATTCGCCATATTTGCAGCAGGAATATGAGGAATAATAATAAGTAGGATATATTTTCCAGCGCAAACAAATTATAATGAGCCACAAAAATAGGCATTCCATATCGTTTGTAGATAAACGAATTCATTGAAATTACTGTCTAAGTTGTTACTGCAATATTCCTCATGGAATTCGTTAATGATGTATGATGATATATCAAGCGAACAAGTACAAGTTCCACATGATAAGTGTTCTGAATCAGTCTGAAGTATGCAACTAACTTTAATTGTTAGGAAGTGCTATACTTTTTGTATTTTCTAAAGTTTTGTGTTGACTAATATATTATCAAATAAAAAAAAGCAGAACTTTAAAAATCAAATGAATAGCGATACATCTGATAATAGAATATTATGGAAAATAATTCAGGATATTGTCAAACATATATATTTTTTATTATAATTGGATCAAAAGTGTTTTTTTCAAACACGTTTATCTTATCATAAATGAGAGTTTTCACAAGCGACGACTGATGGTTCGATCGGAGATTTGAATTTGGGTTTTTGGTGTGCCCAAAGCTAGTTGGATAAATGGGGGATGCTGGGAAGTTCAGTGAAACATGCATTTAATTTTTGTAAGAATATATGAATCCCTAACCAGTGGGAGATATTGATTCAGTTATTTCAGTTCCTTCCATTATTGTATACTATTTCATGAATGTTTGTATATTTTCAATTATTAAAGTATCAATTTTGAGGAAGTAGTGGAGGGTACCATGTGGACCCATTCCACATAATGGGCCAATTTTCATATTGTTAATCTATTTGAAAGTTATTGAAACAATCAACATATTCAGTCGTTAATAATTCCACTGTTAGGCTCGAACACGACCTAGATTCCGATGCAGCTAGGTGGAATTTGCTGATCCATATGTTTCGTCGAGAATGAATCTCTCCTTCGTAACTACAACAGATGAAATTTGAATACTAACTTCTAGGAAGGAACACCATACGCTACAATGAACTCAAGAAAATTTCAGTTAATTCAAATAATTGTTATTGATGAAAAAGTTGCAGTAAAATAACTAATAAAAAACCTTGTACTCAAACGTTTAAAATAAGTTTTTCGCTGACAATGATTTGATAATTTTCTGTGGAATTATTTGGTTTTGGAAACATTGTCACGCGAAGTGTTCATGAAAGTGGGTACCAATTAATTTCATTGGACAATGATTGGTAGGTAAGTAACAACTTGTCGAAGTATTAATCATATAACAATTCGCGCGACAAAGCTTTTTAAAACCAAATAATTCCACAAAAAATAATTGAATCATTGTCAGCAATGATTCAAACTTATTTTATACTTTAGTACACGGCTTAAATAAAAGCTTGTCTTTAAAAAAGTTTTTTATTAGTTATTTAATTTTTTGCTTTTTAGTAAGTTTGCCTTAATCTGTTCATTTCTAATGGAGCATCGTTATCACAAGTTCTCTCTTTAGTTTTGAGCTGAAAGAAATCATGATCTCCGATCCCAAAAACTCCCACACACCAATTTGAATAGAATCTGACCCTAATTACAAAACTCGTCCGCCATCCTGAAGTTGCCATCTTGAATTCATAGATTTTGTCAAAAAATTCATAATCTCCGCACCTGAAAATCTCCACATACCAATTTTGAATAAAATATGACCATAATCAGGAAACTCGTTCTCCATCTTGGGGATGTCATTTTGAATTTATAAATTTTGACAAAAAACATAAAATCTCCGTCCGCGAAAACCGCCGCATACCAATTTTGAATCGAATCAGACCATAAGAAAAAAACTCGTTCTCCATCTTGGGGACGCCATCTTGAATTTATGAATTTCGAAAATAATTTAATAATTTCCGATCCCGAAAACCCCCGCATACCAATTTTGAACCAAATTGGACCATAATAACAAAACTCGTCCCCCATCTTGAGGCCGTCATCTCGAATTTATGAATTTTGACAAGAATTTCATGATCTCCGGCCCCGAGAAACCCCACACACCAATTTTGAATCGAATCGGACCATAATGACAAAACTTGTGCGTCATCTTGGAGCCGCCATCTCAATTTTATGAATTTTGACGAAACATTCATAATCTCCGACCCCTATATATCAATTTCGAATCAAATCGGACCATAATTACAAATCTCGCATCTTGGAGTCGCCATTTTGTTTTTTTCTCCAACAAATAATGATGCATTGTCACCGGAATTATGAACACCTGCCAAATTTCAAATTATTCGGACGGCTAGAATTATGTCAAAATTAACTTGCAAGATTTGACCTAACTAACAAACGAACGAACTAACTAACAAGTGAAACTGAATTAAAGCTTGTAAAAGAATTAATTTTCAGCAGATCTGTATTAATTTTCAGCATGAATTTGCTGATCCATATGTTTCGTCATGAATAAATCTCTTCTTCGAATGTTTCACAAATGACTTTTGAATGTCCACTTTTAGGAAGGAACCCCATATGGTACTAAACCAAACAATAGAGATTTTTTCGTGACAAAAATACTACCAGGAAACCGACTGTGCCATCATACGGAAGACGGTCTGTAGTTATATCCTGTTATGTTTCCTACTCCCAACTGGCATTTGCTTAATTTGTTATAAACATTTAAAAGCATTTTTTTATAGATTTTGACTCGTAACTTGAAAACTAATGAAACAATCTCGATACTATCAATGAACAAATCCTTAATAACGGAGAAGAACTGGAAAAACCAGAAAAAATCAGCGTTTGATTTTTTTTATTATTTCGCAACTTTTCGAAATGCAGTGCAGGCTTTCCACGACATAGTAGTGATTGATATGTAATTTATGTGTGAGAAATTGAGGCGCTGTCGAATCATTAGTTTTGGCATAATTGTAATCTGGATTTTTTAACGCACTTCATGCTCCAGCTCCATTAGTGGTACGATTTTAATTTTCCTGGAAGATTGTAAGAGAAGAAGTATAGTACTGCGAAACGTCTATTCTTATTTTGCGTTAAAACGCTGCGAAATAGGTGAGAAATACTTGCAAACATGACCGAAAACCGGCGAGTGCATGGAAGCGGCTCAGTATTTCTCGACTAATTCGCAGAACTTCAATGCAAAAAAGGAATAGAACTACACTTCTCCTCACAAAATATTTTGGAAAAATTGAAATTGGACCACCTATGGAGAATCCAGGTCTGCTGCAATAAAGTGCATTAAAAAATGCAGATTGCAATTATGCCAAAACTAATGATCCAACAGCTCCTCAATTTCTCACACATAAAGTTGATAACATTCACTACTATTTCGTGAAAAGCCTGTACTACAACTCGGAAAGTGGTGGAGTGATTGATTTTTTTAAGACACTGATTCTTTCTGGTTTTTCTGATTTTTCTCCTTCATTACCAGTCCGATCAAGTTGCGCTAAAACTTCAGTTATTTTAATCCTCTACATCTAGATTGATTTTCATGTTACAAGCAAAAAAAGAGATTTTTTTTGCATTTATATGTTCTTGATGAATTAAGCAATGACACTTGCGAGTGGGAAACATAACAACCTTTCGTATGATTGCACAGTCGGTTTCCTGGTAGTATTTTTGTCACAGAATCAGAGCAGAAAATTTCTATTGATTGTCCTATTTATTTTGTCATATTCAATTTCAGGTAAGGATCTTCCACATTCTGAATTTATCACAAACGTGATGTGGATTTTCCGAAGCGGCAGTATTCTCGACTACTTTTAATTATTGCTAGTTAGTTCACAATCAATTTTCGCGATTTAAAATGAAGGACGGTATATTTTTGACGATATAATATTTGATCATTTGGTATCATCATCGCTGCTCATGAGAGCAACTGACATTTCATCATTAGGAATGCTTTTCAGCTTTTTGTTTGAGAAAATAATTGGTTTTTGAAGAATGTCTGGAAAGTAGCCTAGTATGAGTGACTCGTTCAATAGGTGGGTTAGTGGTTCCATAATGGCAGGGATTAATTTCTTCATCATGACAATTCAGAGTTGATCAAATCCTGCAGATTTTTCATTTTTCGTTTCAGATAGGGTTTTAGCTATCTTCTCCTCTGTAGCGGGTTGGAATGGGAAGGGTTCAGTTATGGTAAGGTTTTTTTGTAACGGTACAAGGGTACATTTGGAAAGTAATCAGCAAACAATTCTTCTGATACTTCATCAGGCTCTGTTATGGGACCACAGTCCTATTCAAGGGAGATCAAGTTTTACGATTTGTTTTCCCAGTTAATGAACTTAATGATCATCCGAGTAGTTTTTTTGCCAACTCTGTATTATGCTTGTGTTCTCCTAATGCCTTGTAGCTTTCTGTCAAATGAGGCTCAGAATTCTGAGGGTTTGAGAGAAACCAAAACATTTCTTTGAAATTTCTACCTTCGTCAATTATCTCTAGAGTTATCCAACCCTCTGTATTGTTTTTGAGATGAGTAGTTTTAAGAACAGGAGACATCAAAACACCATAAGTGGTAAATTGAAGACCAATCTTCATATAATAACCTACTTTTCAGTTCAGTCATATTCTCAGGGTATAACTGACGTTTCATGGTGGGTGATATGTTTTTTTCACTTATCGAAAAATTATTCTCCTGATATACCAGATGATCAGCTTTGTTAGGTTGCATCATATTACATTGAGTGTTAGATTGGAAAAGGGTGGTCACATTGTAGTCAGTACATGTTGAACTGGTATGAGCATTTTTATTTATTAATAGTCTACTCGCACCTGAGGGATTTTTGCTCAACTGGTATGGATTGAAAACATCGAGAAACAATTTCGAATTCATATCACTTTCTTAGGCAATCTATATTGAAGTTCCCGCATAGAATAATGGAGTCAGAACGGTCAGATGCTACATTGAGTGCCTGTGTTGAACAATCTATAAATCTATCAATTTTGTCATTCGGTGGTCTATACCCTGTAACAACAGAGATGTTAAAACCATTCACATTATAGCAAATTGCACATATTTATATTTTAGTTTCAAGTGATGAGTTTCTAATGGGTTCAATTTCAGTAAATTTTTGCCCTTCCTCAATTAAAATGGGGGATCCATCATGTTTACAATTTTTTCTTGCATAGATAGATGCTATTTTATTGGCACCGAAATAGATATTGTTAATCAGGTAGCTATTTCTCAACCAGTGCCCCGATATGCAGAGAACATCAATATTATACATTATTATTAAAAAACCTCTGAACTTTTTCATGACATTTTTTTTTGAAATTCCAATGCTATGATTATTTTGTGACTCTCTAGCGTTGGCACTGAGTTTCATATGTTTTTCGGAATACCTAGGAAAAATCTGGTGAATAAAAAATCACCTAAGTTGGGGTCGGTTGAACTAGTGCTTGAATCGATATTCCGTAGTTCTCCAGCTAGTGGGATTGAGTATTCTTGATCAGCATTCGATATATTTGAATGATACGATAAACATTATATCTGAGACAATCTGGGATAGAGGTAGACAGTATTTTCTTCACTATTTCTTAGTTGCTCTTTTTCAGATGTTGTTTGAGAAAATTGGGGTCAGGTTGAACAACTGCGTTTGTTGCTTTGTAGACAGGTCTCAAAAGTCACTAACAATCATAACATCCGACCAAGGAATAGCAGAGCCCTCAAACAACGGGGTAATCTCTCACAAAACCAGAAATATGTCCACAGCAGAGGTACATCCAACCACGAGGTAGCAGATCCCCTCACAAGAGCTAGCAGATCCCCTCACAAATCCAGGAGTACGTCCATAGCAGAAGTACATCCAACCAAGAAGTGCAGACCCTCAAACTACGAAGTAATCTCTCACAAATCCAGGAGTACGTCCACAGCAGAGGTACATCCATCTACGAAGCAACAGATCCCCTCACAAGAGAAAGCAGATCCTCCTACAAATCCAGGAGTACGTCCATAGCAGAGCTACATCTACCTACGAGGCAACAGATCCCCTCACAAGAGGTAGCAGATCACCTCACAAATCCAGGAGTACGTCCACAGAAGAGGTACATCCAACCACGAAGTAGTCCCTCAAATTCAGCATTGAACCATCCAGCATTCAACGGCTGATTTCGCATAGGGACAAGCAAATGAATGCATTTTATTTTCTTACTCAAAAACCGTTCGCCGGACGAAAAAAAGGCAGGAGACCATTTTTATGAGAAGATAGAGGACACTTATAAAAATAATATTTATTTGATAAAAAGACAATGGCGTATCATTATTTTGATCGAAAATATGGCAGGGCATGTTAACAGGGATGCCACTGATGAAATTTAAGAAATACTTTATCAAGGAAAAAAATTATTTTGATATGTATTTTTTGCATGTACCAAAATTGAGAAACAGCCAAAGCCAAAGATATTGATTTTTTTTGTTAAATTTCCACTTCTTGTATCTCAGAAATAAAGCGTTGCGGACCTATGTTCATATGAAGATTTTCTCAGAATCATCCAAGGATTATCGTCCTTTAGGATCAGCATTCAATTATGAACACCCTGTATATATATATAATATATTATATATATATATATTATATATATATATATATTATATATGACTTCGGACGTTCAATTATAATGATAGTAATAGATATTTTTTTTCGGTTGTCAAATTTTTTATAGGATAATTTATCCTTGAAAGGAGTTTGTTAAGATATTTCCAAAGTGACAGGTAGACTATCTGACTCCATTTTCAAATTCTGAATTCGATGGATATTATTCATTTCACAAACTTGCGTTCTTATATCTTTCTATAATTCTTGCTGGAGCTCTCCAATATTTTTTGGCGTATTGTCAGAAATATTATTTAATTTTTTTCGATCCGTATTATTTTCATTCTAACTCGATAAGGGGCAATTATCATATATTTCAGATAGTTTTCACTCCACATGCAATATGTGTTTTCAGTAAGTAGGCAACTTGGGAGTAAATTATTAACAAAAATTGACAAATTCCCAGATTATATAATGATATATATAACTGGGATTCTGTTGTTGAAATAAAAATTTAAATTATGGCATTATAGACGTTTCCTTTTTTTGGTTATTGTTTTTCATTTTATAGAGGTGTACAAGATAATCTGAAAAGGGGAAAATAAATGAATTTCTTGTTGTGTGACAATAGCTTAGATGTGGGTGAATTAGTACTGGGGTAATAGGGGGGTAGACAAGTTTATAACGTACCTTGGTGATCATTGTGCTTAGGAAATATTATTTCTTTTTTTGTTGTATACTATAATCGTTAAATATCGATGGCGTGTTGTGTTAGCTCGTTTTTTTAGGTGCGATGGCTGTGAGCTGGTGAAACTGGAGTGTTCATGAGCGAAAGACTTATGCGTTGGTGGGATTTATTTTCTGACTGAAGTTGGTGTACCTGTGTGACCATCGATCGTCTCATCTCGTGGAGAAGGGGGTATTGGGGGCGATGGACGCGAGCGTGTGTGGAGTTTTGGTATCTAAAAATGTATTGTGTTATTTCAGAAAATGGGCGAACGCTAATGTGAAAATTTGTGATTGATACTGTGTTATAGTATTGTATGGTATATTTGACTTAGGTTATTGATGTCTGTTCTATTGTTCATCGTGTTGTTGTTTTTTTATATATATATATACTTTCCTTTATAGTTCTTTTTCTTTGTTGTTCTCGTAGGCGAGTATTTTTGTATTATTGAAATCTGGGTTGTGATCTTCGGTTGAAATGTGCTTGTTGAGGGCTGTACTAGAACCTTTCATGTATTTATGACCGTTTAATCCATTGTATAACAGTTGGGACGTCATTCCGTTGTAGCTTTGATTGCAGTCGTTGCACGAGACATATATATATATATATATATATATATATATATATATATTGGTTAGAAAAAACTGAAAGTCGTCTCCACAAGTATAAAGTAGTTTATTTCAATTCAAATATGTTTCTGGAATATATATACAATACTAAAAAGATAAAAAGGGAAAGGACATTATAAATTATGTGATGTTAAACAACCTGAAGGACTTACCAACAAAAAGTTATTTGGATCAGAAAAGATTATTTAAATGAGGAAAAGGTTGAAAACACATGTTTACACCCTATTATTGTAGGTGGTTTTTATGTTTGGGAATCGAGCCCCAAAAATTATACAACGTCCACATTGTGTGGGAAAATGAGTTTGTTAAAAAAGTATTGGCGATTTGACAAGGAAGAGAAAAATGGACTCTATAATAACGGTGAAGCAAGAGAGAAACCGAGCGCCATCTATAGGTGAGTGGTGGAAGATCGCAAATATGGGTGAGAAGTTATTTTTCTTTTGAGCTAGGAATACAAGCAATACTATTGACTGAGTGAATTAGTTCAGAGTGTGACTGGCAGGTGTCCGGTATAGTTTAAAAAGATCATATATAGATGGGGTGGAACTCAAATATGAAAATCATTTCAAAGTTGTTTTAAAAAAAAAACGTTTGATGTAAAAAAACAAACTGAGCAAGTGAGGAAAATCGAATGAATTCAGGGAAGGAAGAGGCATATGGAAGGTTAAAACTTGAGAGATCTGAAAAAGGGGTATACAGTCAAAGTGTATTTGGTCATTGAGAGAAATCACACTAGGATCAAGAAATGTTTCGTTTATGTGGAATATTTCACTAATGTTCAAGGTGATGCCTTTGTTGCAGATTATAGGAAAATTAACGTCTTTTTCGGGAGTGAAAGAGTGTTTAGAGTTGATTATGTGGTTAGCGAAAGAGTTGTTAGTGTTTAATTCAAAAGAGTGATCGTGATTTTTATGTTTTTCTATTGTCTTGGAATGTTCTTTAATTCTTTGGAAAAAGATCTGCCAGTTTGGCCTATGTATTTTGCTGAACGATTGGAAGTGGAACACAGAAGTTGGTAACACCAGATTTGACTAAAAGGGAATTTTGTCTTTCGTGTTGACCAAATTCTTGTTGATGGAATTATTTGTACAAAAGGAGACACAACGTTGGTTGTCAGTTCTCTGAAAGATATTTTTTATGTCCAATGATACTCTGCCAGAAAAAGGAATAGAGCCATAACGTGAAAAAGGTGTGGAAGGAAAAAGGTTCCTATTGATATTTTTATTGACATGACGTTGGTAAATTTTGGAGATTATGTGTGGAGAAAAAAGATTGTTGTGACCAATCTGTTTGATAACATTGAGTTCCTCGTTGAAATTAGAGTGGTTCATAGGGATCGCAAACAATCTCGAAAATAAAGAATTGAAAGAAGCAAATTTCTGTATTTCAGGATGGTGGAAATCATATGGAATCACATTGTCAGTGTGAGTTGATTTTCTATAGATAGAAAAATCGAAACGGTCAGTTGAATGATTCTTTTGTATTGATAAATCTTAAAAGGCTATTGAATTGTTGGTTTCTTTTTCCATGGTATAAGCGATGGCAGGATGGAGAGAATTGAGAGAGTTGTGTAAATTGTCTAGTTCAATGTCATTACCATCGAACAAAACTAAGATATCGTCAACATATCTGTGATAGAAAATAATAATGTTAAAAAGGTGAAAATTTGGCAGTTTTTTCTCTAGGTCAAACAAGAAGATTTTCTGACAAGGGAGATAAGTTGGAGCCCATGGCAAAGCCGGATTTTTGATAAAAAAAATTCGTTATTAAGTTGAAAAAAAATCTGTTTGATCAGGAGACAAATGTTGAGGCAATTGTGAAAATTGATGCTGGAAGCAAAAAAAAGTTCTCTTATGACTCTTATACAATATTGAGGAGGAACGCTGGAGATTTTATTGGTTAGGTCAGTGGACGTTTTTACAGAATAGGGTTGTGGAAGTCTATAAAGATCTTTTAATAAACTGTTCAACCAATGTGCTAACAGAGAAGCTGGGAAATTAATGTATGAGACAACAGGTCTAATGGGTGTATCTGGTTTGTGGATTTTGGGCAAACCATAAAGCATAGTCGTGAGGCAATTCATGGGTAGTTATTTTTCTTGGTTATATTCGTAATGTGTTATAGTGTCAGCAGTAGATGTTTTTGGTATAATCCACGAATTAAGAGGTTGGATTGTAATCTAATCTTGAAAAATTATCTGTGGATAGGAAGTTCAAGAACTTTTGGATGTAGTCCTCACGTTCCAAGATTACTAAACAGTTCCCTTTGTCAGGCTTTGTGATGACTCAGTTGTTATGTGAGATTTTTTGTTGGATAGTTTTAAGAATAGATCTATCGTGGTAATTGTGTTCACTTTTAAGAGTGGGACGAAAGGAAAAATGTTTGTTGGGGGAGGAAGAGATTTGACTTCTTAATAGGTTTTTGTCAATGGAGTTATGTATTTCTATCAATTTCACACTTACAATTGCTAGACTGTTGTAAGTTTCCTTATTTTGGGGCTGATCTACATTATATTTCAATCCAGAAATGAGCAGTCTCAATTCTTCTTCGTCAAAAGGAGTTTGGGAATTGTTTGGTACCCGAGGGTGGAATTTGAAATCAGAATGGAAAGATTGGGTTTTGCTCATAAACCAAGTTGTTGATTTGGATTTTTGTTTGTGATATTTTTTATTTCCTATATCTTCCACCACATACCTGATAGAATGGTCCAAGGAATCCCATTCTACTGCATGGAGAATGTTAGTAAGTTTGAGGTAAAGCCATTTCAATTTGTTATTGATGGTGTTAAGTCGGGAATACAAAAGTTTGATTTCTTCCTTTATCCAGATCCTTCGAGCAGTTGCTAGGGCTTTATCGAAGGCTGGGTTGTAGGTCTGCGAATGAAGTGAAACGTGGAAAATTTTTAAAAAAATTACAGAACTACGCAAGACTTCATACTTAGAACTATTTATGATTCATATAAGGAGAACAGGGTTGCGACATTGAAAGTTATATAGCAATACAAGCAGATTATTCAGATCACACTCAACACACTACCAGCGCGGAGAAATTGCGTAAAATTTTAATAAGTTGTGGTTTTAAACACATGGCATGGCGATTAGCGAATCATCAATGATAGTGCAATGGCGGCAAGATTATTTGTGTCAAATAAAAGACTACAGGCCTTCTAATAGACCCATTATTTTTATTGATGAAACATGGTTCGACAGTCATGATGTAGTAATTTACTTTTGGGTAGACAATAGTAAAAATTGCTGTTCAAGTGGCCCGTGTTCCCAACGGAAACGCATTATGATAGTACACGCTGGAACCAAAGATTGTTTTGTACCTATTGCGTTATTTTTATCTGCTTAAAAAAACTGAAGACTGTGCTGCTGATTATTATGAAGACATGACCGCAGACTTACTTGAAAAGTGGTTCAACGAACAGCTTCTACCTAACATTCCACCACAGTCACTCGCGGCAACTCCGTAAAATACCAAATAGTAGCAGTAGGAAAGCTGAAATAGTTGCATTTATATCTGATTACAATATACCTCTTCCAGCGACCAATCGTGGAAAAGCCACAACAAAAAAAGATTTGCTTACTGTTATATTATATTGACGAGCTGTGCAAAGAACGAGGTCACACCCTTCTAAGACTACCTCCATACCATTGTCTAAAAATACATAAGACAATGTCCATACTATTGCATGTTTAACCAATATGAGCAAACGTAAAATCAGAATAACGAAAATGTAATCAAACTCCAAAACCGAGTGAACAGGTTGTAGAAAACGCAAGAAAAGTTATAACAAGAGACGACCAAGAGATTTGGAAAAAATGTTTTGAACATTTTATTGACAAGGAAGACGAGTATGTTGTTTTACCCTCCGTCCAATCCATTATAATACAACCAAATAATGATTCTAGTTTAGACGAGTCTGACTGTCGTGATGATTGCTCATAAACAATCTTTGAAATTAAAAGGTTTAGAATTGTATTTGTTTTTGTTATTTATAAGTGTAAGTACCTAAAATATTTTGTTTTGTTTTTTTGTAAAAAAATTATTTTTGTTCATAATTTTTGCTTTGAAATTTCGTTTTCTAGAAAAAAAATTGAATGGGGTACAAAAAGGGCTCAGTTCACGACTGGTACCCTGTTCAAACCGAACGTCCTTGTGGGTAGGTAATATTTTTCTCTGCGTTTTCTCATTTAATATTCACTTGTACCAACTTAACTGCTTTATATAATTTTTTTTCAAGGATGCTATTAGATTTGAAGGATGACATATAAGGTGAATAGGTTTCCGATAGGTACTGTGGATTTGAAACCTGAGTATATCATTTCGAAGAAAATTGCGCTTGATCTAGTTATGCATAACGTCGTCCAATTTATGATGATTCGATTGCCTAGTAAGACATACTTCCTCGCATATTGGAACGTGTTCCTTATCTTACGAAAGAGGGAGACGGAAAAATTAAGATCAAAAGTTAAATTTCGCATGGTTTTAAGCCGTGCGGCGTGCGCGTGTTCCTCTGTATGTCTCTCTCTCTCTCTCTCATAGAAAGCAAGCCAGTTATTTTCATTTCGTCTTTCTATTGAACAGTGTGGTTTCGCGACGATTATTTTTGTTGAGTGTATACAGGTTTTTTGTACATAATAAATAATTAAAAACAATAACAATAATGAATTCTGACAGTATTTCTGTTCTGTTCCGGATAATGCTGATGGAGTTAGGTAAGTAGAGATTTTATACAGACAATAATAAATGCTTATGTATTTTTAGCAAGTACGCATTATAACCTCTCTTTACTATTGTGCTAACCAAGTCATACGCGTTATAATCTCTCCATTATTGTGTGTTTAGCAAGAGTACGCGTCATAACTTTAAATTCAAAAGCAAATTATATTTTAATATTACAATATCAATGCGTATGTATTTAGCAAGCCGTGCGTGTTCTTACCTATACGCTGTTGTGTGTACGAAGTCGAGAGAGTATATATATATATATATACACACACTCTGTTGTGTTTACAAAGTCCCGCGCATCTATGACGTGTACGAAACAATAGACAGACAGATTGCATATATATATATATATATATATATATATATATATATATATATAAGTCACGCCCTACTTTGAGTGACCCTGAGAAACCCCGGCCCCCTAACTGTTTAGGGTGCCCACTCATTAACTTGCTTGGCTTGCGAGAGGTTAAAACATTTTAATTCTGTGATTGTGACCACCCTGGTATAGTGAAATGAAAAAAAGTGAGGTGAAAACTATTATGGTTTATTGAAAATTCTAAAAGGGCAAAAAATAACAAAATGGTGAATACAAAAATAGTGAAATAACAATGGGGCTATGTACCAAAAACAAATCAATAAAAGTAACACTTACATTATAATAACAACCCAGAGTCATCATGGACTGGCAGCATAAACAGGCACAATAAAAAGAAGCGAGCCAAAAACAATCATTTCAATTTATATTAAAAATATTGTTGAGTCATGATTTATTGCGCTTCCTATTGCAGAATCAGTGTCCTTGCCATTCAGTACTCAGGAATTGAATTGTAATCCGACACCTGTTAATGAACGGCGATGAACTCTGAATATGCAGGAAATACTGTATTTCAATAAATGTGATACTGAATGATGAATTACTAATAAATAAATGAACTATGGCATTTTTCACTCTGGGCTTGATTATGTTTAAATTTAATTCTGAATTTTGAAAAAGAAATGATTGCTTTATTTATATCGGGTGATATTTTTCATATTTGACAATATATATATATGTGTGTGTGTGTGTATGTATATGTACAATTTTTTTGCTTTTCATTTCAATAGCGAATCAACTGAAGCATCGACTACTGAGGTACAAACTATAACATCAAGGAAAAAGACACATGCACAAAGATGTAGAGAATATCGTGAGAGAAAGAAATTACAAATACATTTATTCACTGGAAAACACAGAAACAGTTTTTTATTTTTCTGTAAACCTCAAACTCTGGAATCAAAAATTGGAGAAGAGTTCAAATTTCTCAACGCTTTTGATTATAACTTAAAAAAAATGTATTACAATTCCTTCACTAATTAATCGAAAGGAACTTCGTTCCATCCGGGTGTCCCTTGACACCTCTCAACTTTTATTTTTATTTCAACGTATTTTTAAAAATATTTAAATATCTGAATGAAATTTGTAATCTCCGCCTATGCTGCTCAAAGGATACCGCCTCAAGACTGCGAAACTTGTTTTTTTTATACTTGTTTATAATTGTTAATGGTTCAACTATACTTCGGTATCTCATTTTGCCAGGAATGGCCTCAATGGTTGAAGAAATGACTACCTGAAATCTAATGTTTGTTCTCCTAACGATAGCTTGTGGTATTAACAAAATAATTTTGTATATTTATTTCCATATCTTATTCTTATAATTAACCAAATCAAGAAACGGGTATATCCCATATGGTCAATATTTTATATGTATTCACAATGATTAATCTTAAAAGAAAACAGGTAGAATTGACAATTTTAATTGTCTTCTGTTTCCTTAAAATAAGACATTTAGTCTTGAAAAATAAAATAAAAAGTCAAACGTAGTTGACTTCCAAAGGAGCTTGGCGTTATTAGCTTCCGATCTTTCCAGTATTATCTCTACCATTTCTTCACTGTGATCAAATGAAAACTTGAGTCCACCTAGATTTGTGTTATCCATATGCGATCGGCATTTTCTTGACCCCATCTATAAGTATCTTCGTTGAGAAAACTCTATTTCTAGTACTTTAATTAATGATTCTATGATTTATTTTCTCTCAACAAAATAACACTTCAATGAGTGAAAAACTAAAATTGTTTCTAGTATTTACTGTCAGATGGAAAACTACTCAAATATTTTCAGATATTTTCTCACAGAACTTTGATCCAATTTTTGTTTTTCTAATTTATACTTAAATTTCTTCTTATTCTCAACCTGGGAATTTTCTTCTATTTCAAGTATGTGTTTGAATAATTATATTTACCATCATGAAATGAATGAAATCTAATGAGTTGAGAAAATATATGCGCTGTAAATAGGTTTACCGAAACATATTCTACAATTTTTTTTTTTAATTTTTACTTTATCTGTACAGAAATGATAATGATGATGTTTTTTTATTTTTATTTAAGAAAATAATCATGTCCACAGATTTAGAAATAATTCTATAACTCTTAGCAAACAACATTCCTGCTCATTTTTCTTCTGAAAAATGTTTTCCTATTTAAAAATGATTAATTATTTTTGCTTGCTTTATTGAAGATTCATCGAATAATCTTTTTCCGTCCGTCCGTTCGAAAATCTCTTGAGATTTTGTGCAATATCTTCATAATAAAAAAAATTATTTAACTCATAAAAAATAGTGCCATTGCTCTTATCAAATCCCTTCGCATTCCAATCCATGTCATTCTTAATACTAATGAAGTTTCTACTGATTTTCTCTAACTGATTGAAAATTGTCTCAAAACAAAAAAATCTATATATACTTTTCTGATTTCTCAACTTTTTCTCTGAAGTGAAATATGAAAATTTCAATCCATTGAAATTTGAATGAACACATGACCCTCTTTCTTCCAAATTTCTCTATAACTGTTTTCCTCGAAATTAGTTCGATATGACATCGTGAAATGTTCATACAGAACTATATTTTGAAATGAATTCACGATAAACATTATTCTTTCCGACCGAATTCCCTTCGAAAGATTATATTGGCGTGGATTCGTAAATGCGATAAAAGATTTGATGAAGAATCACCAAAATAATTTCCTCACCGAAAATTACCTCATTGAAATATCTGGATCATCTCGTGGCTGGAAGACATCTGGATACTTGGCACTAGCACTGATTTTAATTTTTAGGCTTATTAATTATTTTGAGAACTTTTATACTGAACAAAGTTCTAGACTTCTTTTTCTTTTGATAATCTCTCTCATTCCTTCTGAATAAAAAACTTATTGACCATTCGAAACAGTTTGAATTTAATTCAGCTCCGCTGAAAGAACTATCTGTGGTTTGGTCCCTCATATAAATAATAAAATAACAGAAAGAATATCCATACGAGATATCTTTGAATAGTACCGAATTTTAATCGATTGAACTTATTCTGAATTGGACTAATACTCATTCGAAAGATAATGAATTTTGAGTAACTTAAAACCAGGTTGGCAAGGCCTATATAACTAAAAGAAATACAAATGCCCTGTCACCTCTTTTCAGTGTTATAAATAAGTTTAAAATGATATAAATCACTCACACATTTATCTAGCAATATGTATAGATTCATTAGGTACAAAAGTCAATTACTTGTTTGGTTTCAAGAATGTTTCAATATAATTGAGGAACTCATCCTTTGAATAAAAACCCTCAGTAGATATAAAGTCTTCAACTCCATGTTTGAACGTATCCATGCTTTAGATTGCCTTCCGCTCAGCGGGCAGGCAATTGAAAAATTCAGATCCCATTTCGAAACGTTCATTTTTTTGCATTTTTATTCTTGGCAGATCTCCGTTTCCGTATCCATGCTAATAAGCATCAGTTTCCAAATTCATTTGAATTTTTTTATATAAATAATTAGATTGTAGATGTATATACTAAGAACACTAGTTTTTGAAATATGGCTTGCAGGATTCTGTTTTCCTTTATTGAATAATAGCCGAACTACTCGTTTCTGGACAATGGAGATATCGCCAGTACACCCCATAAATTATATCATACATAAGTATTGAATATACGATTGCATAATATACATTCAACTGTGATTTTTCATCTAGCATATTCTTAAGTTGAAGAATAGCATAAAAGCTACCATTTAGCCTTTCGCAGATTTAACTAATTGCTTGTTCCATTCCAACGCGGAATCTATATATATATATATATATATATATATATATATATATATATCCAGCTGACCCGACAGACGTTTTCCTGTTCAAATTTCTATGTTCCCTAAAATGTTCTGCCCGAAAATTTTCCCGTTATCCCATTTTCCTGTTACCTCTTTCTGTCTTTACCCCGTTATCCCGTTTTCCCGTTATCTCCCTCATCCTGTCATCCCGTTTCTTCGTTAACCCGTTATTCCCGTTATCCCGTTTTCCTGTTATCCCATTTTTTCTTTATCCCATTTTTTCTTTATCCCGTTATCCCATTTTCCCCTTATTCCCTTATCCTGTCATCCCGTTATCCCGTTATCCCTTTCCTCTGTTTTTCGTCATCCCGTTATTCCGCTTTCCTGTTATTCCCTTATCCCGTTATTCACGTTATCCCGTTATCCCTTTATCCGTTATCCCGTTTTCCAGTTATCCCATTTTTTCTTCATCCCGTTATCCCGTTTTCCCCCTTATTCCCTTATCTTTTCATCCCGTTATTACCCTGTTTTTTGTTATCCCGTTATTCCCGTTTTCCTGTAACCCCTTTTTGTCTTATCCCGGTATCGTTTTCCCGTTATTCCCTAATCCTGACATCATGTTATTCCGTTTTTTCGTTATCCCATTATTCCCGTTATCCCGTTACCTCTTCATCTCGTTATCCCGTTTTCCTGTTATCCCATTTTTCCTCATCCCGTTATCCCTTTTTCCCCTTATTCCCTGATCCTGTCATCCCTCTATCCCGTTTTCCCGGTTTTTCGTTATTCCGTTATTTCGTAACCCGTTATCCCGTTTTCCTGTTATCCCGTTTTTTATTTTCCGTTATTCCGTGTTCCTGTTATTCCCACATCCCGTTATTTCGTTATCCCGTTATCCCGTTATTCCCGTTATCCCGTTCACCTGTTATCCCGTTTTCCTGTTTAAAAAAAATTAGAAAATAGGGGTTGATCGTAGAAGGGTGAATATTGAAGAGTAATATGATTTTTTTTATTTTAAGTCATGACAAAATAAAAATAAAAATCTTGCCAAAAAAATTGGGGTTGATCGTAGAAGGGTGAAAATTTAGGGTTGTATGTATTTTTGGATGCTGTATCATGAACAAATAAAAAAAAAAAATTCGTCTGGAAAAAAAAAATAAGGGGTGGACTACCCTTAACATTCAGGGGAATGATTCGTGAATCTAAACCATTAAATCTTATTTTTTTTCATAATTACGACACCCTGTATCTCAGAGGGGATGCATTTTACGACATACCTTGATAACAACTTTTCACCTCGAAATGGGGTGAGGAATCTGTAGTCGGAGTTTGTCGGTCTTATTCTGACTCATCCTGTAGAGACTGGCAGATCAAAATAAATGACAAACCATCGCAAAGTGTACATACATTCACTTTAACCAGACTTTTCTCAAAATCCACAACGTTTGAAAACTATTTGGAATGTAATAAATTTTACACAACTGCACGGAAGAAATGTTGTAATGTATAGCACGTCAGTTAGACGATAGGTCCGTTTTTCGATTTTTCAGGTGTTCTTTTGGGTTTTCCCTATTTTTTTTTGTTTGTAAACCACCCCTGTATTAGAGAAAACGAAACAAAAAAGAAAATTATTAAAATCGGTCAAGCCGTTTTTGAGTTTAATCGAGACTAACGAACAGCAATTGATTTTTATATTTAGATATATATATATATATATATATATATATATATATATATAACTATGAATTTGAAATAAACTTTGTAGGAAGGATATTCCTTGAGGTTGCAGTCAAAATAATGGCCTATGAGAAAAGAAAAACTCTTTCTTATTTAGTCAAGCTTTCGAAAATGTTTATTTTCATTATCAAGACAAACTGTGGAGAAAAAAGAAAACACAATTGTGAAATACGATTTCAAACAAATCTATAGAACTTACTAAGGTGAGGTTAAGTGAAGACAGCGAACTAATCACCATTTCGTGATTGAGGAACTTTTCAAAATCATATCACTATGACCCACTACTAGTAATATATATAAAAATTAAACAATGGCACTCGCACATATTGTT
Source organism: Gonioctena quinquepunctata (assembly GCA_018342105.1). Classification (NCBI taxonomy): domain Eukaryota; kingdom Metazoa; phylum Arthropoda; class Insecta; order Coleoptera; family Chrysomelidae; genus Gonioctena; species Gonioctena quinquepunctata. The sequence goes on from JAFIRS010000514.1 coordinate 368,589, forward strand.
TTAGATACTTAATTTAAACACTTTAAAATTTGACAAGCACAATAATTACCACATGGTTGAAGCATGACTAAAAAAGGAAAATGGTGGATGACAAGTAATACATGACATGAAGTGTCAAGTGTCAAATGTCATCTGTCCAAAAATGAACAGTCAAGGGAGAACCATGTGTTTTGTCCACAAAACAAAAGGAATAGTACCAATCTATATGACAAAAATTGTTAAATGAGAGAAAAATCAAAAAATACTAAGCAGTTTTTAAATTTCAATTGGAATCAAGTTTCAACAAGTAATTGTAAATGACACTAAGGTTGGAAATATCAGATCGTTTATTCATGCTGTTTGGTTCATTTTTTATGAAAACCATTTCTAGGAAATTCCTTTTGTGGAAATTATTCTCTACTGCTAAAATGGAAGGGTTGTTGAAATTACTAAAATGATTAGAATTTATATTATGTTCAGCTAATGCACAACTGTTTTTTTTTTATTTTGCAATCACTCTTATGAGATGCTATGCGACCTGTTAAATTCCTACCGGTCTGCCCGATATATATTTTATCACAATTTAGGCAAGGAATACTATATATGACATTTGATTTCTCATATATCGTTAACGGGGCTTCAGTTCTAGTGTAAAGGCTTGCAATAGTTTTAATGTTTTTGTTGGCAATGCGAGTTTATCTAGTTTAAACACATTTGTCAGTTTAGAGGTTAGTTCTCTTACATATGGTAATGTTTTGTAAATATAAGGTTCTATTGGTTGAGGTTGTGGACTTGAATTTATTCTTGGAGGATTTAATGTTACAAGGTCTAAATTTATAATTGTATTTCCAGATTCAATAGTAGTAACACTGGGTTGACGATCAGTACTGAATAGTAATTTATTAATAAATTTGATTGGATAAGAGTTTTCTTTTAGAATTGTTTTAAGTTCATTTAAACATTCCTTTTGAAAAATAGGATGTGATAAACACACTACTCTGTTTTTCATACCTTTCACCAGGTTTGTTTTCATGTTTGGAGCAAAGTTTATTTCAAATTCATAGTTATTTTCATATATATATATATATATATATATATTGTTATGTTCAGAAGTACTTTGAATATTTGAAGAGTTGAAATAAGAATTATAAATAAAAAAAACCCATAAAAAAAAATGTTTGTATTTAGTAATCTATGCTATGTTTTTCTGAAGATTCTACCGTTTTTCTGAAACCTTATATAATATTAATCGATACCTATGTTTGGAATAAACATGTTTTCAACATCACAAGCAATTGGCATAATTTTAAAAATTATAGAAACCAAATTTTTCCACTATATTTTGGACCAGAAAATATTACAAATAATTTTCAATTATTTGTAATCCTTTCTGGTCCTCTTCAGTTAACAACTTCTTGTTTTCTTTTTCAATACCCAAATTATCTATGAAAATAGCTTGTTCGATTAGTTTCTTCAATTCTTCATCTTCGTCACTTTTAGTTTCGGAAGAAACAAACATCGAAAATTCTTGGTCAACCCTGTATTTGAACTCAACAACGTTTCCATGCACCACCCATCCTAATTTTGACTTGGAAATTACAGGAGCATTGGATGGGCCCTGAATCACTTCTCTAGCTATTGTTAAATCGATATGATTTTGGCCAATGAGCAATAAGGGTTTGGCTCCTCTGATATCTAACAATGGAACTTGAGATAAATGTTTCCATCTATTTCAATGTCTACGGATTGGATAGGAAGATTCAGATCCGAAAGTGTGCGAACGTTATCTAGATCGTAAATTTGATCGTCAAGGTTTCCTTGAAAATTGACACTGACTTTTCTAGAGTGGTTGTCAATATACGACGAAGAATTTGTCCAGTACATTTTCAAGGGATCATCAAAACCTTTAACTCCTATATCTTCTGCGAGATTAGCATCAATGAGTGTCACTGTACTACCTTCATCAAAGAGAGCGAACGTTTCAACAGACTTTTTTATACCTATGATCTTGACTGGAATAATTCTAAGTAGGACAGTTTTTGTTACGGATCTGACTTGAAAGGAATGTTCATCTATACAGTATGCAGAATTATCAGGTTCCTCTTTTCTTTTCTCGACATTGACGTTCGATGAACCATTCTGGACTTGTAAGCTATGTTGAGAATAATTCTTAGATGATAATTCAGAATGCAATAGTCGATTGTGGTATTTAGAACAGTTCTGTAGTCTACAACGTCTCTTATTTTTGCATCAAAACATACGATGAGAAGGAGACAAACATGAAAAACAAATTTGTCGTTTTTTCACCCAATCCCATCTTCCATCCACTTCCAATGATACATTTTTTTGACAATGATATAAAGAATGGCCAGATTCAGAACAAAATATGCAATTTCTTCTAATGTTTCTTCCGATCCAACTGAAACAGTATTCTTGGGTTTTCTTTCTGACTATCGATATGACGATGTAAAACTTGAAGTTTAAAGTTTGCACAATAAACTAGCTGCAGATGATTCTCTTTGTAACCATTCAGAAAACTCCTTCAATGTAGGTATTGGTATGGCTTTTTCTTCATCAACAATTATTCTAGCCCACTGAAACTGAAGAAGTTCAGGCAATTTTTGAACAAGTTGACCAAGGAGTTGAGGGTTGTTGATGTAAGCTTCCATTTTCAGAGATTGGGCAGTAACTGTGAGATTTAGAACAGAATTTGCAAATTTGATAAGTGATAGAGGATAACGAGTGTTAACTGGTGGCATCAGCTTGACTTTATTAGTCATGGAATCGATTATGAACTCGGGGCAACCAAATCTAGTTTCTAATGTTTGAACAATATCTTCCAAATTTTCTGGCGACATAAATAGTGACTTGACAGCTTCTACGGCTTCATTCTTCAGAGCTTTTTGAAGACGTAACATATTCTCTTCATCAGTGAATTCACAGGTTTCCGTAGATCTTCTATAAATGATGAACATAGGCCAATCTTCCACTTTGCCATAAAACAGGGGAAGTTCTTTACCAACAACCTTTCTGAAGGGCATTTTGGATGGATCGGATATGGATTCAAATGCATTGCTTGAGTGGCAGTTGTGAATTCTTCCATTATTTTAGTTGTTGGATTGTTAACTACTTGAGAATAATACTCTTCCGACAGTATGAATGCATTACTACCTTGAGCTGATTCGATTAACTTTTCCTTCAACAACCAAGAGTTCCCTTTTTCGTGTGCACTTTGAGTTTTTTCAATTGAATCTACTTCTTTCTTCTATCACTTTCGGAATTTTCACTTTGCATGCTTTTGTCTCTTCACAATAATTTTCGTGAACCTCTAATTCTAATGATGCTTGTGCTTCAATTACAGCAATTTGTCTTTGTAGCTTTCTTTGGTCAAATTCTTCTTGCAGCTTATTGATGGCTCCTGATTTTTCCAATTCTATTTCTTTTAGTCTTCTACTTGTTGTTAAACTTATGGAGCTCTTAGATCTGACGGATTTTTTGGAGGCAATGGCATTTTCTTCGTTTGGACTGTATCTTAGAGGTGGGATCCCTGCCGTTAATCTGTTAGTTTTTCTCAAAACATCGTTTTCGCTTTGTGACATCTTGAACCCAGTTCGGCATCAATTATGGCTGAATTGAATATTCTAGGATTCAACAACGTTTCCACAAAGCTCGATAGGACCAAAATGTTTGGGCAAACACTATTTTATACCAAATTAAATTTGATACTTGACTTTTTGTTTTTTTATCAGTCGTCAATATGACACAATATATGACATCTCTTTCTCAAAACTACGGGAACTAAAGAACTAAGTGTGAAATAATAAAATAAGACAACAACAGTTGGTATCAAGGGAGAGAAATCAACAAGCTAAGCGAGAGAGAATAAAAAAATAATTTTGGAAGAAAATTTAAATTTAAAAAAATCAAGCAATATGTATTAGAGAAACAGTTATTTGACAAGACAATATGGGAAATAACTATAAAGAACAATAGCAGATGAAAGATCCCAGATGCAGAGGTAATCTTACGTTTTTTTCATTGGAGATTCACCAGTACGAGGCGAAGTCACAGTCGACAAAGGGGCTGCAGTTTCCAAGAACGGGAGAAATCCGAAGCACTGAACATTTTCGTTACAAGAAGTCACAGGTATTTTTTGAAACCTTAAAAAGTTACTGTAGTGCAATAAAAATAAAACTTTAAAATAACTTCTCTTGGTAGAACTCTTCATGAATTGATATATTGACCACATAAACTATAAAACAATGTTAAATTTAACTCTTAGTATCACATAACTGCAATTCTCTTGTATATATTTGCTATGAAGCACTAATTAGGTTATTTATCGAAGAATAGGTAGTAGTAAGTTTTTCTTGAATAAAGGAAATTATTATTTTGATGAATTTCTGCTTTATTTTCAATGATTGAGCAATAACATTTTCTGAAACCGACTTCTGAGATTCCATAGGCGTACCGATTGAGTCAGCTGAGGTGAAGAAGGTAGAATGCATAGCAGAAGATATTAAATATTTATATGGGTGTTCATTTGTCAATATATATTGAATTACATTCAAAAGGAAACTAGTTTAAAGATTTTGAAAATATTAAAAACATAGTAAAACAAAACAAAAATTGTATATTTTTGTTATGATGTCTGTTTGTGGAAAGTAAATAAACAATTATAAAATAAAATAAAAACAAACCGCGATCAACGCATCATAACAAATTGGCGCCCAACGCGGTGCGAACATATTTGTGAGCAAAATAGCAAAATAATTAGAATCAGAAGCAAATATAAAAGTTTATGAAAAAAAAATTGAAAACAAAAATATTTTTCAAAGTCAAATAATATTATACAGGAAAAGGAAAAAGTTGACATTTTAGAATTTTTGCATTGGCATATTCGTATAAGTATTGAAAAAATGGATTTGAGAGATGGTAAAAAGGTTGGTTTGGAAGAAGGTGCAGAAGGCAGAGAGAGGGGTGATCAGGGAGTGGAATAAAAAGTGAAAGGACAGAACTGGACAGTCACTTGCAACAAATAATAGAATTATTAAAAGAAAACACAGCAAGTATGAAACATGAAATGAAACAAATGAAAGTAAACTCAGAAAAAATGGAAAGAATGAATGAAAAATCAGTAAGAATCGAAGAGAAAATGCATAAAAATTCAGCAAGTATGAAAAATGAAATGAAAGAAATGGAAAAGGAAATGAAAGATGAAATGAAAGAAAATACAGCAGGTATGGAAGATAGAATGAGAAAGTATGGGAAGAATGAAGGAAAGGATGGAAGAGAAAATGGGAAGTATCAAGAATGAAATGAAAGAAATTTTGGAAAATGAAATAAAAGCGTTGAAAGAAAACACAGCAGGTATAAAAAAAAGATTGAGAGAAAATGTGAAAGAAAATATGAAGGATATGAAAAAAAATATGGAAAGAATGCAAAATAAAGTGCAGGTAAAATTAGAAGAAAATAAAAAGTAATTTTTACTAAGGCACAAAATTAGAACAAAAATAGGACACAAAGAATATAGAGTTTCATGTAGCTATCACTCAAGAAATATTCACTATTAATAATCAAGTAGAAAAAAATGACAAACAAATAAGAGATATCACAATAGATACTAGTAGTAAAAATAAAAGGGTTGGGAAAGACATAAATATGCTTAACAAAAAGATTGATACTCAACAAAAGGACACAAATATAAAATTTATACAGTAGAAAATGAAATTTTAAAAAAACACTAACGTAGAAAATGGGATTATTAATACCTGTCAAGGGGTACAAATTAACAACAAATTTAATGGCAACATGAAAAGTTACACCCCATAACCTTTATAAAAATAATTAAAAATGAAACTAGACATATAAATTCTATTGAGAACTAAAAGAGGTTATTAGGCAATATTTATTTAATCAACCCTGTATATGGTTCCATAGTCGAGAAAACAATATCAACAGCTTCCAAGATTTTGAAAACTATTTTTGAAGCAATATTGGGGAGAAAATGCACAGTTAATTATTAGAGACAAATGACAATTTGGAAAATTTGATGAGAAGCGAAGCAAAAATTATAATTATTATGCAATACAAATGTTTGCAATGGCCCAATATCTAGTTCCCATCATGAGAGAGGAAGAAATTGTAGGAAATATTAGTAGGCATTTCAAACAAGAAATATTTAGATAATATATATGCTTGTAGTGATAAAACAAGTACATTTCCATAGAAGGAGAGATAAATAACAAAAAAAAATGTGGAATAATTAATTGTAGTTTAAAATATTCAAAGTTAGTTTGGAAAAAAAAATTTGATAGATACTCTTCCAGAAACATTGGAATAAAATAGAATGGAAAATGAACTTGAAGAAAAAATACATCAATGAGAAAAAAAACTAGAGGAAACAAAACAACACATGAATTGAAAATTGTAGAAAGAAAATACTAATATTGAACAACAATCAATTGTACTGAGAAACATAAATTTTGAAACAATTATTGGTACAGATCAGATAGAAAAAGTGAAAAACCAAAACATATTATGAAAAATATAGAAATGGATAGTAAAAAAAAATTTTAAAAATAAAAGAAACAAAGAGTAATATATTTTGTGTATAAAAAGAATGCATGTGAGAAATGAAAGTGAAAATGATAAAAATAATAATGTAAATTAAAATTAAATGATAAGGGATATTAAATTAAAAAGGTTAAGAATTAGAATAAATATAATAAGTTAATGATGTATGAAAAAAATATATCACAAAATAAAAGTAAATGAATTGAGAGATTCAGAATAATAAAATATCCAATTCAATATAAATACTGAGAATAATTGTAGGAAGAAGTAAAATAATTAAAACTGAGTACCAATAATTATAAAAATCGAATAAATATTGAAAAATATATATCAGTATAAAATATAACTATTGAATAAATCAAATGTCACGAATGATGTTATCTTTGAAGAATTTCCTTTCTTGAATTCAAAGGACCTCCAAAAACAGTTGGGTTCCTGAAACAAAAGGAGTAGTAATAATAATTTATAAATAATTGAATTGATATTCAAATTTCACTAACTAGTATTAAAATGTTGAATATAAATTTAGAAAATTTGTTATGTTTAGAAGTACGTTAAATATTTAAAGAGTTGAAATAAGAATTATAAATAAAAAAAACCCATAAATAATTTTTTTTTCGTATTTAGTAATCTATGTTTTTCTGAAGATTTTACCCATTTCTGAAACCTTATATAATATTAATCGATACCTATGTTTCAAATGAACATGTTTTCAACATCACAAGCAATTGGTATAATTTTAAAAATTATAGAAACCAAATTTTTCTACTATATTTTGGAGCAGAAGCAGATAACAAAATGTTAAAAGTTGGAACATTCTGTATATGAAATTGGATCTGAACACAATAGCCAATGAGATGCCAGGAAAGATCTTGATGCAAAATTAGGGATTTTGAAAATATGAAAAGCAGAAACGTCAAAAGAATGATTTTTTCATGTCTTGTATATAGTATGTAAGGTAGTTAGAAATGTTTCGTAAATAAAAACTGTCAAAAAGGTGAGGATAATGAAAAGTGCAACAAAAAGGTGCGTGAAAATCGAAAATTCGAGGAAGAAACAAAGGATGTTGGTATCGAGAAATCAACAAGCTAAGCGAGTGAGAACAGATAATAATTTTGGAAGAACCGAATGAAGAAAATTGAAATTAAAAAAAATCAATGAATATTGTACTATTTGTTACTATAAACAATAGTCGAATCAATAAAATAACTCTTAACTTGAAGATCATTTATTGAATACTGCCCGATACAGGCCGGTACGCTCGATATCGACCGCTACATAAAAACAAGGTTTTTTATGTTGGGCACTCTCACAAGTGTGTGTATACAGAGTGGATATAAATAAATGCTAATATATAACACCTCTTCCCTTATATATATTTTTTTGTTTGTTTGTAATCAACTTATTCTAATTAACATCAATTCCTAATCTATCTGGTTGTTTTATACGGCTCCGACGCCTCAATGTCTTTGGTGAAAAACTTCCCATATTTTTGTTTTCACTATTCACCGTTTTACCATGTACAATTTCACTATTTACAGTTTCACTATTTACAGGATTATTATTTACAATGTTTTCCTCACTTAAACTAGATCGTGGAATGAAAGAAAGTGGTTCTCTTTCTTCTTCATTGGAATGTTTGACTCTCATTTGATTTTTGTGCCTTTTCCATTTCATTCCACAATTTGTTCTTACATTATACGTTTTTGTACCCAGAACATCTGTGACAACCCCTGAACACCAAGGAGGCGTACCTGATCTGAAATCTCTCACCCATACCGGATCGTTTTCCTTAAAGTACACATCTCTCTTCCTTTTATAATATTTTTTCTGATAATTTTGTTTGTTGTGAACTACTTGTGTAACTGAAGGCATTATTAAATCTAATTTTGAGCGTAAAGCACGACCCATCAATAATTTGCTAGGTTTTTCCCCTGTCGTTGTATGGGGTGTATTTCGATATTGAAAAAGGAAACGATTTATAATCAAATGTATATCTGAATGCGAATCATCATTTTTTGCTTTAAGAATAGCATTTTTCATTATTTTTACTCCACTTTCTCCTAGTCCATTTGTGGCAGGATGGTAGGGAGCTCCAGTTGAATGTTTTATGCCACTAACCGATAAAAAAATTTGAAACTCCTCCGAAGTGAAAGTTTTGCGTTATCCGTGCAAAGCTCATACGGTAACCCGAATCTGGAAAATATTTCCCTGAAAATTTTAATAGTTGTCGTAGCTGTTATATTGCTGACTTCCACACACTCGATCCATTTTGAAGTCGCGTGCAACCTCGTCCATGGTTCCTTTATTAAAAGCGGTCCAAAAAAATCCGCGTGCAACCTCGTCCATGGTTCCTTAGGCCAATCCCAAACCGATAAGGAAGCTTTTGGTGGATTACTGGAATACACTGAACAAGAGTTACACATCCTTGCTGTATTTTCAATTTCACTATCCATCGATGGCCACCACACATATGATCGGGCCAACGACTTCATTTTGACAATACCCATATGTGTGCTGTGTAATTCCTGTAATATGTATTTCCTGAATTTTTCAGGAATAATTAAACGATATCCCCACATGGCACAGTCCTGTTCTACAGTAATTTCGTTTTTTCGTAGAAAGTACGGTTTCAATTTATCAGAAGGACAAAAACAGGCCAACCGCCCCGAACATAAAAAACTATTTTACCTAGAATGGGATCCGTTGAAGTTTCTCTTTTTATCGCTTTAAAATCGATCGGTAATTTTGATTCTTCCACGTATTGAATGTACGAAATGTTCGTATTTGAATTTAACGAAGTTGGTTCGTTAAGATCCTTTCCTTCATTTATGAAAGATGATCTAGATAAAAATCAGCCGTATTATTTTCAGACTTAACATATCGTATATCATACGTAAAGCTGATAGTATATGGGCCCATCTTTGCAATCGGTTTGCTGCAAAAATTGGTAGGCCTTTTTTATTTCCAAAAATAGCTAACAAAGGTTTATGATCTGTATATAAATAAAAATGTTTTCCGTATAGGTATTTGAAAAAATTTTTTACGCCAAATATTATCGCTGCGGCCTCTTTTTCGATCTGAGAATAACCAATTTCCGCAGAATTGAGCAACCGCGAGGCAAAAGCGATTGGTTTTTCTGAATTGTCGTCAAATATATGACTCAAAGTCGCACCTAAAGCAAATTGAGAAGCATCCACCGTTAACTTAATTTGTTTTTTCGGATCGTAATGTGCCAATACTGATGACGACAACAACATATTTTTAGCTTTTTCGAAACTTCGCTTACACTCTGAAGACCAAAACCACGTAGAATTTTTCTTCAGTAAACTATAAAGAGGTTTCATTATTTCGGAAGCATTCGGAATGAACTTACAATAAAAATTTACCATTCCTAAAAACGATTTTAACTCGGTTACGGTTTTAGGAACTAGAACCTGCTTGATAGCTGAAACTCTCTCATCCGAAGTATGTAAGCCTTCTTTATCAATTGTGTGACCTAAATATTTGACAGAATTTTGAAAAAAATGAGCATTTTTCCTGTTTGACCTTGAGCCCGCATTCCTGGAGGCGCTTCAAAACTTTTTCGAGGCGTTCGAAATGTAATTCATCATTTTCGGCGGTTATCAAAATGTCGTCCAGAAAACATACCACTCCTGGTATAACAATCATTTGCTCCATGATATTTTGAAATAAAGATGGGGCTGAGGTTATACCATATGGTAGCCTTGTATAAGAAAAAGACCCTTATGGGTACTGACAGTTACCAGTTTTCTAGATTTTTCCGTCAGTACCACTTGTTGGTATGCCTCCGAAAGATCAATTTTTGAAAACTTCCTACCCCCCTGCAATTGAGAAAATAAATATTCAATGCGTGGCAAAGGATAATGGATTGTTTCCAAACTTGGATTCAAGGTTATCTTGAAATCGCCACATATTCTAATTCCGCCATTGGGTTTCAATATGGGAACTATCGGAGTAGCCCATTCAGAAAACTCCGAAGGTATTAAAATTTTGTTATTTACCAAACGTTCAATTTCTTTTTCAATTTTCGGTTTTAGTGCCAATGGTACAGGTCTGGATTTATGAAATTTTGGAACAGTACCCTCCTTGACCTTCAGGGTGATTTCAAATTTATTAAATGTTCCTAAACCTCCATCAAAAACATCTCTATATTTTTTATACAAGGTATCAATATTCATAGAAAAATTTCCGCCATTACAATAATTTTTTGTATGATGAACATTTTCTACACCAAAATCATCTTCTGCACAAGACACATATTTGATTTTGCTTATACCTAAATTTAACATTTTTAAGCCATTTCTTCCGATTAGTGGTGGTCCTCCATTTTTAATAACATAAGTTTTGAGTATGAAATCCTTTTCTTCAATTTTGATATTCAAATTTAGAAAACCTACAGGTTCGAAAGTGAGACCTACATAATCTTTTAAAGCCAAATCATTTCTGAAAATTATTTTGTCTTGAAAATGTTTCAAATAAAGTTTTTCAGAAATTGCAGCATGAGCAAATCCAGAGTCGGCTTCAAAGCTTATCGGAATATTTTCTACCAATAATTTTACAAAAGTTGGTTTTACATTGCCATTTAAATCCGTTTCAGAATCCAAACAACGAATATTAAAAATGGAATCATCTGCAATTTCATTTTCTTGTGTTACAGACAAAAAATGTTGGGGCGTTTTTCTGCACACAGGTGCTAAATGACCCTTCACTCCACATTTGTGGCATATACAATTTTTATAACTACACTCGCTATACAGATGGTTTTTCCTTCCGCACACTGAGCACTTAGTAGTTTGTGGTTTGCTTACCATTTGAGTCCGTCCCTGATTCTTACCAACATTGTACGAAGAAGGACTTGGTCTCTCTGAAGGACTCGAACGATGAGCAGGCCGCTGTACCTTCCCTCGTTGGCGATGGAAATTCACCGGTTCCGTCTTGATGTTGACAACTCCCAAACTCGCCCTGGTGCTGTGCTCCTTCAACGCTGATTCCTTGGATAATGCTAATTTCACCATTTTTTTCAGCTTTACCGTAGAATTCGAAGCGTCTTCTTCAAATAATCGGTCCATGATTTTCACATCATTGATGCCAATTACGAATACATCTCGCATAACCGTTTCAAGTTCGTTTCCAAACTCACAATTCGAAGCAAGCTTTTTGATTTTTGCTTCCCAGTCCGAAACGCTTTCATTTGCTTCGCGTCTTGCGGTGTAAAATTTCAACCGTTCAGCAAAGTAAGACTTTACCGGAGCCAAATGATCTGCTAACAATTTACTCAATTCCTCGAAAGCTTTGCTTTCGGGAAGATGAGGAACACACAGGTTTCTTATCAATATGTAACAATTTTCGGAGAGCGTATTTAAAAGAATTGCTTTTTTACGTTCCTCCTCCGTTATTTTATTTGCAATAAAAAACTGCTTAAGTCTCTCGAGAAATACTGAAAAGTCGGAATTCCTCGGATCAAAGGTATTTAGTGAACCCAATAGTCCGACAAACTGTTGAGTTTCCGGCATTTTTAAAGTCTTTCGAAAATTTACTGAATTTCAGTACCAATTGCACTATGTTGCACTTGCACGTGAGTTAACAAAGATAATCGCTCGTCGCCACTGTACTATTTGTTACTATAAACAATAGTCGAATCAATAAAATAACTCTTAACTTGAAGATCATTTATTGAATACTGCCCGATACAGGCCGGTACGCTCGATATCGACCGCTACATAAAAACAAGGATTTTTATGTTGGGCACTCTCACAAGTGTGTGTATACAGAGTGGATATAAATAAATGCTAATATATAACAAATATGTATTAGAAAAACAGTTATCTGGCAAGACAATATGGGAAATACTATAGAGAACAATAGCAGATAAAAGATCCCAGATGCAGAGTGAATCTTACCTTTTTTTCATTGGAGATTCACCAGTACGATGCGAAGTCACAGTCCACGAGGGGGCTGCAGTTTCCAAGAACGGAGGAAATCCGAAACACTGAACATTCTCGTTACAAGGAATTCACTGCAGTGCAATTGAAATAAAACTTTTGAAGAACTTTTTTTGGTAGAACTCTTCATGAATTAATATATTGACCACATAACCTATTAAACTAAGTTAAATTTCACTTTTAGTATCACATAACTGCACATTTCCTGTATATATTTACTATGAAGCACTTATTAGGTTATTCATCGCAGAAAAGGTAGTAGTAAGTTTTTACTGAATGAAGAAAATTATTATTCTGATGGATTTCTGCTTTATTTTCAATGATTGAGCAATAACAGTTGCCATTTTCTGAAATTGACTTCAAGAACGACCAGAGGGCTCCACAGTAGAACCGACTTCTGAGATTCCATAGGCGTACCGATTGAGTTAGCTGAGGTGTAGGAAATAAGGTAAAAGAATGGATGGAAAGGAGGTACAATGCATAGCCGGAAATATCAAATATTTATATGGGTATTCATTTGTCAATATATATTGAAATACATTGAAAGGGGAACTAGTTCAAAGATATTGAAAATAGTAAAAACATAGTAAAACAAAAAAAATATGTTTTTGTTATGATTCTGGTTGTGGAAAGTAAGAAAATAAATATAAAACAGAATAAAACCGAACCGCATCATAACAAATTGGCGCCCAACACGGTGCGAATATATTTGTGAGCGAAATAGCAAAATAATAATAACAATATATATATATAAATATATATATATAAATAATTAAACAAATCAAAAAATAAATATATATATATATATATATGAATTTTGTTGATTCTTGGGAATTTGGTTCGTGTATTGCAATGAATCTTGTCAACTGATTGTGTTTCGCTGTCATATTCCATCTCAACCTCGAAAATTAGTTAACTTCGAGAATTAGTTAGTAGAAACATAAAATCGAAATTATAGGTTCACAAGAAGTGAACAGGTTGATATGTTATTGATTTACGGAGAATGTCTTTAAACAGTGTCGCCGCTTGTCAGTTATACGCTGAACGATACCCACACAGAAGACACAAAGAACCTTTTTCAAAAATGTGGAGAGAAGATTCCGAAAAGAACCCAACAATGGAGAAGATGATCGTAAGTGAGGAGGCAGAAATGCACGTTTTGCTTATGTTGATTTTGATCCAACCGCTTCGACGCGGGAATTGGAATACCAATGCAATGTAAGTCGAGAAAACGCTAGAAGAATTAAAAAAAAAACCATTGTCGTGCTTGTAAATATAACTCACACAATTAGTTGACAAGATACAGAAATACAGCTTACTAAGATGAAAAATTATTCGAACTGCAAGGAACTCATGAACTAGTTGTATATTTTTAATTTATACAATTTGTTACTGCACCGAAATACAAAAATGATATGTCATTTTTTACCTTAATGTATGTTCTAGAGAGACAGGTCAAATCAAATCAAACCAAATCAAATATACTTTATTGCCGGAAGAAGAATTCTCATTGACAAAGTACAAAATTAAGTCAGTTTATATACAAACATGTAAAAACACGTATGCTATACATGCATACACAAAAAACATTAAAATAGTACATATGATGCATAAATAATTAAAAAAGTAACGGAGAGGGGTAAGTTTACAGATACTTCAAGACATTTTAAACACAGTCACAGTTAAATACAGGTACATTTATTAAGAACAACACATTAAAATATATTAAAAATGTAAAAATGTAAAGTAATATATAAATAAAAAATAAAAACAATATGAAATTTATAAATACAAAGTGAAAAATACGAGATCCTGATGCAGGTATCACGGTCAAGCTTAATTGCAAATAAGAATACTATAACTAAACTAGATTATATAGTGTTCCTAATAGGTAAGATTATTGAAAAGTGACCTGAAAGAACTCCTGAACATTGTAAAGAACATGTTCAAGAAGAATATTCTTCATAGATGATCTAAATTGTTTTAAGTCTTGAATATCTCTTATGTTCCATGGAATATGATTATAGATTTTTGCAGCATTATACATGAGTTCTTGATTATATTGGTGGAAGGAATGGGGAGTGTCAAATTACCTTTTTGGCGAGTGATGCCCTCATTGACTTTATACAAGTCTTCATTCTTAAAAATCAAGCAAACTGTCTCAAGTATAAACAAAGATGAGACAGTTAGTAGATTATTCTGTTTAAATAAGGTCCTGCATGACTCTCGCGGTCCTGCTTTTGATAGATATCGAATGGCGCGTTTTTGTAAGACAAATATTGATTGGAAGTTTTCTTGGTTACATGAACCCCAGAATGCTATACCATATCGAATATGCGATTCAACCAGTGCATGGTAAACCATCTTGGCCGTTGCTGTACCCAATTCATTGGTACTATACGTATAGCATAACATCCTGATGCAAGCTTCTTTCCCAATTGCTTATCGTGATCATGGAACTTCAATTGATCGTCGATGTAGACTCCAAGAAATTTGTTTGTACTCACATTGACTATGGGATTCATTTCCTAAAGGAATATCGGGTAGGACACAGTGGTATGCTATACAGTTAGTTTTGTTGATATTGAAGGACAGTAGGTTCGCATTACACCATTCTTTAATTTTTTATATATCTCGGGTTATTTTCATATGTAAGCTATCAATGTTGTTATCATGCCATAGAATTGTTGTATCATCTGCGAAGACTGTAAATAGTCCGTCAGTTATTAAGCTAGTCAGGTCATTGAAGTACTACAAAAATAGGATTGGACCAAGCACCGATCCTTGTGGACCGCCACAATGGATTGCCCCACTGTCTGACAACTTGTGGGTTTCAACAAGTTGGGTTCTATCACTTAGGTTAGACTGTACCCACTTATGGCTTTGGTTCCTAAATCCATAAAGTTGTAGTTTGCGCAGCAAAATTCGGTGATCTACGCAGTCGAAGGCCTTCGACAAATCACAGAATATTGCTGCACTCACTTCCCCCTGGTTCAGTTCGGTGTATAGTCTATTGAGAAATGTGAAAACAGCATCCCCCGTGGATTTCTGTCGCTGAAATCCAAATTGTTGCTTATTTAGAATATTGTTTTCGTTTATGAAGTTCATTAATCTTATTTTAACAAGTTTCTCAATTATTTTGCCTAGAACTGGTAAAAGTGAGATGGGTCTATAATTGGAAGGATCAAGTTTTTCACCACCTTTATGGATAGGAATTACAATTGAGGTTTTCAAGAAGATTGGAAAGGTCCCTGTTGCAAAGGAGTTGTTAATAGCTGTACTAATAATTCCAACGTGAAGATTGGCATATTCTCGAATATTTTTATTGATATGTTATCAACTCCACAAGAACTTTTGTTTTTCATGTGTTTTATAGTTTCCATCACTTCATACAAGTTAGTCTCACATAGTTCAAACGTTGCTGAAGTATTTATATTGTTCATAAATAGAAGTGGATCAGTCGCATCCCGGATATTGTCTGCGAGTTTTTTCGCGATACTGCAATAGTATTCGTTGAACAAATTTGGATCTAGACATTCTCCGTTAGCTTTAGCGTTATTTTTCCACGGAAATCATTTACGACTCGCCAGGTCTCTTAGTTGTATTACTACTCTTGGATATTCTATTATGGAAATAGGCCTTTTTTCTGCTTTGATGATTTTTCTATAGATTCGTTTGTAGGAGTTGTAGTATTCGTGGAAAAATACTTCGTTAGTAGATTTTCTGATTTGGTGCAGTGATCTTAGTTTATGGGATGATGTTCGAATTCCTTTCGTTAACCACATTTTTTTATTGTCATTTTTTATTTTAATTTTTATCATAGGAAAGGCCTGGTTGAAGCTATCGATCAGGTGGTTGTAGTAAGATTGAAAAGAGTCATCAGTTTTCAAGCATGTATCCCAATCTTTCATTAGGCAGATTTCGTAAAATTTGTCATAGTTGGATTTACTAAATAGTCTGCCCCATTCGAAGGTATTCTTGTTATTAGGGTTTGATATGAACTTTATAGTGCACTGGACTGCTTCATGATCCGAAATATTGGCTGGTATAATACAACATGATACATTATCTTGGCTAAGATTACTACACATATAGTCGATTTTACTTTGAGAATATTGGGAAATTCTTGTTGGACCATTTGTATGCATTGCTAAATTGAAGGTTGTGAGCAGATTATCAAGTTGCTGGGTTAGGAGTGAATGCTTATCATCATATTCAATGTTGAAATCACCCGCCAAAATGAGAGTAGATTTCGGAGGTAAACTATTCAAGAGATGCTCCAATTTGTCAAGGAATAAGTTTCCATTTGCACTAGGAGACCTATATAGACAAATTAAATACAAGTTGGCCTTAGTAGAGAAAGCCATTGAAAATTCAAATTGTTTTTCAGTTATAGGGTCATTATATTTATCAATATGACTAAATTCAAGTTCTTTCAGTGTCACTTCATTTACGAGTATCAGGGTACCGCCGCATTTATACTCACTTCTACAGAATTGTGAAACTAACGAGTAATTAGGGATATAAACAGGTTCCTCTTTTTTTAGCCAATGTTCAGTTATAAGTACTATATCTGGAGAATTGATACTTTCAAGAAATATATACAACTCATCTGATTTAGAACGGATCGACTGCACATTTAAGCTGGATTTATAGTTAGACGGACTGCAAAAAGATCAACTATATAATTTATGTACTCTTGTTTATAAATGAACGTAAACGCATGACGTAACGTAAGTGAAACGGACTGGAACGGAAGAGTTGGCCAACTTTCATCTTTTACACTACGTTTCTTGCGTCCGGCCAATCAAAATACAGAATTATGTGTGATTCTTTTTACAAGACGTAATTATTCATTAAATACTGGAACAGTCATTCACATATACTCAAAAAATTGATCTGGATCAGCAGTCTTCATCTTTAAAAAAATATTCTCTACTTTTCTATTACGGTTTATGGGCCTTGTTTTGTAACGTCTTAGTTGCATAATTATTGTTCTTCGAGTTTGTCGACACTTTTCCAATGCTACTTCATACACAGTCCCACGGCACCAAGAAGCATACCTTCATGTATTTCATAATCCATTGTGACACAGAAAACGAAGCCTAGATGAATATTTAGAATATAATACAAATCCAAACCAACACAGGCTGTTTATGATTCGTATAATGTGTAGTTATGTTGAATATCACTTCTACCCATGCGCAAAAATTCCGTTCCGTCGATTTATAAATTCAATAATATGTTACAGTCCGTTTGTTACGTATACAGTGCGTCTACGTTTACAGTCCGTCTAACTATAAATCCAGCTTTAGAGTCAAACATGATATTGACTCGTTAGGTTTGACATTTTTCTCCATTGAACCCACAATAGTATTAGCTACACATTCATCACTGAAGTTGATCGATCTTCTGAAAAAGAAGAAGAATCTGGTATGCATTGAATTGGTTCTGTGATGTTGGAAGTTTGGATAGTTTTGAAAACTGTGTTTCCTCTCGGGTTGACTGCTAGATGCCTTCCAAATTCATCCAGTATTCTTTGTTTACTTCCTTGGTGTTTGTTGTCGATTAAAATTTTAATGTATGAACCAGCATTGAGCCTCTTGTATTTACTTATATACATTGTCAGTTTGTTGATTATAATTTGGTCAATTGGTTTGTTCCGTTCTATGATTAGTGTTAGGTTGGTGGCCCATAGGGGTTCCATTTGAAAACAATTAATTTTTGATCAAAATGGATGTGACTGAATTGATTAACCAGTAAGTGACACAAAAAATAATTTTTCAGAAAAAATTAAGTTTTTCTGTTATTCGCGGCTCATTGTGAATAGCTTCGACCAAATCTCATTTATCCACGAGGTAAAATAAAAAAACAATTTTAATTTCAACTGTTTAAAAAAATGACATTTGACATGAGGTTTGGACTTGTTTTGACCTGTTGAACTTGAATATGTAAAAATATACAGGGTGTGAAAAAACAAAGTTACTGGCATTTCCAGAAAAACCGGAAGTCCGCCATATTGAATTGTAATGTGAACAAATCCAAAATGGTTGCTGATATAACTGTACCAAATTTCAGAAAAATCCGTTCACGAATGCAGAAGTTACAGGGGTGGCCCGATATACTGTGTGTATATATATATATATATATATATATATATATATATATATATATATATATATATATATATATATATATATATATATATATATATATATATATATAACAGGATAACGGAATACGGGAAAACGGCATAATGGGATAACAGGAAAACGGCTTAAGGGAAAACGAGATATCGGGAAAACGGGACAACGAGATGACGAAAAAACGGGATGACGAGAAAACGGGATGACAGGAAAACGGAAAGCGGGCAGAGTCAGAGGCATTACTTAGATGGAACAACACAAAGAAAACATAGGAAAAAAAATTAATTCTACGAGGTTTTCAGAAATTTTTTTTAGGGATCATGGAAATTTGGACAGGACGTCTGATGAGTTAGCTAGTTACACATTGAAAAACATGCTTTGATATCATCTCTGCAGTCTATATAACCTGATTCGAATAAAATTAAAATTAAATACCTTCCCATTTTTTGTTAATTAATACTTTCCGTAACAACACCGTGTAAATATATGATAAATATTATGCCGCCACAAAAATCAGAAACTTCAATTCAATCAATCTTATTCTACTACTTTTTTCAAACCTCAACGTATAAACTGTGAGTATTGTGTGTTTTACTTGACGACGGGCGACAGTCGGCTACGAATATGGCATCGCGGACGGTATGTTTCGTCGTCTTCAAATTGGTTGCAGCCAATTCATTATCGAGAATAGATCTATACATAATCGACATAAAGTATTTCTTTGGAAATTGCGTAGTTTTTGGTGGAAAAAGAATTTTAGTCGGATGAACTGTGTGTTGAAAAAATAACATTTTATCGAAAATTCTGTCCCAGCACAAAATAATGCTCATTTTTGTAAAAAACAAATTTTGATGGCCCATGGGTAAGTACGTCAATAGGCCTTTCGGACAGTGGATTAATTTTCCGAATAACTTTATTATTCTATGAATTATAGCGCCTTCATGATGATTTTTTGAATACTCCAATTTTTTTAGTTTTTTCCATATAACTTTTGTCACGACCACGATGGCGTGTCGTAGATTTCCATTGCACGTGTGAAATAACATAAGAAAGCAACCTGCAAGGGTCCCATTTCAATATACCACAAAAATGATAAATATAAAGATAATCCATCGCTCCCACCGGACTATTATTATATCTGGAGCCCATTGATATAATATTGCTAGCTGTTATATACTAATTCGCTGCAGCTGTACAGACCCCTGACGCGAGTTTTTCTCTGGAGGTTACCCATCGTAGCTAGAACTTACTAAAGTCGACATTACTTGACCCCATATATCATAGGCTTTCATCAGGCTGACAAGTAGGGCCGTGTCCCAATCACATTCGAAATCATCCAGTGGAAACAATTCCTTCCCAAACAGAAACCACAGCTGAAATCGATCATTCAAACAATGCCTTCAAAAACACAAACCTCTGTTTCCGCATGATATTTAATTCAATATACTACACGTATTATCATATAACTAATTATTTCCATATGGGTTATGATTCTGTTTGAATGCCTTATTTCATAATGAATCTCACATCCTCATTACTGGTACTAGGATCGCCAATATCTGCCAGAATCAACCTCTTCCTTTCCACTTTGAGATATAAATCATCTCTGCAAAGACTCTGTAAAGTTCCATCTGAATTCAGTACGAACTTGTTGTTGTCCTCAGGTACATCCTTGCGCCAAAGAATGATTCTAGATCCTGGTTTTGCGTTCGCACACCCTCCTTCTACGTCCAACATTTTTCTGAAAATGAATTATCATTTGATCAAAGTGGTACAGTGTATCCAATTCTTATAACATAAGATGACCGTCGCCGTTCTTATGAAATTAAATTACTTGGTACCGAAGTCTGGTTCAGCGGAAGCACAAGAAAATGATTTGAACATTTCAACATTGAAGATTTTGTAGGCATAAGATTCTATAGCTGAAACCACTTTGGCCATTTTGCCGACTTTTCGTCTTTTATAAAGTCATTTTAATTGCAGTACAAAATAAAATGGAATATAAAACATATGAAATAATATGTTGGCCGATTTAAATGGTGATAATTGAACAAGATGTATACTCAGTAACACAAAAAACACAAACCTGGTAATTTTGTTAGCGCTATGCTAAGAAAACGAAAATATACGCCGAATATCATATGCCGACTGTAACAAAATGTACATTGGGAACTTTGGATTATACCTAAAAACTAGATTTGTCGAACCAAACGTCTAAGATCTGTTATAACCCGATTCCAGGCGACGTTTCGACATTGTTCATGTCATCTTCAGGTAAATTAATATAATTCAACTGTTATTCTTTCATTATTTCGTTTCATGTTTCATGATTGAATGAACGTTGTTGAATGTCATTAAATGAATTGACTGGAAACCAAAAACCACGATGAATTTTTTTTTATAAATTGTAATTGCCGTCAGATGTTTGAAACATGTGAACTAAGTTGAAAAAAAAAATAAGGATGTCATAAATTAGGGAAATAAAATATCAACATTAATCTACTACGTGGGAGACGAATAATGGCTTGAAACCCCAGGACACCGCCAAGTTCTATAAAAGAGTTGAAAATCTCAATTCGAGACATTCAAGTTAAGATGTTGTTACCAAGTTTATGAAGGGCTATACTGGGTGTGAATAATTTATAGAACTCACTGGCGATTTTTATCGAGCGGCAGATAAATATCGTCTTCCCAATATACCGGGTGACACAGGATATCGGGCCACCCCTGTAACTTCTGCATTCGTGAACGGATGTTTCTGAAATTTGGTACAGTTATATAAGCAACCATTTCGGATCTGATCACATTTTAATCCAATATGGCGGACTTCCGGTTTTTCTGGAAATGCTAGTTACTTTGCTTTTTCAAATGGAACACCCTGTATATTTTTACATATTTAAGTTCAACAGTCAAACAAGTCCAAATCTTATGTCAAATGTCATTTTTTTAAACAATTGAAATTAAAATTATTTTTTCATTTTACCTCGTGGATAAATGAGATTTGGTCAAAGCTATTCACGATGAGGCGCAAATAACAGAAAAACTTAATGTTTTCTGAAAAATTCTTTTTTGTGTCACTTACTGGTTAATCAATTCAGTCACATCACATTTTGATCAAAAATTCATATTTTTAAAATGGAACCCATATGGGCCACCTACCTGTCTCTCTAGAACATACATTAAGGAGAAAAATACATATCATTTTTGATTTCGTGCAGTAACAAATTGTATAAATTCAAAAATCTACAACTAGTTCATGAGTTTCCTTGCAGTTCGAATAATTGTTCAACTAAGTAAGATGTGGAAAACAACATTTCTGAATTTTGTCAACTAATTGTGTAAGTTATACTAACAAGCACGATAATGGTGTTTTTTTGAAATTCTTCTAGCGTTTTCTCGACTTACATTGAATTGGTATTCCAATTCCCGCGTCGAAGCGGTTGGATCAAAATCAACATAAGCAAAACGTTCATTTCTGCCTCCTCACTTACGATCATCTTCTCCATTGTTGGGTTCTTTTCGGAATCTTCTCTCCACATTTTTGAAAAATGTTCTTTGTGGGTGTCTTCTGTGTGGGTATCGTTCAGCGTATAACTGACAAGCGGCGACACTGTTTTTAAGACATTCCTCGGAAATTTATAACATATCAACCTGTTCACTTCTTGTGAACCTATAATATTGATTTAACATTTCTACTGAACTAATTCTCGGAAGTTAACCAATTTTCGAGAGTTGAGATGAAAGATGACAGCGAAACACAATTAGTTGACAAGATTCAGAAATGTTGTTTTCCACAGCTTACTAAGTTGAAAAATTATTCGAACTGCAAGGAAACTCAAGAACTAGTTGTAGATTTTTGAATATATACAATTTATTACTGCACCGAAAAACAACAATTATATGTTATTTTTCTCCTTAAAGAATGTTCTAGAGAGACAGGTAGGTGGCCCATAGGGGTTTCATTTGAAAAAAAAAATAATTTTTTTATCAAAATGTGATGTGACTGAATTGATTCATCAATAAAAAAAAAATTTTTCAAAAAAATTAGGTTTTCTTTATTGGACTCATTGTGAATAGCCTTGACCAAATCTCATTTATCCCGAGTAAAAAAAACAATTTTAATTTGAATTGTTTCAAAAAATGATATTTGACATATGATTTGGACTTGTCTTGACCTGTTTAACTTGAATATGTAAAAATATACAGGGTTGCTGGGTTGCTGGCATTTGCAGAAAAACCGGAAGTCTGCCATATTGGATTGTAATGTGGTCACATCCGAAATGGTTGCTCATATAACTGTACCGAATTTCAGATAAATCCGTTCACGAATGCAGAAGTTATAGGGGTGGCCCGATATCCTGTGTCACCCGGTATAGATGTTATAAATTTAGAATCGCTCAAATTATGTACCTCGCCAATCAAGTTAAGGATACTATGCAAATAATTGAAGCACTTATAAAATCGAACAAACTATATTAATAAAAAAATTACTTCATTACAACAAATACAAACTGTATGGTATAACATTCTGGATCCATACAAATTAAGTACGTCCATAGTACAAAATATATGTTCCAAAAATATAATTGAATCTGAATAATAATTGTTTTACAACTGACAATGAGTTGTATCAATTTTCTAAAGCCCCTATATGAAGGAACTAAAATTTCAAGAATATAATAATTCCAAAATGACTTTAAGATAAACTACAAGTTTTCCATATAAAATAATCTGTTCAAACTTGTTACAGAATAAATGCAGCTTTTTCCAATCACACGGTATGTAATATCAAATATTTTACTAATTTAACACTCTGAGACAATTAAACTATGTTGAATGTACTAGTATCTTTGGTATGATCTTTGGTATGGTAAGAAAGGGTTATAATTTATAAGTCATGCTTTTGTAGAAAATATCTGAGACCTACTAAATGAGTAATTTAACAATAATGAAAAAATATTCTTAGGGAATCATATTCTTGAAATTTCACATCAGTAAATATTAGATTCAACAAAATATAAAACTTGGTTATATTAATGAATATTAATTCATACTAATAACCATTTGTAAAACTATTACTGAAGTATTTCCTGTAATTGAATTCTTATTTCCAATCGTGTCATTTCCATTAGAACTATAGAACAGTCAAAAACTCAAAGTTATTTACTTCAGGTGAAAAAAAAACTAAAATGACCAGTCTTAAAAATATGAATAGTTTGTTCATATATATTTCCATAGTAGTAGAACTTTGAATATGCCATTCAAAATGAGTAATACTTCAAAAAGAGTCTGATATACCAATTTGAAACAGAATATATAATTAAACGCTTACCCTTTGTCCACTGTATTGAGATCTGGAGTACAACCACACATTCATTTGTGCAACAAATATTAGACTCTTATTATAATTTTTTTTATGTATATCTTTTATGTTCATTATTCGTTACTTTTGTACTATAATTACTATTTTTCGTTTTGACTTGAACTTTGATAATTTGATTCACTACATTGTTTTAACTGAACACTGCAGGTTATCGGCAGAGTCGATAATAGTATTGTCAAAAAATTACATACTGTATAACTCGAACGTATGTCGAGTGACGAGAAACTTTACTGACTGATCTGGTCTAGTACCCGATCTGATTTTAATGCTTCAAATTGAGATTTTTAACCCTTTTATAGAACTTGGCGTTCTCCTGGGGTTTCACACTATTATTCCTCTCCCACGTAGTAGATTAATGTTGAAATTTGTATCTCCCTAATTTATGACGTCCTATATTTTTTTCCACCCTAGTTTAGATGCTTTAAACATCTGGCGGCAATTATAATTTTTTTAAATATTTTATAGTAGTTTTTTGTTTCCAGTCAATTATTCATAGCCGTTTTTTTTGCGAGGGACGTGAATCTATGTTCACGTTCAATCGCTGTAATAACTCTTATAAATTTATGATGTAATTTCTAGAAAGTTTTCTATCTCATGGACTAACACCACACGGTTGATTTTTTTTAGCTCCTTAAGATCAGTTTTTATTAGGTCTTGGTTTTTTCATTTTATCTTTCTTGACATATTTATTCACGTAATGGTTTTTTCAAACTCGTGCTGTAGCGATTGGACTTGTCTATTTTTTCATTCTTTTCAGGAGGGTTATTCGTCCTTCAGACAACTTATGATACAGGCATGGCTGTCTACACAGACCTAACACCAATTTGATTTTGGAAACACAGAAATTGTTGGGATACAGTGGAACTATCAGAAGTAATGAATGTTTGTTATGAAAATATCCTTTGGTACCGCTTCTTAGATATGAAATATAAATTAGGTACCTCTAACGAAGTTACTATTTTTCCGCTATATTTATCAACCAAAAGCTCTCTGTAGGGATTCAATTTTATCTTGACGGTAATAATAGGTCTATAAATACCATTCTTGTTCGTGATAAATTCCGTGGAAAACACCTACCCCAATAAATAGACTAAACACCCTCCGTAGATCACGCCAATACGGCGACGCGTATATATATATATATATATATATATACGCACGCGCGAGTATTACCTGCGCCAGCCGCGACTCTCGAGAAAATGTTTCCATCGGGCCAGCTGAGCTATGTACAAACGCCGCCGAGAAAATTTTAGTCATCCGATAGAAGCCAGAGGAATCAGTTCGTTCGAGACAGAAGCGGCCGCAGCCATCTGACGTCATTCTGACGTCATTCTAGGATTGCTACCTAGAAGAATTTTACAAGCTAGGTAATTATGCTGCCAGCCGAGCACATTCAGTTTTCCGCTAGAAGCCAGAGACAGCTGTCCGTCGAGACAAAAGCGCACGCTGCGAGCTGACGTCATCCGGCCGACGTCATACCACATGGATTGATAGCAAGGAGAATTTTTACAAGCTGGGTAATTATACTAGGAAAATATAATTTGTATCTCGATTAGCAGAGCCTACAAAACGGCGCGCGCCTAAAATTCGATAGAGAAGGCATTCGCAAAAGAGGGGAAAACCGACTGTAGTTCCGTTTGGGAATATTTCAAAGAATCCTCAGCTTGCCGAGCCTAGCAGAAGCAGTCACGCGACCGACCACTAGTATCCAGAGTGTGAGCCAGATATCGAAGCAGTCTACGACCGTCTCGAGCCTTGCCGAAGCAGTGATATCGGAGTTTGGGTAAATATGTTATATCAGGTAAAAAACATTGTCTCGAAACGGGTTGATTACCTACAGGAGAAGGGGGCGGTGAGATTTCCCCACCGACATTCATTACCGGTGTCTTCCGTTTCATTTCACGGAATCTCTCGAACCTTAAGAATAAATCCCATTCTTTCCGTTCCTCCTGCGATACCACCTGCCGCATAGCAGGGATTTCACTATTCGGGTGGGCCGTTTGATGAACGGCCTGGCGCGCAGGCAGAACCCCTTCGATCGGGGGCCTGTGGCTAGCTATGGAGGGTTGGGCTTTGATATACGAGAATCATTTCTGGAGTGCGGGGGGCGGTTTGACTCATACATTCTCATTTCATTCATTCCTGAATTCCTTGAAAATTGTTCAAAAAAATTGGGTGGGCTGGAGGCCCCCGAACTAAATGTATTGCGTCCTAAATTTTGGAAGCTTCCACAACTCGTTGAGGTGAGCCATTATTTACTGGGGTTAGAGTTACCCTAGCGGGTCTATCGCCGAAATTCAAAATATTACTGGAGGCTCTCAATGGCTATTGAAACAAAATTATTGGAATTTTTCCTCTGACTCAGATCCCGCAGTGTATTCTGTTCAACAGAAAAATCATTGCGTGTTTCATCATTGTCTTCAACAGGAAAGTTCTCAACGGGAATTCTGTTCGCATTCATACAATACGGTTTAGCCTAGGAGATGTACGTGAATTTAAATGAACCGCTTTTTGCAAATCAAGATGGTCGCTAGATTCCGTAGCGCAATTTTCGACGCGTCGCTATTCAACAAAGCTGTGAGCTCTTCGGGCCTACACTTTCTGAGGCAGAATTATCTCTGTTGATTTCAGGGCTCCCCAAGCTAGAGCCGAAAAAAAAATTATTTTCAACAGAAAATGAACCACGGACTGGCGTAGTTAGGATGGGCTGAAATGCCGACCGATTCTCATATGGAGAACAAACAAGAGCTTGGTTATAAGAAACTCGCATTATACTTCCAACGAGGGTGAAGTACACATGAAGTTTGTTGAATTTGTGTTTTGGGGCGAGTTCCCGAGCGTAAATTGTAGGACATGGAGGGACCTCAGAAGTGAATTTACCCCCTAAAATTGAGCGCGTACCGTACCTATCTCAATAAAATTCCCCTAAGACAGAACTATATAACGCGTACAACTGCAAACATGACATTGAGCTTATGCTACGGTCATACAGAGGCACCTACGATCCTTACACATATACGACACACATGAGCTAAAACCTTTAGTTTTGTTGACATAATTTATTATCAATAACCCGTGTTTACACTTATCACCGCAGTGTAACTGATACGTTTTTAGTCGCAGAAAGACCCGTGCACTGAGGTTCATACACGTGTATGATCTCTAGGTTCAATTATGGTTGACGTCTCGCTTCAGTGTATCTGTCACAAATCGCGGTTTGTGAGGGATATCACGTCAGTGAGCTGCCGACGATAAGGGGGTTTTCTCCCAGCCTCAAGAGAAATCAAATTAGGCTTGGACCACCCCGCATACCAAAGCACACGAGTGCAGGATCCTGTAAGAGAAGGGTTAATTAGTATACAAATCAACGTATAACGTGGAAATCAGCCGGACGCTGCAATAGTATATTCAAGATGGCGACAGGTACAAGTTCGCTGCCACTTCACTCTAAAGAAAATAGTGAATCTATGTGTAAACATTGTCAGAAAAAAGTTGTGAATAAAGTGAAGTGCATCAAATGTGGAGAAGTGTTTCATCCCGCTTGCCTCAGACAAGCAATTGATTCAAAAAAGGAGACTGCAAACATGCGGCGGAAAATATAAACCAAGGCAGTCGAATTAGTCAGAGCGATCCACTCTTTACAGAGTAAACATTTCTCAAAGAAGAAAATAAACTTTTAAGATCTATAATCAAGGACAAGGATATAATTATAAGTGACAAAGAGATGGTCATCTCGTTGATGAATGATAAAATTGCATTCCTAGAAAATAAATTGAAACAATATGTCCACAATATCCCATCAAGGCCAACACAAAAAACCAGGCAAATAGCAGGAAAAGAGAACCCACTAAAAAAAGGCCCAGCTGAAAACACGGATTATAAACAGAACACTATCAATGAATCCGAGGCCATAAATAACAAATTAGAAGCAGGGAATTCCCAAATACAGGGTGATCCAATTTTCAAGGTGGATCAGATTGCTCCAAAAATAATGCAAATTCAAACTGAACAGAAAAAAAAATTTAATGATAACAAAAAGTAATGAAAATCAACAGGTTTTCCAAGTAGTTACAAGAAGGAAAAGAAGACACAACACGGGAAGTGGTGATGGAAATGAAGAGTTCCACGGAAAACGAGACAACAAAAATAAGAAGATATGGCTGTTTGTGTCGCGGGTACCAGACTCAGTAAATGTGGAAAACATAGAAAAGTACATCAAAGACCATACAAAAACAGATAACTGTGCATCAAAAAAGAGTGGAACCCCATCTCAAAGAAATGGTCTACAAACCAAACTTCTGGTCTAGGAAGATACTATACAACCGCTTCAACTTCAAGCTAGGGCAACACTTTCTAGATGATCAACCAAACGACGAAGAAGCTCAGACCAACCAACCAAGGACTTTTTTATGAATACAGCTACAAGCAACCAATCTACCCATCAAATCTGTCTAGATTCAGAATTATCCAAGGACACTCCTAACACCACAGACCTCAAACTATGCGACGAAACTAGAACACAGGACTCAAACTTAAGCATTTTTCACCTCAATGTGCAGTTTCTTAGTAACAAATTAGATGAACTGTCTATGTTCTTATCAGATAATCCGTACTATGTGGCATGCTTTAGCGAAATATGGTTGACAAGTGAACAACTTCAGTCCGCCGGTATAAGTAATTACACATTGGTAAATTAATTCTGCAGGCAGAAGTTCAAACACGGAGGAGTTGCAATTTTTGTAAAAGAAAATCTAGACGCTCAGGAAATCAAAGTAAGTCACTTCTGTACTGAATTAGATGCGGAGTTCACAGCTATACTAATTCAAAGCACTGTCATAGTAGCAATCTATAGATCGAACCGGGGAAACTTTGATATATTTTTAAATTCTCTGGATAACTTGCTAGAATTTCTCGTCAGAAAATACGCAAACATTATCCTGCTAGGAGATTTCAATGCCAATTTTCTCACAGACAGTAAAGAAAAAAACAGTCTCAATAACATCCTTCTTTCTTATAACCTTGAAACTCTGGTCTACGAACCAACGAGGGTTACTGAACATTCCTCCACATGTATTGACAACATATGCATTAACTTTACTTATAGAAAATTGGGAATTGTAAAAGAAGATATTTCTGACCACTATGGTCAGTTTGTCGAAGTCAAAATAAAAAATAGTTCGAACCAGAGTAAAAATGTGTCCAAACAAATCAGACATATCAGTGGAATAGGCAAAGCTGAATTTGTACAATATATAAACAGAATAGACTGGACAAACTACTACCAAATTGACGATCCAAATATCCTTTCAAAATTTTTGTGCGAAAATATCACATATGCCATAGAAACAGCTTTTCCATTGAAAAATGTAAATCAAAAACCTCGAAAACCCAAGTGGTACACTGAGGATCTGAAAATTATGGAGGAGGATGTAAGACGGAAAAAACATCAATATATAAAGACAAAAAATTCTGAATCAAGATGCGCGTATCAAACTTCAAAAAAAAAGTATAGAGAACATGTGAAGAAAGCAAGAAGGTGTATGTATGATAATGTTATCAAAAACAGTAGGGATTCCACAAAAACGCCTTGGAAGATTGTAAATGAAATTCAAAATAAGCCAGGTATCAGCAGAAATCACAATACCTGCCTTACTGCGAATGATTTCTGTGAATTCAGCTCCATAATGATTGATAACATTATTAAACAAATACTTTTCACGGGAGTATCTGGGGATGAGCTCGTAAAAGCCACGGTGAAAGACTCTGTATTTTTAAATCCGACGAATGAAAAGGAAATAACAAGTGTTATAAAAGCACTCAAAAATTGCTCAAGCATGGATGCATATTACATGAGCTCCAAAATAATCAAACTCATTCCGGAATTGCTAAGCACACCCCTTGCACATTTGGTTAATACCTGTATGGTAAAAGGAGAGTTTCCGAAACATCTCAAACTGTGTAGAGCAACCCCAATTTATAGAAAAGGTGATATTGATGACTGTGATAATTATAGGTTTATAACAATTACCCCCATAATATCTAAAATAATTGAGGTGATTATCAAGGACAGAATAACAAGCTTTCTGGAAAAGGGAAAATATCTTGATGACCATCAATATGGGTTTCGATCACTTAGATCAACTTCACAAGCTGTTACTCAAATAGTCCACTCAATAGCAAAAAATCAAGATGTAGGGATACATACTCGTGCTATCCTGTGCGACTTGTCGAAAGCCTTCGACAGTGTCTCACATAGCATTCTATTGGAGAAGCTCTATAAATATGGGATACGGGGACCAGTTCTTCGACTCATTGAAACATTCATTACAGACAGACAACAATAATATCCTACAATAACGTGGTCTCCAGGACTACTAAAATTAAACATGGTGTTCCTCAGGGTTCAGTACTGGGGCCACTGTTGTTCATAATCTATCTGAATGATCTACCAACTTTCCTAGATATTGCAGATGTGTTCATGTACGCAGACGATTCAACATTTCTAATAAGAGACAAGAATCTAGAAGAGATAGATATAATGTCAGGTGAAACACTGTCGCGAAGTGAAGCTTACTTCAACGCAAATATCCTATCTTGAATAAAAATAAAACCAAAGAAATAACCTTCTATAAAAATAAAGACACAGAAAATGAGTCATCAGTCAAGTTACTAGGTTTCCACATAGATCCTGACCTAAACTGGAAAGAACACATCCAGGAATTGCAAAAAAATCTGTCCAAAAGTCAATTTCTATTGAGAAATCTCAGAAAAATAATGTCAATGGATGTACTGAAAACCGTGTACTATGGTATATAATTTCATAATTTTATTCACTCAAGTTTATAATTTATAATTTCACAGTGTAATTGCATTCTTGGAATGGCGAATGGTGAATAAATTTAAGAAAATACTTACGAAGCAGGGTATGCCTGCTTGTGTGTAAGAATACAGTAGTTTAACAATATAGTAAGATTGTGCAATAATAAACATTCATTTGAGATATAAATAATTAACTATGGAAGGTATACAATATTAAAAGATTGGTAATACAGACAACAAGAAAATGGTGTAAAAATCAGGGTATATAACTGTCACAAGATAAAACTAATGTATTGAAAGATTTTGAAGTAAAACGAACAGTGATAATAAATCTATAAAATGATATATAAGATTGGTAATACAGACAACAAGAAAATGGTGTAAAAATCAGGGTAAATAACTGTCACAAGATAAAACTAAGGTATTAAAAGATTTTGAAGTAAAACAAAAATCTATAAAATGATATATATATATACACACATATACACACATACATATACACACACATATACACATACATACACATATATACATATATATATATACATATACACATATACATACATACACATATATATACACATATATATATATATATATATATAAATGTTTGACAATCGTATATGAGAAAGAGTCAAGTCTTGCATTTAGTTTTCAATTTTCTCATGTATTTCTGCACGGGAAGTATGCTGAACGAAAAGTTTGAGTTTGTTTTTAAATTTTCTAGGGTTTGGCTCGCATTTCAGTGTTTCAGGTAGACAGCTGAAAAGTTTAGGGCCCAAGTAACAATAGTTCCTTTGACCGACTGACTTGTGCATGACTGGTATTACGATATGTTTTTTGTGGCGGGTGCTATAGTTATGACTGTAGGTGATCAATTCGTGTTTGTGTTTATATTGGACTGCGGTTATGTTTATGAAGAATAGTTGCCTTGGGTCAAATATTTCAGTTTCCGAGTAGAGGAGGTTGCTAGGATAGTTGTATCCTTTTTGCAGAATACATCTTAAGAAACATCTTTGAATGACTTCAAGTGAATGTAGATGTGTTTTAGAGACTCCTCCCCACCCAATTATGGGTGGGGGGGGGGAACTATATATATATATATATATATAGTTCAAGTGAGATTCTACCAAACTTTTGTACAAAATTATTTTTTGTTTGTGGTCGAGTATGCTGATTATTTTTCTAAATTTGTACAGAATGCAACGTAGTTTTTTTACAAGATGTAATACTTGTTGGTCCCATCTTAGATGGGTATCTAGAATAATGCCGAGGTATTTGATTTTTTTGACAGGTTTGATGACGGCCGTGTCGGATATTGCGATGTCATATTCTGGCAATGATACATTATAGCTACTGAATGGTACGTAGTGCGTTTTGTCAAAATTTATTGATAGTAATCTATAGTCAAACCACTTCTTTATGTCGCGTAGGTCGCACTCTAACTTGAGTTTCAGATTGAACCAGTCATCGTCTTCGCATAATATGACTGTGTCATCGGCAAAGCTGATAATTTTCGAGTGGGTACTCAATAAGAAGAGATTATTGAGGTAGATATTAAATAACATTGGTCCTAAGACTGTTCCTTGGGGTACACCACATGAAATAGTTTTTTCATCACTCACACTGTCATCGATTTTCACTCTTTGCCGCCTATTCAGTAGATAGCTTCTGAAGAGGTTATGTGGTATGCCTCTTATCCCCATATCTTCTAAAGTTTTGAGTAATATAGAGTGGTCCACGGTATCAAAAGCTTTTCTCAAATCTATGAAGACACCAATTGATGGTCTAGACTCATCTAAACATTGATATATATTTTGAGTCAATATTTTTATCGGATCTTGTGTAGACATGTTTTTCTGAATCCATACTGGATTTTGACATTATATTGTATTTTTAGATGAATTTATTTAACCTTTTCTGAATAACCTTCTCCAGTATTTTGGCCAGACATGTTATCAAAGTAATAGGACTATAATTTGCGACATCGGTTTTGATTCAACTTTTATAAATCGGTATCACCAAGGCCGTTTTGAATGCTGTGGGGAAATACCCCTGTTCCAGCGATTTATTGACTATGTAAGAAAGTGGTTTTGTTATATAGTTGGAGATAGCTTTGAGGGTTTCTGAGTTGATATTATCAATGCCGGGGGCTTTTTTATTCTTGAGTTGTGATATTATTTCTATTAATTAATTTTCATTTACAGGATGTAGAAAAATTGAGTGGTCGCATAAACTTTTCCTTTCCATATAATCTAGATTTCTGTTTATATTTTTAGCTAGCTTTTCACCTACAGATATAAAGTATTCGTTGAAATTGTTCGCTATTTCGACGCTCTCATTGATTTGTTCATTGTTCTGTGTTATGATCGATTTTATTGGTGCAGGTTCTTCTTTAGTCAATACTTCATTCACAGTTTGCCAAAGTTTTTTAGAATCGTTTCCTTCTGCTTTTAGACGTTCTCTATAATATGAAATTTTGGTAGTCTTTATGAGTTTATTTAGATTTTTTTATATCTGTTATATTCTTCAGAAAGGGCGGTATTATTTGGATCACCTTTCAATATATGGTACATACTATTTTTTTTATTCACCGAATTGACGAGGGATTTGGTCATCCACTTTTTCCGTTTTCTCTGTTTGTTGTTGATCTTTATAAATTTCGTACATTTATCAATGTTAGTTTTTATAATTTTAATTAATTCATTTGTTGCAGAGTCAAGATCGTCACAATGATAGATGGCAGCCCAGTTTTCTTTTTTAATGTTATCAACAAACCTTTTTTCATTTATTTGTTTATAGTATATTACCCTATTTTCATTAACACCCTTACTATTTTCAAGAACTATTTGCGCTAGAATTATGTAATGGTCTGTAATGGATGTTTCGAACGTAATTGGTAGGATTGCGTCATAGTTATGATATTTTGATTTGAAAAATATATGATCTATACATGTGCGAGATTTTTTTTGTTCTCTAGTAGGCGTGTTTATTGCGGATATATATCCGTGTTCGCTCATGGTATCTAGGTAATTTTCGGTATCACAAGAAGTATTCAATAGATCAATATTTATATCACCAATAACTATATTATAGTGGAATGTTTCGTCTTCCCTACTCAAAATATTATTCAATTGGTCAACAAATGGATCAATGTCTGTAGCTGGTGATCTATATATGCCATTTACTATGAAAATGGAGCCATGCACAGTCATTTTGGCTCTCAGGAGGAAACTACCGTTTAGGCTGATTGTGGTGTGAGACACGTACGCCTCTGACCTCACAAACATAATGACCCCGTCGTTTTGATTTAAATGTCCAGAATTATAAATTGTTTTGTAACCAGGAATGTTGAAGATTGTGATATCAGGGATAATGCGTGTTTCTGTGAATACAATACAATCAAAGGATTCATTTAATTCATCCAGAGTGATCAGAAATTCATCGAGGTTACTTGATATGCTTCGGATGTTGTTATGAATAATTTTGAAGTTATTATATGGATTATTGATTCCTAAGACTTGCTTAACTTCTTTATCGGTAGTCAAGGAGAATGAATCTAATTTGGTTATGATGAAGTCTCTTATATAAGGATCCATATTGTAATTTGACTCACCTGGTTATTTTAAATGGTTTGTATCCTTAAAAATTGTCATTGCAGCCGCGTAGGGTTCGTTTGTGATTAGTAGGGGGGTTTCTTCTTTTCTTTGTCACTTATTGACCTTGTCTTCACTTTCTCGGCGATTTGGTGGGTTGTTTGTTTCTGGGGTTGTTTCCTGTTGTTTCCAAGGTTTCCGGTGCTTTTTGGGGTCCCGATGTTTGGTTTGACTATTTCTTCCAGAACTTTGGCCGTTTCATCCTCGAATACTTCACGGAGGAGGGGTTGGGTAGGTGTCGATGGGACACTATTTGATTTTGTGGCTTCTTGTTGATCTTCTTCGTCTTTTTCAGTTTCAAGTAGTTGACTTACCGAATATTCTGTCCCATCAACTACTAACTTATTTCCTTTAATAAAAATTTTTTGTTTGGGTTTTGTCTCTGGATCAGTAGATTGCTTTTCAGGACTGCCTGTTCTTCTCTTTGTTTGGTGGTGAGGTCTTGTGAGATTGTTATTTTGGTTCCCTTTAGTTTTCGGCAGTTTGCGAATATGTATTTCTTAGTGAGATTTGATACAAATTCAATTTTCACAGGAGAATTTCTCTTTGATCCCAAGCAATATATGTCTTTTATTTGATTTGCTGTAAGATCTACTTGCAGTAGCGACTTCAGCTGGCTTTGAATAAAATCGAAGGTGATTTCGTGGCCGAATATGATAATATTGTTTGATTTCTGCTGCCGCTCTAATTTTTCGATTTTTTGCTTCAGAAAAGAGTTTTCCACTTCCAGTTTTCTGATTCTCTTGTACGACTCTTCTATTCTTAATTGAATTCGTGCTTCACTGGCAACAATAGCACTCTTTAGTTCTGCTCTATTTTGCTGGATTTCATCAATTATACGTTTTGCATCAATGCCAGTGGGATTCATACACGAACCTATATGAGTGTGTGGCCTTTGAATGTTCAATTAGTACGCCACTGGCGGTAGCTTTGAATCTGTGGAACACCTGCACAGGGAATTCCCTTTTTTGTGAGTCGATAACTTTTTATTGTTTTTGTTTGTGTCGATTCCTACTTTGGGATTCGATTCTTTAGCTTGAATTGATTTATGATTATATTTGTTCTATTCCTTTATTTGTTGTTTAATTACTTCTGATAGAAATCAACTACATCACTTTTAAGATTACACTTTTTGGAACAATTTGATCTAATTCAATAGTTAAAGTTTTTTGTAGAAACCACTTTAAATTACGTTTTTAGGTAGAGCTGTTTACTTTCACTTATCACAGTTGGACTTATCACAACAACACGAATTGCCACACTGCCACTGCCATTTAATGTACGGAGTATTACTATGGGGCACAAGCTCTAAGTGTCACCAGTTATTAGTAAGTCAAAAAAAAATTGTTAGAACTATGACAAAGGCTGGTCCGAGGGAACATGCCAAACCATTGTTTATGAAGATGCAAATTTTAACAGTTCCATGTATATATATCACAGAAGCCATCTTATGGATACACAAAAATAAAAATTCGAATACTACGGGAAGCGAAACTCACAAGTACAATACTCGCAACAAAGAACTGTATAGACTGCCTCGAGTGCACTACTCCAAAACAATGAAGCAAACAGACTATCTACCAATTAAACTGTACAACCTTATACCGGCGGAGTGGAAGTCTTTCACAATAAAAAAATTGAAACACCACGTGAAGAACTGCTTGCAAATCTACTTTATATAATTGAATATGTCTTCTCCCATGTATGGATATAATATTTCCTTCTCAGTCTTAGGGCTTTATTGATAGCCTAGTTTTATTTCTAATATATATGTGTGTATATCTGTGTGTATGTATGTATATACATGTGTATATATATCTATGGCATATGTGTATATATATGTATGTGTAGATTTGTATATGTGTATGTGTCTATGTATGTATATACACTACTTCTAGGATCGAAAACTGTATTGTTATATTTGTACATATTTTACTACCTATATTTTTTCTTTTCTTTACTACTTAGTTGTTTGGACGTACCTACACAATTATGTTGTGAACTTGTATCATAAACATTTTTTGTAATTATCTGAAGGTCAATAAATATCTTATCTTATCAGGCGCTGATAAGGTTGATTAATCAAAAGACTGGAGGCTAGAACTCTTGAAGTTGATGATCCGAAAATCCCTCAATCTGCTGCCGTTAGCTATCAACCCTCGTATTTAGTCCTCAGGACGGTGAAGGATGCGAAGCGTCGATAAGAATTCTCAAAATAAAAATTATTTCCAGGCTTCGAGATCACAGTTAGGACTCCAAATAACTGTGAAAGAATGAGCTGCTTTTCCCCAGGAAGCACTCGTATAATATCCACCGGACTGGCTATAGTCGCAGAAATCGCACGCAGGCAGCGCGCCTTCGAAGAATAAAAAATATATAACTCACCCCCAGGTCGTAGAGTGTATTCCAGCTCGAAAGTCTGAGCGCAGAGAAGTCAAGCGACCATTCTCGATTTGAGAAAAGCTTTCTAGTTCTCGAAAACTATTACTCCCCCACTCATAGCCGGCCAAAATGCCGTTCGTCCGTTACATTTTTTTCTATGGTTCTCAGAAAAAATCTGTTTTTAACTCGACATCTTGAAAAAACATATCGGATGCCGAACAAAGAAACAATATCTCGTACCCATGTTTTAGAAATCCCAAACTTTTGAAAGGCCTTCCAAGGATTATCCGCAATAGTGAATTACGCCTTTCTAGCCGAAAATCTCAAGTGCCATTGACAATAGATACTGGGTTTATGGCCCACTCGGGGCAAGCACCCCAATTACATCCCCCAGGTTAATTTCAGTTTGAAACTGGAAAAACGAATTCGAATATTTTTCTGCCTTCAACGCAAATTCGAATCGTTATTAATTGCAATTGAGTTAAAACTTGCCGTCGGTTTTGCACCGGGGTCATTAATATTCACCGCATTACTGACGGTCGAAAAGGGTTTTTGTCACGCTAATCCGAAGGTGTGAATATTGTCGATTAATTTACATTCGTAGGAAACGATGTTTCTTCGTACGGTTTTTATACCGTGTTCATTCCTCATTTGCATATGCGCTCTGAGATTAAATGTACAGAAGGTAGCTGATGACAGGGTTTTGGCTCAGAAAATCGTTTTCCATACGACAACATCAGGAAATATTTGTTAGTACCACAGATGCGATGTGCGCATGAACGAACCATACCCGTAAGAGGCACATATTCATTTCAACGCTGCGCTGGTGATTTCTGCATACGAGTCCGTACAGTACCCCCCCACGAGCTTTTTGGTTGCTAAATTTACCCCGCCCGCTTGAAAACACCCTTTTCGCTTCTCTTTGTATATAGTGCTTGCCAGTTGTTTATTTGTTGTGATAACTTGAGGCTGCCGTCAGCCGCCCTGCCTGTATCTTTTATCAATATACCTGTTTATCTTGTTTTTAGAGTATTCTTTCATTTACTATCTTGAGTAGAATTTAAGCAGTCGGCACCCAGGTGCGAAACCCAGTTAAAGGCAATCAAAGCCTGCCTTGCTGGCCCCGTTACATTGTCACGACAATACTGACCCCTGGAGTGTTTTTCTTCACTGAGACTGCCCGGCTTTCTCCACTATAAACCAAAAGGTCGCGCCCGAGGAAAACCGAGAATAGTGAAAGGCGCCAAAGTTTGATAGTAGGGGGAGATTACATACCATAACATGGGGTAACGCCGCACTATTTATCAAATATTTCGTACTAGGTTGACTTGTAACTATGTATGTATTATATGAATGTATGTATTATCAAATCTTGCAACTAAATTTTCACCTACTCCTGAATGATGGATTACTTTGAAATTTTGCAGTCGTATTGAGAACCAAGCACGATCATCGGTGAACGTTTAGAGTGAAGTGAGTCGAATTCCTTATATTGAGCGTTTCGCAAAAAGCTGCACTGTAGAACATGCAGTTTTGAATTTGGTATCCAATGAAGAGTATAAACAGTCATTACTCATAGGTCCGATCTAGATTAATGATAAACCAAAAGGAAAGTGTTCTAATGTACTTCAATGCAGTGCTTACAGAAATAGGATCCGATTACCGGTGAAATTTGGAAAACTGGAATTTTCACAGAGGGTTTTTCAATACCCTGTATCTCCGATGTGGTAGGTTTCAGAAAAAACTGATTCCAGCAAAAAAGTACCGGTTTCATTCATCTTCAAAATACATGAAATTTTCCAACGTGCAATTGCGTGTAAAAAAAGTTTTCATCTGGTCAAAATAATTAAACACAAATCCTATCCCAAACAAAAATAAATACATGTTTTATATGCCTAGAGTTGAATAAAAGTAAAAGATGAAGTTTTCTCGCGTCAGAAGGTGATTTTCGTAACAATATATGAGAGGGTAGTCTTTGCTGACTAGTAAGGATTCAAACTAGTGAATAGTGGGGAATGCAGCAATGTCAAAAAGAAAACTCTTGTAAGTTTGTCCAAGCTTCGGAATGAATTTGATTCCATCGTCAGGGAACTACAATTCGAAATTCAAAAATATGAAAGATTATCAGTCAGTGATGTATTAATACTCACAACTAAGGTGATATGGTTGACTCGGTGTTGAGTAAAATTTTGTTCTTGACATTATGGTAATACTTGAGAAAAATTATAGTTGTATGATACTAGTATAAACAGAGGAATACAGTTGTTCATTACAACACTAATACGTTAAAAATTATACAATAAAATTAGTTTTCATGTCATCAACCATGTGGTTGGAATCAAACTGACCGGTTAGAGAGTAAATTAAAAAAAAGATAGCTGTACTTGACAGTGACAATGACACATGTCCTGTTTCATGCAGGAAAACCAGTGGTGCCAACTGAGACAGGGGTACCAACTGGTGTGGTTCATTTGACATATGTTGAGGTTGGGTTTCCATTAACATTGATATTTACGAATTTAATGTATTGAATTTTGAATGAATTTGGAAAATGATTATGTTATATGTTAACTATGGTATTGCTAATCCTAGTTGGATTGTTATCTACTAACAGTAAATGATACTAGATTTCACCCAAGTGATTAATATCAGCTTTTATGTCGATGCAGTTATATCTTGGGATATACAAGCCATTTCTAGAAAGACTCGTTCGCTAACACCCTCACTGAATCATAGTCCAGATGATGAGTATGTGAGTTAACATGAACTGCTAAGGCACATCTCTCTGGATGCAGTCTGCAATCGCTTTTATGCGAGGTGATTCGACTGGTTAATGTTCTTGAAGTATGGCCGATATCATTTCTATTACAATCTTGGCACGGAATAATATAAATGATTCCTGACATTGAGTTAATTGGTGTATTATCTTCAACATTGGAAAACATTTACTTTAATGTTAGTATTGTTTTATTGGCAATTTTGAGATTGCATACAGATCGAAAAATTCTACTGAGTTTGGGTGTGATCTCCTTGATGTACGG
The DNA here is from genome assembly GCA_018342105.1 of Gonioctena quinquepunctata. Lineage (NCBI taxonomy): Eukaryota > Metazoa > Arthropoda > Insecta > Coleoptera > Chrysomelidae > Gonioctena > Gonioctena quinquepunctata. Next base: position 408,537 of record JAFIRS010000514.1, read on the forward strand.
AAGTGAGATGTATACTGGCAGAATAGGGGTGGCATTAGATTAATTCACAATAATGGATGGATTGCTAATATTATTTTTAATATTGAGTGATTCTAAAGGGGATGTTGTGTTGTACAGAATACTTTTCACTAAGCTCAGCGGGTATGAATTGTCTACAAAAAGATTGAGAAAGTTATTCAAGTTTTTTTTATGAAATGTTTTATCCGAAATTTCATTACTCTGTTCTCCATTTGATTGATCAAGTTCACTTTCATTGAGCGTTTGTGATACGACTCATTGTAGTCATAGTTGATGTATCTGTCAGAGCTACATGGCTTCCTGTACCAATCAACTAATATTGTATTTTGAGGAGTACGTATGAGTTTGGTATCCAAGAATGGTATCGAATAATCGTTGTCTTCAAGCTCGATTGTGAGTATCTAGAGTCTCTGTGATATTATTATGTGGTAAAATAACGACACTTTTTTCGATAACATGTATTTTGAATGGAAGAACCAGGATTACTGTATCCCACACATCATCCATAAAATCATGAATGTAACTTCATCAATGTTAGAATGATTTCAAATGCTCTCCCAGTTTTTGTGAATTGCTCTTTGGCAGGCTTCTATATACACGTTAGTGAATGAAGAGACCTCATCAAAACTAGCCAGAACAAGATCACCAGGAAGTGTGATGTTATTGAGTTTTTGTGATACTTCAAACGAATTTTGATGTGGTATTCATTGTACCCGCCGTTAGCGAACGAGTACCACTTGGTTGAGATGGTCTTTCTAGATATGGATTTAATATCCCAAGATATAACTACACATGAGTGAAATATACTCTTATTTGCCGTCACTTGATAACAATCCAACCAGGATTAACAATATCGTATATTTTCCAAATTCATTCAAAATTCTAGAATATGAATTAAATATCAATGTTGATGAAAACCCAACCTCAACATATGTCAAATGAATCAACCAGTTGGTACGTCTCAGTTGCATCACTAATTGTCCTGCATAAAACAGGACATCCATCATTGTCAATGTCAAGTAAGCTGTTTTTTTTAATTCAATCTCTAGCCCGTCAGTTTGATTCCAACCAATGGTTGATGACGAAAAAACTAATTTTATTGTTTAATTTTTAACATATAAGTGTTGTAAGAACAGTAGTTTTCCTCTGTTTATACTAGGTTTACACTACCATTTTCTTTATGTATTACCATAATGTCAACAACAAAATTTACTCAACACCGAGTCAATCAATCTCTCTAAGTTGTAAGTATTAATACATCACTGAATGATAATTTCTCATATGTTGTAATTTACAAATTGTAGTTCCCTGATGATGGAATAAAATTAATTCCGGAAGCTTGGAGGACAAACTTACAACAGTTTTCTTTTCTGGCATTGCTGCATTCCCCACTTTTCAACTAGTTTAAATCCTAACTAGTCAGCAAAGATAATCCACAGTTATGGGGTTCTATCGTACATCTCAACTACATTTGGCGACTTGGCAGTGAGGATTTGAAGTTGTGGTCCAATACTTGAACAAAACTAGCCAAGGAATATAACAGAAGATGCTTACTTTTCCAGTGCAGGAAGTTGGGAATTCTACCTAACCACATCACAAAACCAATAGATAATCTACTCCTCAGACAAGAAGCACAATCTAATATCAATGAACACAACTACAGGCTGGGAATTAAATTACTCAATATCGAAATATCAACTAATCATTGGAATAAAACATTTCTTACAATACATCCCAGATGAGTATCTCAATTTTCGGCACGGCCCTAATTCAGCATTGAACCAGTTATCACAAAGGCATTTCTTTAACGTTCTAGCCGATGTAGATTTCATAACATCACTTTCAGTTATCATAACCAGAGGAATATCACTATAGCACGTGCAATCAACATTATTAAGAATCATATTCAATCTTCAGCTCATCAAACATAAATTTTTTGCAATTTATTACTGAAATTATAAAAATTATGATGAAGACAACCCGAATTTGATCTAAACACAATCAGACAAGGGAAATGTAACCGTCATCATGGAGAAAGATCAATATTTGAACCTTTCGAATGATATTATTATGAACGGTAACTCAAACACATGGTTACAAAAAGACCCCACAGCCTCAATACAAAGAAAAGCTAATGAACTAATGATGAAATTATAAAACATCAATCAAATCAATGAGGTCACACAAAAAAAAGACTCACATGCTATAGTGGTATTGCTCCTAAATTTTACTCATTACCTAAAATGCATAAATCCATCTAGTCAGTGAGACCCATAGTAGCCTCTATAGGTGCTCCACAGAATTCATTGCTTCCTTATTAACAGACATCTCAACAAAATCTTACAATTTTGACAATGCATACTACATCAAAGATTCGTTTGAAGGATAAAAAAACTCAATAACATTACACTCCTGATGATCATGTTCTGGCTAGTTTTGATGTGGTCTCTTATTAGTAACGTATATCTAGAAGCCTGCCAAAGAGCAATTCACAAAAAATGGGAGGGCATCAGAAATAATTGTAATATTGATGAAGAAACATTCATGATTTTATTAACATTTCTCTTTGACAATACTTATTTTTCTTTCAATAATAAATTTTAGAAACAAATTTTCGGCACCCCTATGGGGCATCAATTTTCCCCATCCTGACATCATATATCATGGATGATGTGTTGGACACAGTGTTTCCGCTTCTTTCATTTAAATAACAATTATCAAAAAATATGTTGATGACATGATTGTTATTTTACTACATAATAATATCACAGAGACTCTAGATACACTCAACAGCTTCGACCCTCATATTCAATTCACAATCGAGCTTAAGACAACGATTAATCGGTACCATTCTTGGATACCAAACTCATACGTACTCCTCAAAATGCAATGGTACAGGAAGTTCTGACAGATACATCAACTATGAGTCGATCACAAACGCTCAATGGAAGTGAACTTGATCAAGCAAATGACGAACAGAATAACCAGAATTTCGGATAAAACTTTCCATAAAAAAACTTGAATATCCGTCTCAATTTTTTTGTGGACAATTCATACCCGCCAAACTGAGTGAAACGTATTCTGTACAACACACCATACCCTTTAGAAATACTTAACATTCTAAATAATTTCAGCAATCCACCCATTATGTGAATGAATCTGATGCCACCCTTATTCTGTCAGTATACCCTCACTTCCGTTCATTAAGGAGATCACACCCACACTCACTAGAATTTTTCGTTCTGTACGCAATCCCAAAATTGCCAAGAAAACAACACTAACACTAAATTAATTTTTTTCCAAATATAAAGATAATACACCAATCTCAATGTCAAAAATCATTTAAAGTATTCCGTGTCAAGATTGTAATAGAAATTATATCGGCCATACTTCAAGAACATCAAGCAGTCGAATCACCTCGCATGAAAGCGATTGCAGACTGCATCCAGAGAAATGAGCCTTAGCCTTCATGTTAACACACATGATCGTCATATGGATTATGATTCAGTGAGGGATGTTAGCGAACGAGTCATACTTGGTTGAGAGGGCGTTTCTAGAAATGGCTTTCATATCCCTATATAATAACTGCTCGTTGAAGTACCCTACGTCTGAAACAACAGAGGATTCGGCAAAATTTCCGGTTGGGAGGAGTGTGCTCACTGGTATCGGTGTTTAGCCTTGGTAGGAGAAATAGGCCGACGTTAAATAAAGAAGAAAAAAAATCATTTGAGTGAAATCTCTTATTTACTATCACTAGATAACAATCCAACTAGGATTAACAATACCATAGTTACCCTATAACATAATTATTTCCCAAATATATTCAAAATTCAATAATATAAATTCGTGAATATCAATAATAATGAAACCGCAACCTTAACTTCAAATGAACCACACCAGTTGGTACCCCTGTCTCAGTTGGCACCACTGGTTGTCCTGCATAAAACAGGACATGCGTCATTGTCACTGTTAAGTACATCTGTCTTTTTTTGAATTTAATCTCTTACCTGTCAGTTTGATTCCAACCACATGGTTGATGACATAAAAACTAATTTTATTTATTAATTTTCAACGTATAAGTGTTGTAATGAACAGTAGTTTTCCTCTGTTTATACTAGTATTACACAACTACCATTTTCTCAATGTATTACCATAATCTCAACATTAAAATTTTACTTAACACCGAGTCAACCAATATTACTACATCACTGAATGATATATGTTGTGAATTTCCAAATTTTAGTTCCCTAATGACAAACTTACAAAAGTATTTTTTTCGACATTGCTGCATCCCCACTATTACCTATAACATATATATATATATATATATATATATATATATATAAAATATATTATAAAGTTAAAAAAAAGGGGTGAAATTTTAAAAAACCCCAAATTAAAAAATTCGGAATTAATTTTTTTTCCATCAGGGGGGGCCCCAAAATTTGGGGAAAAAACAAACATTCGGGGTTTTAAAGAAAATTTTACTCGTTTAAAAAAAATTTTATTGTTAATTATGTGTAAAGGGGGAAATACTAAAAACAAAGAAAATACTTTTAAAAAACAATTTCCCATTAAAAAAAAGGGGGCCCCTTATCAATTATTGTTTTAAAATTTACCCAATTTAAAAAAAAGACAGATGCTCCCCGGAAAAGCCAAATTTTATACGGGGCAACCGGGGGGAATTTAACTGGTAATTCATTTTAGTTCTTTTTTTGATTATTTTACAAAGGGCCCCCCCCATTAAAAAGGGGAAACCCTTTAAAAGGAAAATTTTATTTTGTCCCCGGAAAATTTAAACTTTGATGGGAATTTCCCCCAAATTTTTTTTTTTTTTCTTTGAAAAGTGGCCCCGCTACCGGGAAAACCCCTGCCGGCACCCCCAACCCCAAACTGCCGAATCGGCGAGGGAATTTCCAACCCCAACGGTTATATTTTGGGTAAAAAATTTTTTAAAAAACCATTTAACCAAATTGACTTTCTTCCCCTCCAATCTTCCACATCGTAAGGGGTTCATAAAAGGGTGAAACCATTTCTGAATTTGCTTTTATCATTTTATTTTTTAGTTAAATCCCCAAAAAATTTCAACCCCTTTTTACCGAATAAAAAATTTTTGGGCTCCCCCGTTATTATCTTTATTTTGGGGAAAAAAAAATTTTGGGGTTTTTTTAACGGAAGGTTTTTCGTACGGGAAAAAACCGGTAATGGTAAGCATAAGGGAAAATGAAAACTGACGGAATGTTGGGCATCAAAAAAGGGTGGTTACGGGTTTTTAAATTTTTTAAAAAATTTATATGTGTTACCCAAAAGGGGCCTTCCCCTTTTTTTTAAATTTTTCACAAAAAAAAGGATATTAAAAGGGGAAAAAGGGGGAAATTTTGGTTTTCTGTTGAAATTCGATAAAATTCCCAAACTTTTTAAAACATTTTAGAAGAACCAAAAGGGCCAGATTTTAAAAGGGGCATATGGTTTGGTACCCCAAAAAACCGTTTTTTCCCCAAATGTTATTAAGGGGTTTTTAATAAACTAAATTGGTTTTTTATTATGAAAAAAAAAAAATGTAAACAACATTTTTTTTATCAAAAATTTAAAGGCGAGCCCCGTGTCAAAAATCACCCTGATATAACTGTCGAAAATGAAAGAAACCCTTTGAAAATTCCAAAATTTTTTTTAAAAATTTTTTAAAAAAAAAATGTTTAAAAAGGTTTTTTTTCATCAATATTACAAAATTTCTGAAAAGCCCTTTTTTCAAACCCCCCCCCAAAACGTTCCCAAAAAGGGGCCGCAAAACGGGCCCCCCCGTCATGGGGAAGGGGAAGGGTTTTGAACCTTTTAACGAATCTTTGGGTGAAAACCAAGTGGAAGATTCTGAAAGGGGAAAAAAATTCTGTGGAAGCCCCTATGAACCCCGTTTTCCTGATTTTAATTTGGGCAAAAAATGAAAAAAAAACTCCCAAAGGGATGTGGTTTTTTATTATTTACCTCAAATTTGTTGATTTTTAAAATTAAACTTTTGTTCTTTGGTTTTTTAACCCTTTAAAAGGGAAATTTTGCAATTTTTGTTTTTGAATTTTTCCTTCAAAAAATTTTGTCAAAAAGGTTTTTAAAATTTTCCCATGATGGGGTTCCTTTCCCGGTTTTTTAAAACCGGGTTGTCTTTTATTTTTTTGATTTCAAAAATAATTGCGAACTTTTTGTTTGTTTAATGATTCTTAATTTGATTTCATTAGGGGGTTTTGATTATGATCACTGAAGTGGAAAAGTAAAATCTCTGGGAAAAACCCTTTGAAAAGGGGTTTTTTAACCCCTCTTTAATTTGGGGAAAAAAAGTTTTAATATTTGGGGTGTGTGTTTGAAATGTTTTTTTTCCCCTGATTGGGTTTATTTTCGATATTGGGAATTTAAAATTTCCCCGCCTTATTTTTTTTATTTTATTAGATTGTGTTTTTTGTCGGGGGAATAGTTTTTCTTTGGGTTTTATTGAGGTTTTTGGGTAAAAATTTTAATTCCCCCGCCTGGAAAAAGGGATCTTCAAATTTTCCTTTTGGGTATTTTTTTTTCAATTTGGCCCCCGAATTTAAAAAAGCCCCCTCCAAAAGGGCCCCAAAAGAGTTGGGAAAATTTTTAAAAAACCCCCGGGAATTGGGGGATTTTTTAAAGGAAATTCAAACTAGTTGAAAATGGGGAAAAACCCCCAATGAAAAAAACATTTGTAAATTTGCCAAATTTTTGGAAAATTTTTTTATTCCATCATAAAAGGGGAAAAATTGGAAAAATTTTTCGGGATGGGGAAATTATCATTCGGTGATTAAAATTCCCCTTTTTGGGGGAATTGATTGACTCGGGGGATAAAATTTTTTTGGGGCTTTTGGGGAATAAAAAAAAATGGTATTTTAAACCCCTATAAACGGGGGAAAAATACTGTTTTTTCCCCAAAAAAATTTTTTTTTTCGTCATCAACCTTGGTTGGAATAAAAAGACGGGGTAAGTTGAATTGAAAAAAAAGACGGCTCTTTGGGTTAAAAGATGGATGTCCTTTTTTATGCGGGGCAATTAGTGATGCCAACTGGGGACGGGGGGGACCAACTGGTATGATTCATTTGACATATTTTTGGGGTTGGGGGGTTTCATCAACATTGATTTGGGTTTTAATTTTGGGGGTTTTAAAAAAAATTTGGAAAATTTTTAATCCTGGTTGGATTGTTATTTTAGTGACTGAAAAAAGAGAGAAAAATTTCCTCAAATTTATTAGTACCCCGTTATTTTTTGTTGTTTTTAGTTATATCTTGGGATATAAAATCCATATCTAGAAAAACCATCTTAACCAAAATGTGACTCTTTTGCTTACGGCTTTTTAAAGAATCTACATAAAAATTCGTTTGATATCTCAAAATAATAAAAATTTTTCACTTCCTCGTCTTGTTCTGGGGTAGTTTTGATGGGGCTCTTCTTTAGTAACGTGTATGTAGAACCTTTAAAGGCATTTCACAAAACTGGGGGGGCATTTGAAATCATTCCCACTATTATCTATAATATACATATATATATGTATATGTATATAATATATATATATATATATATATATATATATATATATATATTTATGAGAATTGTATAATAAATAGTTGTTGATAATTTCTGTGTTTCCCTTTGGGTTCAATTGATATGATATAGATGAGTATTTTCGCCCTGTATAATCTGTTTTGCAATGTAATAATAATTGCTAGCTAACGTCACTGTTCTCTCGTCACGTTGCTGCCAATTGTTATCACTTTTCTTACCACAGCTAAACTCAGTTGGTACGCCTCTTGTCTCAGATAGCCGGATCAGGCAATTGAGCCACTAACCACTGCTTGATGTCAAATCTCAATCTTTTCAATGTTTATAAGTATGATTGTTGATAATTGTGGAAAACAAAACGAGAAAGTATCAAAAAGCAATTATTTTCTTCATTCAGGAAAACTTAAATTAACCTGGCCTACGATAGATAACTTATTCTATGGTCAATCTACAAATTTTCATGGATAATCATGAGAAACAGGTCATGGATAAATAGACACAACCTCACTATAACCTTGACAGTGAAAATTTCTTTAATAGTTCAAAATCAAATGAAATGAAGTTCTTCTGATAGATATGAGTTATTAGTGAGGTTATTCAGTTCGTGATGTGCACTAGGAAAGTTTATACCTGACACTGGAACTGTCGCTGTTCAATACACACCCAGAATTTTTATTCCCTTTCAATGCAATGCCCTCAGGAACTCCAATACCAAAAAGAAGGAACCATACAAATCCAGAAATCAGCTTTGGAATATTTGTATATGGTGTACAAACAAGGTAATGTTGGTTTTCTGCTTATAATGTTGAAATTATTGATTTTTTTTTCTCCAAACAACACGTGGCATTCTTTCTCAAATTATTTTCAATCTCCTCATGGCTTTGTTTGTTATCACCTGGATACCATTTTTCCTCATTCCCTCTGATTTGAATTTTTAATTCGCGCACTATATTGTCACATTTTCACTGTTTTGGGGTTATTTATCAAAACTTATAAATACAACTATTTTTCCTTTCTTATAAACTATGTACAATTTTCAGTGATAATTGTCTCTGACACTTTTCCGTTCTTATTTTCTCACAATTTCAAATCTTACATTTGACCATACTGTTCCCTGATTGGCTATTGTCATCAAGAAGTTTGTTGTTCTCCCATTGGCTATTTTTAGTTATATACAATTTCATATACTGTATGTTTCAAGCTTATAATTTTGCTGACACATTTTATTCAGGATGATTTTGTGAATCTAAACTTTTTGTTGTCTTTTGAACAATTATGGGTTATTATTATTATGACAGTCTATGAAATTGATTGTGTTATAGTATATATATATATTTTTATCTATTCATATTATACAGAGGCTTAATAAGGGAAATAGAATCTCAAAATTATGTAAAAACAATCTCTTGAAACTAATAGCTATTAAGTAATTATTCATTTTGTGGGTTTCTTCCTTTTAAAATATATAACTGGTTTTTCATAACATAACAATATATAAATTTTAGAATTTTGAATAAATTTGGAAAATATACGATATTGTTAATCCTGGTTGGATTGTTATCTAGTGACGGTAAATGAGAGTAGATTTCACTCAAGTGATTAGTATCAGTTATTTTTGTTGATGTAGTTATATCTTGGGATATAAAATCCATATCTAGAAAGACCATCTTAACCAAGTGTGACTCGTTCGCTAACGGCGGGTACAATGAATACTACATCAAAGATTCGTTTGAAGTATCTCAAAAACTCAATAACATTACACTTCCTGCTGATCTTGTTCTGGCTAGTTTTGATGTGGTCTCTTCATTTAGTAACGTGTATGTAGAAGCCTGCCAAAGAGCATTTCACAAAAACTAGGAGAGCATTTGAAATCATTCCCACTATTATCTATAATATATATATATATATATATTATATATATATATATATTATATTATATATATATATATATATATATATATATATATATATATATATATATATATATATATAATATATATATATATATATATTATATATTTATGATAATAAATAGTTGTTGATAATTTCTGTGTTTCCCTTTGGGTTCAATTGATATGATATAGATGAGTATTTTCGCCCTGTATCATCTGTTTTGCAATGTAATAATAATTGCTAGCTGACGTCACTGTTCTCTCGTCACGTTGCTGCCAATTGTTATCACTTTTCTTACCACAGCTAAACTCAGTTGGTACGCCTCTTGTCTCAGATAGCCGGTTCAGGCAATTGAGCCACTAACCACTGCTTGATGTCAAATCTCAATCTTTTCAATGTTTATAAGTATGATTGTTGATAATTGTGGAAAACAAAACGAGAAAGTATCAAAAAGCAATTATTTTCTTCATTCAGGAAAACTTAAATTAACCTGGCCTACGATAGATAACTTATTCTATGGTCAATCTACAAATTTTCATGGATAATCATGAGAAACAGGTCATGGATAAATAGACACAACCTCACTATAACCTTGACAGTGAAAATTTCTTTAATAGTTCAAAATCAAATGAAATGAAGTTCTTCTGATGGATATGAGTTATTAGTGAGGTTATTCAGTTCGTGATGTGCACTAGGAAAGTTTATACCTGACACTGGAACTGTCGCTGTTCAATACACACCCAGAATTTTTATTCCCTTTCAATGCAATGCCCTCAGGAACCCCAATACCAAAAAGAAGGAACCATACAAATCCAGAAATCAGCTTTGGAATATTTGTATATGGTGTACAAACAAGGTAATGTTGGTTTTCTGCTTATAATGTTGAAATTATTGATTTGATATTTCCAATCTCCTCATGGCTTTGTTTGTTATCACCTGGATACCATTTTTCCTCATTCCCTCTGATTTGAATTTTTCAATTCGCGCACTATATTGTCACATTTTCACTGTTTTGGGGTTATTTATCAAAACTTATAAATACAACTATTTTTCCTTTCTTATAAACTATGTACAATTTTCAGTGATAATTGTCTCTGACACCTTTCCGTTCTTATTTTCTCACAATTTCAAATCTTACATTTGACCATACTGTTCCCTGATTGGCTATTGTCATCAAGAAGTTTGTTGTTCTCCCATTGGCTATTTTTAGTTATATACAATTTCATATACTGTATGTTTCAAGCTTATAATTTTGCTGATCACATTTTATTCAGGATGATTTTGTGAATCTAAACTTTTTGTTGTCTTTTGAACAATTATGGGTTATTATTATTATGACAGTCTATGAAATAATTTTTATATATATATATTTTTTTAAAAAATCTTGAAACTAATAGCTATTAAGTAATTATTCTTTTTGTGGGTTTCTTCCTTTTAAAATATATAACTGGTTTTTCATAACATAAAATATATATATTTATATATATATATATATATATATATATATATATATATATATATATATATATATTCTTTAGTTTCTTGACCACACATATATTTTCTTCAATTTCTCGGATTGAAGGTCTGATTCAGTCAATTCATATAAATTTTTTTAACGGCGATTTGATATAGTATTTTTCATTATCAGGTTGAAAACACTAAAATAAAAAATATGCAGTTTGAGACATATTTAACGTAACATAATATTGAAATGTATGTACTAAAATGATTATTCAAGAACATATGGTTTGAAATGTAACACAATATAAAATTATCTGTAATATTTATGAGTAATCACTTACAAATAATTTTTTTCGAATTTTTGCGTTTGTATCGTATAAACGTTATTGTAGGTTGGTGACTTCGAAGTTATGGGGAATGGTAAGTTTATCTTTCATGCATTTTCACCCTCTGAATTGTTCAGATCGATTTCTTTGTATGAGCCGGACTGTATTTTCGTGGCAGCATGTGAAGATCAGTTTTCATTATCATTACTATGAACAAGAAAGAAATCCAAGAGTAAGAACATTCCTTGGAATGACACATATTAAAAAAAACCCCCAACAGCATTAACAATAAAAATGATATCAAAAACTTAAGCCAGATTTATAACAACCTCTTTTAACTTTGTTTATAGTAATAATAATAAAAACTGATCTTTACATGGTGCCTAAAAAATACACTCCAGCTCATATACATAACTCAATCTCAACAATCCAGGGTCCTTATGGAGAGGGTAAAAATGCATGAAAGATATACAAACCATTCTCGATAACTTCGAAGTAACACACCTACAATAACGTTCATTCGATGCACGGTAAAAATTGAAATAAAATAATTTGTAAGTGAATATTCATTTATATTACAGATAATTTTAATATTGTGATTAACGTAATATATTTCGAACCATATGTTTTTGAATGATTATTTTAGTGCATACATTTTATTTGTGTTAGTTAAATATGTCACAAACCCCATATTTTTGATTTTAATTTTTTAACCTGATGATGACGAATACTATGTCGAAAGTCGTTTGAAGAAAGTATATGAATTGACTAATCCGACCTTTATTCCGAGAAATTGAAGAATATATAAATATATATAATAAAACATAAATATATATATATATATATATATATATATATATATATAAATATGAAATGCACACAATTTAAGATGTGATATCTATTATTTGCGGATTGAAACTCAACATAGTGCTGTGGAGTTCGAAGGCAGGAAATTTCGTGCAACATCGATACGTCAACAACAATTGTCAGTATAGGCCAATCCACAACACCAACAAGCTTCTAGTGCGTTCAGAGTCAGGTAAACATTAATAAAAGAAGAGAGTTCTGTTTCAACTTCAAGGGAGCTCACCATCCGCCTACAGCTGTTTCTTTCATGGTTTCCCAATCATCAGGACGGCTCGATTCTGAAACAAACCACTCAAAGTGCAAATTATAGATGTCACATCTATAATTTTGTGCATTTCACATTTTCATCCTTGCCGGTAGGTGGAGGGTGGATTATACCGACATCCTCCAGGTGGCACCTCAGATCCTTTTGAGTTCGTTGATCAGTCAGGAAATGAGTTATAATGATTATATCAATTCCATTTCCAGACAAGCCATGTCATTTTAGTATTCGCTTTGGAGAGGATCATAAAAAACAAACCATGCCTTTGGGATTAACTTTTTTGAGAGAATAATTATAATATTATTGAATGAGTTGTGCTTAAATTGAATCATACTCACGTGTTTTGACCATTCCGGACATTTCTGATGATAAACCAGCCGGTACCAGCTTCTACAGTCCATGACCTGTAGAAAGTTCCCTTGATACCCCATTTCATACTTGGAACGTCCTTCCCATTGATGAAGCTGTTTGTTTTCAATGATTTGAGGTTCATGGTATATGCAAGCTGGCATGTTCCCTCTGTGCGAGTCCATTCCGGAGGTGGTGGAATGAAGCCAAATCCTTTAAATATGATAAATCATTATTCTGATAGGAATAATCAAAATTTCCAATTTGCCGAAAAAGAGGAACAGTCAAATACATTTCGGACGTGGGTTTTCAGAAAACTGAGAGGTTTTTGGTTCCATTGACCTAGGCAGAAGTAATATTCCACACCGTTTGCAAAGGAGGTCAATAATATAGAGAGTGCTGTGATATATAGAAGACATTTTGTCCCTGGCCAGGAATTCAATTGTTTATTTCGGATATGATAGATAGATAGCGTTTAGTTGACTACGTTATGGAAATATATATTAGAATCAGGAAACCACAATAGAATAAAATACCTATATACATATAGTATAAAGTGTAATAACCGTGAGTATTATTCATAAAAATTATATAATATATATATATATATATATATATATATATATAATAATAACAATATACAACACACATATATACAATATACAACATATTTTTGGATAATGTTACAGCAGGTGGGTTAGCCAGGTACTCTTCTGCATTGAAGTAACATTTGGAGATTGATTTATTTTTCATTGATATTTGGAATGTTTGAAATATATACTTCTTCATTATTTGTGGAAATATATTATACAGATTTGTATTGAGGGAATTAGATGCCGACTTCCGCAGTCGTATCTGGGAGGTCTAATGAGTGCTATAGTCTCGGAAGTTTGAATTAGTATCGAATTCATTTACATGTTCGTGGATGTCGAAAAATAAGTGATAAATATATAATGTAGGAAGAGGCATCAATACCAAATTTTTTGATATAGGTCGGCAAGTATCCTTACAACCTGCATTCGCAATTATCCTACCTTCTTTTTTCAGAAGTTTGAGAACTCTTTCTGAAGGAGACGAGTTTTCCCATGAGACAAACCATATCTGAGATGTGGATGAAAAAGCGCAATATGCTGTCAACAAAATTGATACATTTTGAATTCGATCTGGTTCTGAATGCGTCGCTGGACAAAATTCTAGTAATTGTATACTTCTCCCATTTATCTCATCACTCTGTATATTTCGGCGATGCCGATCTGATAGCTGTCAGTGATGGGATATTTGTCGAGTGATCTTAAGAGTTTGTTATCCTTTAGTTTTGTGCCGAACCACTCTAGAGTGAGGTTAGTGTCTGTTTAGTTTTGCTTAGGATGCTTGAATTGGTACGCCAATTTGGAACCCAGCATGGGTAGATTTTACAGTTTAGCAAGTACAATATGGGATTCTTTGGGAATATTAGTTCCGGATTGAGTATTCGTTAACGACAACTGGTAGTTCCAAAGTTAGGATCCCAGATACAAAAAACTCCTTCATGAAGTGTCCATCGCGTTCATAATGGTTTCTGAAATTATTGGAATGGAAAGGGACCTGAGATTAACATACCTCAAAAAATGTAGTGAAGCTCTAGTTCGTTCCTTGAAAGGGGAAGCGGCTTCCAACCCCTCGAAGCCGAAAGTTAGAGCAGTCAGGAAGAGGAACAAAGCGACAGCATGGTATAGATGAACAGCAGAATGCTGGATGAACTGGTACCCAAGAATAACAGCACAAACAATCAATCAAAGGGAAACTATTTCCGGTGTGATAGGAGTGGACATTTCTCAGGGAGATTGCAGATATATATATATATATATATATATATATATATATATATATATATAAATATATATATATATATATATATATATATATATAGGGTGTAACTGAATAAGTGTAAAACATTTAAGGAGGTGATTCCTCATCGAAAAAAAGATAGGATCTTTCATATAAAGAAACTTCATTGGAGCATCCCTTGTTAAGATACAGCCCCTTAAAGGGGTACATAAAATTTGTATAACAATTTTTTCACAAGCACTGAAAAGTTACAATATTGAAATTAACCTGACGTTTTGTACTACCAAAAGACACTTAGCCAGTAATTTATTTGGTTTACCCATGGTTGTAAGGGGTGAAAACGCAACCCCTAAAATTTATTTCCAATGTAACTTTTGTCTTATTATTTGTTTACCATTTAAAATTTATTTCCGATAGCCTGTTTCATTCTAAACAAAAAATGTCTCTTGGGTTTTTTGACCAAAATAAACCAGTAGCAGCAAAACATTATTTTACGAACAACTACAGAGATACATCGTCATAAATGCGAACTGGATTTATTGTTATTTTGTAGTTAGTACCTGCATTAAACGATTAAAGGGTAATAAACAAAACTAAGTTATTAATAACAAAACACACAACATGTAGAAATCATAGTGAATGTTCAATATGTCTACCTTCAAACATTACGCATGCGTCTAGACGTCGGCGCATTGAGCCACGTATTCGCTCAAATATTCCTGGAGTCTCTGATTACCCTGCACGCATCGATGATGCGGTTTCTTAAGTCCTCTACATCGCGAACAGGAGTGCGATATACCAAATGCTGTGAATGGCCCCAAATAGAGAAATCGAGAGGATTGAGATCCGGGATCGAGCGGGCCATTTATGTGGTCCCTCCTCGACCTATCCACTGATTTGCATATGTTTCAGTTAAATGCTGACGTGCTACTTGACTAAAATGGGCGGGAGCCCCATCATGCATAAAAACATATCCTTCTGACGCCCAAAGGAACTTCCTCCAGCAGTACTGGATGCACTTCTCTTAAAATTGAACGTATGCCTCACCATTTAATCGAGGAGGTAGAAAATGAGGCCCAATTAAATCATCCCCAATAACTCCGAACCACACGTTAAGAGAAAACTGTTCTTGATGGCTAGTTTCGACAATAGCGTGAGGGTTTTCATCAGCCCATATGTGGTAATTATGAAATTAATAATCTTGTCCGAGAAAAACTACATTCGTCTGTGAATTCTATCGTCTTCAGAAAGTCACAATTTCTTCTAATCATTTCCATCATCCAATTGCAAAATTCAAGACGGTTCGGAAAGTCTCGCGGTAACAGTGCCTGTACTCGTTGCAGATGGTAAGGGTATAAGAGTTGTTCCTTTAAAATTCGAAATACCGTCATATGATCAACATTTAGCTGGAAAGCAATCTTTCTAGTACTGGTAGTAGGTTGTTCTTCAATCAAATTAAGTACTGCTTCCTCAAGCTGTGGTGTTCGTATTTCTCGATGGCGACCACAATCCTGCGTTCTTTTCTCGTAATCGTTGATGAAGTCGAGCAAATATTCTATGTGAAGGATGCTGCCGTTGAGGATACATTTCAGCATATCTTCTAGAAGCTTCTAACCCATTCCCCTGCGACAGACCGTAAACGTAATGCATATCAGCCATTTCCTCATTTGTGTATGCCATTTTATTAACAAGTGAATTATTAAAGTAACAAATTAAGAACAGAACAACAACACACAATTAGTATTAATTCAATTTCGAAAATTCCCAAACTGACAGCGTCATACCAATTTAATTGTCACTATCGCTAATAGCGACCTACTAGATAGATTAGTTTCGTATTTTCGCATTTATGACGATGTATGTCTGTAGTTGTTCGTAAAATAATGTTTTGCTGCTTACTGGTTTATTTTGGGCAAAAAACCCAGGAGACATTTTTTGTTTAGAATGAAACAGGCTATCGGAAATAAATGGTAAACAAATAATAAGACAAAAAGTTACATTAGAAATAAATTTTAGGGGTTGCGTTTTTCACCCCTCACAACCATGGGGTAAACCAAATAAATTACTGGCTAAGTGTCTTTTTGGTAGTACAAAACGTCAGGTTAATTTCAATATTGTAACTTTTTCAGTGCTTGTGAAAAAAATTGTTAAACAAATTTTATGTACCCCCTTTAAGGGGCTGTATCTTAACAAGGGATGCTCCAATGAAGTTTCTTTATATGAAAGATCCTATCTTTTTTTCGATGAGGAATCACCTCCTTAAATGTTTTACACTTATTCAGTTACACCCTGTATATATATAAATATATATATATATATAGGTATATATATTTATAGAGATATATATATATATATATACATTTTTCAATATGGATTTCGTCTACCAAAGCCTCAAATATCAACTTGGATTTTCTTCGAATAATTATTTTCGAAAAAAATGAGTTACACAAATAGCAGTTTTATGAAATGGTCCATTTTTCGATGTGGAGTGTGTTCTGTACAGAAAAGAGAAAACTTTATGAGGCTTCCACATTCAGTCGTGAAAAAGATTTTGAGTTTTCTTTCTTCCGTAAATTTATTCATACTCACCAAGTACTGTATCGAAACCGATATAAACGGCACATAAATAAAATAAAAAAAAATTTCGTCATACTTGCAGCAGGAATATAAGGAATAATAATAGGTACGATATATTTTTCAGCGCAAAACAATTATAATGAGCCACAAAAATAGGTATTTCATATCGTTTGTAGATAAATGAATTCATTGAAATAACTTTCTAAGTTGTTACTGCAATATTCCTCATGGAATTCGTTAATGATGTATGATGATATATAAAGCGGACGAGTACAAGTTCCACATGATAAGTGTTCTGAATCAGTCTGAAGTATGCAACTAACTTTCATTGTTAGGAGGTGCTATACGTTTTGTATATTCTCAAGTTTTGTGTTGACTATTATGTTATCAAATACAACAAAGAAGCAGAACTTCCAAAATCAAATGAATAGAGATGCATCTGATAATAGAATATGATGGAAAATAATACAGGATATTGTAAAAAATATATTTTCTCTTATTATAATTGGATCAAAAGTGTTTTTTTCAAACACGATTTGTCCTCGTTTATGTTATTATAAATGGAGTTTTTACAAGCGACGATTGATGGTTCGATCGGAGATTTGAAGTTGGGTTTTTGTTGTGCCCAAAGCAAGTTTGATAAATGGGAAAGCTGGAAAGTTCAATGAAAAATGTATTTCATTTTTGTAAGAATATGTGAATCTCTGACCAGTGGGATATATTGATTATATTCAGTTATGTCAGTTGCTTCTGTTATTAATACTATTTCATGAATGTTTGTATATTTTCAATTATTAAAGTATCAATTTTGAGGAAGTAGTGGAGGGTATCATGTGGATCCAATCCACATAATGAGCCAATTTTAATATTGCTAATCATTTGCAAGTTTATTGAAACAATCAACATATTCAGTCGTTGATAATTTCACTGTTAGACTTTAACACGATCAAGATTCCGATGCAGCTAGGTGCAATTTGCTGATCCATATGTTTCGTCGAAAATGAATCTCTCCTTTGTAACGACAACAGATGAAATTTAAATACGAACTTCTAGTAAGGAACACCATACGGTACAATATACTCAAGAAATTGTTTGTGAATTCAAATAATTGCTATTGATGATAATTTATTTTCAGCAGTTCTGTATAAGTTTTCAGCATGAATTTGCTGATCTATGTTTCGTCGTTAATTAATCTTTCCTTTGTATGTTCCACAGATGAATTTCGAATGCCAACTTTGAGGAAAAAACACCATATTAGTGAATTCAAATAATTGCTATTGATGAAAAGATTATAGTAAAATAACTAATACAAAACCTTTTTAAAGACAAGCTTTTATTTAAGCCGTGTACTTGAAGTTCAAAATAAGTTTATCGCTGACAATTATTTAATTATTTTCTGTGGAATTATTTGGTTTCAAAAACTTTGTCGCGCGAAGTGTTCATAAAAGTTGGTTTTTGCCCATATGTTTCGTTGTGAATGAATTTCTCCCTTATATGTTCAAAAGATGAATTTCGAATGCTAACTTTTAGGAAGGAACAGTATACAGTAATGAACTCGAGAAAATTTTTTGTGAATTCGAATAATTGCTCTTGATGAGAAAGATACAGTAAAAATGATACATTTTCAGCAATTCTAATAAATTTTATTTTTGTTTTCGATGTATTTTTTTAAAATAATGTATATATCAACACCAATCCACTTCTGATATTGAAAGGCGATTTTGATAGAGTTGTATATATATATATATATATATATATATATATATATATATATATATATATATATATATATATATATATCTATCATTATATATATATTGATACTAAATAGTTAAGACTATTGCAAATTTCATTAGAAACAATTATATTTGAAAATATATCATTCCATTACAAATAGCCAAGGGTGCAAAATATATTAATAAATTTTTGCACCGCGTTGGGCGCTATTTGTAATGGAATGATATATTTTCAAATATAAATTGTTTTTGTAAAATGAAATTTGCTAATAGTTTTAGCACTTATTTCTTAGTGAGTCAAATTGATATGATATAGATAGATACTTCTGCCCTGTATAATATTTTATATGATGCAATAATAATTGCCAGCGAACGTCACTGTTCTCTCGTCACGTTGCTGCCAATTGTTATCATTTTTCTTACCACAGCTAGCACAGTTGGTACACCTCTTATCTCATATAGCCGGTTCAGGCAATGTAGCCACTAGCCACTGCTTGATATATCAGAATTTCAATTTATTCAATGGTCGTAAGAATGATTGTTGATCATGTTAGAAAACAAACAACAAAGTATCAAAAAGCAATTATTCCCTTTATTCAGGAAGACTTAATTGTACCTGGCCTACGAGAAATAACTTATACTAATGTGAATCTACAAATATTCACAAGTAATCATAAAAATGAAATCATGGATAGATAAACAGAACCTCACTTTTCCTTGAGAAGGAAGTTTTCTGGTATAGTTCAAAATGAAGTGAAATAAAGTTCTTCAGAGGTTATATACGTTATTGTGAAATTGTTCAGGACCGGAAGTGCGTTATAAAAGTTTTTTTACCTGGCTGGAGCTGTTAGTGTTCAAATTACACCCTGAAACTGGATATCTTCTCTCTCCAATCGCTATCAGGAACTCCAATGCCATTAATCAGGAACCATACAAATGCGGAAATCAGCCTCGGACACGTGGATATGTCGTACAATCAAGGTAATATTGGTTCTGTTCTTCAAATGTTGGAGATTATTTCAATTTTCGTTCTCTCAAAAAGTTGCGTGCTTTCGCTTCCAAATTTATTTTCGATCTCCCATTTCGGCTTTGTTTTCTGTCGCCTGGATACCTATTTTACCTTCCTCTTTTTCATTTGAAATTTTGAATTTGCGCACTAAATTGTCACATTTCACTGTTTGGTTTCTTCTTATATAATTTATATATACAACTATTTTCCCATTCTTATTACTATTTACAAATTTCAATAATAATTGCTATGATACCACCCCGTTGTTATTCTCTCACAATTTCCAATTTTCCATATGACCATATTCCCTGATTGGCTATTCTCATCAAGAGGTTTGCTGTTCTACCATTGGCCACTTTTGGTTAGCTACAATTTCATATACTGTATGTTTCAAATTTATAAATGTATTGATCACTTTTTGTTCATGAAAATTTTGTAGATCTAAACTTTTTGTTGTCTTTTTACCAATTATGGGTTATAATCATTATGACAGTGTATGAAATTGTATGTTTTATAGTATTTTGACATTTTTATCTATCTATATTATACATAGGCTTATAAATAACTAGAACTTCAAAAATTATGTGAAGACAATCTCTTAAAACTAGTAACTATTTAGTAATTATTCTTTTTTGTGGGTTTTTTCCTTTTAAAATTTATAACTGGTATAACATAACATAACAATATATATATATATATATATATATATATATTATATATATATATATATATATATATATATATATATATATATATATATATATATATATTTGGATTTTTTCATGTTTATTGAAAGAAGGACATGACTGAGAAATGTTGAAATGATTCCAGAAAGAGAAGGAATGAAAACAATGATTACAGATTGACCGAGATATAAATACTAGACCAATCAATAGAGATTCTTCCGTGACAAAAATACTACCAGGAAACAGAATGCGCCATCATAGAAAAACGGTCCGTATATATCCAGTTATGTTTACTACTCGCAAGTGTCATTGCTAAATTTGTTATAAACATTTAAATAAAAAAAATGTTTTTTTTTTGTTTTTTGCCTGTAGCATGAAAACTAATGAAGCAATCTAGATGCCTTCATCAAAATGCAAAATCAAAATGAGAATGAAAATGCAAAGAAAATGAGCCGACTCGATCGGATCATTAATAACGGAGAAAAACTGGATAAACCAGAAAAAATTAGTGTTTTTAAAAAAATTACTTATTCCGAAATGCAGTGCAGACTTTTCACGGCATAGTAGTGAAAGATATGTACTTTATGTGTGAGAAATTGAGGCGCTGTCGGATCATTAGTTTTGGCATAATTGTAATCTGAATTTTTGAACGCACTTCATTGCAGCAGACCTGGATGCTCCATAAGTGGTCCGATTTTTATTTTGCTGAAACATTTCGAGAGAAGAAGTATAGTACTACGAAATGTCCATTCTCATTTTGCGTTCAAACGCTGTGAAATAGGTGAAAAATACTTGCAAACATGACCAAAAATCAGCGAGTGCAGGAGTGGGAGTAGAGCAGCAGATTCATTACACGTGCAGCGCGCTTGTAATACTATACATACGCTGCGTCTGCTGATCTACCCCCACTCCCAAGTTGCTTTCACGCACTCGCCGGTTTTCGGTCATGTTTGCAAGTATTTCCCAACTATTTCGCAGCACTTCAACACGAAATGGGGATAGAACTACACTTCTTCTCTTAAAATCTTTTAGAATAATTGCAATCGAACTACCTATGGAGCATCCAGGACTGCTGCGATAAAGTGCATTAAAAAATTCAGATTGCGATTATGCCAAAACTAATGATGCGACAGCGGCTCAATTTCTCACACAAATACATAACAATCACTACTATTTCGTGAAAAGCCTGCACTACAACTCAGAATTTGGTGAAGTAATTAATTTTTCTAAAAACGCTGATTTCTTCTGGTAATTCCGATTTTTCTCCTTCACTACCAATCCGATCAAGTTGCGCTAAAACTTATTTCCTTTGTATTTTAATTCTCAATCTAGATTTCTTCATTAGATATCATGTTACAAGCAAAAAAAAATTTTTTTTGTATTTAAATGTTCATAATAAATTTAGCAATGATACTTGCGAGTACGAAACATAACAAGATATCACTACGGACCTTCTTCCGTATGATGGCACAGTCGGTTTCCTGGTAGTATTTTTGTCAGAGAATCAATAGAGCAGAAAATCTCTATTGATTGGCCTATATATTTTGTCATATTCTGTATGATTCAATTTCAGGTAGGGATCTTCCACATTCTGAATTTATCAAAAACGTGATGTGTTTCTTGAAGCGGAAGTATTTTCGACCACTTCCAATTATTGCTAGTTAGTTCACAATCAATTTTCACGATTTAAAATGAACGACGGTATATTTTTGACAATATAATATTTGATCATTTAGATTCATCATTGCTGCTCATGAGAGCAACTGACATTTCATTATTAGGAATGCTTTTCAGCTTTTTGTTTAGTTAGAAATGGGAAACACTTTTTCTAGAAGCATTCTCACTTTGCAAAAATGGAAAAAAATTAAAAACATTTCTTTTGGAGAGACACTTTGAAATTAGTGTTTTTTTGACATTAAAACTTGTCATGGGGTATGATAGATTGATTTGTTTGAAAATATGAACAGGATATTCATAAAATCAGATGTGGAATCATCTGCGACTGAAAAATAAACTTTAGTCATTATTTTCCATCGTTCAAGATAACCTCTTGTGGGTATTCAGTTGAAACAGGAAACATTCTCAATTGAATATTGAATAGAAACATTTTTTTGTGAATTGAAAAATTCACGATGAAAATGAAGTTATCGTGGAATATATTTATATATATATATATTTTTTCCGTAGTTTCTTGGGTTATTGGATTCCACAATTATTGATACGTTTATTTGTTAAAAGACGTTTCGTCCTGGGCCTGGGACTTCTTCAGTTTTATTTATTTCATAATTCTCTGAGTGATGTGTAGCGGTCAATTGATATTAAATGAATTTTCCTTCTTTTGGAATTTTTCCACATAATGGAGTCCTATCAACATATTTCTTGTTCTATAAGGAGGTCGGTTGTCGCGACAACCGACCTCCTTATATTTATATTTATAGGATATTTGTTGTTATCAGTCTCAGTATATATATATATATATATATATATATATATATATATATTGTTATGTTATGTTATGTTATGCCAGTTGTAAATTTTAAAAGAATAAATAACCACAAAAGAATAAATAATAAATAATTATTAATTTCCAGAATTTGTTTGTGAATACCTTTTGAAACACTATGTATATTGTGAGCCTAGGTATGATATGGATAGATAATGATGTCAAAGTACTATAAAACAAACAATTTCATACACTGTCAGAATTATAATAACCCATATTTGATCAAAAGACAACAAAAAGTCCAAATGTACAAAATTGTCATGAATAAAAAGTAATCAACATTTATAAATTGGAAACATGCAGTATATGAAATTGTAGCAGACTAATAGTAGCCAATGAGAGAACGGCAAACGTCTTTATGGAAACAGCCAACAAGAAAGAAAGGAAGTATTTACGCGACAGAAAACAAAGCTTGAGGAGATCGAAATTTATTTTCCAAGGAGAAGCCACGCACAAATTTGACTGAAAGAATAATGGAATAATTCTATCATTTGAGAAAGAAAACCAATACTACCTTAACGATAAAACATATCCACGGATCCTGATGCTGAATTCCACCTATATATATAGTTCCTGATACTGGTATTGCAGTCCTGACAACCATTGGAGAGAGGAGACATCCAGTTTATGGTATAGTTTGAACACTAACAGTTCCAACCAGGTATAAACACTTTCATAGTGTATTTCCGGTCCAGAACTATTTCACAATAACCAATTGCACTTTCGAAGAACTCTATTTCAATTCATTTTGAACGATAGCAGAACATTTTACATTCATGAAAAGTGAGGTTCTGTTTATATATCCATGAACTGATTTATTATTATTATTCGTGAATATTCGTTTGATTCACCTAGCATAAGTTATTTCTCGTAGGCCAGGTAATTTTAAGTCTTCCTTGAATAAAGGAGATAATTGTCTTTTGATATTTATTGTTTATTTTCTCACAATGATCAACTAACATGACAAAGATCATTCAATGAACTGAAGTTAGTCACATATCAAGTAGTGGCTGAATTGCTTTGAACCGACAATCTGAGACAGGGGCGTGCCAACTGAGTTTAGCTGTGGTGAGGAAAATAATAATTGTTGGTAGCGTGACAAGAGAACAGTGACGTTCGCTGGCAATTATTATTACAGGGGCAGAAATATTTATTTATATTATATCAATTTGGTTCACAAAGAATACCAAAAATAATTAGCCATCTCAATATACAATTCAAATATTTCTCAATTCATCAAAACATAACAATTGGCACCCGAAAGTGGGGCAAAAAATATATTAATTATAATAATAATAAAAGCAATATATATTTCACAAATCATCACACCATTACAAGTACAACGCGGTGCAAAAAGTATACTTATAAGCATAAAATTTATATATTTCAAATTATCATAACTTATCAATTAGCGCCCAACGCGGTGCAAAAATAATATTTGAAAGCAAAAATTATTAAATATGTTATTATATAAAAGCAATTTAGATTTTGCAATTCAGTAAAACATATCAATATATATATATATATATATATATATATATATATATATATATATATATATATATATATATATATATATATATATATATATATATATAAACGGAAGAAAGAGAAATTTGTTACGAATCCAAGGAAGCCACCATCCGCCTACAGCTGTTTCATGGCTTCCCAATCATCAGGACGGCTTGTGGTCTTTCTTAAATTCGTACCAAAAATCTCATAGTGCTAATACCTACCGGCAAGTATGAAAATGTGAAATGCACAAAATTATAGAGGTGACACCTATAATTTGTGGGGTGAAGCCCTAATGACTTGGAATTTGATGACACGAAATTTCGTGCAATTTGAGAAAGACCACAAGCGGTCCTGATGATTGGGAAACCATGAAACAGCTGTAGGCGGATAGTGGCTTTCTTGGATTTGTAAAAAAATCTCTTTCTTTCGTTATTTGTTTGCGTTACTCTGAACGCACTAGGAGTACGACTTCTGGTGTCGTGGATTGGCCTATACTGACATCTGTTGTGAACTATTGATGTGCACGAAAGTTCGTGTCATCAAATTCCACGTCATTAGATCTAAGCTTCACCCCACAAATTATAGGTGTCACCTCTATAATTTTGTGCATTTCACATTTTCATTCTTGCCGGTAGGTATTAGCACTATGAGATATTTGGTACGATTTGAGAAAGACCACAAGCCGTCCTGATGATTGAGAAACCATGAAACAGCTGTAGGCGGATGGTGGCTTTCTTGGATTCGTAACAAATTTCTCTTTCTTCCGTTATTTATTTGAGTTTCACTGAACGCACTGGGAGAACGACTTTTGGTGTCGTGGATTGGCATATACTGACATCTGTTGGTGACCCATTGATGTGCACGAAATTTCGTGTCATCAAATTCCACGTCATCAGGTCTTAACTTCACACCACAAATTATAGGTGTCACCTCTATAATTTTGTGCATTTCATATATATATATATATATATATATATATATATATATATATATTTTTGTTATGATTGGGTGGAATATAATAATTTTTATTCATACTTATACTTAATAATTGCCCATGATTACTTCGCTCCGCGTTGGAAGCTAATTGTTATATGTTATGGGTTGTTTTGCTTTGAGGTTTATTTCAATGAAATTTGTAAAAAAAACTTCTTTCACTCAATACCATAACAAAATTTACTGAATATTTGCAATTTTTTGATTATTTTTACTCTTTGTAATTCCATTTGAAATTATTCTTATATACAATTCCCATATTGATTTTCTAGAATCTCATATATTTCTTTTTCCTCCCTGCTTTTTACTCTTTTTATTTCCTTTCTTACCACGACTTAACGCAGTTGGAACGCCTATGCCTCAGGAGTCGGTACTGGCAAGAGAGCCACTCTGCCTTTCTTGATGTCAATAGAACTATTTCAGTTCAGTGTTTATAGGTGAAAGATCAGCATATCATTGTGGAAAGTAAACCAGAAATTATTAAAAACAATTATTTTCTTTATTCAGGAAAACTTATATTAACCTGGCCTGCGATATATAATTCAAACTATGAGCAATTGCAAAATTTTCATAGAAATTAATGAAAAAACAGTGAAATATATTATAAATATATCCTCACTTTTTTCTTTTTAAGTTGGAAAAATTGTTTTATAGTTCAATACCAATACCAAACATAGTTCTACAGATATAAGAGTTATTTTGCAAAGTGATTCAGTTTGTGATGTGCACACAAAATGTTTATATAGTATTTCTAATCCCAATTGGAACGACATAAAAAGTTTTGAGAAGGAATTCTCTTTGCACTTGCCGCATTGACATAGGCATTCGAATATTATTTTTCAGAGGTATTTCTTCAGTTACTCATTCTAACAATCATAGCAATTGATCACCCCATGTGAAAGAAGACACATGTTATCTCAACTGGATTTTATTATTTGTTTCGAAAGGTCTCCAGAAAGCCATAATGATAAAATTATTTTCAATGGATAATTCCTAACCTCACGGCACGGCACTGATTAAGGAATATTGTCAAATGAGGATATTATGCAGCTGGAGATAACATATGTCCAATCCAGCTAGCCGAGCTTTCATTACTCAAATATATTTGATAGCGCCTTTACTAATAATCTGGGCAACTAGAGACCCGCGCGAGAACTTCTGTATGATTGTACCAGGAACGCTTTGAAAGTAAAAACACTGGTAGTATATGAATTTCCCATTTGCCGGGCAGTGCATATGAACACTCCTCGTAGTGCTCTTATTTTATTGCCGTTCCAATTGGGATTAGAACAACTATACCCGGAGTTGGATTGTCGCTGATGTATAACCTGGTGATTCTCTGTAATCCTGCTTCATCTACTCCTCTCAGGGACTCTCCATTGCAGTAGATCTCTCCAAAATCCTTGGAATCAGCTTGGATAAGTTTTATGTGAAAACAAGGAGGTAATCTTCTTTGTCCCAAAGGAATAGGATTGGACTGAATTACCCCTGGGTACTCCTAAGTTTATTGTTGCATCATCTGAAAAGTGCTCAGTGTGACCATTTTGTATAACAACTTTTTTGTGTTCTGTTTTAAAAAGATAGATTCGAACCATTTATTTGCTTGTCCACAGAATCCAAATTTTTTTCATTTGTTTCCAAGTAGCTCATGATTCACACAGTCAAAGGCCCCGATAGGTCCAAAATACCATGTATATCAAACCCTGGTCTAAAAAAATAGGACTTTTCAGTAAAAAAAAAAGATAGCTGTTTTGGGAGATTTACCTGCCAAACCTGTTGACAACTAGCAATTTCATTGTTCATACTTAAGAAGGGGGTAATTCGTCTGCCATTACAATTTCGAATGATTTGGGAAAAAATAGATAGCATGGTAGGGGCCCATGGTTTTTAATTAGGTTGAGGTCAAATTTTTTGAAAGGGGTTTAACGATTGCAGCTTTTTTAGCTGGGGGGGAAAACACCAAGACTCAATGATTCATTAATTATGCAATGTAGGCTCCTATAATTTCCCAATTTTTTTTAGAAGGACAACTCTTATTTATCTTCACCTGAAGAGTACTTGTTTTCATGCAGGATATGATCTCCCAAAACTTCTTTTGTGTGACTTGACAAATAAATGGAAATTTGGGGGTTTTTCTTATATTACTTTGATGTACATGACTATTTTTTTGGGCCATCTCCAACCAATTGAGATGCCACTGTCGTGAAAAAAATTGATTGAAAAGATTGCCCCAGCCTGATATGGTGATGTTACCAACTCATCATTTTTATTTTTTATGCCGTTAAAACTTGATTTGGATTCTTGTTTTGGTTTTTATTGTCTGATTGTGAAATCTTCTCACCATAGTTTTTTTTCAATCAGTAGATTGGAATAAGGTTTGTTTATGGTCAGTGAAAACTTGTTTTGATATTTGATTTTTTCTATTTAAAATTCTGAGCAAAGGGTTTAAAAATATTTTAGCTTCTAAAATATTTTATGTGATCCATTTTTGGGCCAATTCTTGGATCTCGGGCCTTTTAAAAGGAAAAAGATATTGAAAAAAACCGGAAAGGGAGAAAATAAAGCTTTGTACATTTCATAACCATCGGGCAAGTCATAAACTGTCAACCACATTCATTTTTCAAAAAAGTGTGAATAAATGTTTATAATTTTTCTAATCCCAAAATCTCTTGTACTTTTATATTTTCTTAGGGAGTTTTCACCATCTATATTTATGCATATTTTGGTTTACCATAGTGATCCCGATATGTTTGTGTTTTTGAACTTCAGAGTAACATAACAAAAAATTTAAACAAGAATATTTTGTCAAACAAGGGTTTGGCTATCTTTGGTGACTCTTGTTGGTTCATGAATTATTGACTTATATTATAACAATTCAATAGGTTAATTCATAGTATCTCTATTTTTAAATTTTGCAGTTGTTAACATGTCGATTTAAAATCTCCGGCAACTATTACTGCTTTATTACCTTTGTGGCTATTTCCCAAAAATGTATCCAGTTTATCTATGAAGAAGTTAAATAGGTTGCCGTGGGTTTTCACCACACATATAACATAATGTTGTAGTTGACCCCAAATTCCCTGCAGTGCATTCAAAAACATATTCCTCCCCCTAATAAATTGATATCTTTTCTTTGAAGGTTTTAAAAAGTTATGAGCATATGAGCAACACCACCATGTGCCTCTCTGCAGACCGACAGAAGACCTACCAAGTTGAAATTTTTTTAATTGATATGACCCTATTTTGTTTGAGGATTGCCAGTGTTCAGTATTATAAAGCTCACTTTCAGCTCATCAGCTATCACCGCAATATTAATTAAAACAGTTAGAAATACCTTGTACATTTTGATGATATAGGGATATTTTTCCTCAGGGATATATACGGCTTCTACGTTTGGTGATTGCTAGGAATGCTTAGTTTTATTTGCTTCCAAACTTAGGATTCTCCTGAGGCATGGACACTCAGAATCAGAAGCTGAATGGTTAGATTGCAGTGATTTGTTAAGCCTTTTGTTCGTTTCTTCACAGTTGATACATTTCAAGATTTCGGAATCAGCAGTACATTCAGTCGTCCTGTGAGGCCCAGCACATTTATAACAGGTCACATTATTTTTGCAGTCACTTGCTTTATGACCATATCTTGCACACTGATAGCATCTCATTATTGAGAAATACTCATGGGTCATGCAACTTCGCCATCCAATGTTTAATTTTCCCATTTGACATATTTTATCTTTCAGCTCTACATTCAGAGTAAGAATTATGTTTCCTTGTTCTTTTGTCTTTTGTTTATATTAAGACACCACTTGTAAGACTGATGTATCTGATACATTTAAGTCGTTTTGTTCCACCAAACAATCAATGATAGACTCATTTTCCCCATCAATAAGTTCTTCCCACCCCACGTATGATTATTTTTTGGGTTTTTTTGTACCCCGTCCTTGATGCTGTACTTATTTCCAAGTTCTGTTTCCACTTTCTGTTTAATTTTCTCCTTCGTATTTGAATTACTGCAGTTTATAATAACTGTTCCTCTCTTCCTTCCCTGATGTTTTCGATGGCCATTGCCAATTTTTTAGGATCAATTGCGTCTTTCAAATCATTTTTTGTTAGATTTCTGTCTTGTTTCTCTTTTGTTTTTATTACTATTGTTTCTGTACTCCTAGATGCTGCTGCTGCATAGGTATTCGGATTGTCATGTTTTTTTACATTGACTGATTCTCGGACCAGTTTATTTATTATTTCACCCTGTAATTCAATATTTTCGTTCTGTATTTCCACAATTTTGTTGATTTTTTTGAGTTCTTCTAGGATTAGGATCTCCATGGATTTCATTTGGGCGTTCAAGTGTAGTGTGGGTTCATCTGCACATTTTTTACAAACTAGGATTAGTACTCGATTTGTCTTCAGTTGCATCTATCACAGTGAAAAATGTTTATTTTGTCAGGTGGCCTGGAGCATGATAGGCACTTCATGTTGTCCCAAATTTAATAAGATAACTATAGTTGTTGTTTGGTCACTTATCCACCCCATGTTTTGGAATTCTGAAGGGTTCTGATGGTCACTTAGCCACTCCCGTATTTATTATTCTGGGTAACACGTGCACAGGTTTTTTTTTGTTTCTTAATGATAACTTTTTATTGTTTAGGTTTTTATTTGGATTCGTACTTTGGATTTATACCTAATTCTTTAACAAGAATTAATTTATTTATTATGTTTATTTTATTAATTTGCTTGTTGTTTAGAGGTGTTGATAAAAACCAGGAACACCACTTTCAAAAGGGCACTCTTAGGAACACTTTGATATAACTTGATTGTTAAAGTTTTGTGTACAAACCACTTTGAATTTTGATTATAGCCAGAGGAATTATACCTCAAAGCAAACTTCAATAATCAATCGTCGTCAATGAGAATTCAAATTACTGCTCTATGAAAAGGTTGTTGTGAATGTATCTGTAAAATCCTTATTTATGATGATCATGGTACCACCATGATTGTTGTTAGTTCTTCAAAATTTTGTAATCATGTTATAATTATTCAAATAATTCCAGTTGAGCCAGTGCTCTACCAATAACAGTAAATTAGGTAAATTATTAATTTCTACAAACAACAATAATTCGTCCAGTTTATTTCTAAGTGATTGGATATTTAGTGACATTATAGATAGTACTTTTTTATCATGTATTATGTTAGTTGGTATCTCACTTGGTTGGGCACTAAAAAAGATATATTTGCTATGCAACTATTTTGTGGGGAGTACATATTCCCTCTACTGGCAATAGCTCCTTTGGATTTAGAAAAATAATTCTTAACCAAACCCAAAATATTTTGTTTGCTCCCTTTTTTCGATTATCAATTATGAATTCTAGAGATATGTCAACATTATGTTTGTTTTTTAGCATATTTATCAAGTTTTCATCCATTGGATGTTTTATTTCAGATATTATTAGTAGATTAGAGAATTTGCCTACTGGTGATATTTGCTTGAGTGCAATATTATATATATATATATGTATATATAGGTTCTATCAGAATTGTCTAAAGATTAACTGGAAAGGTATTCTGTTCCAAAGTGATCCATTCCTCACATTTCACAACGCGCTATTGAATGTATTTGATGAATCATTCCCCATGCAAAAAATTAAAGTAAAAAAAAAACATGGATTACAATAGGATTGGAAATTTCTTCGAAAAATTTACGTTCACTGCATAATATACAAAAATTTACTGACAATCTTTACTTCCATGACTTCTTCAATAACTACCGTAGAATATATAGATCCACTATTAAGAGAGTGAAGGAAATCCATTGTGATAACCAAATCGGTAAGTCAAATAATAAAATAATGGTCTGCTATCAGTGATATTACGGGAAAATAAAAAAAAAACATGTGGGAATATCACTTAGTCCTGATAAAATCAATTATTATTATTGTTCGATTGCAAAAAAACTTGGTGAGAATATAGTGATTCCTTACGATCCCTTATTAAATCTTGAAATGTCAGAATTGAGGATAACCTAACTTTGTACGATACAAATATTAACGAATTAGTAGAAATTTTGAGGAATACAAAGAATAAAAATGCAACTGGTTATGATGGAATCTCCATAAAAATTATCCAAAATCTTTCAATTAATGCACTGCAAACATTTGTATCTCTAATCAACACCCCATTCCACAATGGATTTTTTCCTGATTTTCTGAAAACATCTGTTGTCCTTCCATTATACAAAGGTGGAGATTCAGATGATCCCGCGAATCTTCGCTCGATCTCCCTCATTCCAACTATAGCCAAAGTTCTCGAAAAACTTGTGAAAATATGTCTGACGAATTTCCTAAGACGCCACAATATTTTAAGTGAATGCCAGTTTGATTTTCAAAGCAATAAAAATACGAATGATGCCATCTTTCAATTTCTTTATGATATTTATTCAAAGTTGAATTCTGGTAATGTAACTGCTGCGGTCTTTTGTGATCTATCGAAGGCGTTCGATTGCGTTGATAAGATCTTGCTAAGAAAAATTCACCAATACGGTTGCAGAGAAATGTCGCTCAAATGCTTTGATTCTTACCTTTCAGGAAGGAATCAAATGGTAAGAACAACAGGACTTTCAGAAAAAAAGGATATTTTGTGTGGAGTACCACAAGGATCAGTTTTAGGACCCATTTTATTCTTATTATATGTCAATGACCTTGCAAATTTGAGCATTTTGGAAAATTCACTCTTTTCGCTAATGACACGACGATATTGTAAAACAACAAAAACTCAAATGATTTACACAATGCAATATCTACTGATATGAAAAAAATCAAGGAGTGGTGTGATGCTAATTTGTTATCCTTCAATATCACTAAAACAAACATTGTATCATTCAGATGTGCTCTTGATGACCTGTCATTTGGTGATAACTTAGTGATCAAGAACGAGACTCAAACTAAATTTCTAGGTATTCACATTGACAATAAGCTCAAATTTATTGAACATATGAAGCATCTTAAAAGTAAAATTTCTTCTGGATGTTATGCAGTGAGAGTAAATTCAATAAATTTGGGAATTAAAACCGCCAGAACGGTGTATTACGCCCCCTTAGAATCTCACCTACGTTATGGAATACCGTTTTGGGGAGTATGCAATTCATCAGCACTTCTGACTGTATTAGTACTGCAGAAACGGGCTATCAGGTATATGTGTAAGATTAAACCTCGTGATTCATACAGACACAAATTCGTTGAGGAAAAGATTTTAACAGTGATTGCTTTGTTCATTTTGGAATCGGTTCGTCTCATTTACAAAAATATGTCCCTATTCGAGGCTTCGTGCAATTCTTATAACACCCGTTCCACCGCGATGAAATTGCCAATTCCTTTAACAAATTTGGCCAGGGATTCTATTTATTACAATGGGGTCAAGATGTTTGATCACTTGCCCTCATATATAAGACAGGCAAATTTGAACAACAAAAAGTTTAGAATAAGAGTAAAAACATTTCTGGCTGATAGACCCTATTATAATTATTGTTCATATTCTTGCTTGGATTAAATGTCTGTTTGTTTGGTGTAATAGGTGAGTTCATTTATGTAATATTTTATATACTTGTATATGTGTATTATATAAGTTTTGATAATATTTTTAAACAAAACTGCACAATTAACCATGTTGATACAAAATTCAATGATGAACTTTATAGTGTATGTTCTAACTTGACTTTTTCGTAGGTATGTTATATAAGATTTTTATTTATATTCTTTAATGATAATCCAATAGGTTGAATAGAACAGGAATTAAATTATGTTGACTGTCTCTTTAGTAAAAGAAAATATTTAAATTAATCTTGTCATCAAGCAAATATTGATACTTTGTTTTTATTGATTTCCAAACTTTCTAGAAGGTCGATTTTACAACCTTTCTTTTCTAAAGAAAGGTGGAGATAATACAGTATCATCTCCTCCTGTATAGTGAAACACGTGTCGTGGTTTTGTAAACCCAGCTTAGTAAAAATCATTTAGTGTTCAATTCAAATAAACTAGTATATTTTATGTAAAAATTGTTGGAAATATTAACATGTTTCATTGGATTTGACAGAGGTTCGTGGTAGATGTTAGTTTTGGAGTGATCTGGTAACGAGTTGAATCTGATGCTCTGCCCAAAGTCTAAGTTTTTTTTTAAATTTCATTTACTACCCTTTTCACTTTCTTTGTAATAAATTCCATAACATATTTGATAAAATTTCTATATATTCTATGATAAGTATTGAAATATATTATTAAAAAATCATTAGGAAGTTGTTTTGCATTGGTTAAAATGATCTCAAGTTTCGATTTATTCAATTCAATTTTTGGATAATGAAAACATTATTGGAATCTTTTGGTTAATAAATTGTGAAAACATATAATCTTGTATAAATAACACTGGTTCCCATATACCATAATTAAACTTTTTCCTATTATGTAATATTTTTTATTCCAAGTCAAATTCCGTATATTTTCTTCTAAATTGAAAAAAATTACCGTTCACAACAAAATTGTAAAACATTCATAAAGCATTCAGATGACAGGAAATAGAATATTTACTTGTCTAAGCTTTGACTCTCTCCAGTAGGAAGCAAATCAGACTGACTGAATTCAATTCGATCGATTATATACTGTGTAATTTTCATTCGTTTTTTTTTGAAGAAAGTGATAATTATTTTTCAGATGCTGAATAGTATGTGTGCAGCTGGTCTGCGCCTTTCTCAGTCTCTGACAAACCTGTCACAAATGCAAAACATTCCTTTAGCTCTACAGTGCCAAACAAGTTGGGAAGAACTCACTAAATCAACCATTGTGGCAAGTAACTCTGTCAAAACACATATCGCCAATGCCATGCAGGACATGAGTATAGGTAATGAAAACTACTGTAATTTCTCAGAATTCACCTTATATTTTCTCACTATAAATATGATTGGATTTAAAAATACTAGTGACCTAATAAAATTGAACAAAGTAATAATGTTTCAATTTCTGGCAATATTATTTACCTATTTTTGCTCTGCAAACCCTGAAAGATCAGATAATACTCGTTAGATTTGGGACACATTGAACATATTTTTTTTCTGCAGGTGATACTTTTACTGAAAGTGATGCTCAAAGACAACAGGAACATAATCAACAAATCATAACAGAGAACCTTCTGACATTTATCAATCTTCAATATCAGTTCTCTATAGCTGGCTGTGAAAATTTTGGGTCCATGGCAATGTGTCCTTTGTGCCAAACAGCTCCTGGTGGTATTCATAGCCCGGAGTGCAGTCTGGCAGCATTGCAGCAATGCTTTACTAGGTTGGTATGTTTTTATTTAGCAATAAAAATCCTATAAGTTATTCCATAATTCCTCTCTCTCTTTAAACATGAATTCACTTTTTTATTACTTGCCAGGTTATATCCTCAAGAACCATCCTCACAGAGATCTAGTCCTCATTTACCCACAGACCGTAGCACTGATAGCCCAAAGAGTCAAGATACACCCAAAAGTGAAGCTCCACGGCAACAGAGTCCTCATGCTGAACGAGGTCATTCACCCTTTCTAGAGGGGTCAATGAGAGGACAGAGTCCAATTCATGGTTTTACAGATAGGGTACCAGGACCTTTAGAAATGCTGAGAGGTAATATGATACCTATGCTAAAATATCCTGGCATCCTTGAGATGATTAGCCAGTGTTTCACTTATTTTTTTATTTTTATTTATTTATTGGAATTATAATTTTCCGTCAGAAAGAACAATGTTTTGGTGTAAGAAAGTTTCAAACATTACAGTTTTCATATCATTGAGAATAACTTATAATAAAATCACAATAGTGAATTTAGTGTATTATTACTTTTTTATCAAAATATTGAAAAAAAAGATGGAAAGAAAGTGGAAAAATCTATTGGACATTTTTACATTCAATTTCGGAAGTTTTTCAAAATAAACTACACCTCTAGCATTCCTCCATAGTGAGAATTCTCAATGCTCCTATATTCCAAAACTATTCGGATCAACCATCACCATATGAATAAATTCCATTTGGAAAAAAATGTAATTTTCAAATTCTATATAATTATTTGAAATTAATAAGCTTGCACAATCAGGAGAGATTAAATAAAGAAAACTATAAGTTGATGATGATAAATCCCCTTTTTACAAGCTTTTATTTTGTTCGTTCGTTTGTTAGTTTTGGTCAAATCTTGCAAGAGAATTTTGACCGACTTCTAGTCGTCCGATTAATTTGAAATTTGGCAGATGTTCATAATTCCTGTGACAATGCATTATGGAATTTTTGTTAGAGAAAAAAACAAAATGGTGCCTCCAAATAGCGGAAGAAATTTGTAATTATGGTCCGATTTGATTCAGAATTCGTATGTGGGGTTTTTGGGGTCGGAGATTATTATTTTTTGTTGAAATTCATAGATTCAAGATGGCCTCAAGATGGAGGACGAGTTTTGTGATTATGGTCCGATTGGATTCAGCCCAATACTTACAGGGAAGAGGCCTTGTAATAACGATGCTCTATTAGAAATGAACAGATTAAGGCAAACTAACTAAAAAGCAAAAAATAAAATCACTAATAAAAACACTTTTTAAAGACAAGCTTTTATTTAAGCCGTGTACTAAAACGTATAAAATAAGTTTAAGTCATCGCTGACAATGATTTAATTATTTTTTGTTGAATTATTTGGTTTCAAAAAGGTGGAATTGTAATAAAATTACTACTTCGACAAGTTGTTACTTACCAACCACTCATAGTCTGATGAAATTAATTGGTACCTACTTTTATGAATACTTTGTAAAAATTAAATACTTTGACAAGTTCTTACTTACCAACTAATCACTGCCCCATCAAATCAATTGTTACCTACTTTTATGAACTCTTTGCGCGCCAAGCTTTTTGAAACCAAATAATTCAACAAAAAATAATTAAATCATTGTCAGCGATGACTTAAACTTATTTTATACATTTTAGTACACGGCCTAAATAAAAGCTTGTCTTTAAAAAAAAATTTTCATTTTTACTCGATTTGTTGAAAATATGATGTGCAATCATCTGCGACTGGAAGATAAACTTTAGTCACTATCTTCCATTGTCAAGATAACCTCTTGTGGGGTATTCATGTTGAAAAGGGAAACATTCTCAATTGTTTTGTAAGGAAGTTCAATCTTGATTATATGAGTCACTTTATAAAATACCATGTATAGTTAAAACGTTTTCGAATTGCAAAGTGGGCAATAAATCATTGGTGAGAAGAAATGTACAACTTGTTGGCCATCCTTCTCTAGTGTAGCTAATTTCTCCGTAAAGTTAGTCATAGCTTATTCAGGGGCCTGCGTATCTGGGGTACCTTAAGTATATCTCAAACAAGTGGAAAGGGCTCAAACGCATATGTCAAGTCTCACCAATGTCTTATTGCCCACTTCGCCATTCGAAAATATTTAAACTATAGTTATGCCTCTGGGCGGAAATAGATCACTATTTTTCAACTAATAATGAAAAGTTTTTTATTGAGAGTTCTAAAGTATATACAAACTCGGATTCAGATGAAACTCTGGGTATCTAAAAATGGGGTGAGAGGAGAGGTCTATGATTAAGTTGCTCTTCATATAATCAAGATTGAAGTTCATTTCAAATTATTTAATCTTGATGTTATTTCAGAGCCAAATCATTATTCATTGCCATGTAGATCTTCAGTAAATTTCCCTTTATGTTGTGCGTTCTTAAATGCTATTATACACTTTTTTCTGATATAAAACTATACTAAATATACAGAAAATGAAACCATGAATAGTAACAAAAACTTTACTGAGAATCGTTCGTGACTCTCCGGACAGTAGTTACAACGTGAATGAATGAGAGTTCTTACAGAATATATTAAGGCTAACTGGTTTGATTTTTTTTGGGGGCGAAAGATGGCATTAGGTTACTATTTGCCACATGCAATTAGATTAGATGGTGCTTATGGCACGAAACAAAATATGTAATGAAGGCATGGACACTTTAGTTAGTTAAAATTTAAAGAATATATACTATGCTTACATACATAAATACTAGTATTATAATTTAACAACCTGAGTTTGCAAATACCTAGTGCTGGTAATTATACTCTTCTTAGGGCCAGTTATATAGGTTACTTTTATGGTATAGTATAAACTGGGGTTTAAACTGTACTCAAATCTCAAGTTTAAACCGATTAAAATTAAAAATATTTCTTGTATATCTTCCAGTTACAGAATTTGTATCTAACTTCAAATCACATTGGTTCATCAAAATTTTCCTCCGTCTTGAAGGAAAATTGACAGTACTGACAAGAATGACAAGTCAAGTTACAATCAAAACCAGTTGTTTGTGTTTCCGACCTTCCTCCATCCGTGAATTTTCGTTTTTGTTTATGATTATTGTACTTGTAACAAAATGGTTTGCGGGGGCAGCAGGAGGTCATCCAATTTTCCAATTTTAATCCAATCCTGAACCAATTGATGAATACCTGGTCTATTGATGAATTCGAAGTCTTCTTGGGTTTTTCACAATATTTACAATCTTGAAAAGGGAAACATTCTCAATTGAATGTTGATAGAAAGATTTTTCTGTGAATTGAAAAATCCACGATAAAAATGAAGTTATTTTTTGTGAATGTCTAACAGAAAACAACTACTTCCCCGGTTAAAGCCATGCTGGACATTGAACTACATCAGATAGATATTCTGAAAAGACCCTAACTCAAAAGAAAAAATCTGAAATTGAAAATTTGCATTTTTATTCAGATAGTTATTTGATTTTCTATTCCAGTCTTAATTAATATGTCCATTTTGAAAACAAAAAATATTGTCAAAGAGTATAACAAATATTCATAGGTTACAGGAAAAACATCAGTATTTCAATGTGTTTAACCCAAGCTTGAAGTTTAACTGGCCCTCCATCCACCAGTTAACAGTTGAACTCCGAATGGTAGTCAAAGTCACCTATACAACGAAATTTGTACATTAAACCAAAGTTTAACTGACACTTGAAGTTCAAACTGAACCTATACAAGTGGGCCTTATAAGAAGTAAATTAAACATAACTCCTAAACCATAGATACACGAAACAATTTTACTGCCCATAGATTATATAGAATTCTATGCTCTACAATTTTAATCCAGAATATGTTTTCAATACAAAGCTAAAGTGAGCTTGAGCTACCCCATATTCCAGGCTATTATCAATAATTGAACATCTTCTACCATAAGGAATCCAAAATGTCCAGAGATGAAGTCTGTTTGGTAATGGAATATTGCAAATTTATCAAAAACTGTGACTTCAGGTGAATTTCTATAAAATGGAAGAATTTCTATAAACCCTGTTTTTTTTCACAGTTTTAGTAGATTTGGAAATAAAGTAGACAGGAGATATTTTTTGACGCACATTTTCAGAAATATCTTCAGAGCATGTTGGAGGGTACACATTCATTACCTCCTCAAACATTTTTAGACTTGTATGTTTTAACGATGGGTAAATATGCATAACTTTTGAAAAGATGGCTTTGATTGACGGACAGATGCACACATGAGTGATCATATAAGGTTACTTTTTTTTAAATGGTCTAAAGTATTCTAAAAATTGAATCGGTTTAAGAGCTTCTAAGGTCAGAAATTATGGATCACAATTCAACCTTTCTTCTCAAGCCCGCTATTGGTTGATAGTACTGACTAAATAAATAAATCTTGATTTCAGGACCCTTCCCAACTCCTGGTCAGTTATATACCATGAAATCCCCCTTTCCAGGACGAAATTCGCGATCTCCTCTTCATTTTCCCCTTTTTCCTTTGAATTGTCAAAGAAGGTGGTCGGAGGCAGGGGCAGTGGAAACAAGTGATAGTGGGGAGATGCAGATGCGTAGATGGTCTATGCCTTGGGATACGGCATGGGGTGAGGCTGGGCAGGGACAGCAGAAGTTTTTGCCATCAAAGCTTGTGGTGCCTTCAGGCAACTCACAGGAGAGAAGTAGGAGCACTACACCAGGTGGGTGGACATTTTGTAAACATTTTCATTTGATTGAAAAGGATCTTAATAGCAAAGAATAGTTGAACTATCACAATACTGAGAAATCTGTGATTATTGTAATTACAAGAAATGAGCCCTGGCAATATCTTTCACTATCTATTGGGAGACAGTTCAACGGTGAAACATTGAGAAGTCAATTGTGACAGTAGGTGATCCAAATTGTCATGTCATCTTCGGGGAAGTATTCCTGTTAGGAGAAAGACAATTTCTAGAAGGAGCCTGTATATTTTTGGAAAACAACATTGGGACCTGCGGCAGAGCAGCAGTACGAAGAAGGATTCAAGTAGATTGGAACTGAACTCCAGCGGCATAGTTTTGGGACCACGAGGGGTCAAGATATATTGGATATTGGAGGCCGGTAAGGCTACAATACAAGGGATAGGTTCAATTCATTAATAAGGAAATAGGTGTTCATTAATTTGACATTTCAAGGGGTTTATAGAAATGGCATAATTAACTGATCTAATCGAGGCGGGGTATAATAAAAGTCATAAACTAGATTTGAAAGTTTATATCCAAACTCACAGATGAAACCTTGAAAAGTTGCCTTCTGATAAGAAATTTAGGGAATGTTGGGATGAATTTCAAAACATACAAATGAAAATTGAAGATTTAGATAAGGCGGATGATCGTTTGGAAATTCATGAAAACGAACGAGAGGAATTTGAAAATGAGTATTTTAGTCTTCTCGCATCAGCAGAAGATAAATTGGATAAAAAAGGTAAAGCAAATGATAAGGCTCCTAGTTGTATGAATGATCCTTATAACAGCCTGGAAAAAAATGTGAAATTACCGACAATGGAAATACCTACATTTTATGGTTCATATCAAGGTTAGTTAGAGTTCCTCGATACATTCAAAGCATTAGTGCATGCAAATAATAAATTATATCAAGTGCAAAAAATTTATTATTTAAAAAATGCTCTTAAAGGTGATGCACCTGAGGTAATACGATCTCTTGAGGTATCAGAAATCTTTGGGTCAATCAGTGGATTCATGGGATTTTTGCTAACTTACATTTTGGAAAACAAATTGGATGTAACTACAAAAAGGGATTGGCAAAGGAAAATAAATAAGATAGCGGTGGATAGTTTTCCTACCATCAAGGAGTTACTTTCATTTCTAGAAAAGAAATGTAATATGTTAGAATCATTATCTCATTCACATAAAGGCTTAGGAAATCATTTGAATCAAAAGGGTCGTGTAGAGAAACAAAATATTTCGAAGGGTACATTCGTCACTTCGGTAAGAACTTGTTCGGTTTGTAAAGGTCCTCACTATCTCTATTTTTGCAAGAAATTCCAAAAGATGTCTCTCATGAAAAAAAGACATTGTAAAAAGCCAATCTTTGTTGGAATTGTTTGAACCAGGTCATGTAGAAAATTGTCTATAAGGTTGACAACATGTGGTCATAGACATAATATTTTACTACATTCAACTATGTTCGATACCACAGAAGAAAATAAACGAATAAATGACGTAAGTTCAAGGGCAAAGGAAACTGCATAAACTAATCTATCGGATGATAATCAAGGTACCAGTCATCAAAGTTTCAAATCTGAACATGATCAGGTTAATGAATTTTCGAGGGAAATTTTGTTATCCACTGCATTGGTATATATCAAAGACAAGTTTGGAAAATTTATACAATGTAGGGCATTACTGGACAGCGCTTCTCAATCAAATTTTATCAGTAAGGAACTGTATGAACTTACACAATTACAGTCTATCAGAGTCAATATACCGGTGAAGGGAATAGAAATAGGGACAACTTATATTACATTCAATGTGTAATAATTACCAGGTTGAGACACACTTTTTAGTGATTGATAAAATCTCAGAG
Source organism: Gonioctena quinquepunctata (assembly GCA_018342105.1). NCBI lineage: Eukaryota > Metazoa > Arthropoda > Insecta > Coleoptera > Chrysomelidae > Gonioctena > Gonioctena quinquepunctata. Next base: position 450,013 of record JAFIRS010000514.1, read on the forward strand.
AAATTACCATTGTACAATATTGAAGATAGGATATTAAATGATCCAGAAAATATTTCATTAGCCGATTACACTTACGGAAGGGCAAATAAAATAGATTTGTTACTAGACGCTTCTATGTTCTGGGATTTACTTTGTATAGGACAAATTAAATTGAACAAAAACGGACCTGTTATCCAAAAAACAAAATATGGGTTGGTGGTTTCAGGCCCAATACCGGGTTTGAGCAAACAAGATCAATTGAAAGTTTGTAATTTTTCTGAAAATAAAACCTTAGAAGAACGGTATTGGTGTTTGGATGAATGTCCAAATTTATCTTCCCTTTCGTCAGAAGAAAATTTATGCGAAAATGTATTTAAAAATACCATGAAACGCAATGAAGAGGGCATATTTATAGTGAGTTTACCGCTTAAAGACAATATAAAAACATTGGGAAAATAATTTGGTACTGCCTTAAGAAGGTTTGACTATATGGAGAAAAAAATTGAAAGGGATAGTATTATTCGGCAGCAATACCACGATTTTATAAAAAAAATATGAGCAAAATAGAAAAATCGAAAAAAATGTCTAATGATGATAGTCCTATTCATTACCTTTGTCATCACGGGGTGTTCAGGGGATCATCTATCACTACTAAATGCAGGGTTGATATCGATGGGTCAGCGATTACAGATTCAGGAATATCATTAAATGACACATTTATGATAGGGCCTAAGTTACAAGATGATTTATTCAATATTTTGGTGCGGTTCAGAAAACATAATGTAGCTATAATGGCAGATGTATCGAAAATGTATCGTCAAGTTCTGATTTTTTAAGAACATCGCGATTTACAAAGAATTATTGGTCGATTTTCAAAGGAGGATTCTATCGATTCTTATAGGCTTAATACCATTACTTATGGTTTAAGTTCTTCTAGTTTTTTGGCTATTCGTTGTTTGCTAGAATTAGGAAGGAGAAATAGAGATACATTCCCCACAGCTAGTCAAGCAATATTAAAGATTTTTATATGGATGATCTGCTCTCCGGGTCAGACACAGTAGAGGGGGCTAGGCAATTGAAGTTAGAGGTGAGTAATATTTTGAGTACAGCCCTTCATTCATCTTTGGTTCTGTTAAGGGATGAAATGGGAGAGTTGGAAAATCTCAGAATTAATAGAAGGATTATTTGTGAAAGACCCACTGAAATAGAATTACACTGTTTTTGTGACAGTTCTGAGGCAGCTTATGGTTCAGTTATATATGTGAGGTCTACAGATACTGAAGGAAATCATTATGTTAGGCTCGTCTGCTCTAAATCCAGAGTTGCCCCTCATAAGTCAGTATCATTACCTCGATTGGAGCTTTGTGCAGCTCTTTTATGTTCCAATCTAGCCAATGAAGTAATTCAATCTTTACCTCAATTGTATTTTGGACATACTTTCATTGCTCTTCGTTCAGCTGAAATACAAAGGTTAACAAATCCTCATCCTTGGAAATATGTTCCTTCGGAGCTTAATCCTGCTGATATAATATCTAGAGGTCTAGACCCAGATAAATTGGAAAATTCCAATTTATGGTGGGAGGGACCAGCATTTCTTAGTTCAAACAAAGAAATGTGACAGCTTTAAAAGATTCATTGAGAATGGAGGAAATTCCTGAAATAAAAAGTCAGAAGCAAACCTTCATATCTAATATATACCCAGATATAATCGAGAAATGTTCTAGTGTAGTGCGGTTGCCTCGGACAATAGGTTGGGTTTTCAGATTTTACAAAAACTCTTTTAAGTTAAAAAAAGAGCACAGAGGATAAAAGGTAATTTGTTAGTTAGTGAACTGAAACAATCTCTCACTATTTTAATAAGTTTAGCACGGAAACAAGGTTTCTATGAGGACTGGCTTGCTCTGAAAAGAACGGGTAAAGTTAAAAAAATTGTAAGCTCGGTTATTTGAAACCATTTCTGGATGAGTTAGAGTTGATAAGGGTAGGTGGTAGATTGGTAAAGGCCAACATTAATTATGAACAGTTTTAGTTTTACCCAAAAATCATCATTTAACTAAACTAATCATTTTGAACGAACATTATCGCAATTTACATGCTGGTTCACAAACTTTATTATCCAATAATACATTTGAATTATTGGCCTCTCTCTGGACAAAGAGTAATAAGAAAACTACTTAGTGAATGTATAATTTGTTTTCGAGTGAAACCAATGGAATACAGGCATATGATGGGTAACCTACCAAATGTTCGTATTAACCCCAGCCATCCTTCCAGTCATTGCAGTGTGGACTATGCAGGTCCTTCAAATATAAAGGTGAATAAACTCAGAAGTTACAAAATAGTTAAAGATTATTTATGCGTTTTTGTTTGTTTCTCAACAAAAGCAGTGCATCTAGAATTAGTTGAAAATTTGAGCACTGAAGCTTGGTTTACCATCAGATGTTTATTCAGATAATGGTACTAATTTTATTGGTGCTGATAATCATTTGAAAGAACTGTTCGTTTTCCTGAATGATCCAAACAATAAGTCTGTTTATCACGATTATTTTGCACAACTTTCAATTAGATGGCATTTTATTCCGGCTCATTCCCCACATTTTGGTGGTTTATGGGAGGCAGCTGTTAAAGGAGCGAAACATCATTTAAGGAGGGTTAAAGGAAATAATAATTTGACTTACAATGAATTGAATACTGTAATAATACAGTCAGAAGCTTGCCTCAATTCTGGTCCTCTAACACCTCTTTCTGAGGATCCGAATGATTTGAACGTTCTAACGCCAGGACAATTTTTAATTGGCCATCCCTTAGTAGCCTTACCTCAAAAGGATGTGAAAGATATGAATACGAATCGAATAAAAAAAATTCCATCAACTCACTCAAATGATACAACATTTTTGGTCAAAATGGTCCTGCGAATATTTATCTCAGCTATAAGAACGCGCTAAATGGCGTTCCTCAACGGAGAACCTGCAACCAGGACTAATAGTCGTATTGAAGGAGGATAATCTTCCCCCCTTGAAATGGTCTTTGGGACGTATAGTGGAAGTACATCTGGGTGAAGAAAAGTAGTTCTGGTCTATCTGTAAAACATCAGAGGAATTTTAAACAGCTGCACAAAGTATGTGTTCTTCTATTGAAAAATGACTCTTGTTGAAAATGTTCCTTAATAATATATTTGCTATTCGTTTGAGAGCTGGAATTTTCAAGAAATGGCAATGATTAATATTTGATACAATTAGAGATTGTCAAATTAATTTTAGAATTGAATAAACTCAGCTAATGTTTGAAACAAGAATGTAATAACAATATAAATAGCTAATAAAATTAATCAATTTCAGAAATAATAAGTTTTCTTTCGTAAATTATAACCAGAAGTTTATTGGGAACACCTTGGGTATAGCCCAAAACATGAACTCTGAAAGACAGAGTGAACTAAATATCTAGGCCTATATATTGACAATAAACTCAACTGGGGACAACGCATCTCTCATCTGGGCAAAAAAATTGCCCCTGCTGTAGGTGTGTCCCAGGAAGAGTTGCTCAATTCATCAAATCAATTTAATACTTATTCAATAATTATCACCTTGCACATAAAAAAAATACATTCACTGCAGAAAAAATTTTGAAGAAGATATTTTAATATTGTGTCCTACAAAATCTTCCCTATTCCAAACCTGCACCTCCGTACACAATAGAACATACATACATCCGACTTCAGCTCAGATATAAAAATGAATATCGAACATCTTCAATCAGAACTATAACAGGACAAATGAGTTTACTAGCAGAAAGGATAACACTACAATTCGATTCCTGATCTTAGAATAGAGCCCTTCAAACAAGCATAAATTGAAGAACCTTATATTCAACAACTTCTTCAATCATGATATGACTGTTATACTGTTCATAAATACCTGTATTAAACCATTTTTTAAAATTAATTTGTGATAATTGAACATTCAGTAAGTTAATTACTTAGACATTAATATATGTAGATCGATGGTACTTCTTCCATAGGCTAGCTTTCCACATATACTATATACAAAAATAGATTACAACTCTTGAAGATCAGCATAGTGCAAGCTCTGGGTCTAGAAAAAAACATTGCTGTTGCTATATGCCTGGAGGATTATTATTATTTATTTATTTATTTGGTAACCAAACAAACAATTTAATGCCAATCTACATTTACCAGTTTTCAGTCCATCAACTGTAATGGGAACAGTACTCCAGAGGCATTTTCACTAACAATTTGAAAATTACGATGAAAACTAAAGAGGAGGTGTTTGAACTTTTTTGTAAACTCTCATTATAATCCCGAATTTCTCAATGATTTTTGTACAATGTGCCTCAAATGATAGATTTTTTACTAGGAATTTTCTCAAACTGATTTAAGGATCAGCTTGATATGCCATCAATATGGTATCATCTTCAATATGTTCTTTAACAATTTTTCTTTCCTTTGTTCACCAACAATTAAAACTTTTTTTTTTTGGAGAGACCGACGTGCCATGTTTAACTTTGTCAATCAAAATAAGCTGATATCAGTTAAAATAGGAACTTTAGAAATATTAAAATATGAACAGTAACTCACGAACAATAAACAACAGGGACAATAGACAACAGGAATAATGATAACGATGGGAACAACAAACACAGCGGGAATAACACTAGTAATGAAAACCAGTCTGGAGAGTAGTACAACTATATCTTTCAACAATATTGCCGAGTTGTCAGTAAATTAGTCTATTTTCCATGGCAATGTCAGGGCAACACTTGATTTTAATCAATTGAAACGGGTGTAATCCAATCCTTTCAGAAGACTTCAGACATTAATTCATCATGTACATCTAAATTCTAGCTGTTTATCAAATTGGATTTTTTATTTAAAAAATAACGTTTGTTTCCTTGTTGCAATATGTACTTTTGTTTTGGCGGAAACATTTGTCTTATATATTTTGATAGATTTGACATTCCTCAAAAGTCTCCAATGAACTGAAATTAAAAAAAAACTTCTAATTTGCATAGTTTATAACTGTAGAACGTGATATCGAGTAATAATTATCACTGATTATTATTGAGGAGTATTTCTACATTGAGTTTCTCTAGCTATTGTTTCTCTAATATAATAAACGAAAAAAAAAAGTCATTGAGATATGCTTCAATAACATAGTCCGACTTATTTTTTTATTTTGAACACATTTTTCAAGTTGAGAAGGGAAACATTCTCAATCGAATATTGATAAAAAGATTTTTCTGTGAATTGAAAAATCCACGATTAAAATGAAGTTATTTTTTGTGAATGTCTAACAGAAAACAACTACTTCCCCGGCTGAAGCCACGCTGGACATTGAACTACATCTTCATTTTAATCGTGGATTTTTCAATTCACAGAAAAATTTTCTATCAATATTTGATTGAGAATGTTTCCTTTTCAACATGAATACCCCACAAGAGGTTATCTTGACGATGGAAGATAGTGACTAAAGTTTATCTTTCAGTCGCAGATGATTCCACATCTGATTTTATGAACATCCTGTTTATATTTTCAACAAATCACATTTTTCAACTTTCTGATGTTTTCGAAAATTAAGTTCAATACTCCCTTTAGAAAATCCATATGTTCCAGAAGTGGGAAGATTAGAATTTTACTGAACTGAAATATTTTTCAGTAGAAACGTGCATCGATTATTAATTTGATGTCCTAATCACGAATCATTAAAATCCCGCTTATCCCGTCTAGCAAAAATCAGTATTTCAATACCCGCTGGCATGCAGTATATGTCACTCAGGTCAACCCCTGAAAATATTAAGAATCATCTCCGGTATTCCTAACAATCGTGGAAATTTCAGAATTCTACTCCAATCATTACGGAAGATTGAGACAAATTCGGATTTTTCAGAACTGAAAATTTTTCTGCGAAAATATGAATTGTTAATGAAGTTGGTGTCCTGATCACGAATCCGTGAGAATTTTGAACCTATCTTGCCCCTAATATTATTTTTCGCCATAATCGGTGTATCCATCGCTCCTGGTGCGCAGTGTATGTCATTCAGGTCAATCCCAGGATATATTTAGAGTGATCTCTTGTATATCTACCGATCGTGAAAATTACAGATTTCTACCCCAATAATTACGGAACTACATGTTTTGGTCATACGTAAGTAAATACGTAAAATGGGGCTGTACAACGGAGAACTTTTCTGCAGACAATGTGGCAAAGGGACAGAAACAGCCAAACATACATTGTCAGAATGCGAGGAACTAGACCGCAAAAGACAAGCAATATTTGCACAGCCAAGGCTAACACCCAAAGAATACAGTAGCCAACCGGCTAACCCCCAAAGAATTCAGTAGCCAACCGGCTAACCCCCAAAGAATACAGTATTAACCGGTGAAGAACCTTACAGACTGGTACAGGGGACTAGAGTTACCCAGTGGGTCCTGCCAAACAAATACCGGAAGGCACAAAAAGCCGAAGAGGCTGAGGTGCAGCTGGCGACAAGATCAGCATCCAAGGAAGAAAAAAAATACATAAAATTAAAAATATTTATATTTATAGGGTGATTCACAAATGTATGGTTTATTGTAAAATCTCACTTTTTCTACTGTGATGTCAGGAAAGCATATTTTCAAAAGGTATTCCTTAATATAGTATTTTGACGAGAAAATATTGCACAGTATACATTTCTTATACAGGGTGTTTCATAGAGAGAACCACAACATGAATTTCTTTTTTTTTGAAAGATTTTAACGAAGTTACTTGTTTCTTATTTGTTTTAAACAGTCCAACAAGCTCCGTGTGGAATAAAAATAAATAAACGTCCTATCTGCGTTAATAAAAGTCATGAAAATACCGTTCTTGTACGACATAAATACGCGAAAAAAAAAATTTGTTTTGATTCGTTGTATAACATTTTTGAGAGCGCGCCGTCCAACGCTTAAATCAATACACGCTCGCCCCACCCGCGAAACTTCGTTCGAATCGAACTTGAAACGGCGACAATGTAGAATCATCGCTGAGATCGACACGTCGGTCGTCCGCTAGCAACGAGACTACCACGCCGTTCCCGAGAAGCCATTGACGTCATTGAAAGGCAGCGCATGGGCTGTGTGGGCCAGTGGAGGGGAGACCAGTATTGGAAAGATTCTATCAAAGGCAATAGAGAGTGGCAGTTGTACCTGAGTGGCGAATCATTCCACAACGCAGTTAATAGAAGCCAAACCAAGACTACCCGAGAGACAACGAGGACGAACAAATAGGAGTTTGGTAAATATTCGAAAGAAGGTATAAGGTATTGTGAAAAGTTAATGTCGCTCGCGATCGGTCCGCGCATGTAATTAAAGTAACCAGTAGAGGGGGAAATCTGCCAAGGTGCACTTCTCAGCACAATTTAAAATTAGTACCATTCTGGAAGCAATAGAAATCACTATGCGAGAGACAGCAAGTAATAGACGCGTGTCTGAGTTCCAAAACCGGTGAGAATAGCAATTTTGTGAGTAAGCAGTAATAACAGGCTTCAAAGATATATTTGAATATGAATAATAACTAACGTCACTTGACGTAAGCTGTCCGTTTGGTCGCAAGGCACTACTAGGTTCTCTCCCAACTAACAGTTGCGCAGGTTAGGAATAGGAAAGCCGTGACAGGTGTATAGGGATAGCCGAAGAGGGAGAAAGCTGTAAGTTGGGTTGCAAGGCACTACTAGGGCCTCGCCACACTAACAGTCGCGTAGGTTAGGAACCGGAGATTTGCGAGAGCTGTCACTTGGGTCGCAAGGCACATTAGGCCCTCGTCACACTAACAGTCGCGCAGGTTAGGGACCGGAAAGTCGCGATAGGAGTCTGTGGTTAGCCGAGGGAGGAGAAAAGCTGTCAGTTGGGTCGCAAGTCACTATTAGGGCCTCGCTACACTAACAGTCGTGTAGCGTAGGAGTAAGGGAGACCGTCGACGTGGGATTAACAGTGTTCAGGTGACGCCGCAAAGCAATAAAGGCCCTTACACACGCACTATGCCAAATTGCTCATCCCTCTCATATGTAAGGCCGTTCGTAAACTTACCATTAGAGACTCGCTTTACTTTTAATATTGATATGCCGTCCTTTTGAGCTTTTGTACTACTGTTTAAACTTTCCCCACATGAGCTTTGGAATAAGTTGCTATACCCGTATTAATAAGCTTAGCACACCTTTCCACTTCTATAGTAGATTTTGTCTTGCTTATGTAGTTTTTGAGGCTGCCAACAGCTGCCCTCTATATAATAATAAGTTTAGAAAATAAAGTTGTTATAATGAACCCAGATTTTGACTATTTTATTCACTTGGTCTAGAGCTTTGAATGGAACAAATCATTGTGCAGTCAGCACCCAGGTTCGAAACCCAGTCAAGGGCAATTAAAGCCTGCCCTTCTGGCCCCATTGTGTGAGTCAATACTACTGACCCCTGGAGTGTTTATTTTCTTCACTGAGACTATAATCAAAGGTCCGACCTCCGTATTTGACCGAAAAGTGCCAAGATCAGATGAAGAGGGAAATACCCTTACAAGATCAGATCAGAAGGTATTCTATTTTAAGAAAAGTACAAAAACAATGAACACTGTATTCTAAAATTTCCCCGGACAAATGTGACCTTTTTCTCAGTATATAATGATTTCAATAACATCTTGAGAGACATTAATTTTACATTCGATCTTATGCGATCTTATTGCTGAATTTATCAGTTTTTTTATTCAAATTGAAAAGCTGGATTGACTTTATGTTGCATATATATGTTTAATATTTTGGTTAGATGTACATAAAAAAAGTACAGCTAAAATTATTTACTGTTAGGAAAGTTGCCCGGAAATTGGAAAATTCGGGTACATAATAAATTTGGCGAAGAAAAAGACTATCGAGTCTTTGTCAACAAAGAGGAAATAGCTCAGCGGTTATACAAGCAGAAAGTCACAGGAACAAATCCCGATCAGGGTAACTTTTTTATTTTATAAAAACAACGGCTGGACCAATTTGGCTAATTGTTTTTTTGATTGTTCCTAATATTTCAAATAAGGTTTTTAGAAAAGTTATTGGAAATTTCTTTGTCCTGAAAAAGATTTCAGGAATATATATAATAAAAATGAATGTCTGTTTGTGTTGGTAAGCTCATAACTTGAGAACAGCTGGACCGATTTGGCAATTTTTTTTCGGGAAACGGGATAACAGGAAAACGGAATAATGGGATAATGAGAAAACGGGATAACAGAATCACGACATAATGAGATAACGGGAGAAAGCGATAACGGAAAAACGAGATATTGGGAAAACGGGAATATTGGAAAACGGGATAACGGAAAAATGGGATAACTGGAAAATGGGATAACGGGGAAACGAGAAAACGGGATAACAGGGAAACGAGAAATCGGGATAACTCATCAATGGGATAACGGAAAAACGGGATAAAGGGTATGCATAACACTAAGATTTTAAAATATACACAGTGATTTAATTGCTTTATAATTACCTACAAAATATATCAGTATACACATATTTGTCCGATATAAACTATTATGAACTTTTTATACAAGGGGGAACTAATATGATAATTATCCATTTTCTCATGTAGGTATATTTCAAATACTGGATACCTATTTCATACAGGCAAGTACCTAACAATATACGTATATTAAAAATTATAAAACTTATAGTTATTACCTCGCTTATTACTAAATAAATTTACTGATTTTAACAGAAAAATATGTTAATTTAGGAGTATCCATTCAGGCAAGAATTAAACCATAGGTTCAAAAGAATATTGCAACAACTATCAGAAAAATTAACTGAACCGTTAAACCTATTTCCATACCACCACAGAGGTAGAGGTTTTGGTGCGTTTTTTTATAGTGATTTCCCCAATAGGCCCATTTCAATTTTTGTTGGAAGTGCTTGTTGAGAAGGTTCTATAGAATAGGGAACATATAGCGAGCATAGAAATAGAACTGACCACTAGGGGGTATATGTAACATACAATGCTTGTAGAAGATATGAAAATGGGGAGACGTATATGAGTGCAGTCACCAGATAGATAAGGGAGTTCAAAACAATAATAAACAAGTGACACGACATATTCATTTTTTTAATAAAAATATTTAAAATCCATTTGAATTCCAACAAATGCTGGACAAACTGCAAGAAAATGGAAAAAAACATGGTTGTCATTGGAGATAAAAAAACACGGTGGTCCATTGGAGAGAAAAAAACATGGTTGTATGTCATTGTAGAGAAAAAAACATGGTCGTCTGTCATTGGAGAGAAAAAACATGATCACCTGTCATCGGAAAGAAAAAAATATGGCCGCCTGTCATTAGACAGAAATAAACATGGCTGCCGCTAAGAGAAAAAAACATTGTCGTCTTTCATTGGAGAGAAAAAAACATGGTCGTCTGTCATTGGACAGAAAAAAACATGGCCGCCTGTCATTAGATTGAAAAAAAACATGGCCGCCTGTCATTAGAGAGAAATAAACATGGCTGCCGCTAAGAGAAAAAAAACATGGTCGTCTGTCATTGGAGAGAAAAAAACATGGTTGCCTGTCATTGGAAAAAAACATGGACAACGCTTATAGAAATTTACAGAGTGACTCAAATAATGGCAAAATTTACGAATTTATATACATTTTGTATATAGGGTGAACAATTTCGTTTACTTGGGTGTAACTATTGACAGTAAATTAAAATTCAAGAAACATGCTAATCAGATTATCAAACAGTAGCTTACAAAATCAACTATTTAAGATGTTCCCCATATCTCAGCCAGTGGTCTAAATTATTAGTATACAACTCCATAATCCTTCCACATTTAAATTATTGTTCTACCATTCTATTTTTTCTCAATCAAAATGAAATAAACAGACTACAAAAGATGCAGAATCGTGCTATGCGAATAATCTTACAATGTTCGAAGATAACACCGATAGCAAATATGTTGCAAACCCTTCAATGGCTACCAGTGAAGAAACTCTTCGAGTACCTAACACTAATCTTTATTTTTAAAATGAAAATTGGATATTCACCTGTATATCTATAGAATAAATTAACTTATGTGGCTGACATACATGAGTATAACATAAGAAACAGAAACAACATAAAGGTTGAAAAATATAAAAACAATAGTACACATAATTCTTTATTTTATAAAGGAGTAGATTGTTTTAATGACCTCCCACAAGAAATTAAAGAGAGTGGTTCGATAAATACTTTCAAAAGACGATTGAAAGATTACTTAATGAAAAATTAGTATATTCTTGTGTATGACTTTTTTATGTAACTTTTTATCTATATGTATGTATTTTTAATCAGGCTGTTTGTATTTTTTCATGTTAATTTAATTTTATTTATAATGTGAATGTATTTGCTATTGTAAATGAATTAGTCTTTCAACTAAATAAAGAGATATATAGGATAAATCCATGTAAAAAAAAACATATGAAAAATCCTTAGATCTAAGGAAAAAATCAAATCCTATAACGAGAAACCCATCAAAGTATCCCAAGTCGACATAAAAAATCCCTAGATCTAAGGAAAAAATCAAATCCTATAAAGAGAAACCCATCAAACTATCCCAAGTCGACATAAAAAATCCCCAGATCTATGGAAAAAATCAAATCCTATAACGAGAAACCCATCAAACTATCCCAAATCGACAGAAAAAATCCTTAGATCTAAGGAAAAATATAATCATACATGAGAAACAATTTACAAAAAGGGATCGTCCATCAATCACGTGAGGCTCGAAAGGGGGGGGGGGTCGTAAAAAATAATGAAATTTCACAAAGGGGGAGTGGGGGGTGTGAGATATCACGTGTATTTATTTTTTCGTTGAACGCACGATTTCCAAAAACAAAAAACTGGCCAGGCAACGATTTCCCCGCCCGCCGCGACAACCGCCCGGCTCGGCTTGCCAGTCGCCAGTTATTCTCTTCGATGTATTCTTCCAGAACGCTTCGTGATACCTCCTTACCCGATTTTGCAGTCGCCCATAGTATTCCGCAGCCTCAAGAGCATGATGGTAAAGCGTTTGCTACATTTCTTCTGCGTCGGTGTCTTGGAATTACCCCAACGCATTAGGGCTTTGACAAATTGCCTTATGACCTTTATTGCCCTAGCCTGAAGAAGGATCGTCAGCAGCTTGTGGGAAGGACATGCTAGCGGTGTGGACTGTACTTCTGTATGAAGAAGAAAGTTAAGGCACAAGCAACCTAATGATCCGTGCAATAATAGTCCAGAGATGCACAATGTTCGTCCTCCACGCACCCTCACGCGACGATCGATCGGTAGATCGAGAGAGATTATCTGCATAGTGCGCGAAAATGATGACGCCGAGTGGCTTGATGAGACCGACGTTGATCTTCAACAAAGCACAGTGCCAACAGCTGACTTGCAAGATGCTTATCAACTTGAGTGTTGAAGAAAGTCTCGCTAATCCGTGGTCCAAGGACAATGTCCATTAAATATGTTCATGTACCAGTACAATTATATGTTTTTCACATGATTACACCTTTCCTTTATTATTTTTATGCCAGTCAAAAACAACCTGCAACCTTAATGCCTGTCTGGACATTTTTATCACCGTCCTTAATTTTCCAGAATTAAATTAGATTATACCTGTATTTAAAGACAATATTCTGAATTTTTTTAAGTTACTTCGTACTAAAAAAATACACGTGATTTTGGGTAGGGGAGGGGTTTAGCCTTGAACCTCACTACGTATCACCAGCGAGGCGGGGGGTTGTAAAGTTGCTAAAAAACATCATGTGATTAATGGACGACCCCAAGCCAGTATATCTCAGGACAAATCCATGCAAAATACATGACTCAAACATCTGAAACAACTAACCTTACATCCACACTCATACGAAAAATCCCTAAATTTAAGGAAAAAAAACAAATCCTTTAATCAATCAAACTATCCCAAGACAGCCAAAATTTAAAAACATAACTCAAACATCTGAAACAACCCATATGAAAAAATCTCTAAAGTGAAATTATCCTAGAGATTTCCAGGGGATGAACATATATGAAATACAGAGTTCATCTCATATTCAAACAACTATAAATCTAATAATCTGTTGGTAAATTCACAATAAACAGTCGGGAAGTTCATTTTTTTTTTCGTTACTCAACCACACTGTTTTGAGCCACAATATCATTGCTAAATATTAGTTGCGACGCTGGTAAATACATAGTTTTGTTCGGTATTTTTACTACTCTGAACGACATTTCGGCCTATATGGTGTAGTATGACGAATTTGTACAACACAGCGAAATGTGCAATATGGCTCTGTACGACACATCGAAATGCGCAGTATGGCTCTGTACGACACATCGAAATGCGCAGTATTGCTCTGTACAACGTATCAAAATACGCAGTATGGCTATGTATGGTACAGTCTGCTATAAAAACATCAACGGTTGTACCCCATGTTACCCCAGGTTACCTCAGGCTAGACGGGAGGGTTCTTCTATAAATTCGCAGGCGACCTGGCCTGACCTAACCTCACCAGTGATAAGTCTTACATTTTTGCTGTCTAACCTAATCTACGTGTAGGCGGATTGAATAACATTGACCTAACCTCAACAGTGACACATCTTGCATTTTTGGTGTCTAACCTAGCCTACGTGTACGTGGATAGAAATACATGGTTGGCGCTTACAGAAAGAACATGGAGACCTGACCTACCCTAACCTCAACAGTGACACATCGATTTGCTAATCTAACCTAATTTTTTACCATAAGAGGTCTAATCTCATGACTCAACCTCCCCCAAAACATATCTTGTACTCAACGTTGTTTCAGTAATAAGGTAATTGATCAAATCAATTAATCAAATCAAAATATATTTTATTCTCCAAAGAATCAGAATCTTATTGACAAAGCATAGTGTTAGATCACAACTACCATCATTATAATTATTACAGAGGAGACAGTGTGGAGTCAGCTTTAAAATAACAAAAAAGTCAATAAATAAACAGTACACACACACCTAATATAATAATGTAAAAGAATAAAAGATTCAAATGTTAAAATGGTTAAATCACCAACTGTTAATCTATGAAAAATACAAATCTTCACAAAAAACAAAACAAAAACAAATTAGATAGGTTAAAATTAAATAAAAAGTTGGATATCTTATATCTATCAAATGTAAGATCACCATTTAAAACGCCTAATAAAAACCAATTAGACACGTTAAAATTAAATATAAAGTAGAAAGTTAAAATTATATAAAAAGTTGAGTTCCCTCTATCTATAAAATAGTACGATCGTTGAAAAATTCCTCTAAACTTTATAGTTACTTTATAGAGTCTATCAGAAAGTAATGCCTTGACTTCTTTTCTAAAAATAACACCAGATACCACTCCTTTTATATTTTCTGGCAAGTGGTTGAATATCTTGCATCCATTATATATTAATGAATCTTTCACAAGAGAAGATGAAGGAATTGGTAGTTTTGAATGTTGATTTTGTCGGGTAGAATAAGCGTTTACTCTATTGAAATTAGATTTGTGTATAAGGCATACTGTTTGCATTATATATATGGATATGACAGTCAGTATTTTGTGATTTTTAAAGTGTAGTCTGCACGAGTCTCGAAGTCTTAGTTTGCATAGGCTTCTCAGAGCACGTTTTTGTTGAACAAAGACACTTTGTAGAGAGGAACTATTACATGCTCCCCAAAATGGAATGCCATACCTTAGTTGCGAGTGAGTCTATTAAAGCATAATAAACTGCTTTTGCAGCTGAATATCTTAACTCATTTGATGCCATTTTGACGGCATAGCAATCCGAGGATAACTTTTTATTGAGGTTGTTTATATGAGCATTGAATTTTAGTCCACAATCAATGAATAGCCCCAAAAATTGTTTTTTTTTCAATCATTTTAGTATCTAGGGATATGTCTCCTATTGTGCATCTGAATGAAACTATATTGGTTTTGGATGTGTTGAATGTGAGTAGATTTGAGTCACACCACTTTTTCACCATTTGTATGTCATTGCTGATGATCCGATGTAGATCAGTTTCATCGTTGCATATATACCAAAAACAGAATGGGGCCAAGGATTGAGCCTTGAGGCACTCCACAATGTATATTTGCTATATTGGAGGTTGATTTTGTTTTTACTATCTGCATTCGATCTGATAAATATGATTCAAACCATCTATGAGCACTATATCTTATTCCGTAGCAGTGCAGTTTTTGCAACAGTATTTCGTGATTCACACAGTCAAATGCCTTAGACAAATCACAAAATACTGCCGCAGCCATCTCGCTACTATTGTTTTCGTTGTACAGTTCATATAGAAGAGAAAAAATTGCATTATTAGTGCTTTTATTATTTTGGAATCCAAACTGTTGGATACTCAAAATATTGTGGCTGCATAAGAAGTTGTTCAATCTATCTTTGACAAGTTTTTCAATAATTTTTGACAGTGTTGGAATGGGAGAAATGAGTCTAAAATTTGAGGGAGAGTTCTTATCACCACCTTTATGCAGAGGCATCACCAAAAATGTTTTTAGGAAAGACGGGAAAATGCCCTGGCGAAAAGACTCATTTATCAGAGCTGCTAAGCAACTGAGTGCGTTTAGAGGAAGGTTTTCGAAAATTCTTATGGATATTTCGTCTATTCCAGATGTGGTTTTGTTTTTCATACTGCATATGATTTCTACCAATTCATCGACGTTGGTATCGTACAACACAAAGTTTTGATTCACAGTAATATGGCTCAAATTAACGAGTGGATCATAGTGGACCGGGAGATGGTGACACAAAATATTTGGTCATTTGTACCAGTATGGCGGTTCTTCAGGAGTCTAATTACGGAATGACAAAAAAGAAAATGATGGTCATAGCGCTGGTACCGGCGGCCCAATCGCGTGAGCGTTAATCGAACGTGTCGGATAAATAACGAGTGTCGAACGATTTGTTCCACAAAAATGCTTGTATTTTCCGATAGTCGATAAAAAAGAAGTAGGCGGTAGCGTAAGCCATACTTCTCCGGTGTGACTTACAGCCCGCCATACCGACGGGAATACATTAATTTAAAAAAAACAATTCAACCATTTGTTCCAGGCTAATTTTTGCACAGCTAATCATCGTCGAGTAGCCATTCACGAAATACACCATGCCATAGTTTTCTGACGGTTCCAATTGGCCGCCATACTGCCGCAAAGGAGTAATTTTTTTTTTCGCAAAACGATTTGTACCAGAATTGCATTTGGATTTTTGGAAAGTATTTGATAAAATGTGACCGTTATTATATTTCCCATACGTCTAGTAGGGGGAAAAAGTGCTGCCATACTTGAAAAACTTATTTATTCGACACGTTTCAAAAATACGTAAAATCATTTTTTACATCATGGAATCATTGTATTCTGTTCGTTTGGATGTAATTCTACCTACAAAAAATTATTCCAGATTGTAACCATGGGGCGGATGACTGTCGGACTTAAGCCAAGATGTAAAAAAAAAAAATTTGGCGATTTGTACCAGTAAGGCATTTGGATTTTTGGAAATTATATGATACAATGTGACCATTATTATATTTGCCATACTTCTAGTAGATGGAAAAAGTGGCGCCATACTTGAAAAACTTGTTTTTTCGACACGTTTTCAAGGTTCAAGACATAAAATCATTTGTAACAGTATGGCATCATCGTATTCGGTTCGTTTGGATAAAATTCAACCTAAAAAAAAATTATCCCATACTGTAACTATGGGGCGGAAGTCTGTTACACTCGAGCAAGATATGAAAAAAAAAATTGGAATGAATTGTAACTGTATGGCATTTCAAATTTTCCAATCTTGAAAAAAAACTATGCTTTGGGAAAATTACACTGTACTTATGGCGAAGTGCCAAAGTGGTAAACTCGAAAAAATAATTTTCTGAAATTTTTCTTTTTTGGTGTTGAAAAATAAGCCTATACCGTGACCAGGGGGCTAAAGCTGCCACACTTGCTCTGATATGTTGACAACCAATACAATCTTGAAACCATTTATCGAAATAGCCCACCTGTAATATCGTGTCGGGTACATGTGAAAAAAATTATATGCAATATCAATATTAATGCAGTTTATTCCGAAAGATTTACAAAACTTAATGGACTTAAACGTCTTCTGAACCGGAATCCCCGGCATATTCAAATTCATTTTCTTCAGCCTCGTCACTGCTTACTGCATCAGTATCTATAAATTATTTAATTTATTCACACAAGCTCAATACGCAATCGCAAATCGTCAACATAAAATTATTTTCCTCAATATTTACCTTCGTCTTCATCTTTCTCTTCTTCACCTCTACAACTAAAACGTAATATTACGAAATTCCGCCACCAGGGTTTAAATTTTTTTGTTAAACCCAAACTTACAGGAAAAATTCCATACTGGTACAAATCGTTCGAATTACGAATAAAATCTTGGAATTTTGAAAAAATATTGTACATATTCGCCACCTCCCACAGGTATGGCATGATCAGACTTCTATTTATGATCATACAGAGAACTGTTAAAAAAGTTTTAGGCTGGTACAAATCGTTTAGCAAAAAAAAAATTACTCCCTTGCGGTGGTATGGCGGCCATTGGGAACCGTCGGAAAAGTATGGCAAGGTGATTTCCGTGAATGCTACTCGACGATGATTAGCTGCGCAAAAATTAGCATGGTCAAATGGTTTAATTGTTTGTTTTAAATTAATGTATTCGCGTCGGTATGGCCTACTTCTTTTTTTATCGACTATCGGAAAATACAAGCATTTTTGTGGAACAAATCGTTCGACACTCGTTATTTATCCGACACGTTCGATTAACGCCCACGCGATTGGGCCGCCTGTACCAGCGCTATGACCATCATTTTCTTTTTTGTCATTCCGTAATTAGACCCCTGAAGAACCGCCATACTGGTACAAATGACCTAATATTTTGTGTCACCATCTCCCGGTCTATAGGGAATTGTTATATTCTCTCTCAGAATGTCTGCAATCGAACAATAGTAACTGTTGAGAGTGTCTGGACTGAGTTCAGATTCTACCCTCTCCCCAGAGTTTTTTCCTCTGAGTTCATTGATTATTGTCCAACTCTCCTTTAGCTTATTACTGGCGCCTCCAATACGATTTTGGTAATATTTGTCTTTTGCGAGTTTTATTAGCTTCCGATAAATTGACCTGTATTTATTGTAGTAGTTGTGGAAAAAATCTTAATTTGTGTGAATAAGAAATATATACCATTGTATGAGTAGCAATGTGAAAGGTGCTGCAATATAAATGAAAGGACACGCAAATTCAGAAAGCATTTTTATTTCTATACATAATTACATAGTTTTCTTTTCCTTAATATTAATGATGATTTTTTTTATGTCTGCATCTAAGTTCGATACTTTACAAGCAACGTTGTCAACACGATGTTTTGACTCGCTATACGGATGAGAGAACAAGTTATTTATTGAATGATGCCAGCTTCTCGAAGTTCATTGATTATGGTCAATATTTCGTTGACGTGAGAAGTATTTCCAGCATTTTTCGAAGCAACGAGCAACTTTAATCGTTCACACAATACGTTCGGATCAGATTCAGATTTTCAGATTCAGATTCTTTATTCAGTGAGGTGATGAGGTAAGTATTACATTGGATCATATAATGATTTTCTTACATTAAGTTGCATGGTTAGCTAGTCTGGAGTGAATGCCTAAGCCTAGAAGGCTTGTGGTGCATTCCTATCATTCTAGCTAACCGTTTTCAATGTAGCTGGTATTTTCAAATTGATTATCACTAACCTATATATACATACATATATATACATATATAAAAACTAACCTAAGCCTAAAAAGTTTTTTAAAATTTCTTATAGTTGGAAGGAGAAGAGGGATCAATGGAATCACACAATATTTTCTTTTTACTGAAATATATGACACAATATTTTCTTTTTACTGAAATATATTTAGTATGTGCTGGTTTTCAGAGATATATAATTTAGTTGATGATTTGAATTTCTTGAGACTCTTGCATTCTCTCATTTCTGTGGGAGTGAATTAAATATTTTGGGGCCTAGATAAATAAAGTTTTTGTGTATGAGATTTGTGGAATCTAGGGATATCTATTGTAAGATTGGTAGTGAATCGCGTAGTTCTAGATTGTTGAAGACGTAGTTTATTTTTTTGTTTGTAAATCCAGGTAAGGCTTTGCAGCGTGTAAAGACTTCTTACATTTAGGACTCGAGTTTCTGAATAAAGTTGTTGTGTAGAGAATAATCTGTCTTTCCTGAAAATATCATTAAATATATTCTATGGGTGTGTTATTGAAGGTCATCATATCGATGTCATGAAAATCCTTGCCAGTGGTGATGGTGGGTAGTCGTCATCGATGGAACATTGGCTTCATTACATTTACATATTTTCATCTTCGACCACCCCCCAGATTTCCTGCTGAATTCAGATGAGCCTCCGTCAATTCCAAAAGAAATATGCATTTAAATCTATTTCCAAATTTTCCTGAGATATTTTTTTTATTAATCTATGCCAAAACTGAATTGCATCTGAGAGTTAAAGAAAAATTCAAGATCCAGCTGTATCTTCAAACGTGCGATGAAACCTCAGGTCTCAGGTTTTTTTGGATAAAGAAAACTGCGGGTTCTGCAGCAGTTTGGGATTTTATAAATGGTAGAGATAGGTATACGATATGTTGAGTAACAGTTATTTGTATTTGTCAGTAGAATCCAAAAACAAAATGAAATACTGGGTGTTCCATTTGAAATTCGAAAGTTGATATTAGTTACAAGTACATGTGGCAGCACTGCAACTGTGAACATATTTTTAAGAGCTAGATCGCAGTTTCTTATTGTGGATACAAAATTTCGAGTATTTATATCTCAGTTCTCCAGAAACGTCCAATGGGTCATCGAGTTTGGAATACCCTGTATATTAATAATTCTTTATACAATCAGTTCCTCCTGTTATCATTCATACACTTCAATACACTACAGAACCTTTTGCATGTTCTCGCTATAATTTGATCACATTGACCATGAAGATAAATAATTTAATTAATACTTCGTTTGAATAGTTATTGCCTTCCATTTCTATTCTTTTCTGATCAAATTTTTGGTAATGAACAAGCAAATGTTTTATTATTAATGCACTAATTGTTGAATTTTCATAATGAAGTATTTCATGACATTTAATACAAAATATGCGGAAACCAGACTATTTAGATATAGGAACATGATACATCATTTGAAAGGAACTTCAATTGTCTTTCAGGATATTTGATAATATACAGGGTGTTCCATTTAAAAAAAAGTACTTTTCACCATTTTTGTCTATCGAAAAAATCACAAATTTTAAAAGACCCTGTGTAGTGGAGAACAAATTACCTTAGATGTAACTAAAGCACAGAACATTGGTAAACTACAACCAAGATTTTTAGCTTTGTACGAGTCCAAATACCGCAGTAATAAATATTTAATTGAAGCTATGTTTTGCACAAAAAATAAGAATATCAATGAATTTCTCGAAAAACGCTTGAGATAGGTATAGGGAAGTATTATACAAAAATGATTGTAAAGCAAAGCGAAAAATGCAATAATATACAAGGTGTCTCATTCAAAATATCAAAGTTGTTGCTACTTTTCAATATAAGCGGCAACGCCGCAGCGCTGAAAATATTTAAGATCGATAGAGCAAAACTAATAACCCAAGAAACCAAATTTTCCAGAAACGTCTAATAGGCCAT
This sequence comes from Gonioctena quinquepunctata, assembly GCA_018342105.1. NCBI lineage: Eukaryota > Metazoa > Arthropoda > Insecta > Coleoptera > Chrysomelidae > Gonioctena > Gonioctena quinquepunctata. The sequence goes on from JAFIRS010000514.1 coordinate 470,744, forward strand.
CGAGTTTGGGTCACCCTATATTATATATATATATATATATATATATATATATATATATAAAACTGTTAGTTGAGATAATTATCGATTGACTTTTTTTTTCAATTTCATCATGTTCTTGTCTTTGTGCATCTACAAAAACAACAATTCCTCACCATTTTCCAAAACAATGTGATAACTAATATGGTTTTTACGTGTAAACAATAAGTGAATCAAACCTCTGACATCCTATGTTCTCAACTTCAGCAACCACAATAAAAGCATATAAAAGTGCATAACAAGAGTCAAGCATTTTCGAAAAATGAATCAATCAGAAAACTACATCAAAAATGTATTAAATTAAATGCCTGCTACTATTAGAATATGACCTTTTAATATTCTTAAGCTGTTGAAGACTTAAATAAATAAACACTTTATTGTCCAAACAGGAGTATACCCAATTACAGGACAGATTAAGATTATTGTAATATGTGTGTTACATTTTATTTGCAGTTTTCAACTTTTTCAGTTATGGGCTTTTAACTGTGATTTGAGTTGGTCCAGTGAGCTTAGGAATGGGTCAATTTTTTTACAAAGTGTGTTAAAATTACTACACATTGAATTTATTGGTGAGTTTGCCATGATATTTGTTCGCGGGGCTGAAATGTAAAATGTATGTTCGAATCTGCTGTTAATTCTTGGTACATAGAAGTTCAGTTGAGCAGTCAGATCTGGACAGTCTACGAGATTGTGGATGAGTTAATACAAAAAAATACAAGAATAATTAATTCTCCGTTCTCTGAGTGAGAGCATTCCAAAACGTTTTAAAAGGATGTTATTGTCTATGTCTTGAGGGGGATATTGTCCATCCGTTTTCCATGCCATGTACTTCATGAGGGTTCTTTGAACTGATTCTATTTGCTCAATATATATTATAGCTTGGGGACCATATTAGTGAGCAATATTCGATTCTGGACCTGACATATGCATATGCAATAGGGTTGCATAACATTTTATGTTTGTGAAATCTCTGCAGTTTCGAAAGATGAATCCTAGCATTTTTTTGGCTGATGAAATAGTTTTTTGTTATGTGTACAGAAAAGTTTAGTTTATCATTGAAATAAATTCCAAGATCTTTGATGTGTTGTTCATATTGTAGCGGGGTTTCATTGATTGAGTAGTTAAATAAGATGGTGTTAAGGCACAGAGATATTGTTGAATACTTGCATTTATTTGAACAACTTCCAAGTACCTGAAACATCAGCTTCGCCATGCATTAACATGTTAAGCCCCACTATGAGCAAGAAAAAATCGTACTGTTGGGACCGGAGTGTTTGTCAATAAAAATGTCAAACCATTGAATTTATGCAAAAAAATCAAAGATGGAAATTTCTGATAATAAATGATTATTTGCTAAAATAATGCAATTCAGGTAACTTTTTTGTATATTGAATTTTTCCCAACCCGCAAACAGCGATGTACTCTTGGGACCGGTCGTTTTTATTTGCCATAACGTTAACATTGAAGCGTGTAGTCACATAGCACCTGCCTGGTCTGAAACTAAATGTTGCTGTGTGTCATTACCCTGATACCTCGCGGTCCCAAGGGTGCATTGAAGTGAGGCATTAGTTAAATGCCATGCGGGTCTTAACGTGTTGATAAAATTTGACATCTTCACAATCCCCTAAACAGTCTGCTATATGAATTAATCAAAGTAAACCAAATTGACCTCACACAATGATTTTGAAAAGAGAGATCAGTCGCTTGAATTGTGGCCAGAAAGACACCACTCACAGTGCAGATATCCAGAAAAAAATTTTTGGGAAATAATATCAAACAAATAATAACTTTATGCTAATTCATGTATTTGTTATTCGCATAATTATCACTATTTTAAGTTTTGTTGTTCAGTCTTTGTAAAATAACTGTGCACTGGCTGAAGGACCTCTCGGTCTTTTGATATTCACTAATAAATAACGTTTATAATTATTTTTATTAAAATGGTATGTCTTGTCATGTAATTGTCAAAAAAGAGAATATCTGTCATTATGATGTGTATAATTTTTGTATTGAAGGGGTATTGGAATGCTGTAGTATTAGATTAATCTCTCAGAAATTTATAACTGTTGTTATTTAAAGACCACCTTCAGGTGATTTTCATAGTTTTTTAATCTATTTACTGGTATGCTAACAAAATTGTGTAGTGAGAATATCGATACCGTTATTGAGGGTGATTTCAACTTGAATTTTTTGAGATCAAGCATAAACCTGTTTCAATATTCTGAGACATGTACCTATTGATAACTTTTTGATCAAATCCAACAGACACTCTGAAGTAACAGTCAAGGACTTACATCTGTCTGACCACTTTGTGCAATTCGTAGTTGGAAGACCAAATTATGAAAGAAACCAACCGTAAAAAAATGTATTACTATCGTAGGGATCTGTGCAAAGAAAAAATCTCGAGATTTCGTGATTACTTGAACCATGAAAATTGGTCTGAGATGTGAATGAATGAATCTTTATCGAGTAGGAAATAATCCTATTATACGTACAATAATTGATCACAATTCTTACAAATAGAGATAGACAATATTCACAGATGGGCACATAAAAGTAATACTAGCCTAGGTTTGATAGGACATAATTAATGGCAATTAGTTGTACTCAAGATGTTGTGGATCTGATATGATTGACCAGTTGATTCTTGAATTTCCAAACAGTTTTTGACTGTTTGACATTTTTCTTTTTTTCTGAGACCAACGGACAGCAAAGAAGTTGAAAGTGTCATAAAAAGTCTGGCAACCAAATTCTCGAGTGGTACGGATGGAATACCAAGTGCTGTTATCAAAATTGTTGCACAGGATATTTCAGAACTACTTGCAAAACTGGCCAATATATGTTTTTCAACTGGTACCTTTCCAGACGAGCTAAAACATGCTAAAATTACCCCAGTTTATAAAAATGGTCCAAAAAATGACTTCTCAAACTACAGATCTATATCACTGTTGCCAGTGTTCTCAAAGGTCCTTGAGAGACTGATATATATAAGACTACTTGATTTTCTGAAGGAACACGACGTTCTCAACTCGTGTCAACACGGATTTCTACCAGGAGAGTCATCAGAAAAGGCCATTTACCATTCACTCAAATACTTAGTGGATCATATTGATAAAGGAGAGCTCTTAGCTGGTATATACTTCGATCTCTCAAGGGCTTTTGATTCCCTGGATGATGATATTCTTTTAAAAAAACTCGAATGCCTTGGCATCAGAGGTATACCTCTGCAGCTTTTCAAATCTTTCCTGACGGGAAGAACCCAACAAGTTACATTACGGTTTGAAATCGACGGTAGAATTCAAGTATTTAACTCCCCTATTAGAAATATCAACACTGTTGTTCCTCAAGGATCTATCCTTGGATCCCTACTATTCATAATGTATGTAAATGACCTACCTGACTGCTTATCAACTCTGTTGCTGTTTTCCAATATGCCGATGACACATCATGTTTAGTCATGGGAAAAAATCTCGAAAACCTCTCCAAAAAGACAACGATAGTGACACAGGAAATGTTGACCTGGTGTGACAAGAACAATCTATGCTTGAATACAAAAAAACAGTGTCATTGCAGTTTAGCAAACGCTTAGAATCAGACAGTAATGTTTTAATAAAACTCGGGAAAAAATCAGTTTCAGTGCGTTCCGAAACTAAATTCCTTGGTGTTGAAATTGATAGTAACCTATCTTTTGGCAACCATATCTCCCATACTGTAAAAAAGCTGAACAAAATGTGTTATGCCATACGTAAATTAATTGACTCTGTGGACATCACGGTATTGAAAATATACTACTTTGTTCATGCCCAGTCAATCCTAACATATGGCCTGATATTTTGGGGAGGATCCAATCTCGCTGATAGAGTCTTTTTGGCACAGAAGCGTGTTATAAGGTGTATGCTAAAGACACACTTTTTGGAACCCTGCAGACCGCTTTTTAAAGAACTTGGCGTACTACCACTTCCCTCTCTCTACATATATAGGCTACTTATTTTTGTAAAAAGTAACTCAAATTTATTTATGAGGAATGTAGATGGATATATTTCCAGCGATAGGGTACTACGTACCTCCAATAATTTGAGAATTCCAATGCACAATTCAGCATCATTTGAAAGGGGGGCAGAATATAAAGGAATAAAAGTCTTCAATTCCCTACCTAGAGACCTCAAATCAATTAATTGTATAAAATCATTTAAATATAAAGTTAAGGAATACTTACTGGATCACTGCTTCTATTCTGTTCAAAAGTATCTCAGCCTCACCTGATTTTTAAAATGTTTTGTGTTTGAATGTATGTGTTATGTGTCCCTTCTCATGATAATGAATTTCTTAACCTACTCCACTTATTCTGACATACATACAAGAATGCTTTATCTCAATAATGTATGTGTTGAGGGTACCCTCTAATGACGTGTTATAGAGGCTTTTAACTTACCTTATTTATTTAATTTTAACTACAAACAAGAATGTTTATATTATGTTGAAATTGTCATGACTTGATATTGAGCATCTGTACTTAACATATTTTATTGTATTTTAATTTAATTTTATATTGAAACTGACCATGTCAATGTCCAATTGGATCCTATGACGACAATAAATATTATTATTATTATTATTTGTTGTACCCATCAAGCCATTATAAAATAATGATTCCATCGAATTTGATAAGTTACATTTGGGTAGGTGGAATTGCTGCCCAGTAGGACCTATGGTTTGGTGAGAATGAATTTGAGATTTTAAAACAATAATTTCGTTAAAATATTCTGGTGCAATGTTATTTAAGATTCTGAAGATAAATATCATTGATGACTGGTCAAATCTCTGTGACACAGAGAACCATTGTAAAGAATCTAACATAAAGTTAATACTTGTATAGCGGTTACACTTCAGAATTATATGCATTCCTTGATAAATGTGTACATTATGCTTCCACAGTAATCAAAATGTGGTTGAATAATTGAATTGTAGACAGTTATTCTGGAATACATAGATAGGTCTTGTGAGACTCTAGTGAAGATATGTAGTTTTTTGGAGATTTTTTTATAGACAAAGTTGAAATGAGCATTGAAAGAGAGGGTATTATCAAGAATGAAACCCAAATATTCAATTTCCTTCACAAACTCAATTGTTTCATTAGCTATAGAGAGAATGTAATCGTCTGTATTTATGTCATTCATCTTATATGGTGTTGATAGAATCATTGCTCTTGTTTTTTCTATGTTCAATTTCAGTTAATTGCTATTGAAATAACAGCTAAGACTTGCTAGAGAGGTATTCATTTTATCAACTACAGTATCAAGATTACAGTTTGGTATTGATAGCAAGGTGTCATCTGCAAAAAGATTAACAAAATCGCAAGAATGAAATGTATTAATGTCATTTATATATATATATATATATATATATATATAAATATAGGGAATTAATAAATATAAACACTCCAAACGAATTATCAGTTGGTGTAGACATTCTATCGTTGACTTTTGTAATTTGCTTTCGATTGCTCAATAGTCTTTGAATCACTTGAGAGGCGTGTTTTGTATGCCCGCAGTTTCTAGTTTTCTCAATAAAATCCCACAATCTATTGTTTCAAAAGCTCTTTTAAGATTTAAAAACACAGCAAAGACATATTCACCTTTATCAATATTTTTTTCCATTGCTCAATAGTCTTTGAATCACTTGAGAGGCGTGTTTTGTATGCCGCAGTTTCTAGTTTTCTCAATAAAATCCCACAATTTTTTAAAAATTTAAAAACACAGCAAAGACATATTCACCTTTATCAATATTTTTTTCCATTTGGAATTTGTAAGTTGCAGAGCTGACTCACATGAATGATGTCTAAAACCTGATTTGCAATGAAAAAGTTATTTGAATTCAAATATTCTAATAGTTGTTGTTATACAACAAGTTCTAAAACTTTTTAAAACTGGGCAGAGATATATTGATAAAATTAACAAAGCATGTCCTAGAACTCCATAGGTATTTTTCTTACTGGATTTATTGTCTTAATTCATTTATTATTTTGGTTAGGTCTGATAATTCAATTCTTTTAAACTGGGAAAATGTGTTGTTAAGTACATTAAAATTTTGCCCTAATGATTGTTATCAATACTATAAACAATATCCTCAATACTGTCTACAAAATTGTTGTCGAAACATTCTAGCATTTCCACCTCACTTCTCACTATTCTAAAGTGTATACCATTATTAAACAAAAACGTAATATTTTTTACATTCACAATGTATTCAAGTAATTTCCACATCAAAACTGAATTGTTTTTATTTTGGTCAATTTTTTAATAAAAATATTGTATTTTTTAGATTTCAGTAGACTAACGAATTTGTTACGCATATTTTTGGAGTTTAGCCAGTTTTCTTCCATTCTATTACGTTTGAATATCAAGTATGCTTGGTCTCTATTAGAGCTCTCAATTTTCAATTCATAATCGTACCAAGACACAGAGAAAGATTTATTTGGTGCTATGGTATTTACAACATGTTCACATTTTGATTGGAAGCCTTCTAGAAAAGTATCCACATCAACACAATTCATTAAAATATTGCATAAATCAATTTTTCCCATGTTGGCTGGACCGAGGTTTCTGTACTTTTTTACGACATTGTGACATTTATTTTTGTTATTATTTGAAATATTTACTGAAATAAGTGAATGATCAGTTATCTTTGGAATGTTATGCACTACCGTGAAAACTTCAAAATTACTGAGGACATATAATCCACAATGGTACAACTATGCATAGTACACCGAGTAAATTCAGTTATTTTGATAGACTTTTCATTCGGGAAGAATAGTAATCAGCAGTATTGAAGTTAATATTGAAGTCACCTGCTATAACAAATTTGAAATTGTTACAAAAAATATCATTACAAAAATCTTCTAAATCATTCAAGAATGTAGAATGGCTTGCATTTGGTGAGTGATAAAGGGCCCCTATCAATAACTTCGTATTATTATAACTAATTTTTATAACTTTACACCAATAATTTCCTTCAAGAATGAATGTTTTGTGCGTTGTGTAGGTGAGGTCCGATCTGACGTATAATAATACACCTCCCGTATGTCTTGATGAGTCATATCGCACTGTGTTATAATTAGGAAAATATATTTCTTTATCTTCAATTTCGGATGTCGTCCGGCTTTCACTGAACTGCAGGATTGTAACACAAAATTTTGTCTGTATTGAATGGTATATATTAGGATTGTCTATTTGTTTTTTGAAGATAACTGTGTCATGTTTATAATGGTGGGTGTATTGCTAATAAACTTTATTGTTTTTGTATGATCACCCTTGGATTTCAGATATTATGGATAAGTAGTAGTCCCTCTGTTTTCTAGTTTGATCGCCGAAAATTCTGATACCTGGTATAAGTTGTATTTTATTTCTCAAGACACAGACTACATCTTCACGGTTCTTTAAGGTAACTTTGATCAGCTGGTTTTTATTGGATTCAACTTTTCCGACTCTGAAAACTTTGATTGTTCAAATCAAATCAAATATACTTTATTGCCGGAAGAAGAATTCTCATTGACAGAGTACAGAATTAAGTCAGTTTATATACAAAAATTTAAAAATACGTATGCTATACATGCATACACAAGAAACATTAAAATAGTACATATAGCATAAATAATTAAAAAAAAAAGGTTTATACAGGTACATTTTCATGTAAGACATAACAAATTGATTAGTATAGTCTATATTCATGAACAGCACGTTAAAATATATAAAAAATCTAGAAATGTAAAGAAATATATAAATAAAAAATAAAAACAATATAAAATTTATAAATACAAAGTTAAAAATACGAGATCCTGATGCAGGTATCACGGTCAAGCTAAATTGCAAATAAGAATACTATAACTAAACTAGATTATATAGTGTTCCTAATAGGTAAGATTATTGAAAAGTGACCTGAAAGAACTCCTGAACATTGTAGAGAACATGTTCAAGAAGAATATTCTCCATAGATGATCTAAATCGTTTATGGTCTTTAATATCTCCTATGTTCTATGGAATATGATTATAGATTTTTGCAGCATTATATATTAATGAGTTCTTGATTATATTGGTGGAAGGAATGGGGAGTGTCAAATTACCTTTTTGGCGAGTGATGCCCTCATTGACTTTATACAAGTCTTTATTCTTAAAAATCAAGCAAACTGTCTCAAGTATAAACAAAGATGAGACAGTAGATTATTCTGTTTAAATAAAGTCCTGCATGACTCTTGCGGTCCTGCTTTTGATAGATATCGAATGGCGCGTTTTTGTAAGACAAATATTGATTGGAAGCTTTCTTGGTTACATGAACCCCAGAATGCTATACCATATCGAATATGCGATTCAACCAGTGCATGGTAAACCATCTTGGCCGTTGCTGTACCCAATTCATTGGTTACTATACGTATAGCATAACATCCTGATGAAAGCTTCTTTCCCAATTGCTAACGTGATCATGGAACTTCAATTGCTTGTCGATGTAGACTCCAAGAAATTTGTTTATACTCACATTGACTATGGATTCATTTCCTGAAGGAATATCAGGTAGGGCACAGTGGTATGCTATACAGTTAGTTTTGTTGATATTGAAGGACAGTAGGTTCGCATTACACCATTCTTTAATTTTTGATATATCTCGGGTTATTTTTATATGTAAGCTATCAATGCTGTTATCATGCTATAGAATTGTTGTATCATCTGCGAAGACTGTAAATAGTCCGTCTGTTGAGCTAGTCAGGTCATTGAAGTACAACAAAAATAGGATTGAACCAAGCACCGATCCTTGTGGAATGCCACAATGGATTGCCCCAATGTCTGACAACTTTTAACAAGTTGGGTTCTATCACTTAGGTAAGACTGTACCCACTTATGGCTTTGATTCCTAAATCCATAAAGTTGTAGTTTGCGCAGCAAAATTCCGTGATCTACGCAGTCGAAGGCCTTCGACAAATCACAGAATATTGCTGCACTCATTTCCCCCTGGTTCAGTTCAGTGTATAGTCTATTGAGAAATGTGAAAACAGCATCCCCCGTGGATTTCTGTCGCTGAAATCCAAATTGTTGCTTATTTAGAATATTGTTTTCTTTTATGAAGTTAATTAATCTTATTTTAACTAGTTTCTCAATTATTTTGCCTAGAACTGGTAAAAGTGAGATGGGCCTATAATTAGATGGATCAAGTTTTTCACCACCTTTATGGATAGGAACTACAATTGAGGTTTTCAAGAAGATTGGAAAGGTCCCTGTTGCAAAGGAGTTGTTAATTAGCTGTACTAATAATTCCAACGTGAAGATTGGCATATTCTCGAATATTTTTTTTTGATATGTTATCAACTCCACAAGAACTTTTGTTTTTCATGTGTTTTATAGTTTCCATCACTTCACATAAGTTTATGTTGAAATTCTGAAGCGTTTCTCTGATGCTGTTGCTTCAGCCTCCCTAATATTTATTATTAAAATGCTGCATTCTTTTTTTTTTGTCTTTCAATCATCTCTGTTATCAGTTCTTCAGAGAGTTCATCAGTAGGAATCCCTTCATTTTGGATGACTTTTTTATTGGGGTCTTCAATACTGGTATCATTCATAAATTTCTCCAATTTTTCACCCATTTCATTTATTTGATTAATCAGGGTGGAAACTTTCCAGAATCCTGATTCACAATCATCACAAAAAAATATTAATTTTCTCTTTGTTTTGAGTGGCAAACATTTTATTTCTGAGCTGGTGAGGTTTCCACATTTATCACCGCTGCATAAAAGTCTTTTGCAGCTATCACATGGAAAAAGTTGATTCATATGATATTCCTCCTTGCATTGGCAACGTTTTTTTGTCCATGGTAATAAATTCAATGTTGACTTGGTTAGTGTTCCCCAGCAATACAAAACCTTCAAGATAACAAATCTCCACTCGGTTTTTTAAATAAAAACTCTCGTTTTCCGGTGCTGAAAGGTAGATTAAGATAAGGAACTATCTTTTTTTTGCCTTGGAGACCTGCAATTCTACACTTCAACTCCTTCCTTGGTGCATATATTCCAAAACTGTTTGAATAGTTTTGTAGTAGGTATTCTAAGACATATATGTTCCAAAGATCACAAATTTCACTTAAGTTTTTCCCTGGTAAACACTGTTAAAATGATGGAGCAATGTTTTGTGATGGCTACTTTCACACATGAGGAGTTAATCGAAATGTATGAACTAGACTGTCCAAACCTGGCTTACAATATGTTCTCAGAGACTACTATATTATTTTGAAATTTCCTTTCCATGAAAAGATTCACTTTTAATGGAGAAAGGGAAATGATTATATTATGACACCTGCATGCAAGATCTTAAAAAAAATTTAACTTTGTATACCTCAATTGCTAGGCAGGATGTCAATTATAAGAAAATAAGTAAATATTACAATTATAAAGAGAAAATTTAGCCAGGGCAAGAAAATAATATCATGCTAATTCTGAACTCTGATAACAAATCAAAATCTACTTGGCAAATTATCAAACAGATTAAAAAAAAACCTAAACAGTACATGTAATAACCATTGATTGAAAATAAATTATATGATCTAGATTTCCTTGGACAAAATGTATCAACCAATTCAATAGTTTTTTCCTTTCTTCAGTTTGTGAGAGTGACGTCTTAGAGCTCATTTCTCAATTGAAAAATTCAAATATATGTGGTCATGACTATATCTCCAATAACCTGCTAAAATGCTGTCATCTTGAACTTTGTCAACCTTCGACATACTTGATAAAGCTGTCTTCTGCAAATGAAATTTTTCCAGCAAACTTAAAGATCGCAACTGTATCCCCATTATTTAAAAAAGGTGATGTGAATGACTTAGACAATTATAGATCAATTAGTCTACTCTCAAGTCTCTCCAAGCCATTCGAGCTGAATTTAAAAAAGCAATCAACTCAGTTTTACGAAAGCAACAAATTATTGTCACCTTTACAGCACGGTTTCACCAAATAAAATAGTACAGAGTCAGCCCTATGCGAATTCCAGTAAAGAATTATTGATGCTCTTGACAAAAAAAATGTGTAATGGGTCTTTTTATAGATTTTTCTCGTGCCTTTGATTGTGTGGACCATGAACTGTTGCTATCAAAACTTTATAGATCAGGCGTAACACATGACTTGGTAAGATCTTATCTCATAGGTAGAAAACAAAAATTGAGAATTGGTCAATGCACTGGCAATGAATGTGATATAATCCAGAGAGTTCCTCAGGGTTCGAATTTAGGCCTCTTCTTTTTCTTGCTGTTTGCCAATGATCTAATTTCATTCTCGGCATTCGTTATGCTGACGATACAAATATTTTGATTGTTGAAGACAACATGGATTTACTCCAACAAACTGCTGAGAATATATATAACAAAATAATACTGTGTGCTGAAAAAAACAATTTGAAACTTAACTAAGCCAAGACTAACACTACAATAAACGTAATCAAGTGGATTCGACTGTAATACTATGCAAAAATAGTGACAATGCAATCAGTCCAGTAGAAACTGTAAACATGCTGGGAATTGTTCTAGACAAAAAAATTTATATGGAATTATCATATTGATGCATTATGTGCTGAATTGAGGAAGAGCTGCTATTCTATCAGATTTATGTCAAATCACTACAGTTTCAGCATACAGTTAACATTGTACCATGCCAACTTCCATGCACACCTCAGATATAGTATTCTCAACTGGGGCATGATTGTTTCTGTCCAAAGGGTATTTATCCTCCAAAAGTATGCTGTTAGAATAATTGCTAACCTAGGATACAGGAAAAAGCTCAAAATTCTTACAGTTGCCAGCACCTATATATTAGAGGCTAGTGCATATGTATACAAACATAAATCTATTTTTCAGTCTAATCGTCCATCACACAACCACAACACTCGATCCTGAAATCTGATCTTTCTAAATGCTCATAGAACTTCTATGTATGAAAAATGCGTAGAGTACAATGGATGTAAGTTCTACAACATCCTTCTAATAGCTATTGAAAATTCCCCAAACATTCATGTCTTCAAGAGTCAGCTGAACAAAATGTTACTTCAAAGGGTCCGTTACACAATTCAAGAATTCACTGATCAATTAACTTGAAATCATCAGCCTTAACATATCTAGTTTGTTACTAGTTTTTACTACGTGCCCTGTTTTGATTTACCATGGATTCTGGCGTTTGAATATTTTTGTTGTAACTCTCTTTCTATTTTGTCAAATTTGTGTGTAGTCTATAACTTTATACAATCAAATGTTTTCTTTTTTTAAATTTATATTTTTGAACTTTCTGCTCAACATGAACTTGACTTTGACCTTTTATTTGTTTACTGTGCATTGAAATATATTTTTTCAATGTACTTTTTAACCAAAGAAATAAAAATATGATTATTAATAAAATATTTTTATCGCATTTCGAAAATATGCTATTGGCAGTTTCAATTTATCTAAAATTATTTCAAATACATTGTTTTTTCGTGAGTCATATTTTTGAGTGTTTCATAAAATATATTTTCACAGAAGCTATACCACCTCCAACACAACCTCAACCATCTGGTCCAGCTATCTTGCCAGGCTCTGAAGGTCTAGCAGAAGCAATCCACTTGTTATCATGTCGACCTGCCCGTTCCTCCATTCCTCAGACATCTTCACAGCACTATATGCCCCATTGGGGTGAAACACATGAGGAGAGGATGCACAGGAGGATGATGTACCCAGGGCCTGCATCTCAGAGGTATGCATAGCTGTAGTTTTTCTGGCAGGATTTATTTTTCAGATATTGAACAAAGTACGTGAAACTTATAAAGTATCATTCTTTTTGGTCTTATGTGAATTTGTTGAAGATAAAATGTGGTAAAGTAAAAGTTATGGAATACAATGGTGAAAGTCTGAAAATGATTTTGGTGAATACTTTCAATCATGTTTTAACGAATCAGAATTTGAGAACATGTTAAACATCTATACTGCTCATACTACAAAATTCAATACAAACAAACCAAAAATCAATAAGAATAGAAGTAGAAAAATCGAATTTAAACGGTTTTCTTCACATAAAGGATTCAATATAAAATTGAACCAGAGAATGGTAGATCTCAGGTGAAAAACAACTACTTTCCTGGCAAATACCACGCAGAACGTTGAATGATATTCACCTGAAAATCCATGCATACTTCCATATAATATCAATGGACATTGAATGCAAATGTTTCTTTCTGATAAGCTCGATTATGTTCAATTTATGTCGTGTTCACCTAACAATCCGCATACCGGTTTCAGGCTTCTTGGCCCTCATCAGTACGGAGTAGTCAACCAGCCAAAGGTCCAAAGAACTCTGGCTGAAGTGAGACACAACGTAAACAAACCATCATCTAGCTTGTAACACCTATAGGTACGCCGGAAAAGATAAACTTTAACTGGCGGTACCTAGTGACAGAAAGAAACACTCCGAAAATCTCCCACCTCGATAGGTTTCTAAATAAAAGATTCCTTCTCAGTAGGAGTGGCAAGCCCGTCTAGCATATAGTGAAAGATAAGTGCCATGTGAAGTGGAATGAATAGAAAAATCGAATTTAAACGGTTTCTTCACATAAAGGATTCAATATAAAATTGAACCAGAGAATGGTAGATCTCAGGTGAAAAACAACTACTTTCCTGGCAAATACCACGCAGAACGTTGAATGATATTCACCTGAAAATCCATGCATACTTCCATATAATATCAATGGACATTGAATGCAAATGTTTCTTTCTGATAAGCTCGATTATGTTCAATTTATGTCGTGTTCACCTAACAATCCGCATACCGGTTTCAGGCTTCTTGGCCCTCATCAGTACGAGTAGTCAACCAGCCAAAGGTCCAAAGAACTCTGGCTGAAGTGAGACACAACGTAAACAAACCATCATCGAGCTTTAACACCATAGTAGGTACGGAAAAGATAAACTTCAACTGGCGGTACCTAGTGACAGAAAGAAACACTCCGAAAATCTTCCACCTCGATAGGTTTCTAAATAAAAGATTCCTTCTCAGTAGGAGTGGCAAGCCCGTCTAGCATATAGTGAAAGATAAGTGCCATGTGAAGTGGAATGAATAGAAAAATCGAATTTAAACGGTTTTCTTCACATAAAGGATTCAATATAAAATTGAACCAGAGAATGGTAGATCTCAGGTGAAAAAAACTACTTTCCTGGCAAATACCACGCAGAACGTTGAATGATATTCACCTGAAAATCCATGCATACTTCCATATAATACCAATGGACATTGAATGCAAATGTTTCTTTCTGATAAGCTCGATTATGTTCAATTGTTTATGTTCGATTATGTTCAAGTTGTTTTTCACCTGAGATCTACCATTCTCTGGTTCAATTTTATATTGAATCCTTTATGTGAAGAAAACCGTTTAAATTCGATTTTTCTATTCATTCCACTTCACATGGCACTTATCTTTCAAGAATAGAAGTGTTGGCACATATGGGATTCCACTTATTTTGTTGACTACCTGTTGCTATCTACCTTTTCCAGTAAGAATTATTTTCATAAATCTTTTGTATATTGAATATTTCCTAATATTTGGAAAAAACTCCTTATTTCTCCTATATTCAAAAAGCTGATAAAAATGACATAAAGAATAGTAAATGCTCATCTGAAATTATATGCTTTCTAAATGTATTGAATATTTTGTTGATGATGAACTATTACTTAAAAACATTTAAAATAGAAAATCATGTAGGAACCATACAATCAGTGATCAATACAAATCAATCTATGACTGACATGCAATTATCATTTTTCTAAATTGATAGTCAATCATCAATAACACATAATCGGTAATCATTCTCGGTAATCAATGTAGTCAATAACTGATCATTCATGATTGGTAAGCAATAAGTTGTAATGAATGACTTCTAATCATTTCATTTGTAATCAATAATTTCTAATTAATCTCATTAGGTGATCACTTATGCCAGCTCCAGGGGAAGTCAATTCAGACAAATGCCTCAATGATTCAGTTCAATTGTATTCGGTACATAACATAAAAAAGTTTGAAGTCAGAGAATAAGACAGATGTAAAAATCTAACGGAAAAACCAAATACAATTCAAGTGACAATCGTTTCGGAAACTCACCTCCATGTTTTGATTGTGTTATTTGTAACTTCCAAATTCAAATTTTGCTCCAAGACAAATAAAACCCAAATAATTTCAGAAAATTTAGAATGAAAAACACAGGGCCATCCAAGAAGCAAATGATAACCTGAACTGATTTAAGAAAGAAAATAAACTTTGGAAAATCATTGCTGTGAAACATTTATTTAGGTAACTTTCAGAATAGGCTCCAAAAACTTATAAGTATAACTTCTCTTGATATCTTTTTCAGCCTATGTACTATTTTAAATAAAGAAAAACAGTTTAAAGTCCAAACAGACCCTAGACCTACTTGCAGGACAGCTTACTTACAATGAAATAATGTTACATTTAATATTATCTTAAAGTTCATGTACAAAAATTCATTGAAGACCTAGTGAATGTGATGCCATTCTTGCATTAATGTTACAATTGATTTCTCCTTTTTGAAAAACATCCTTTTTTGCCCCATTCATCTATATGAGTTCTTAATGAAGAATGGAATGGAAAATTAAATAATTATCTGAATGAGAAGGCAACATTTTTACTTTCACAATATATATTGGATGTAGTTCAATGTCCAGGGTTTCTTTAGCCAGGGAAGTAGTTGTTTTATGTTAGATATTACAAGAAAGAACTTCATTATTGTCTTAGATTTTTCAATTTTCAGAAAAATCGTTCTGTTGAATATTCGATTAAGAACGAAAATGTTTCCCTTTTCAACGTGAATACCTCCCAAGAGGTTCTCTTGAATGATAGGAGTTAGTAACCAAAGTTTATCTTTCAGTAACAGATGATTCCACATCTGATTTTATGAACACCCTGTTGATATTTTCAAACAAATAATTTGTAAGGTTCCCTGATGGGGGTCTGGTATTTTGTTTGATTTCGTTTTGATTATATTCAATATACTATACATACTGTTTTTGACTTATATGATTTCGATATTGTTGATTCAAAATATCATCTTTTGTTATTCTAGACCACTATTATATTTCCTTTCAGCTTCATTGTATGTCTGTTGTCTCTAGTACTCGAAAAAAGTCAAATAGTGTTTGTGTTCTACACAAAAAAATTATTTTTGAAATCATTTTCCTTTTTTTTTCCTATTTCAATCAAACCTTTTTTATTTGAAATTATTCATTGAAATAAGTTGAAAATATTGAGTCGAATATATCCACTTTTATCAACTTTTTTTTCGTCTATATTTGGTATTTTACCTTCAAACAACTGAATGCTTTGCAATGTGAAATACATTTTGAAAGTATGATCTTTTCTGTTTTCGAATGTAGAACCTTAATATTCTACTAACTATGAGGACAGTTACACTATTTCTGAAGATATTGTCTATAATTCTGTTATTCTTGTGTTTTCAAATATTGTTCGATGTATGTCATAAGATTTTAAATAGGTTGATGAATTCTAGTTAGTTTTTGTTGATTACTAATTGCACTAAATTTGACAAAAGTGTTTGTGTGTTTGTTGATTTCTTCATTTGTTGGTCTATATATGGTTAGCATAATGCTTATTAGATTATTTATTGTACAGTTGAATATTCGAATTGACACTTTATTTGCTTCACCTGTATGTATTTATGTAACGGAATCTTTGAAATTAATTTTAACCCACTTCAGAGATTCATTTAAAATCCACGGTCACTTCAATATTAAGGAAAATTGTCTATTGAGAACGCATAACCCATTTCATATTGAATAATATCATTCATGTTTCACGTAACAGGTTAAACAAACTTTTTGTAAGCCACAATAAAATAATTTGAGAAAACTCAGGTTAGCTTTTGTCATTCCGCGGAATGGTGAATTTTGAAGGTTATTGTAATTTGTAGTGACTTTTATTAAATGCGAACTATGGTTACCACTTATGGAGATAGCAAGAACGTGGCAACCATCACCACATATCACAATCAAGGGCCTGCCACATTGAAGGTTTTATGGAAGTTACCAAAACGTCACTGAAACTATCATACTCTCTTGAAAGTGACTGTGACTTCTAAGTGATATTTAAGTGGTACAGAATGGTTATCGCAAAGGTTATTTTCCACTTTTAAGTTTGAAAACCTTTAAAGTGATTTGCTCAGTGGCCATAATGTTTCAGACATCTCAAATGACTCTAATAAGTTATAGAACTGTGGAGTGGCTACCATAGATAAAAATTACGTGACTACAACCATACACATATACAATTTTTGTTATTCTTATTGTATAGTGGTAGATTTAGTGGTGATTATGTGATAACCACCAAGACGAAGTTGTAGTATCAGTTTCCGTCACTATAATGCTGCTTGGGATTACTAACTTCGTTTTTGTAAAACATGGCTGGGGGGTAGCTTATAATCTTTTCTTTTACTCTGAATATATCCCCAAAAGGCCTTTAGGTTATCAGAGATATTATTTTAAATTTTTTTGTTTTGTCAATATTCTGCTTCTGATGACTTTCAATAATCCGAATTAGCAAAAATAGCTTTTAAGCATCGATTGCCATTTTTATTTTTTTTCCCATTCTGAAAACGTTTTCAGTCTTTATATTGTTCAGTTTAGTTATTTCATGTACAAATTTGTTAACAAATTCTGTATCAGTTTGAAAATCCTTTTGTTCAGGTAGATTACAAAACATTACATTACATATCCGTTTCTGGCGTTCAGATAATTCCACAAAAAAGGTTTCTTCATTGTTAGCTCAATTTGGTTTTCTCAAAGCTTCACCTCCGATACATTTCTCAATTTTAGCCAACAAAGTAGGGAGTATTTTCAAACCTTGTTGACAATCATCACAAAAAAACTGCAATTTTCTTCTTGTCTTCAACTTCATTACTTTGAGTTCAGATCCACCTAGACCTGAGCATTTATAACGAAATGATCTGGAGCAAGAATCGCATTTCACCTCTTCTTTATTATTTGGACCATCAGTACCTTCCTTTAGCCCGAGGGCGGACCTCCAATATTTGACATAAGTCTCGATAGAGCCGAAACTCGGTACTCGGCTTTTTTTGTAGTTTGCTTGATGTGCTTTGAAGGAATGTTTCTCCTCCAGCCATACACCGAGGTACTTCACGCATTTTTGCGGTATAACTTGGAAGTCTCCGACATTGGAAAGGATACCTTCTCGGTCCCTTGGGCCTTTTACTATTACGGCCTCTGTTTTGTATGGTGCCAGTTGTGAGCGATTGCTCCTGATCCATCTGGCGATTTCCTTCAGTGAGATGTCTGTAAGAGTGCACAGGTCCTCTTCATTGTTTGCTTCCACTGTCAGACCTAGGTTGGCAGCGTAGGCGATTGTTTTACATCCTCCGGGTAAGCTGATGATTCTCAGTAAGTTGTATAGGATATTCCAGAGATCGGCCCTAGTACCGAGCCCTGAGGTACTCTTGCCTGTACTCTTATGCTACTGTTTCCTCGGATTTCCAAAGTTCGCCCGCAGAGGTATTTCTCCATCACGGTTACCAGGTACTCGCTGATCCCCATTTCTTTCCTTCTGCCTATTATTATGCTCCATCGGGCGGTGTTGAAAGCATTTTTTACGTCCAGAGTTACAACACGCACCATTTTCTTTCTGTGGACTTCACTGTTTCCGTTAGGCGGAGAACAGCTTGTGTCATTGAGTCCCCTTTGTGAAAACCGAATTGTATTGCTGTTATTCCTCCCTTGGCGTCTAGTTCAACACAATATGTACCATTATCATTCAGATTAGCTCCACTTTATTTTGCTTTTGTTCCTGCTCTTCACTTGTTTCTTTGGATTTAACATTGGTTTCTTTGAGATATTCAATTTGTATGTTCAGTAAACTCATTTTGTCTTTTAATTCATGAATTATTATATCCTTTTGCTGCAATATGTATTTTATCGAAATAAAGTCGGTTTTAGACTCACTGTTACTAATTCCTTTGCATCATCATCTTCCAAAATTGTTATCTCTATAATGGGATCATCAATGCAAACTGGGTTTTTACTACAGTGTAAAAATGTGTTTACACTTGTTCTTGAAAATTCCACACCATTAATTTTTAACCAATCAATTGTTTTTTTTTTGACAGATCACCTGGCACGTATGTACTTTAGTGGATTTTTTTTTTCTCTTAGGTACTCAACAGCGAATTAAATCGGAATTTTTTTGACGTTTTAATGACAGAATAATATTTTTTGACAATACTGGTTTTCCTTTCTTCATTTAATTTTGATACATTTTAATTACATAGTTAAAATGTTTTCTATATACTTCGGACACCTCCTTTCTTCTTAAAGGCGAAAAATCTGGACTTTGAATTGAATGAATATCTATACAGTGCTTCCCAAAAGTCCGCTCCCCCCCTCTTATTTTTGAAACGATTATACGTAAACAAGTGAAATTTGGAAACTGAATATTAAAGGTTGTAAACTTCCCTACTAGTGATGATGGATGACGAAATCGTCAAAGATGACGTCACAAGACCATTGTGACCAATAATTTTAAATGGAACCCTACGGCAAGCGACACCTCTTTGAAAAGGTATCGAAAGAACCTATTCAATGATACTAATTTTGTTTGTGTTTATGGCAGTTTTGGCAACTTGCTTTTAAAAAACGCGAAGCTGTGATGAATTAAATCAGTTAATACTAAAATTTCAAATTCAAGCTCCGCCTCTGGATAGTTGTCAAATAAGCTGACGTTTTTGTTAGTCTCCCTAATTCGACGTTTTTGTAATTGTCCAAGTTTTTGTACATTTAATAATTTGTGTATTGTTGATCGAACGTTTAACTGTTTTAGCAGCTTTTGGTACTTTCAATATTTTTGTACATTTTAATAATTTGTTAAACTGTTGTGAGCCGAACGTTTACGTGCTTCAATAAGGAAAATGGTACGTGCTTTAGGTGATAAAGTAGCAGCGATCCTAATTCTTGGTGAAACTGGACAAAATATTCATGGAGCAGAACGTATTTTTAATGAGAGGTTTCCCGATCGCCCCGTTTCAAGGACTTATTTAAGGAAGCTTCTTCGTAAGTTTCATACAATGGGTAGTATTAATGATGCGAAACGATCTGGCAGACCACAAATTTCTGATGGGAAAAAAATTGATATACTGGCAGAAGTAATAGTTAATCCTACTTCTTCAACAACTCACGTTGCATCTACCTGTGAAGTCAGTCGAAGTACAGTACACAGGGTGTTGAAAAAAAACAAATTTCATCCATACAAATTAAAAATGGTTCATCAACGCTCAGACGACGACCCAGACCGAAGACTAGAATTTTGTGAAAATATGGAAACTAAAATTAACCAACAGCCAGACTATGTCAAAACAATTTATTTTAGTGATGAAAGTACTTTCTATCTAAATGGAAATGTAAATACACAGAACGTGAGCTATTGGAGTGACGCAAATCCTCACCTGTTTCGTGAAACACATACCCAATTTCCCCAGAAGATGAATGTTTGGGCAGGTATCCTGGGAAACCACATCGCTGGGCCTCTTTTTTTAAATACTAATTTAACTGGTGAGGTTTATCTGGAGCTGTTGCAAAACGCAATAGAACCGTTAATCCCTGAAATTTTGGAAGATAATCCAGATTAATTCGGCAATTTGGAAATAACATTCCTCCACACTATTACGGTGCAGTAAGACGGTATTTGGATGAGGAGTATCGTGGTAGATGGATTGGACGACGAGGTTCAACGGAATGGCCAGCTCAATCACCGGACCTCACACCTTTGGATTTTTTTCTGTGGGGGTACCTTAAATCGAAGGTTTACGCCACTGAACCTGACAATATTGACGTTTTAAAACAACGTATTGTTGCAGAATGTGAGGCTGTTTTCGCAGACACATTTGCAATAGTACGAGAAGAGTTTAAAAATAGGATATTTCACTGTCAGGAAGTAAATGGAGGTCACTTCGAGCAATTTCTTTAAGTAGATACTGATTCTTAAATCTATAATGAATATCATACTGAATGGAATTTAAATTTTAATGTTTACTGATGAGCCATTAAAACTGCCATAAACACAAACAAAATTAGTATCATTGAATAGGTTTTTTCGATACCTTTCAAAAGAGGTGTCGCTTGCCGTAGGGTTCCATTTAAAATTATTGGTCACAATGGCCTTGTGACGTCATCTATCATCACTAGTAGGGAAGTTTACAACCTTTAATATTCAGTTTCCAAGTTTCACTTAATTATGTATAATCGTTCCAAAAATAAGGGGGGGGGGGACTTTTGAGAAGCACTGTATATAATATTTATACACTATTTTATTCAACCATTTTTCCATTTAGCACTTTCAATTTTGAGTAGTTTAGAAGCAAATATTCCTGAACAATTCGAAACAAATTTTCTTCTTTTAAAAAAAACCACAATCTTCATTAATGCGGGTAAATAAGACATAGTACGATGATTGATCATTACATCAGACATTTTTATGCATATTTTACATACAGCACCATTTTCAAATCAATACATGTTTAAAACAAAAAAGTTTGCGTTCGTTTTGACTGCACAATATTCTTTTTACTACAAAACACGAGTTTTTGCTGACCGTTTGTACTGTCAAAATATGATGATCACAGCCCCCTATGATGTTCGCTGATGCTGGTTATAAATGCTATAGAATAAAGCGCGTATAGAAAATTAATAAAAACGCAAAAAAAGGAATTTTCTACTACTTGTAATTACTCAAAACTTATGTAAAATTGAAAAATGAACTATGTTCAATCTCAAAATGTTATTTCCATGCAACTTCAACAATTTATAGGCTAAAATCGCTGCCGAAACTGTGACGCAAATTAAATCTGTTATGTACCTACCTTTATGACAAACCGTTAAAATTATAATTTTCTAACCCTTGTAGTAGCTCTAAGTAACTATAAAATAAAAGAATATAATATTCTACGTCCTAAAATAGTGATTTTGTGCTACTACAATTAGTAGAAATCAACAATTTATAGGCTAAGAATCCATTGGTGACGAAACTATACCTGTTCTTGTACCTATATAAAAAACTAATAACATTTTTATTTTCTATCACTTTTAGTAGCCCAAAGTTGATAAAAAATTGAAGAATATAATATGCTACATTGTAAAATGGTATTTCCGTGCAACTACAATAAGTAGAAATCAACATCTTATAGGCTGAGAAGCCATTGCTGCCGAAACTGCAAAGCACACTAAATCTATATATGTACCTATAAGAAAAATTGATAAAATAATAATTTTCTACTACTTCTAGTAACCCAAAATTGATATAAAATATTAGAATATAATATGCTACGTTCTAAACTGGTATTTTCATGCAACTACAATAAGTAGAAATTAAGAATTTATAAGCTAAGAATCCATTGATGCCCAAACTGCGACGCAAACTAAATTTGTTCATGAACCTATATGAAAATCAAATAAATAGAGAATTCTCAACTATTCTCTGTTTGTTGTAGTGAAAAAAATAATAAAAATAATCAGCTTTTAGTTTTTAATACAGGTAGCTATAAAATATATATCATTTTGACTATTGTAATTGTTTATATGAAAAACGCAATTATTATAAACTATGGCAGGAGGTTCATGACTTGACTTTACAGAAGTTGAAACAGACCTCATTGCATCAATTATTTCCTGATGGTGACTCGAATCAATCTGCAGATATGATTTTATTGAGTGACTACTTCCATGTCCTGTGATTTTAAATAATTGCTCTTCACCAATTCCTTTTTGGCTAAAGTTGAAACAGCAGTGGCTCTTGCAGAGTGATTTGTTGTTTTGACCTTTTTGACGTCAATTCCAATTGATGATGCCGCCGATTTGAACCAGGAAGAGACCGTATTTTGTCCAGCCGGACTGTTCTTGTACCAACCTTTGGAGTTGGGGTGCTGCCAGTTTGGATTGGGAGTTAAAAATAAAGGGTTGGTTTTGATGAGGCGATCTCGCTTGCTTGTTAACTTTATGAAAAGTCTAACTGGGCATATTTCTTCGGTACTAACCACTTTCTGTCAGCCATTTTTTTTTCACCGCCCGTAGTTTTATAGAAAACTGGATTATATTCAATGCGACCTATTGGTTTTCCTTGATAATCAATTTCCTCAACAAAATATTCTATGCATGCTGCAGCTCCTTCATTCCCGATCCAGGCCAATTCACGAGCAGCGATGTAGAAAAACTTTTTTTGCAATCCCTCCAGGGTGTTTTTATCACAAAGCTCAATAATTTTTTTTGACTCGTCTGTTGATAATGCGGATGAACTTGTCTTTCTCTTGGCTGGCCCGTTTTGTAACTTCCGAAGCTTAGCATTTTTTGCGTTTTCAAATTCTATATCAGAAAATGGATTAAATTTGCGATTGTACCTTTTAAAAAATTATTCTTGCAACTGCTTGGCTGTGGAATTCCATAAAACTTCTGCTACACTCTCCTTGTAGTCTTCGGAGTTCTTTTTCCGCATATTGAACCCATAGTCTTCAAGAATAAGCGCCAGTTCCTCCACAGGTATAACCGCTCTATCAAAATCATACGATTTTTCTTCGCAAAAGTTTGTAAACTGCCTCCATATGATTGACTTGGATTTCTTAGTATTCGCGGGTGTTAACTGCTGAATCTCCTGACGAATACTTTCTTTACTTTCTTGACCGAAGCGAAACATTTTTTTTCATGTCGTGCTGCTTGACAGATTCGGAACTCAAGTACATTTTAGGTTAGGGTTTTACCTAGTTGCCATGGTAACTAAACAATTAAGTCAATCAAAACATTCTATGTTTTGCTAATGTCTTGTCAAAGAAAAAAAAATGGCATTGTTGAGAGTTAAAAAATAAATTCTAAAATTATTTTATTTTAAACACTGATGTGAAATTTTCTCACCGAATACCACACGAGGTTAAATTATTTCCGAATTTTTTTTTAACCTCTAGTTGTATTACAAGTGATACTATTTCTATCACAAATGGGGAAATTTTGTTTTCTGTAAGAGCTTCTACACATGAACTTGACCCGGCGGCCATCTTGTCTGTATACATACTATCATAAAGTTCTCCTTGATTTTCACCCGTTTTTTCTATGGATGCCACCAAAAATGCTTATGCATCACCTGTTTGTGCTTATCATAACATTCTCATATCCAACCCTTGTTAAATTTGTTAAATACATTGTTTTCAAAATCGGCCATGCTCCAGTGAATATGTGTATGAAGATAATTAAGTAGCTTATTATTTTGAGAAACTAATAATAATTTCATAATATATAATTAATCTACTAGAAAAAAATTCTCATTGTAATGTTAAATGAAGTCTGAGGGTGATTGAAGGTCTTTAGGAAAGGCTGAAAGAGTGTATTGATAAAAGCAGACTTTATCTATATGACATGTTTTTTTTTTTCGTTTGAAATGACCTACTGTACATTTTCCGATATAAACAACCGAAAGGTGGTATTAAACTTCATTGGCTACACATGCCTCCATAAAGTGATATTTTATGGAACTTTCACTCAGTGTTATAAAAAACGGTTCAACTGGCTTTCTGGTTAAGTTCTTATTGTAACTCAATCGTTTTAAAAATAAAGAGGGATAAATATTATCTCATAAATTCTGGCTTAGTGAGCGCTTTCAAAACTCAGAACTTTTCCAGAGGAAACTGGCAGTCTATCGACGTACCACATGCTAGTGGAATGTCGGTAACGGAACACTACGATATATTTCCTCCACAACTTCCTCTCACATCTAGAAAAAGCAGCTCTTCTACGGATTCATCTTCATGTTTATCAATCCATAGTCGATCGACTACCAGTTCCTCCGAAAGAGGATCGGCAAGTGAAGCCAGTGGAGCGGTAAGTCTTGCGCAAACTATTTAACTGAGTATGATCAGCAAAAATCAACAACTTTCATCTAGTCGTCGTCGAACTGACTACTCACACTCACACGTGTATAACATTTCAGACATTCGAATATCTTTCCCAAGATCAGTTACAATGTTTATTGCAGTATGATTTGAAACCTATGCTGTCAAGTACAGGAACAACATAACTCAGTTCACATTAAAAACTTAACTGGATCTAGGACTAGGAAGTTGTTTCTGTTAGGGTGCAGGTACCGGGTTATTCGCTATAAATTACCCACCCCTTATCATTGTTATCATTGCTGATAGAAAAAAAAGTTAATTGTAAAAGTTGTGAGGTTATGACTGAATTTTGATAAAATGCTATCAAAAATACAGTAGCGTGCAGATATCAGGCGATATTTTTTTTCAAAGGGATATCCTGTATATTTTTAAATTTTTGAAATGATCTTTTTTCTCGATTTCAAAAATATACCATTTGTTGCCCCTATTTTATACCGTTATTGCGTTATTAAACGTCGAATAACTTAGTGACATTTCTCAATGAAATAATCAAAATGGTTTACAGTGAGGAAGAAAAAGTTCAAATATATACTTGTCGTATACAAAACAACCAAAATTAACGTGCAGCAAAAAGTGCATATAGGGTGTTGTATCCAAACCGTCCAACAACGTCAGGAAATGCATTAAAAAATATTTACCAAAAGGTGAATCATACCTTCAGTTTCAGTAGAAAAAAGCGTGTAGTTCAAGAAAGCCAGGAAGAACATATTAATTCACAAATAGACTTTTTTGAACCATTGTATTCTTTTTTTTTTTAAATTCTGAATGTAGTTTAAAAAATGTAGCCGATCAATTAGGTAAAAGTTTTTCCAAAATCCAACGTACTTTGAGAAAGAACAACTACAAACCATATACAATTTTACCCATACAAGTTTCAACAGAGACTGATAAGAGAAAAGGCTGGAATTTCGCCAACAGATGATTCAAAATTTGAATGAAGATCCCGATAATTTAACTAAAATATTATGGACTTATGAGTCATCCTTTTCTATGGCAGGAGTTTTGAAAAAAAAAAACGAAGGTCGTGGAAAAAAGGACTATAGAAAAAGATTGGTGAAACAAAGAAAACAGGAAGAAAAATTGTTAGCGTTTGGTACAGAATTTTTTGAAATAAAACTGTTGGCCCTAAATTTTATGATTATATATCAACAGGAGTTACCTACCAAGAAATACTCATCCCAGAGGTAGAAAATATTCTTTACAGAAATTTTTGGAAGCCGAGCTCGCCAGTATGACTTGGATGCAAGATGGAGCAACCCCGCATAGTATCCTACCCATTCAAGAACATTTGAATAATGAAAAGGGAAACATTTTCAATTGAATATTGATAGAAAGATTTTTCTGTGAATTGAAAAATCCACGATTAAAATGAAGTTAGACATTCACAAAAAATAACTTCATTTTAATATTGGATTTTTCAATTCACAGAAAAATCTTTCTATCAATATTCAATTGAGAATGTTTCCCTTTTCAACATGAATACCCCACAAGAGGTTATCTTGACGATGGAAGATAGTGAATAAAGTTTATCTTTCAGTCGCAGATGATTCCACATCTGATTTTATGAACATCCTGTTGATATTTTCAACAAATCAATTTGAATAATGTATTCCCAATATGGTTAGGAAATAACGAAAGTATTAAATGGCCACCTGACAGTCTTGACTTGACCCCTATGGATTAATTTTTCTGGGGATTTCTAAAAGACATTGTTAATAAAAATAATATTCAACTCATTAAAGACACGATTCGACTTGAAACAGAGAATCTGAATGTCAATAATGAAGCAATTCCCAATGAATATAAAAAAACGTTATGAATTATGCATTGACAATAAAGATGGACACATTGAACATCTTTTATGAGTTGTCATATTATTTAAATTTCCTAAATAAATTTTTGTTATCTATTTTTGTATGAATATTTGAACTTTTTCTTCCTCACTGTAAACCATTTTGATTATTCTATTAAAGGAATGTCCCTAAACAAACATAATATAGTTGTCATTTTCATAGCTTACTTTACAAATGTTAACTTTCATAGAATAGGTATTTACAGTAACAACTGGTCTAACTAAGTTATTCAACATTTAATAATTCGAAAGCGGTATAAGATAGGGGTAAAATATGGTATATTTTTTAAATCAGGAAAAAAATATCAATCCAAAATTGAATAATATACAGGGTATCCCATTTTCTTTAATCAAAATTCAGTCATAACCACACAACTTTTACATTTAACTTTTTTTTTCTTTAGGCAATAATAACGATGATGAGGAGTGAGTAATTTATAGTGAATAACCTGGTACATATAGTGAACAGTTCCATGTACTTTGAATTCATTCAGAAGCTTACTACTATCAACCTATTGATTTCTATGAAAATATCCACCATTCAATATTATCAACTTTCTCGTTTCCACATAAAATTTCTATTATACAAAGTAAGCCATTTAGAAAGAAACAACAGTTTTTTATGAACTTAAATATTAAGTCTGCAGGATGTGCCAAGAAAGTGTGATATATCAAAGTTAATTTTTTTTTTAAGGGAACAACTTGAAAAAATAATATGATTTCGTATAATTTTCTATGAACCCAACTCTAACCGTTCTCAAGTTATAATTTTTTTTATGTTGAATTTCAGAAATATTGATATTGATAAAAATTATTCCATCAAATTTGGACCATGAATCGAAGATGCTTTGGGCAATTGATTTTATTACTCCTGTTTTTCAAAATTATACAGTATGGTGAAGAAATGAACGTGTTTTTATCATATTCCCAACCAAAAATAATTCTGTTAATTCAGGTAGTGATTCATTAATTATACTATACAATTATTTTTATTTGCTATTTTATTGAAACAACAGAATATAAAACGCAAAATATGCTCAATATTGATGTAAATGCTCAAAATGACGAACTTCTTATTCTAGTACAGGACACTAAAAAATACTAAAAATGTAATCAGACTTTGACAATAAATTTATTTTAAACATAAATTGGCATCTGGTACTGGACACACTCTATCTTGAACCCCTAAGACCATACAAATTTAAAATAAACGACTCCGATCACGATCATAACTTTCTGAACATTCTGGAATGTCGGCAAATGCTTTCTGAGTCCACCCGTGACAACTAGACATTGGATCTAGTCTAACGAAGAGGCAGTCGAATTGTTCAATCCTGTATCTGGTTTCCGAAAGATATATAATTGAAGATCTGAGTTTTTTGTAGAGTTTTCACTTTCTCTCCATCCATTAACATCTATGACTTTTTTTTCGTATGTGATGAAACAAATATAAATTTAAAAAATAACAGGTGTCCCGGAATGAAACCTTGGGCACACTAAAGTTCCAATTTGCAAAAACTTTTTTTGTGTTATTGTCAGTTTGATCAGTTCAAAGGGCAGACTGTTTCATCTCAGAAATTATAAGAGGATTTTATTATTTCTATAGAATGTTTATGGTAACTTTGCAGATATGTCTAAAGCATATGATTGCATAGACCACAATATTCTTCTGCAGAAATTGGAGAAATATGGTGTTAGAGGACCTGCATTGAATTGGTTCCGATCGTACCTCCTTGATAGAAAACAAAGGGTCATTATCACTAAAAATAATTGCATCATTAAATCAGATGAGAAAACCTTCAACATTGCCCAGTAAGGAAGTATAACTGGACCAATTCTATTTATTATTTATGTAAATGATTTCATGTCAAGTATCAACTCAGAAAAATATAATCTCACATGCTATGCAGACGATACTAATTTTTTGGTTCATGGCGAACATTTTCCAGAAGTAATAAATAACCTAAAGACGTTACTTACACTCGCATCTGGCTGGTTTCACATGAACAAATTGACTCTGAATGAAAACAAAACAAATGTAATGCTCATCACCACAAATAGGCCGCAATTTGTAAAGCCCACTGAATTAAAAATTAATACAACCACCTTAGATATATCAGAAAACGTAAAATTTCTGGGAATGCAAATTGACGATGTCTTGTGTTGGGACCATCACGCTAATGTATATCACCACCAAACTGAATTCGCATGTTACAGCCTGAAGATTATTGCAAACTATACGAATTATGTCACTATCAAAACTATATATCATGCAACTGTAGAATCTGTAATACGGTATGGTATAATTTTCTATGGGAATAGCAGGATTCAAACACAGTTTTACAGTTCAAAAGATCTCTAAGAACTCTTTGTAGACTGAAAGTTGGCGAGTCTTGCAGGGGAAAATTCAGAACTAGTAAAATTTTAACCTTCTATGGAATATTCATACAAGAATGTTTATTATTCCTTTTCAAAAACAAATCTCAGTTTGAGTATCTAAAGCCACAGTCTAAATACAGTACAAGGAATACTTTCTACAACTATCCTCAACATAAATTAGCATCCACTGAAAAAAGCGCTCTCTACAACTGCATAAAATTTTACAACAAACTACCGCTAACATAAGAACGATAGAAACAGAGTCTCTATTCAAGAAAAAATTTTATATTACTTCTGGAGATTGAACCATACTCAATCAATGATTATCTTTCTGCCAATTTATCTCAGTAATCTTAAATGTATGTGACGATTGTTTTAGTTAATGTTGCCTTATATTGTCTGTTATATATATTGTGACATTCCTTGAAATAAAATGTATTTATTATTATTATTATTATTATTATTATTTTATTATTATTATTGTTATAGCAGCGGTAGATTGTAAGTATACACCCAATGTATTCTGTCAAAACAAGATGAAATAAAAAATACTCAATAATATTCCACATAGCTTTGAGGGGTAACAAAA
Organism: Gonioctena quinquepunctata; assembly: GCA_018342105.1. NCBI lineage: Eukaryota > Metazoa > Arthropoda > Insecta > Coleoptera > Chrysomelidae > Gonioctena > Gonioctena quinquepunctata. Next base: position 500,605 of record JAFIRS010000514.1, read on the forward strand.
CAATTTTTATAAATTAAATGTTATTTGAATTTTATTAAAGCTAATTTAACAAGTTTGCTTGTGAGATAGAGATATATTGTTTCCTGTTGTCCGTATAAGCTTGGTATCAAGAAATGGTACGGAATTTTCGCTGTTCTCAGTTTCAGCGAAACTAATACTACCCCTACTCAACCTTTTTTTAACTTCATTACCATATATAAGAGAGATCACTCCTAAACTCTCCAGATTATTTCACAATCTTGAAAAATTTAAAATATCATCAACAGTTCTAACAATCAGATCAATTTATTCTAAAGTTGAAGATAAAACTCCATTACTTTCAATGTCAAATGTAATTTATAGTATTTTTTTTCATGGTTGTAGTAAACAATATATTGGTCAAACGCAAAGTCATTATTGAACAGAATGATTTCTCATAAAAGTGACTGCAGATTGCATCCTGAAAGATGTGCTCTGGCAGAACATGTGAATAAATTTGACGACCAGATGAATTACGATTCAATGAAAGTGCTAGCGACAGAGTCACATACATCTAAGAGAACATTCTTAGAAATGGCTTTCATTTCCCAAGAAAACAAGTGTATAAATAAAAAACAGATATCAACCATTTGAGTGAGATCTACTCTTATTTATTGTCTTTAGATATCAATCAAAATTTACAACAATGAAATATCAAATAATAGTTCTTTTTAACATTACCGCCACCTGGTAACATCAGTTTTTTCATCTATTGTTGGATCCAAGATGGCCAAAAGTGCAAAGGCGAGTGCAGATCTGAGCTGTTATTGTAAAAAAAACATATCAAAAAAAATTCACCAAATGTGCAAAATGTGGCAAGGCCATAAGAGCTGCTCAGCTCGAGTGATTTGCTGTGAAAGGTCATTGCTCGAAGATGCAGAAGAAGGCTTTCTAAAAGAAGAGAATAAACTACTAAGGCAAATAGTTTGGGACAAGACAATTATAGATGACAAGGAAGCTATAATTCAATTACAAAATGAGAAAATTGCATCTTTAGAAAATAAATTAAAACAATTCAATATCGGAAGGGTGTCAAATAATAGCAGTTTCCCACAAAAAACCCTGATATCCCTGAACAAAACAAATTCACAAAAAAGGAACACCCAGCAATAGAAGAAACTGGCAATAAAAAACATACCCAGAACTGAAACAAAACAAAAAAATTAATCACGGGGGAAATCCAATATACAAGGTGAGGCAAAAATTCAAGCTGAGCAAATTGGTGCTGACATCATGCAAATCCAAACTAAGCAGAAGCTGGATGAAATCATAAGCCTGACAAATGATGATGTTGTTCAAAACGGATGATTTTACAGACGTAATTAGACGTAATAGGAAATATATGAGAGGAAGTGGGGATGGAAATAAAGACCTACATGGTCGCGAAAAGTCAGATAGGAAAATGGGCTATTTCTTTGCAGAGTTCCATATGAAAACAAAGTGGAAAATATAGAGAAGTACATCATGGAGCACACCAAATCCAACAACAATGTGTTACTAAATTGTCGACGCGGTGCACTCAGAGCGACAACCAATCTTTTATAGTAGGAGTGGAACCCCAATTTAAAGAATAAGTTTATGAATCCAGTTTTTGGCCAAGAAATATACCATACAACCGATTCAACTTCAACCGAGGGCGACACCTATTAAATGACAAATCCCAAAATGCTGGCACTTCATTGAGGACAACCGACCATCATCTTTTCTATGAAGCAAAACCCTATAGAGAGTATGGAAATTAATCTACATCTACTCAATTTGAATATTCGCATTATGTAAAACAAAATCGAAAGTATTAGTGTAATGCTCGCAGAAATGAATTAATCAGACATATTATGTTTTACTAAAACATGGTACTCAACTGAAGAAATACCACTAGTGAAACTAGATGGCTATGATTTGGCAACTTCCTACTGCAGAAAGACAATATCAGGTGGAGGAGTAGCTATATTTATAAAAGAAAATGATGACTGGACTGTCAGCGACATCAAAGTGGGTCAGGTAAATGATTAATGATTATTTGAAGCTGTATTCTTCAGAATTAAAATAAATGAGACCTTGCTCTATCGGGCTCCAAATGCCAATGATCTTCGGTTCATTTAACTCTTAAAACAAAAACAAAACATTCCATGAGACTCTCGGATACAAGGCACAACAAAAACAATAGATAATATATTCACCGACATCAGGAATGAACAATTTGAGAAAAAACTGTAATAACGCCATTATCAGACCATAGTGCTCAGTTAATGACCTGTTTGAAACATCAAACAAAAAGTCAAATGAATCCATCAATCAGGAAACGATAAAGATACTTTTCATTAGAAAACATCGATAATTTTAAACTCTCTCTATCCCTGGAAGCTTGGCATGATGTGTACAATATACATGAAATTACTTCTGAAATATTTTTCAAAAAAAATGTTCTCTTTAATGATGCCTTTCCCATTGAAACAAACATTTCTAAAAAGAACACACCCAATCAGGGGATTACATCTTCTCTTATAGAAGAAGGTGCCTTATTTAGGGAAATACATCATCTGATAAATATATATCCCAATGATAGGGATATTAGGGATAAATATAAAACCCTGAAAAAATTTCATGAGAAAAAATTACTTTTTGCAAAGAAAGATTACCAATGCCACGAATAAATCTAGTGCTACTTGGAATATTATAAAATCAACAATAAATATGAAGGGCTCGAAATCTTCTTACTCCATAACCACTGAAAACAATAAAATATTAAGTGAACATTCAGAAATTGCCACTGAGTTTAATAACTTTTTTATCAGTAGTGTTGACACAAACTGAAGTTACCAATAGTTATGACTTAAAAATAAAAAATTCAACTTTATCTTTCTAATCCCTGTCAACTGCCAAGAAATATCCGATATAATCTCTTTCCTATGTACCAAACATTCCAGTGGGATAGACGAAGTACCATGTTGAATAATAAAACATGTATCAAATGAATTAGTAGAGGTGTTGACATCACTTGTCAACATTTCTTTCAAGCTAGGAATTTTTCCACACCAACTCAAATATGCTTTAGTTATTCCAGTACATAAAAAAGGCAGTCAATCTGACATGGCTAATTACAGGCCAATTGCCTTATTATCGGTTTTCTCCAAAATATTTTAAAAAAAATTTTAAATGAGACGCTGAACTTTCTAAATAAATACCAGCTATTAACAAATAGACAATTTGGTTTTACAAAAAATCGTCCACCCAGGAAGCTTTAATGTCCTTACACGAACATCTACTCAACAGTATTGACAAAAAATTGAAAACTTCATCTAATTTCTTTGATTTCAAAAAGGCATTCGATGTCGTCAACCACCCACTACTATTAGACAAAATAGAGTCATATGGAATAAGAGGACCAGCTTTAGCTTGGGTCAGATCATACCTCTCACAAAGAAAGCAACAGGTTTGCATGAAAAAAAACGGAATTTCTTAATATCGGAACCATTGAATGTTACTTGTGGTGTTCCGCAAGGCAGCGCTCTGGGTCCAACTTATGGTATACTTGCTGGGGTAATAGCGCTGGTACTGAAAGGGTCCCAGACCAACAGATTCATGTCATCAAGTCTTCAGTACTCATGGAATTCTAACACTATATGATATCTATATTTTGACTGATGTTTGCTTCATTCATAGTAATTTGAATAATTTCATGACATGCGGTGATGTCAATCATTACACAACAAGAAATGCAAACAAACTCTACACTCCTTCTGCTTCTAACTCACAGACAAGAAAAGGACCAATCATAATATCTATTAAAATATATAATCATTCACCTGACTCACTCAAAGATCTCAAGAATCCTATGTTCAAGAGACTGTGTAAAAAAAATCTCAAAGAGAAAAGTTACTACTCCTTAGAGGATTATTCTAATGATCCAATTTAATTTAGTATACTCGCCTCATATTCTATTTACATATTTTATTCATTTTGTCAACAGTCCAAATGTTCTTATATTTAATGTTTTTTTTAGTTTTTAGATTTACATATCTTAGGCTTAGGATAGCTTTAATCTCAATCATCACTATCATTTTATTGTACAAGTCTTATGAAATAAAAATACTTACTCTCCCTGATGATGAAAATAAACATTTCCGAAAGCTTGGATAAACCTTAAAGATTTAACTTTTTTATTGCTGCTTACCCCAATATCCCTAGTTTTGTACCTAAGTAGTATTTGCGGACTAGTTAGGTACAAAACTAGGGATATTGGAGTAAGCAGCAATGAAAAAGTAAACTCTTTAAAGGTTTATCCAAGCTTTCGGAAATGTTTATTTACATCATCAGGGAGAAGCTTTGTTTAGGTTGGTTTCAATGATAAACATATTCATCTAACATAGTGATACAAAAGAAAAAAACGTAGACCAAGGAATAAAACGAAGTTCCAAGTTACTACAACCACATTGGTGCTGTTTAAAATTTTATATACATAAATGTGTACTCTTTGTGGTGTGACAAGTGAAACAGACAGGTTAAGAACATGAAATAACAACCTCTGCTATTTAAATGAACCTTATATCCAAGAAAGGAAAAAAAAGGTATATATATATATATATATATATATATAAAATATTTATTTTTTAATTATTAACTTTTATTTTACTTGTATTTTATTAACTGTATGTTAATTATCTAAAATTATATATTTACATCCCATTTTTCTGACTAGTCCGATAAAGATGCATCTGTCTTTGATCTTTGTTGATTGAATATTTATGATTTTTTTGTGATGAATAAATTGATTCTGATTCTGATATATACCTATAAAGGGTACGTTGTCACCTGGAAAATAGATATACGGTTCACGCTGTGACCTCTTATACGACGCTGTGACCTCAGATAAGTGAGGTGACGTTTTGCCTTGATTTCGATATAAAATCAACCTAGATGTCACCCTAAGTTAATTAACGAAATATTATTCCGAGGTCACTTCGTATAGTTTTTCCCTACAATTTGTCTGTTTAGTTCGAGCATATATCACCAGCGCCTAGTGTCGCCGTACCAAGAAGTGACGGGCAGTCCGTTGTGTCCTCAGGCTAATATAACAGTGAGAATAGAGATTACAAATACGTTGTCACCTCTGGCTGTTGGCAACATTGCGTCAATTGACCGTTAATATATTTGTGTACTTTAAATAAATATTATATGTGTGATAAGTGATAAATAATGGCTGATAGGGGCCTATTGATGTTGAATATGTTGAAGGTACTGAATTAAAAACAATCGATCTCTGATTACTGAAATAAAAATTATGTTAGGTGGATAAACACCTCTTTACTTGTTAAAAAGTGGAATTTTCACAATCGATATGCGGTGATCAAATTTCCACTTGATTTTTTGCGATTTATTCAACCTGTGATAATTTTAGAAGTCTTTATTTACTTTCACCTGATCCGATGTGTGTAATCAAATCTTAAAAGTTAAATTTGATCGATTAATGTGAAATTTGGCACCTGTTTATAGCTCCCGTGACAATTTATTATGGAATTTTTGGTATAGGGGGATTTTCGATTCATAAAATTGCAGCTCTGTGATTATGGTCCGATTCTATTCAAAATTGGTACGTGGGGATTTTTAGGGTCGGAGATTATGAATTTTTTGACAATTACAAATTCAAGATGGCGGAAGAGTTTTCTAATTATGGTACGATTTAATTCAAAATTGGTATGAGGGGATTTTCGGGGTCGGAGATTATGAATTTTTTGTCAAAATTCATAAAATCAAAATGGCGGCTTCGGACGATCTCTGTGATTATGAATTGTTTGTCAAAAAATCATAAATTCAAGATGGCGGACGTGTTTTGTAATTATGGTAGATCCTATTCAAAATTGGTATGTTGTGGTATTTTGGAGTCGGAGATTATGAATTTATTGTCAACATTCATAGATTCAAAATGGCGGCTCCAAGATGGTGGACTAGTTTTGTGATTATGGACCGTTTCTATTCAAAATTGGTATTTCGGGGTTTTTGGGTCCGGAGATTATGAATTCAGTCAAAGATTGTTGATTTTTTAGTCAAAATTCATTAGTTGAAAATGGCAGCTACAGGATGGCGGAAGAGTTACAGGAAAGATGCCTTTTAATAACGACGCTTCAACAAAAATGCATAGATTAAGATATAAAAAACCTTCGTAAAGACAGGCTTTTTTTCAAATGCGCCAAAAAGTAAAAAATAATTGCTTTGGATGTGTGACGTAGGTCATTCAGTGAGTTATAGATTCGAAAGCTTTTCGCTTTTGTATTCGAACTGAAAACTTTGAGCAACAAGCTCTTGAATCTATAAGGCACGGGATAAACTACGTCAGACATCCAAAGCAATTATTTTTTACTTTTTAACGCATTTGAATAAAAACTTGTCATTTAAAAGGTTTTCAAATGATTATTCAATTTTCTACTGAATATACTTCTTATACGAAAATTAAAACGCAAATGGAAATTTATAAAATTTAATACAAAACTGATCTAGTTTCAATGATTTATTCCAAAAACCATGAAAAAACATAGAAAATTTCAAGCTTTACTGAAGGGTTGTAAATAGATTAGACTATTAAATTCGAAATATACAGTATTTTTCTGTAACATTTAGCAATATTTAAAAAATACCAATTCAGGTGATTGTTTTCTGCACGCCATTTGGCATTCACTAATAAATAATTTGCCATATGATGCGGATTTTACAGGTGACTGTAGAAAATATAATATTGTTTGTATCTGTTTCACACTATAGAACTATAGAGGGTGGACCACGAAAATATTTTACGTAGGTTTATTTTCTCCTAAATTAATAAATCAAAGTACGCTTGAACACATGAGCATAAGTTTTTAGGGGAAATATTTCATCGGTATTTTCTACCCTCTGCCTCTCAAATAGAAAGGGAGAGTAATGCCTTATTTCAAAGGAAATTGAATTGTCTTTTCAACAGGATATTGTTCGTTGATGTCGGGGGAGTAGTTTGGAAGAGATAAGGCGTTAAATTCAACAAAATTTCTTACTACTCGATTCAATCAAATAAATGTTGAAAGTGTCTATCCCAAACCTCCAAAATATAATTTCAAAGACACTCTTAGAAATATTCGCGAACATTGTGGAGCATTTCAGAGTTATTTGTCGACACTCGTACACTATTCGTTGTTGCAAGTATTCTAAAGAATGGGGCTGGGTTACATACATTTCAGATATAAAATGTTTCCACTACAAGAAAAAGACAGGTGGCGATGAATCAGCAGGTCTTGCAGGCTATTCAGAAGCAACCTTTCCTTTCAATCCATCTGCCAGAAAAATTTTCATCCAGAAACTGTTTTGCAGAATTTGCATAGTATGCGGGTGCTCTACCTTGCTGAAAATCTAGATTTGCTGGCCGATGAAAGTTATATTATTCAATGGCATTCGTTAAAGTCGGGTCAAGAGTGGTTTACAGCAACTCTAGGTATATTTCACCCGTCGAATTTCCAGATAGCTAAAATGGGCCCAAAAAAATGCTCTCCCCAAATGTAACAGCCCACACATTTAATTTTTAGCGATTTTGGGTATGTATTGTCCAATTCTATGATATTATGTTTGGAATATTGCCTTCAATTATATCGATTGATAGTATCAATAATATAAAACTAGCATTCATCTGAAAAACAAATGTTAAATAAGTATTGTGGATCGGTACCAATCTTTCAGTAATTAACTCACAAAATTTCAAGCGTCGTTCATTATCGTCTTCATGTTCATGAACCAGTTTCATTTTGTAGGGGCAAAATTTATAAATTTCAAAAATTATTTTGGGTGTGTCACACACCAAATTCAACGAGCAATATTCCGTTGAAAAGGTATTCAATTCCCATTCAAATAAGTCATCACTCATTCACATCTCAGATTTTAAGAATTTGACAAAAAATTGTCTCGTTTTAAAAACTAACGTTTGTGTTCAAGCGTATTTTTAATTTTTTTATTTAGGAGAAGTGAAAAGTGTTCGGTGGGTCACTCTGTATTTAAAATACATGCACATTAAATGAGTACTTTCAAATCACATTTGAAAGTTGAACTTGGTATTGTGAACCGAACTTTTCTAGGTATTTTTTCAAATTTATATTCTTTCAGCTGTAAAAAGAGAAAATATTTTTTTAAGTACATCTTATCTGCCAATTAACTTTTATGGGTTACCTATATTACTATACAGGGTTATCCACGAACTGTAAATCTTGTTTATTCGAGTTTCATATGTTTCGAACAAAAGTTGCAGGTAATAAATGGTATCTTTCAAAAAACCTGCAGAGAATATACGAATGTTCCATAAAATGAAGATAAACCGATCTTGCATATTTTTAAATGGAACATTCATCCAAATTTTGTCTTCTTTAATCTGCCTAGGTTTGTCTCTGATTTCTTTTGTTTAAATTTGACATTTCAATGCCAAAGGAATGATGCAAACGTAGAACATGTATGCAGGTGTACCACTTGATGCTTTAAAAAAATAATAAAAAATATTTTTAAAGACAACCTTTTATTTAAGCTGCGAACTAAAACGTATAAAATAAGTTTAAGTCATCGCTGACAATGATTTGATTATTTTTTGTTGGATCATTTGATTTCAAAAAGCTTGTCGCGCGAAGTATTCATAAAAGTAGGTACCAATTAATTTTATGACAATTCGCACGACAAGCTTTTTGAAACCAAATAATTCAACAAAAAATAACCAAATCTTTATCAGCAATGACTTAAACTTATTTTATACGTTTTAGTACATGGCTTAATAAAGAGCTTGTCTTCAAAAATGTTTTTATTGGTTATTTAATTTTTTGCTTCTTAGTTAGTTCGCCTTGATCTGTTCATTTCTAATAGAGCATCGTTATTACATGGTCTCTTCCCTGTAAGTTTTGAGCTGAAACAAATCATGATCTCCGACCCCAAAAACAACCAATAATAAATCTGACCATAATCACAAAACTCGTCCTCTATCCTGGAGTCGCCATCTTTAATTTATAGATTTTGGCAAAAAATTCCTAACCTCTGAACCTGAAAACACACACACCAATTTTGAATGAAATATGTCCATAATCAGAAAACTCGTCCTTCATCTGTGGAGTCGCCATCTTCAATTCATAAATTTTGACAAAAAATTCAAAATCTCTGACCGCGAAAACCGCTGCTACCAATTTGAATCAAATCGGACCATAATCACAAAACTCGTCCTCCATCTTGGGGCCGCCATCCTGAATTCATGAATTTTGACAAAAATTCCATAATATCCGATCCCGAAAACCCCCACATACCAATTTTGAATCGAATCGCACTACGGACACTCCTCGAATACGCGGCAACACTGTATGAGGCGGGAAGGAATTGCAAATCTCGGGCGGCCATATATTTAATGAGGTCACTTCGTATCTGAAGTATCTATACATATATATACATATATTTAAAAAAAAAAGGAAATCGTTTCCCCTCTTCTGAGAACCCTGTTTTGAAGCCTCCCCTTAGAAGATATATGCATAAATGAATAAAATATTACAACCAGGAAGGGGTGAGGTCAGGTCGTCCATTCAACGACACTGAGGTGACAACTTATTGTCTATACATATATATATATATATATGCATATGCACTTATATAAGTAAAGGGTGTAATCTAACTTCTTGCACAACCTTTACTAACAGATTAACAGATTTTTCCTTTGAAATTAATTTTTACAAAGTCCTTAACAAGTGAGAAAAAATACAAAAAAAATACCTATCAAATCTTTGCTGTTTCGCGGGTCTCAAAATTTGAAAAAAATTCCCAAAAAAAAAGATTTGTTTAATGTTTTCAATATTTTTTCGAATTTATAACCACTGTAATTTGTTTTAAACTCGTCATTCATGGGTGTGCAAGAGGTTGTTAGATAACACCCTGTATGTATAAACACATACACAATGAATGAACTGATTCATATACAGAATGATCTCAAAGAATCTGAAGATGACTTTAAAACAGTCATTTACAAAAAGAAATCCAAACCAAGGCAGATAATGAAGAAAAACGATGGAGAAGATGTCACTGGAGATGACTTTGGTGTGCAACAAAAAGTGTGGTTGTACTTGTACCATATTAAACGACATGATGTCACTTCTGAACAAATTAGTTCTTACATTAAGAAGAAACCTCAATTTTGCAATGCAGATATAGTAATAAAGGAACTTCCCACACAAGAATCGCAAAACAAGTGCTTCATGTTCGGGATTTATTTTGACCAAAAAGATTAAATATATAAGCTTTCGACCAAAATCACTAGCTTAAGGACGTTTCAATTTCAAAAAGTATAACCAATATGATATAAGAGGAGAGGATTTTTAAAGACCATCCCCATGGAACCTACTATCCGAAAGAGAAACGAAGCAGTCAATACACTTTCTATAGTGCATCAAAACATGCAATCCATTGGAACTGGGATGGATAGCTTGGTCGCAGTGTTGGATAATATCAGTGAGTGTTAGGTTCTACGGATAACTGAACATTGGAAAGATGAGGAGAAACCATAATTACACAATATAAAAAACTATAAACTGAAATCTGCTTTCTGTGGAGGTGTAAGAAGGCATGGATGATGTGCAATATATGTGACGGAAGAAACAGAATGAAAGGAAAGGAAAGAAGCAGTATTGATATCTGTGGAAGATCATGTCGAGTGTTCAGCTATTGAAATCAAGCACAGGACAAGTAAAGTAATAATATTAACAGTTAGTGCTGTATATATTCAAGAATGACTCTTGTTATTTGCTAAAAAGCAAATTTCAGAGTATTTACCCCAAAACATTATTATCAGAAACTTGAACTGGGGTGCTCTTCTATCACTTACTTTTTGTAATGATATTAAGATAAATCATATCAAGCACCTCACGCTTTTTTACATAAGAGGAAATTTTTTGGTCAATGACTTCATTCTTATTATTTTTAACTATATAAGCGTGATTTTTTTAGTTTTTTTTAACTATAATTTTTTTATACTCCAGACAATCAAGTATTTGTATGGCTTTTTTGTAACCTAAAAATTTTGGATGACAGACTAGAGTTTCCCCATAGTCATATGCCATAAGTAATGTGCTAATAGAATAGTGAAAAGTATAATTTCAATGTATCAATACTGATTAATTTTTTAGTTCTCTACTATAGCTCTAGAGATACTATGAACTGTAACGATCATGGAAACTCATTATCCCATTAGCTTATTTGTTTTTTGGTAATTGACTTCGACAGAGAGAATATCTTTCATCAAGACTTTCCACCTATTGAAAAAAATTTAAACAAAAATTTTTCACTCACCAGAAATATCTTTCGAAATTAAAATAACCTCACTGCAGTTTCAATGCCGAAGAGCAAATTTGACTAATTATCAGAGGTACTAGGAACACTATGCCACAATTCATTCTATTCCTCTCCAACATTTCATTTTATGGAATATAGTTTTTTGAATGTATTGCACTAGCTATCCGTGATCGATTTTCTGTCTTAGGTTGGTAATCAATTTTGATTTTTTTTTCCTTCTTTATTTAACGTCGGCCTATTTCTGCTACCAAGGCCGGTGAGCAACTCCTCCCAACCGGAAATTTTGCCGAATCCTCTGTTGTTCCAGAGGTAGGGTTCTTTAACGAGCTAAACATCTATGAACTCGGGACTGCCATCTTAATGTCCCCTCCGAAGGACGGCATATCTATCGTCTTATCTCGTGCTCATTGATAAGACGCCTGCAGCTGCGAATATGCTACTACGCTACAGTTGTTAGGATATTTAACGTGGAGCTTCCTTGTCGGGTTGTCACCCATTCAAGTACTAACCACGCCCGACGATACTTGGCTTCAGATATCGATAAGACTCTCGTCGACCTGACCAGCCATCGGTGCCCATAATTTTGCTTTTAGATTGTGGAAATATTGAATTTTGAAGTAAATGTCAATTATCTGACAACTGTCAACTTCAAATCCATTATTTTGAAAAAAAAACATTTTGTGCTAAACATTAAAGGTGCTAGAAGTGGTCCATAGAATGAAGGGCTTCATGATCCACCAAAAAAATCAATTTTTTTTACAGACCTCAAAAATAAGGAACTGTATACTGAAAAATAGACAAGTAATCTGTACCTTCTCATAGATGACTTGGATGTTTTATCCAAAATCAATTTCCTAATCATTTTGAATGTTTGGAGAAACACTCCGAAGAGGGGTCAAGTAATGTTTTATTTTTCAAAATCTCATAGACTCTCAAGATAATACCGATAATCACATCTGGAAATATCTCTACACAAACTGAAGTCAATGATTCAAGTACATGTTATTTGTCCATTTTCAAATAAACAGTTCTTCATTTTTGGGGATCTGTAAAATGTTGATCTTTTTTGTGGATCATGAAACTCTTCATTGTATGAACCACTTTTAGCACCTTCGATTTTTATCCCAAAACATGTATCTTCTGATTTTTTTTTATTTGAATTGTTTAAAAATAATGGATTTGAAGTTCACAATTTACTTCAAAATTCACCAACATCTAAAAACAAAATTGATTACCAACCAAACGACAAAAAAATTATCATCCATAGCTAGTGGAATAAACTCAATTCTGCCAGATTTGAATTTCTATAAATCATAAAACTCAATTTTTTGGAATACATCTTGATATTTTCCTTCGGTGGAAAGCCAAGTTACAAAAAATTAAGTACAGTCTGTTAGAGCATGAGGATGCTAAAAAACTAGATTTCAACATCTTAAGAATGGTGTACTAAGCTAATTTAAAATTTTAAGATATGGGTAGCAATATTGAAAGGATTTTCGTAATATCAAAAGATTGTTACGTATAATGCTTAACCTGAAAAATATGGTCACATGTAGAGGTAGGTTTAGGGAAAATACAATTGTCACAGTTATATGGTTGTTTATTCAAGATCCTCCAATATTTCTTGTCAAAAACATAAACTTGTTTATGAACTGTTCCAATTTGTGATATCTTTGTTCATTTGAATTCAATGTTATTAACAATTCTACATAAAGATGTTTCATAACGTTTGCAGTTTGTTTTTCAATGTTCTTCTGAAATTTATGTAGGTTGATAAGTTTTAAAATCTACCTTATTATTAATGTCATATATAGCTTTTTGAATAGAAGATTCATTAACCACAGTCTTAGCATTTTGCTACACTTTTATTAACGTTTGAAACCCGCTGCTTGACAAGAACTTGATAAAACACAACTAGAAAAAAATTCTTCACACTTTTTTGGGATTATAACCTTTCACAATCTGAAAACAAAATTAAATGGACCCGGGAACCTTTACAAATGTAGAAGGGCAAGAAATTTCTTGCCCAAAAAACGTGTCAAGAATTCCTCCACAAAAATTAATCTTCAAACAACTTTTCAACTGATATTTAGGCACACAAAATAAAAAAATGGCAAAAAGGATATACCAAATATTTATTGATTAATTCATTGATTTAAACGATTGATCATTTAACCATGCAGAAGTAATAAGTTTGACGAATACTGTCAACATTTTATCTTTGAGATTTTGGAATTGTATATTGACAGCAGAACATCTTTGCAAAGTTATCATAAACATGGTATATTTGATTAATGAAGAAACAGTTTTGATATAATATTCCAAGGAGCAAATTGAATATAAACACATCTACTGATAGAAACTTTTATCAAATTAATAATAAAAAATTTCTGCTCACAATTTCCTGTTTTCATAGAAAAAACGCATAGGCACGCGAATATGACCTTTTTGATAATCAAGGTGCCATCATTATATTACATAAAAATGTGTTATTTCATTTTGAAGGAAGCCATGAGACTTCACACAAATCTTTATTCCATGTGGAGTGGAAGCGAACATCTGCCGTTCATCCAATTGCCTGAATCACAAGAACCTTTAGATGATAGTGATAATGATGATCCACCAACAGAAAAGAGTAGTGGTGGCTACCACCCGAAACCCACATAGGTGAGTCTTTTCTTTGCCTAAACCAGGGAATCTCGTCAATAAAGCACTTTTTTTCATTTTGTAACAATAGCGGAGTCACTCCACAACAAATCCTAATGGAAAAGGAAATTCCAATAGTTCCCTAAAGATGGAATATATTATTTGTTTACAATGAATTTGTCGGCCCTTTGTCGGTAAAATTTCAAATTTCAACCAAGTTTTGTAAAAATTGTAGTGAAGTGTTTTTTAGTGTACTCAAATTTCTTTTTCATTAATGTTCGGTTTTACTTGTATACAAATACTAATAAACAAAATAACTACAACATAAGCTATAATTTCTATTTTATTCAATACTTTGAGATTTACTTCAAGGATTTTTTAAGTTGTAGAAAAAATTATTTATCAAATTTTAAATACACAAGGTCAGCTAATAATTGCCAGAAAATTTCCAAAGTTACTGTTTTTTTCTATGATTAAAAATTTTTGGCATTGGTTTTTTAATTCACATAAATACATTTTGAGCTGCTATGTTGAACACATATTTGAGATGGCTAGAAACCGTGGTGTTTTTACTGATTCGATATTTATAATTTTTTGCCGGCACCAACAATGGACTTAAAAAACACTTAGCATTTCTGTGATTGATAGCTCCTCAAGCAATGCTTATTCATTTTCGAGGATCAACTGTACAGGACCAACAACCGCCATATTGGGTCACGTGGTTTGGATTGCCTAATAATTGAACCGAAAGTGGTTAATTTTAGGTTATATTGGCAGAAATAACGCGTTTTCATGCAATACACCAGTAGTTCGTTGGGTGGTATTCCTGCAATTACCCCTGCCCCTCTGCGAAAATTGTTCTGTAGCCGCTGCAGACGCGTATGATAGTCGCTGGATCCTGTTAACTTTGCTAGTAGCTTCTTATTCTGCGTCACCGAGTGCCAGACGGGTGCGGCATACAGAAGTTGGGAGTGTACCACACTCGCCAAGACTTTCCTTTTGGATGCGTTTGGTCCGCCGATATTGGGCATGATGTTTGAGAGGGCTTTCATGGTCTTTTCGCCTTTTCGGTCGCTCTATTGGTGTGCTCGGCGAATGTGAGCTTTGTATCCAACCAGACACCTAGGTATTTTATCACTCTGCTAGGGGCTACGTTGGCGCCCATTACGTTGAAGTGGATTGGAGCGATCTTTCTTTTCGTTGTCAGAAGGGTTGCTTCTGTTTTTTCAGGGGCCAACTGGAGCTGCCTTCCTTCGAGCCAGTTTGCCACTTTCTGTAGCGCCGTGTTTGCTTCACCCACCAGGATTTCTTCATTCTGGGCAGTAACCACAATTGCAACAAAGCCAATGAGTGTTATTCCTTCTGTCTGTTTGATCTCCATTTCACACCTATATGCGCATTTCGATAACTAGTAATCATCATCAGTAGGTTAACTACACTATATAAATTATACCCAATTAGAAACACCAGGTATAAATCGTATGAAAATGTTACAATTTATTTTGTGTAGTTAACCTACTGATGATGATAACTTAGTTATAGAAATGCACATATAGGTGTGAAGTGAGTGGATGTGGTGAACGGGTTACTTGTGAAATTTTTGAAGAAACTAGTTAAAAACTGATTTCAACAATTTTGGAATTGAACCTAAATCATGAGAGGCACTCGATATAAAGAAATACAACCCAACCTTGGTTCAATATTGTCAATAGATCCCTCGAAAATCTTTTACATGCATAATAGATCAAGGAATGTGGAAAAAGATATATAAATCACCTCATTTTTGAATGAAAAAATAAAAAATGTATTCTATACGAAACTAAATAATAAAGCTGTAACAACTTATCTGTAAAATTCTTCAACAAACTACCATTACATATTAAAGAAATGCCAGCTTATAAATTTGAAAAAGTTCTTGTGAATATCTCTGATTATTTGTGATTGCATATATCAAACGCTTTACTCTGATATTAAGACAATGGAGTAGTTTTGTATCATAACTCCTTTTTTCTCTTGCTCTTTGTTGTACCTCTTTACTAAAAGTGATCTCTTCTGATATTATGTTTTTTATTATATTTTGAAAAAGTTAAAATAACTTAATTTGTTATGTAAGCAAATGAAGAACATATTAAGTGGTGCTGAGAGATCTGAATTATGAAAACATCAAACTGCGGAAAAAATACAAATTGATATGTGAGAAATCCCTACTAAGGCATTACTCAATAAAGGCCTACTTCATAATGTTTTTTGTCTTATAAATTTATGGCTTTGTCTTTGGGTAGCAAAACCTCATAACCACTAAATTTTATCATTTCTTTCTGAATTGGACCTCTAACTGGATAATTAATCAGAATTTTTTCAAGAAATTTCATCAACTTCAATTTTGTAAAGAGTAAGAAACTAAGAAACTGAACACATTATTTATATATAATATTGCTCAGTTGGAATTTATTGTTCCATTAGAATTTTTGGAAGACTCCGACATAATTAAAATATTTCCTAATATTCAAATATCTTTTTTCGGGCACTAGGCCCGAAGGAGATAGATGCACAAATTGAAAATTAATTTCAAAAATTGTTTAAATGAGTTACAAGTTTGGTATACAATATTTCGAATTCCTTTAGAGTGCGTTGAAAATATCCTTATAACTTTATTATGTTGCAGTGAGTTATTAGGAAGCTGTTTCCCTTGGAGTTATTTGCCTGCAACAACTGGGAGAAGACAACCTCAGGATAATGTCAGATATTCCAACTTTTTTAAGGCTGCCATACATAACCTCACGAGGAAGATGTATTTCTTTCAGTACAAAGTAACACCATTATTATACTTCAGCTTTTCCAATGCAGATATAGTTTTTCACCAGGGAACGTAAGCAGGAGAATTTCAGTCAATAAATAATGATCTTTTATTTCCCGTTCTCACAAAAAATTTCATTCATTTCAAAAATTATACAAAGAATGAAATTGTGATTACAATGGAACCTACAAAGAAAATTGATTACTAATTAGCCTTTTTCAATGGGAAGAAAATGGACAGATGATATTCATATACTCATTTTTTACAAATTTATGAAATATATATAATGTACTACTATAAGCGGTTCTGCTAAATAAAGGATATATATATATATATATATATATAGGATATTGTGACGTGTTTCGCTAGGGTCTGTTTTAATAACCCTTAAACTCCTAGAAAATCACGTTACTTATGACGCCAGAATTTTAGGCAGGAAATACTTTCCTTTCTCTATTTCAAATCTCGGGCGCCAGATTTTATAGTGGTTTTCTCCACGCACTAGGGTAGCTACAGATGGAGATACGGAACGTCCAGGGGTCTGGTATATTGACACTTTCTGAATCTTTACAAAATACTGTAGGCTTTAATTACAAATTTTGGATACTGAACGCATTGCTTTTATGTCTCCCCAAATAGACAGACAGACAGAAATGTCTTTGTTTGTTTTTTCTTTACCAATTTCTTTTTCTGCAACTTGACTAAATACGTCTGTTGCGTAACTTCAATACTTTATAGGAAATAGAAAGGGTTTTTTTTTCAATGTAAACACAGTGTGTAATAGGTATTAAATTAACTGGTATATTCAACAAGATCTGGCACAACAATTTTCGTAATACAAATACTTTTGTTCAAAAGAAAACGGTCTGGCACATTTAAAGGGGGTAATACATATACCGATATATATACAAATATATACACATATATACATAATATATATATATATATATATATATATATAATAATCCTATTTATCAAATAGTATCGAAATGATATTTACCTTCACGGTAAATATAACTGGCCAAATGAACAGTAGTTTTCTGGCAATTTAGGGAATAAAATGAACTACTCTTGAGAGCTAAGAAAAATTGTTTCTTCCTAAACACGGTTATCTGACTGACTCAGAAAGTGATTTTTCAAGTTTATAAGCAAGCGGCTTATAACATCCCGATTTCCCCTTGTTAACCCTAATACAAAAATTGAATACCACGTGTCACTTGTATATTACCTAAGCTTCACGTTGGTAATATTCCCGGCTGTGATATTTTTTTCCTCTGTTCCTTAAAATAGCCCTTTTCTTCTACCACTTTTCTCGTCAACAAGAATTATATTTTTGCCTTTGTTTTCCTATTGTTTATGCTCGGTGATTTCCTGAGCTTAGACAATATTAACAAATGGGCGTGGATACAGACGACAAAGCCTCACAGTATTTTCGTGTTATAAAATCCCTTATTTCCCCACAATGTAATCAAAATCGTTTATTTACCCAAATCACCTTCTCAAGTCGCTATTATGAATTATTCCTCCTGAATATAACTATAAATTTTGAAATTCGTGAATTTTGTTTTGCTCGGCATGTATTTTCAGGGACATATAAACTTTTCAACGCCTTTATCGCGGCCGATGTTCCAATTTGGTTAGTGCCTGAATCGGGACAACGGGGACCAATAATTATTGTTATGTAATTGGTTTATACGTCAATTGCTTAAATTCGGTGTTTTTCCCGAACTTAAGACAATAGAAAATTTAAATTCACTGATTTAAGTGATGTAAATATTCGCGTCAGTTGTTTGCATTCGGCGTTTTCCGGGAAATAAAAGAACTATTTATGTAAGATTTCCCTTGACAAGAAAAAGAAAACACCTGCCAGAGCTTATGTGAAAATTGTTTTCCGCGGGGCCACAAAATAAAATGGTCTACTTTATACTGTTCAATTTGGCATATAAATCATATATTCATTCATCATTTTAAGTTACACTCAATTTTAAGTTATGGATTGATATTTTGGGGTAATTCAGCTCACACACAAAAAGTTTTTGTTATGCAGAAAAACATTGTTAGGTGTATGGTGAAAGCACCTCCCCAAGAACATTGCAAACAAATATTTATTAATCTTAAAATCCTAACTCTACCGTGTCTCTATATATATCTAATTACAACAAAAAAAAAATGAAGAATCTAACTATGTAAAGAACAACATGATTCATAGCATTACAATCCGTAAGGACACAATTTCTGACTACCATTCTCAAGACTGAGTGTTGGTCAAGACTCATACATATATCAAGGTATTGCTTGTTATAATCACTTTGTAAATATATTTGGCTCAATTCCGAACTTTCATAAGTTTAGATTTACATTATACAATTTTTTATTAGATAATGCTTTTTATTCTGTTAGTGAATACCTGGATGTTTCATAATATTTTATATTTATCTTTTACTGTGTTTATCTTGTATTGCATTTTATCTTATTCAATATGTTTTAATATCACGTCGAATATTTTAATTCAATGATTATGTCGAATTTATTTTTTGACTGACAGTGTTAGTGAGAGTGAATGTTAGTGTTTTACATTATGATTCTTTTCCTTTTTGACTAGTCTGATAAGTAATACTTACTGTTGTCTGTGATTACTTTAAAAGATGAATAAAGATATCTATCTATCTATCTATGTTTACCCT
Organism: Gonioctena quinquepunctata; assembly: GCA_018342105.1. Taxonomy (NCBI): domain Eukaryota; kingdom Metazoa; phylum Arthropoda; class Insecta; order Coleoptera; family Chrysomelidae; genus Gonioctena; species Gonioctena quinquepunctata. The sequence goes on from JAFIRS010000514.1 coordinate 520,069, forward strand.
TCAAAATAACCAACAATTGACTAAAATGCCAATACTACCCTAAATTAAACACTCAATCGGTTTCACAAAAAAATTCGATTGAAAATCATAAAAAAATAAATAATTAAAAGCAGAAAATATATTTAATTCTCAGGCAACGAATTAACTCAAATAAAGAATACTTTGGCAGAAATAAAGAAATGCCACGACAGATAATTAATTAAATGAAATAATAATAATATATATAATGATATGTAAACGCCCGGAAAAGTAATTGAATCAAATCGAATAATATTCAATGTAGAAATACTAAACTTCAAGTGCTTCAGCACACGGAGAAACCCAGCTCAAATACAACTTATTTACTATTTCCACTTAGGATACCTCAACTCCACTGGAACTCGAATCTACTTTTCACACTATTCACTTTTACTGATAAACGGACTTCGTATCACCACTGGATTCAAGTAACAAGGAACAAGTGTTGATGCTGATTTTCATCGTATCTTTTATAGATCCCGAATGTATGACCAAACTAGACGAAAAAGCCCAGTAAGAAAGGCGCGGTTTTTTGTCTGATGAACTGAAAGTGGACCGAAAATCTGAGGGATTATTTCGTTCCTGATACAAAAAATGATTTGGTTTTTCCCATCCCGGTCTTTATTTCTTTCTCGTCTTTTACAAAAACTATCACCGGAGCTTTTCACCTTTTTTATCAAATCTAGAGAAAAACTCTGTTATGTTTTATGCATGATGTTGACGTGAATTCCAGTAGCTTTGGGTATGTACCTTAATTTCTAATAGGGAATGAAATATTTTAGCCAGACCAGAACTAATAGAAACCCCAAATAGGCAGGGGCGTACCAAAGTTAGGTTGAATATACTTTAGCCGTGCTTAGTAACGGAGCTCTAAAAAAATGCTTCGTTACATTCCCCCCCTACTTGCGGAAAAAAAAAAATTTAACCTAGTTATACATTTTTTTTTCCTTCTTGATGAACACTGCAGAATCAGTGTTTAGTCCATCTCTAATTCTAAATAAATGTCTTACACCACTACAGTTCCATTGGTGAAACACTTTTCACTGGTTGACTTGGATAAATGTCTAGTCTAGTAACCATTGCAGTTACGGGCAACCTTGCCTGTAACGACTAGGTCTAGTAGGGGTGGTAGGAACATCCTTCTGGGGCCTCGACGGCGAGGAGACTTATTGTTCCGTGAGCCAGGGCATTGACCACAGGAACAGTCCGCTGAACGAACTCCACATCGTCCACAGCGGGAGCAGAATATGTTCCAAGGTTTGCGACAGGATTGTCGCTGGTGACCAGGGTGTCCGCATCGCCAGCAGAGGTCCTTGTCTACTAACAGATAGCGTGGACAGTCATCCTTGACTGCCGGGGGTGTCGTCTGGGGTGGTCTGGGTATGATGTTCCTCACTCGTCTTATACTATCGGGCATTAGAGAGACTGGGAGATGTTTGGCGGCAGCTGGCCGCAGCATGTCGAGAGTCATTTCGTTGATGCAATCCATCGGTACCCCAACCTTCTGGCTGTCGGCTTCCTTCCAGTGGAAATAACCATTCTTCTCGAATGGATCTTCGAATGTCTGGGTACTATGATTGACCATTTTCGTCGCTTCTTTGACTTGAGTCGCCAATTTGTGTCTCAAGTCGGTACGGTCTTCCATCCTGGTCTCATGACTATGGCTGTGCATACGGCTAACGGAATCTAGAGGGATATGACGTGGCATATCTCGGGCTGAACCTGGCTTTTCCTGAAACAAGGATAATTTAGCGACATGAAATTTATTAGTCCCCCCATTTTCATATGTGGAGGAATCCTTTGTTTCATTTTTGAAGAAAGTTCCGGACGGTACGGATTTCGGTATTACAGCAGGCTTATATGAAGACATACACGGCTGGTCTGCTTTGACACACATGTCTTCCTTTTTGAGAAGAACGAGATTACTAATTGAGTGGTATTGATATCTGTTTCCGGGCCTGGTCCTCCTTCTGGGCTCCTGGCATCGGTTTCCTCTATGGGCGGCTTTTTGAGAAGAACGATTTTTCTTCAGGAACGTGCAAATACATAAGGGGGGGCGGCGGCTTAGAGTATAAACGTCTGTGGTATCCCTTCGCTCATTTCTGGAGAAGGATTCAGATGATATAGGTTCCACTATTTCTTCAGGAACGTGCAAATACATAAGGGGCTGGGTTTCCTTGCACGATACATCTCTCCCATTGAGAAATACTGTATTACTGGCTAAGTCAATTCGGAACTTGTTACTCAAAATATCCATCCCCAAGATAATATCCACGGTCAGGTGCGGAAGTATCAGCAACTCATGTACTAAACTTTCCTGTCCTACAGTCATCTGGGGCGAAAACGCTTGAGTGATGGTGCAGAACGTCCCATCCGCTTGACGGGGCTGCATCCCGGTCTGCCTACTTGGTTTCAAACCAAGATGAATGCAGCAATTTCCTACTGCCTCACTAGCGAAGGATCTGGTAGCGCCGGTGTCTAGCAACGCATAAAAGCGCGATTCTCCAATAGTAATAATGACAAATGGCCGGTTATCCGTAGATTTTGGTATCACTGCCTTCTCCTGGATATTTAGTGTCTGGACTCGTGTAGTACTTGATTCTGGGCGATTCCTTAACGAATTCTCGCAAGGGCAATGTCGGGACATTATTCCGTTTCTTCCGCATCGAGAGCAGAACAGTCGCTGCTGGTTACGACATTCATTCTGCCAATGTCCCAATGCGCCACACTTCCAACATCCCGAGATGGATGTTCTGTTTTGTGGTACTCCACGAGATTGTTCCCCATGTTCAAATGGAGGATGTCCAGACGGACCTCTAGGGAATGACGAAACATTTTGTGTGTTTATTGTTGATGTCATGTTACGATTAGAAGAGACTGAATGCCTCGTAGAGGTTTGAGAGCGTTCCCTGTTGAACGAGACGGAATGTCTCGAAGCGGGTTGAGGGCGTTCACTCTGTCTTATCTCCTCTCGTAAATTTTCACACTCCATAATCTTGGACATCAAAGAAGGTGTGTCACAGAAGTCGCTCCTTCGTATATATTGCCGAAACTCCGGCAATAAATTTCTATACAGTCGGAGGGTTTCCTGTTCCGCGTTAATCCCCATGTCGACGTATAAGAGTCTGTAGGTCAATGATATAATCAATGGCAGACTCAGAACTTCTTTGTATTCTACGGCTAATTTCCAATTCCAAATCCTCCTGATAATGTACAGGATAGAACGCCATCCGAAACGTTTCCTTGAACGTTTCCCAATTATTCCAGAAACCTTTGTTGCTGCGATACCACAATAGTGCCTTTCCATAGAATAATTCTGGGAGAGCCGTCAACAATCGATGTTTCGGGATATTTTCCGTTTCCGAAATTTCTTCTAACCGTTCTAAGAACGCTGCCGCCTCCTCTTGGCCATTGAACTTAACATTCCATCGATGTGTTTTCAACACTATGGGATATCCAGGGTGGCCCACAGCGACTCCTGACGGTACAGTTGGCAAAGGGGTCGGTAAGTGACTTCCCAGGGGTGCGGAAACACTCGTTGGAATTGAACTGGGGACCGGCAAACCAGGTGCCACACAGGGTGTCATGGTACTGCGTACTCCAGACATCGTCGTCGTATGTGTGTTCACCGAACTTGTGCTGGTCATTCCTCGTAACCCCATCCCTTGAAAAGTTGGTAGGCTTTCTTCGGGTGTAGGTGGTATCATTCCCGAACTCCTCCATGGGTTCGGAATGTTTGTTTGATGTGACGGTAAATAGCTGAAATCCCTCCTCGGCACAGCTCCGGTATTTTGTCGGCCCATCGTATGAGAATACGTCCCAGTTCCTTCGTTAGGGCTGGTACTGGTTCCCCGAGCTTTAGGCAACTCTACTAGGTGCCAAATGAGTCTTCGTCTCAATTCGATAACGGTACCTTCCGGATTAATTTGTAAACTGGAGGCCAGTTCCATCAACTCTGGTTTCTTAAGCCGATATATCCATCCAGCTTTCACTTCCGGTGGAGCCAAGAAATCATCAGAGCCTAACTCCCTTTCCAGAAACTCGCCCCCTGCAGGATTATCTCGAAGTCCAGTTAAACCTTCTTCAAATCCAGTCGCTCCCTGCAACTCCTCACGATCCGAAGAATCACCATTATCAGGCATGTTGAAACTTTCCGTAGCGAGGTATCAACCGAACAACAAAATATCAACACCACTTCTATCTTATTAATATGTTAAACCTTTCAAATAATTAAAAAAAAAAATTCAAATCAATAAAATCGATAAATTTAGAAAGGAGCAATACAATGGGGTACACTAGGAGGGCTTAAAAATAATTTTAAACCAAAATTTTTCTATATATAGACCACCAGTTATCAATGAAAATAAAAAAAAAATTTCAAATCAAAAAATATTTTTCAATAAGAATTTATTCGGTTTTGAAAGGTCGTTATCATATCCAGATAACACCCAACAAAAATATATTTCTCCAGTAAATCAGTATTCAATAAAAACAAAATAATCTATTTCCTATCGAAGGGTCGTTACCATATCCAGATAACACCCAACAAAAAAATATTCCTCAACGACGATCAAGTATTCAATAAAACAATTTATTGTTTTCTATACCTGAAGAGCAGAATTACAAAAAAACCATAGCCGATACGCTCAGAATCTGTGTTCGATATCTCGAATACCAAAAAACTTTTGTGGATATTCCACTTGATATCGAAAATCAATTAGAAATTAAATCCAATTTCATTCACGGAAAAATACCAATAATTACCTCAAATTGCAAGATAATTGTTATCATTCAAACAGGTGTACAATTTTATCACCGGCCAATACACCAGCAAAAACTGATTTGTACAATCTCTCTCCGCGCAATTTCGGGCACGAGAATATATATTTGATAAAAAGCGTTTGGTTTTTATCCCCGGTACGGAGTAAATAAATTGTACTGTGCACTTGGATTCGCGAACGGAATACAAAGGAAATTATTTCCACTCAAAAATAAAGTCGCTGTTTTTCAATTGAAATCAAATCAGAAATCAAATCACTTTTCAATTATTTATCGTGTTAGCATTATCTGTTGAATATGGAAATTCATAGAAAATACAATGAAAATTATTTCCATTCAAATTTAACTAATATATTTCAATTTACACACCACGGAAATTAAATCAATTTTCAATTTTTTCATATATCCAGCAAAATTCCAAATAAACCCCGAAACAGAGTGAAAATGAATGAAAAATTATTTATATGAAAACAACCGTACTTCTTGATTAGTATAACCATACTATAACCAAGTCCTATAACCAAGTCCCTGCCCCCGGCGCCAAATTTGTGACGTGTTTCGCTAGGGTCTGTTTTAATAACCCTTAAACTCCTAGAAAATCACGTTACTTATGACGCCAGAATTTTAGGCAGGAAATACTTTCCTTTCTCTATTTCAAATCTCGGCGCCAGATTTTATAGTGGTTTTCTCCACGCACTAGGGTAGCTACAGATGGAGATACGGAACGTCCAGGGGTCTGGTATATTGACACTTTCTGAATCTTTACAAAATACTGTAGGCTTTAAGTACAAATTTTGGATACTGAACGCCGATTGCTTTTATGTCTCCCCAAAGAGACAGACAGACAGAAATGTCTTTGTTTGTTTTTTCTTTACCAATTTCTTTTTCTGCAACTTGACTAAATACGTCTGTTGCGTAACTTCAATACTTTATAGGAAATAGAAAGGGTTTTTTTTTCAATGTAAACACAGTGTGTAATAGGTATTAAATTAACTGGTATATTCAACAAGATCTGGCACAACAATTTTCGTAATACAAATACTTTTGTTCAAAAGAAAACGGTCTGGCACATTTAAAGGGGGTAATACATATACCGATATATATACAAATATATACACATATATACATACATATATATATAACTGGCCAAATGAACAGTAGTCCAAATGAACAGTAGTTTTCTGGCAATTTAGGGAATAAAATGAACTACTCTTGAGAGCTAAGAAAAATTGTTTCTTCCTAAACACGGTTATCTGACTGACTCAGAAAGTGATTTTTCAAGTTTATAAGCAAGCGGCTTATAACATCCCGATTTCCCCTTGTTAACCCTAATACAAAAATTGAATACCACGTGTCACTTGTATATTACCTAAGCTTCACGTTGGTAATATTCCCGGCTGTGATATTTTTTTCCTCTGTTCCTTAAAATAGCCCTTTTCTTCTACCACTTTTCTCGTCAACAAGAATTATATTTTTGCCTTTGTTTTCCTATTGTTTATGCTCGGTGATTTCCTGAGCTTAGACAATATTAACAAATGGGCGTGGATACAGACGACAAAGCCTCACAGTATTTTCGTGTTATAAAATCCCTTATTTCCCCACAATGTAATCAAAATCGTTTATTTACCCAAATCACCTTCTCAAGTCGCTATTATGAATTATTCCTCCTGAATATAACTATAAATTTTGAAATTCGTGAATTTTGTTTTGCTCGGCATGTATTTTCAGGGACATATAAACTTTTCAACGCCTTTATCGCGGCCGATGTTCCAATTTGGTTAGTGCCTGAATCGGGACAACGGGGACCAATAATTATTGTTATGTAATTGGTTTATACGTCAATTGCTTAAATTCGGTGTTTTTCCCGAACTTAAGACAATAGAAAATTTAAATTCACTGATTTAAGTGATGTAAATATTCGCGTCAGTTGTTTGCATTCGGCGTTTTCCCTGAACTCAAATAACTGAAAACATAACTCAATAATTTTAATAACGGGCAAATAAAAGAACTATTTATGTAAGATTTCCCTTGACAAGAAAAAGAAAACACCTGCCAGAGCTTATGTGAAAATTGTTTTCCGCGGGGCCACAAAATAAAATGGTCTACTTTATACTGTTCAATTTGGCATATAAATCATATATGTTTACCCTTCAAAATAACCAACAATTGACTAAAATGCCAATACTACCCTAAATTAAACACTCAATCGGTTTCACAAAAAAATTCGATTGAACCACCCACAAATAAAATAAATCAAATTTCACTCTGTAGTCTTCTGACCAACTTAAACGTTTCGGCAAATGCTCGAATAAAAGAAATTATAATAATGCAGAAAATATATTTAACTTCTCAGGCAACGAATTAACTCAAATAAAGAATACTTTGGCAGAAATAAACTGTAAATGCCACGACAGATAATTAATTAAATGAAATAATAATAATATATATAATGATATGTAAACGCCCGTAAAAGTAATTGAATCAAATCGAATAATATTCAATGTAGAAATACTAAACTTCAAGTGCTTCAGCACACGGAGAAACCCAGCTCAAATACAACTTATTTACTATTTCCACTTACGGATACCTCAACTCCACTGGAACTCGAATCTACTTTTCACACTATTCACTTTTACTGATAAACGGACTTCGTATCACCACTGGATTCAAGTAACAAGGAACAAGTGTTGATGCTGATTTTCATCGTATCTTTTATAGATCCCGAATGTATGACCAAACTAGACGAAAAAGCCCAGTAAGAAAGGCGCGGTTTTTTGTCTGATGAACTAAAAGTGGACCGAAAATCTGAGGGATTATTTCGTTCCTGATACAAAAAATGATTTGGTTTTTCCCATCCCGGTCTTTATTTCTTTCTCGTCTTTTACAAAAACTATCACCGGAGCTTTTCACATTTTTTATCAAATCTAGAGAAAAACTCTGTTATGTTTTATGCATGATGTTGACGTGAATTTCAGTAGCTTTGGGTATGTACCTTAATTTCTAATAGGGAATGAAATATTTTGCCAGACCAGAACTAATAGAAACCCCAAATAGGAGGGACGTACCAAAGTTAGGTTGAATATACTTTAGCCGTGCTTAGTAACGGAGCTCTAAAAAAATGCTTCGTTACAATATAAACCAACTTGTTGCACTAATGCTAACTGTTAATAGTCCATTAAAAATTTTAAAGATTCTTCCTTTGAAATAATTACAAAAAGGCGTCAATGAATGAGAAAAAAAAAAATTTATTGTCAAAATTTTGTTGTCTGGTTACCAAGGGGATTACTCGACGAACATGTGTTAGTTAACCTTGACCCTCATTGTGTTAATCTCCGGACTGCTCGGAGTTCTCATTTAAATGAGCCAGAGTTCAATTTTGCGTTAATTGAGAATATGTCATTCAATGGTACTTACATACTGCCTCCTGAACACGAATATAATTTTTTGCGCTATTTTTGGCTTCTAAAAACACTCAACATTCTCATTTCTTTAACCAAAACCAACCCTTAACACGTGTTTACAGCATTTATTTTGCTCATAACTACATCATTTCTACGTACCTTTATTTGTTCATGGTACCTTGTACCTTATTAATGTGACAGGTTCGCTATTTGTACCAAGTCTGTGTGGGGAGAACTAGCAAATCAAATTTTATTCATAACTGCCATGCCGTCGATGCGAACAGCGAATGCATTGAATGCGAATATCATAAAACATGAGTTCAGTTGGCGTAGACTCCTGCACTAATTCAGCCATATTGTATAAACTGCGATTTTCACGAAACTTGTGACATCTGGTAGAACTATGTCAGTAAAGGAAATGTAAACCATATGATGGAATACACATCTACTATTGCACTGTTGCAGTGTTTTCCTCACCACTAACTATCAACCAATAGCACTAACTAGTAGCATTGAAAATTTCCATTTTTCGCTTGGACATGACATTCCATGTTCATACCAAAGAATCCCTGACATTACCTTAACCTAGACCGCTGGGTCCTGTATGATAAGAACACGGCTGGCAAGTTTGATGATTAATGGTCCATTGCATTCTAGGGGTTTTTGGAATCGAGAATAATTCTATTAAAAATATTTTTTATGATTTTTTTGTCACATGGCAAGAATGAAGTTGACAGGTGACGAAGGTTAGTCATACATGAAAAACTTGCAGTGTTGGATATTCTTGTGTGAGAAGCTTTTGATTCTGTTCACATTCACATATATATAAAAACCAAATGAATTGAGATACACATCTATCAAAAAATTATATTTTTTGTCCTAGAACATTCGATTGAAAGCGTGGCCATTAATTATTTTTTTACTTTTATTAATTTCTTTAGCGATTTCAGGTGAAAGCTTGTTTTTGTTATATTTTCATACTTATTTTTGTGAGAAAAATCTTCAAAACACAAGTTATGCAAAAAATGGATATTTTTAATTTGATAATTAATTCACATAGGGACATTTCAAATGGACAATTTGGGACAAATACTACTGAAAACTAAAATATAATGAGAATACATTTATTGCTCAAAAACATACAGTTTCATAGCAAGAGTTCCAGGATTCTCGGTTGCCAATATATTAAAACAACAATTGAGAAAAATTAAGAGCAAGTAACCTAAACGGCAATAAATTAAATATAATGGGTCACAATGTTAAATTATGACCCAAAAAAATGGAAAAAACAAGATCTTATTCAATGATACAAATGAGCGGAACCTCAACATGTTCCAGATATAAGCTTTTAGCTGTTTTTGATGAAATATTATAAGAGCTTATAATCTCTCTGTCTCAATTGGATAGAGAATCACAATATTAAGGGTTTCATCACAGTGTAAATTGGGCACTCGTATACAATGTGCTCAATTGTTCCTAATTCATTCATGTTGTAGATTGTACAAATCTATTTCTAGTGGATTCTATAGGTGGAACCGTTCAAAGTGAAAATAATCAAGTATTTACTACATAATCGGAATGATCTGTGGTTCATGAAAAAAAAATGGAAAAATTTATATTTCTTCAATAGTTATTGGGTCATCAAGAAAAGTATGTTTGGCATCGAAAAATATGTTATTATCAATTCATCTTGGTGGATATAAGTCATCATAAAAAAATGTAATGCAAGGCAGCACTTCTAGCAGGTAGCACAGAATTGAGTCACTAATGTTGGATAATGCTATGTACTTACCGTATTTTATTTCCTTATTCCTACAAATAATTTTATTTTTCTTTTTAGTTGTGGTATATTTTTGCTCAAGTATCAGGAGAGATATTATGTTTTTTGCATTCATTCAAGTCAGATTTCAATTGATTTTTCAAATGATACACTGTCAAGCCCCACTCTGTAGGGATGCTGAGGTTTGGAAATTTTGTAGAGCTGTAAATCTTGGGAGGTTTCAACAATGGCTGTGCAAAAATTAAGCAGATTTCATCGAATACAAAAAGTAAATTTAAATATTCGGCGTGAAGATTATCTATCCAGAGTAGATCAACAATACTTTTACCAAAGGTGCTCACATTAATATTCAATAGATTATAACTTTTGGCAATATGTGCGAGATTCACAGTGATGAAGTTGTCCGACACTCATTCCATATGATTTATTCAAAGATTTTGAGCAGTTTTGTCAATGCAAATATCATAATTTCAGTGGCAGTTACCCTTACCATGTATAAGTTCCATTTTTCAATGATTTTGAAACAATATTACTTTTGGAAAAAAAAACTAATAATAGTATGTACCCTTTTCAATTTCTGTTTGTTTTCTTGAAACTTCATGAAGTCTCAATTTGATATATATGTACTTTTATAATGAGCTTTATAAGAAATGATTTGTGGAATCCTGAAAAAATTACCGAATCTAAATAATGTTCATCCAGATCTGAATAAACATCTTCAAAAATTTCAAGTAACATTTAAGATTGAATTTAAAAAAAATGGTTTGTCAATTTATAACCAGTTGTTGCTAAGAATATTTTGAATTGCCATTTTACAATTGAAACAATATCTTCAAATGTTTTTTTTACTTATTAACAATTAAGGAAAATCTGGACAGTCATCTTTTGTTGTGTTCACAACAACCTCCTTCTGCTAATGAACATTTTTTCCCATCTAATAATACTTTTGATTTTTTTAACTGCCGAATCCGCCATGTAGATGAAAATTTAAGCCCATAATCGTGATCATCCACATTTTTTTCATCATCGGACTCATATTTCTTTTTGGAACCCAGGTCATCAATTGACACTTGGTAGTGTTAAAATTATCTCGACATAAACAATTTCCGTTTCTTGGTTTATGTCATGATATAAGATCAATCTCTTGAAGGTAAAATTGAACTGGTATATAATTGTATTAGAACCATTTTGAATAACATCTTCATTTATTTCAAAAAATTCATTCAGAAGGTGTTTGTACAAATATGTTAATTTATTATAATGTATGTAAAATAAGAATTAATAGAATGAATGAAATCTTATCACAATACAAAATTAAAAGTTATCATTAATTATCCCACAGTGTGAAATGAAAACATCACAATCAAGTAGCGTGGAAAACTAATGATAATACATGGTGAAAAAACAATAATTCCAGCTGGTCTTGACTAATCTTGAAAATCAGCAAGTCATCATTTGAAATATTAGTCTTTATATATGTATAGTAGACACCCATAAGTGAAGTGGCCGGTATAATGAATCATTTAATCTTTTGCTTGGTCCACTCTATATGGGATTTTGTAAGTTCGGTTGCAACTCTCAAAGAGATTGACTTTTGTGTTTCATATATTTTCGCATGTGATAAAATTAATCTCATTCCCATCCTTGCCCACTATCATATTAAGTTGTGTCCAATTGTTCCTTACTAACTTCAACATATGGCAAGCGTCAAGTATAATAAAAACTTTCTATTTTGTAGCTGGATGTAGCAAAGATGGCTGGATACGCTTTTTCCTAGTGATGTTGAGCTTGACCCCTAATGCTTGGGCTATATTGAAATTAGCTGTTTAGCAGTCGTTAAAATTTAGATCAATATATAATTTTGACATAGAGCGCATGTGCAGGTATGAGTATGAAATTTGTCAAACATGCCAAATTTCTAATGTTGAAACATTTGTCTGATAAACTAGGAATACTCCTATACCTATATTTAACAAATTAACCCCAACTTCCATAGGTCATAATATCCTATTTGCACAAAATTTACAGAAATTGAACATATCTGTAAAAGATAAAAAGTTGGTCATCTTTGGACAGCAGCTACGAATTTATGAACGAATCTATGTACAACTACACTTTCAACTTCGAACGTCAACTGCAACGACAGCGGCTGCGTCCCAATCTATAAATCCAACTTTAGTCCATCAGAAGTGACAGGAACAATAGCTACATTAATTTCTGAGAGCATTCGTAGGGTAGATTTAATAATGTTTTCTCATCCTCCGAAACAATTTATTAAAAAATATGCTAGTGGAAATTTCCCAATTTTCTGTTACAGATATGATTAAAACTAAAGCCTCAGTTGCATATTACATTTCATCATCCTCGACTGCTGTGCCCAAATCAATATATCCCCATATTTTATGGGTACGGTATTCAACCTGTTTTCAAGACTCATCTCATCCAACATCAGGTAACATAAGGTTTTAAAAATGTTCTTAGTGTTCTCAGCTACTTTTCTTCTGGAAAATGTTTTTCTCCTGGATTAGTAAGCTCTTGACAAATACAATTGTAACGTCATGGCAAAACTTTGCAATTCTATTGGAAATGGTGCCTTGTTGCTTTTCTACCTTCTCAATTTTCCAATTAACTGTCTCATCAAAGCATGTGGACACACATTATTTTTGAGGACTGCTAAAGATTCATCTGAAATCATGTGTTTTTATGTAAGTCACTAATAACTTTTTTATGGTGTGTTATTTTTGTAGTAAGTCTTCTTACTCGGGCTTTTGAGACTTTCAGCTTTTTAACAATACTATACTTTTTTCTTGAATAGTGATCAAATTTTGCTTCATTTTCCTTGAGATAAACTTAAAAAAGATTTATTAGACAAATAATATCACATTTATATATTTTTTTTCTATCTTGAAAGTGGTGGGGTAGGTCATTCAATCAATCAATCAATCAAACATTTATTGAATTAGTTATCATTCACAATAACCCTAGTAAAGCAGAACATAACATCATCGTAAAATACACACTAATCCAACAGGTCAAACAACTAAAAGTTAATATGATACAATAAATATAGGTACTACACAATTCTAATAGAAAAAACAGACATTAGTCAATGATACAATTGTTAAACAACTCGATCATCAGATGAGGACAAATATTGTAAAAATAATATTGTAGAAATAAAATAAAATAATGAAAACATGTAATACTATTAGGTTTCAAGGAGAAATTCTTCAACAGAGTAGTATGCTTTTTGCAATAACAGAATTTTGAGTCGCCTTTTAAATATATTAATATTAGATGATTAAATGTCACTATTTAGCCTATTATAAAGTTTAACCCCGCAGTACATGGGATGATTCTGTGAGATACCGTCAATCTACTATAAGGTTGATGTAGATGCGAGTTATTTCTGGTTAAATTATCGTGGATTTGTTCATTTTTTGGAATCGTTGAAATATTGGTTTTAATATATATCAGAGTATTGTAAATATACAAACATGGCATCGTTAAAAAACTGTAATGAATGAATAATGGCCTACAATGTTCTCTTGAAGATGCACCAGCCAAAATTCTAATTGCTTTTTTCTGAATAGCAAAGACTGTGGTATAGAAGTTTGAGAACATCAAGAGAGACTGATTGTTTCAACTGACGAATTAAATATATATGTTTACTAAGCTTAAGTTTGACACTATCAACATGGTACTTCCAGGTAAGTTTATCATCAATCTCGACCCCTAAGAATTTAGTACAATTTACTTGATGAAAAGTTACATTATTTAATTTAACCAAATAGCTTATATCAATTGCTGTATTTTTTGTGACAAAGTTGAGCATTTGAGATTTGGCAGTATTTAGAAGCAGGCCATTTAGTGAACACCACTCAGAAATTTTATCTGTTACTTCCTGAGCTTTTTCAATTACTTCACACATAGTACTCGCAGATACCAAGATGTTGGTGTCAACCGCAAAAATAACAGTTAAGGAAGCTTTAGAACAGAATTTCGGGAGATCATTTATAAAAACTAAAAATAAAAGAGGACCTAAAACGGAACCTTGAGGTACCCCTATTGACACACTTTTTCTTTCAGAATTTGTTCTGTTCACACAGACCAGCTGACCACGATCAGCTAGGTAAGATCTTATCCAATTCAATGCTGAGCCACATACACCATATAACTGCAATTTGTGTACTAGTATGTCATGGTCAATGAGGTCGAATGCTTTGCTAAAATCGAAAAATAATCCAAAAGTATGATGTTTGTTATACAAAATTTCCAGCACATGTTTAATGAGTTGATCAATTGTTCCATCTGTAGATTTATTTCTTCTATAAGCATTCTGATTGGAAGACAATAATCTGAAGGATTCTAAGTAATTATATAATCTTTGGAAAAAAACAGTGTTCTATAATCTTAGAAAACTGACTAAGTAGAGATATAGGCCTGTAAGATGCACAATCAGAGCGAGAATCCTTATTTTTGTAAATTGGTACAATTTTAGACATTTTCAGGATATTGGGAAAACTCCCCTCAGTGAAAGTGGCATTCACTATATCCAAAGCTCAGAGATCAAATCAGCAACAATTTTAATGACATTGCCAGGAATTTCATCAATACCCGATGATTGTTTCTTGCAGACTTTTTTTATAACTTCCTCTATTTCCATTTTAGTAACAGGGTATAAATAAATACTTTGTAGAGCGGGTGATCTATAATTAATATTTTTAGTATCAGGTTTGGATATACTACTATTGACTGTTGAGAAGTAATCACTAAAAAGGTTGCTAATATCATAATTATTAGAAAGAATGTCCCCATCATCAGCACTTTGAAGAAAAGGTATGGCATTGCCAGTGTAACCATTCTGTGCTTCCGTGATTATTTTCCAGGATTCTTTCACTTCATTGTTAGCTGAAGAGATTCTGTCATCATTGTAAGTTTTTTTAGCATGTTTTAATTTGGCCTGATGAGTTTTTTTAAGGTCATGATATTCCTTCTGATATAAACCATTTTTATATACTTCGTTTAACTCTGATACCTCAGTTAGCCTTCTGCTCAATTCTATCAACTCATTACTGATCCACCTGGGGACCTCGGATTTTTTGTTCATAATTAATTTTTTTGGAAATATAATGTCGAAATAATGAGAAATTGTATTATAAAAATACTCAATCTTAGAATTAGCACCATCTATGACATACAATGGCGACCAATCGGTCTCTGATAAAAAGCTAGAAAACAACTCAATATTATTGTCACTATAACATCACGTGTGTTTTGGTCCATCTGATCATAGCAGAAAGTTGCCAGCTGGAAAGTGTGATCGGAAATAGAGGAATGATTAATAGAAAATGAAATAGGATCAGAAATTGACAAAATGTTATCTATACACGTTGCCGATTCTCCTCATATGCGAGTAGGCTCACTAATATTGTGTTGCTGAAGCATATTTATAAAGTCTATTTTATTATTGCTTAACCTCAACATATCAATGTTGAAGTCACCGCAAACGATTATTTCCATGTTCTTATACTTACTATATAGAACCTCAATTGTTCGATCAAATGAATAAAAAAAAGTCTCAGTATTACCAAGAGGTGATCTATATATAGATAAAATTATTATAGTTTTACTATAGGTGATCTATATATAGATAAAATTATTATAGTTTTACTCTTACAATTTAATACCTCAATGTCTATCTCGATGCTAGAGTCAATAGGAAGTTTATTAACTTTCAAGAATTTTTTAGCAAAAATGCATACTTCTCCTCTGATATGCTTCTCCCTACAAAAGAATGAGATTAAGTTATAGCCGGTTAGTTGATAACATGAACATTCTTGTGATTTTAGCCAGCTCTCACTTATACATAGAATATCAGGCGAGTGTTGATCAAGAATCAACTCTAAATCAAGTAATTTGTCAAAACAGCCTTGTACATTGAAGTGCATAACACACAATTTAGTACTGGTAGATCCGAGACTTACATTATTCACTGGATGCATTTGTTTATTGATATTGATTATGGAATTTCCTATGTCTAAAAAAGAACTAGGTCGATTTTTTTCTTCACTAGGTCGATTTTCTTCTTCACTAGGTCGATTTTCTTCTTCACTGCCTTCCAGAACATTCCTAATACCAAATTTCTGATAATAAAGATCAAAGTTGAATCTTCTAAAAGCGACTCCTTTAGGCCAGAAAGTAGAGTTGTAAAAGTCCTTCATGAACTTCATATCACCAGCCGCCAAGAAATTCGAGTACCTGCTACCTTCCGAAGTTCTCAATTTTTTAACTATGAATTCACCTTTAGCTCCAGTCTTCAACAATCTCACCCTCAATAACCTCATGGGTGACTCTATTCAGAAACATCCAAACTTTAGGACTACCACTTTTAAATTTGAGGTTTTCTGAATCAGCCTGATCTACTATTCATTTTCTATTTTTATTTTACCTCTGAACCTTTTGCCATTTTTTATTAGTCTGGTTATTAGATAGGTCTACTGGAGATAAGTGAAGTTGACCAATTGAGGCTTTGGGCCTGGAGTCAACCAAATTGATAAGATCATCACACTTTTGTAGGGTTTGAATTTTCATGATTTCATATGATACATCATCCGCTTTGATGCCTGGATCACCATGTATCCCAGAAATACCATAAATGCCATCATGTCGATTCAAATCTTGCTGAATGAAATGAGTGTTTTTGTCCACTTTTGATTGATTAAGTTAAAATAAAAATAGGATGGGTAGTATACAAAAAAACAGAAAGGAAGTTAAAAAATTCCTCATCACAAAAGCGTACTATGACCTGCAGGAATACTACAATAAAAAGTTCTAAAGCCATGTATCTTTTAGCTCTAGGTTTTCAACTTATATGTTAGGTATCTAGTTGGTGATAAATGTGATATACATGTTATTATTGTTTTGTGGCATACTGTTATTTTTATTTTGTATTTGTTATTATATTCTTGTAAGTGTATTCTTATTATCTATATTTTTACTTTACAAATGGACATAGTGAATCCACTTGTTACGTCTCACGCTTTGTCAATAGGAAAAATGATTCTTAGACAATAGAGCTCAGCTTTGATTTGATTTCTCAAACTCTCTTGTCATATTATTTTAAGCTGATGGTATCGCTGTTTATATTTTGAGGGAGTTCTCGTTTTGAGATTTATTTAGGAGAACCACTTACTTTTGTTTATCATCAGGTACTATATATCCAATTTGAATTCACCAACTGTCTATTTGATCATTCTGATGTCAAAAAGTGATGATCATATGACAACTCATATGTAATTCAAAAACAAAAACCATTATGATATGTTAATATACAAACAGAAAAAATATGGAAAATTCAGTAGAATTTTCATATAAACTACATCTAATTTTATTAATCTTCAAAAACTGAAAAATATACCTTGTGACTTTTAGGCTCTATATGGGGTATATAACGGATTTCCATCAAAATCTCAAATTATTTTTTTTACGATAAAGTTTAAATGAATATATTTATGATGTTTCTTTTTTGATGCTCCTAACTCATATAATGAACTGAATAGTTACTACTATCTTACTTTATATAAGCCTATTGTGATACAGTTATGGAATATTCTCACAAGTTTTTTTTTTGAGGGGGCTTCCTGTTAGATCTTTGCTGTCTGTAGAGAAAGGTATAATCATTTTTCTCCTCCTAAAAAACAGTTATATAAAATTATCAAAATAATTTATTTTATTCAGATTTAAAATTGAACCCTAAAATAAAATGTATTTGTATTAATTACACAGATTTGATCAGAAACTTACTTTGTTGACAATTGTGACTGTCTCAACTTTGAAGTTGATATCACATGTGGTTTTATTATCCTGTGCCTGACTCGTAGATTGAAAAACTCCCCGGAGTAATGTTCTCCGAACATATTCTCCTAAGAATGCGGAAGGGGAAGAGTATGAGTACCAAACGTGCATATTTTCCACTTGGTTGTTGTATGGTAAGTTGGAAACACCCTTGTGGTAAGCAGTCCGTTCAGTATGCCTATTCCATCATGACCAGGAGCCTTCCCATTCTTCAGGCTTTCTGCTGCCGTAACTAGTTTTTCCGAGAAACAGGGATTCACCTCTTCCCCAGCCCCACCAGGGATATTCGAGCTTTCATCTTCTGACAGAGAAAAAAGTTTCTCAGGGATGCTTCTGATCAAGTCTTCCCGTTAATTAGACTGGTCTGTGGTTGGCAAAATGGCCTACAGCTATTTTGTATCCTTTGACCCAAATATCTTCATCAAGGTCGTTGCATAGTACCTTCCAATGGTCCCATTTGGATGAAGTGATAAGCTTTTGGAGTCCCGTTTACTCGTCTCCTTGTTCAGGTGCACTTGTTGTGTTTGGATGCGATCTCCTGGTTCCACCAGTATGGTTGTTTGGTGCCCCTATGTGATATGATATTTTGACGTGCCTCTCTTAGCAGCTCAGTGCATGTTACTGGGGAGTAATGTTCTTCCTTGTCATGGACAATGATCTGCTTTTCTGTCTTTTTCTTTGCTTTTCCCTTGATTTCGTAGTATCCCGATATATATTATATATATATATATATATATATATAAATAATAGAATAATATTGTATGTAGTATGTTTATGTTTCTAGATGAATAAATGACTTAGTTAAGAAATGTAACACCTTTGGTGTGGTTCGTTGAAGAATTCTTACACCAAATCACCAAACACCTAATTTTTTTACAATAATTGCCATCAAGACAAAAAGTCCCAAATGATATTTGTTTAGCCTTCTGCACTTTGCACAGACAAGTACTCATAAATTATATTTGAATGAATTTTTCGAGTGGTGGGGATATAACCTCCAGCATTCTATGTAAACAACACTATAGTTCGGTACAACACAAATCTAAACGAACTGAAATAAACGATAAACTAAATCAAGAACAAAAAAGCTGCTGGGGTGGATGATATCTCAATAAACATCTTCAAAAATATTCCTGCACTCAATACTCTCGTGGAATTGATGAACAAATCCTTCACACAAGGGCAATTCCCAGAATTCCTCAAAACCTCTGTAGTGATCCCAATCCACATAGGTGGCAATAAATAAGATCCTACCAACTTCAGGCTTATATCCCTGATCCCCACCCTAGCCAAAATTATCGAGAAGTTGGTAAAACGGAGAATTGTGGAATTCTTGAACACCAGCAGAATACTGAGTACACATCAATATGGCTTTCAGCAAAGAAAAAACACCTCTGACGCAATATCCACTTTATTACAATCAGTTTATAATGAAATCAACAATGGAGAAACCAACTGCAGCAATATTGTGACTTGTCGAAAGCATTTGACTGTGTCGACCTTTATATATTGCTATCAAAACTTAATAGATGTGGTTTAAGGGGCAATAGCCACATTTAGATAGAGTCATATCTCAGTGGAAGAAAACAGTTTGTAAGAATGACATCACAATCTAAGACCAAAGATGTTAAATGTGGCGTACCCCAGGGACCAGTGCTGGAACAATCTTGTTCTTACTATATATCAACGATTTATCTTGGATACCGATCTCAGGAAGTTTCACTCTTTTCGCCGACGATACCACGATATTCTGGCACGACAGAGACAAAGACAGGCTCCAATTCAGGATGTCTGAAGACATGAACAAGATGAAATACTGGTGTGACTCCAATTATCTAACACTCAACAATGTATTGCCATTAAAATGCACTATTTCAGATATCCCGCTATGAGAAAACTTTATAGAAAATACCCCTTCTTCAAAAATTCCTCGGAGTCCTGGATAAGAATCTTAAATTCACTGAACATATAGGCATCTCAACAAAAAACTAGCTAAAGGCTGCTTCGCATTGAGAAATGTTGCAAAGGAACTTGAGTTCTTCAACGCAAAAGAGGTCTATTACGCTTTGATAGACTCACAGTTGAGGTATGGCATTCCCTTCTGGAGAGTTTGCACGCAACTCATGCAGTCGGTATTCGTCCTGCAAAAGAGAGCAATAAGATATCTGTTCAAAGCAAAATGGCGAGACCCATGCAAACCGTTATTTATTAAACACGAAATCCTCACTGTAAACTCAATATTCATAATGGAAACAGTGTCCATCATACACAAAAACAGAACTGACTATGAAGGCCCACCTATACCATACTCCACACGACAATTAAACCAACTGAGGCTGCCCATCCCTACGTCAAACTTAGTTAGGAATCATTGGTATACAACGGAGTCAAGCCATATATAACAAACTTCCCAGAGACATAAAACATTCAGCGAAACTTAGCATATTCAGAAAAAAACAAGTGGAAGAGCATATTATAATCTAAATGAATACTTTGCGGACAATCTGTGATGTGTAATTTTAATAAATGTTATGTAATTTTTTACTTTCACGTCCACTTGTTATGTATTGTAGATATTTTAAACAATTCGTAATATGTTAAATACTTTGAAACTATTTTCTAGATGCTTTTATCATACATGACTGTAACTGTTTGTTAACAAGAGATTTCTCTTAGAACAATAAACATATTCTCTCTCTCTCTCTCTCTCTATACATTCATATTCGGAGCTGGCGATAGAAAAAATGTGTCAATTTAATCACATTACTAATGATGATTTTTCTTCTATTTTAGTTATGGACATAACTAAAAGGAACCGCTTAGAGTGCACCTCTAAAACTTTTTTTGTCAGGAATATTTATGTATTTTCTTAAGTCCATGTAGAATATCCTGTCACTATACATCTCCCAGTTTTGAAGATTATATATCGAAAATTTTACCTTATAAATATTGGAGGCTGTCCCAATTTCCACTTGTCGTACCCAAGAACCCAGAGGACAAGAAGATCGATGAAATTCTGCCTTGGTTTGGTATTTTTCTACATTTGTGATCATTTGACGGTGATTAATTCGTCAGCTGCCAATTTGACATCATTGGCAGAATTTACCTACAGGATTATCCTAATATTTTGGATATCAGTTATAAGAATTACTCAATACGATCTATCAGATGAGGTCCCAAAATGATGAACTCAATGGTAAGGAGTGTATCTCTAGTCATATGCCATCTTGTGAGATCTGTTTCAAATCTTTCAAAACTGAAAAAGGACTGAGAATTCACAATACTCGCATTCACCATTCACTGCCAATATATTTACAAAACAAGTCAACCTATGATTCCCAAGAAAAACGCAATGAAGAAAGGAGTAATCAACTTCATAATCGCCTGGCCAAATTCAAAAGAAGCACTTTCGTAATAAAAAGAATCCCAAAATCTGCAAGAATCTGTTGTGAATTCGCTCTCAGCGATGCTATAGATGAATGTATCAAGTTTAATTCCATAGAATCTTGGGAAAAATTATTTCTCTTCAGTTACAAGAATCTTCAAATTCCTCAAAGTAGTAAAGAACGAAAGGTGTCACTTTCATCTTTGATTAAAAAGAATATCAGTGATTCAGATTCGACCCATCCAAATGTCCAAACCAAACAATGTTCATCAAAATTTTCCCCAAACTTGACGAGAAGTGTTATGAATAAGATTTCGGATGGAGACCTCTCATCGGCTATAAGAATTCTCAGCTCAAACGATACGATTGCAAGTTTTGACAATTCAACATTTTTACAACTGAAGTCAAAACACCCAGCTGCTATCAGATCTGAACCTCTCCAATACGACCGTCAGGAAATTGAACCACTAGAAGTCAATAAAATCAATGTTAATGAGGCAGTGAAATCTTTTAAAACAAGTTCTGCTGGTGGCATAGACTCGCTCAGACCATCTCATATTCAAGATATGCTCAGTGAGAGTTCAGGTTGTGCGAGCGAAAAACTTTTAAATTCATTGACGGCATTATGCAACTTTATGCTGGCAGGCAGAGTGAATCCTGAAATTTGTACAGTTTTATATGGAGCTTCACTTTGTGCTTTGAAAAAGAAAGACGGTGGAATTCGACCCATAGCAGTTGGAATGTTTTATCGTCGACTAGTGGCAAAATTGGCGTGTTTTAGTATAAAAGAAAAGTTAGGAGAAGTTTTTCGTCCCACTCAGTTTGGTTTTGGAACTCCTGGAGGGTGCGAAGCTGTTGCCCATGCTGCACGACAGTATATTAATCAACACCCAAACCCGAAATCAAGAGTGTTTCTCAAGCTAGATTTTAAAAATGCATTCAACATGGTTCACAGAAATTTCTTGTTGAAGAAGGTGAAGGATTCAATACCAAATATCTTTCCATTCTTAAATCAATGTTATAATTTTCCCTCTTTTTTAAATTTTGGTGAAGAAATTATCATCTCAGAGAGAGGAATCCAATAAGGAGACCCATTAGGTCCAGCTCTTTTCTGTCTTGCAATCGACGATTTGACCAAGTCGATCAAGAGCGAGTTCAACGGTTGGTATCTCGATGATGGTTCCATAAGAGGAGAGAAAAATGTTATTTTGGAAGATTTGAAATACATAATTTCCAATTTGAACGAAATTGGTATCGAATAGAATACCAATAAATGTGAAATCTTCTTTCTTGATGTTCCAAATCAAAAAGTTTTCGATGAGTTCGTCTATTTCATTCCTGGTTTGAAATTATTAATAGAATCTGATTTTGTACTTCTTGGTGCACCTGTTACTCTTGAGGCTCTTTCTACATGTATCAAAGATAAAACAGACTCTCTCTCACTAATATCTTCACGGCTCAAAGAAATTCCAGCTCATGCTGCTTTTTTCCTACTTAAAAACTGTTTGGCATTACCCAAACTTATGTATATACTTAGATGTTCTCCAAAATGGCATGGTAATTTAGAGTTAGAGAAATTCGATGAATTGATGAAAAGTACTCTCGAATCGATAACAAATAATCAATTTCCTAACGAGAATTGGCTTCAAGCAACGCTTCCTGTGAAAATGGGGGGATTGGGTATTCGTTTGGCATCATCACTCACCTTACCAGCATTTTTATCTTCCTTAAATAGTGTTTCTCATTTGGTGAACTCGATACTCCCATCAGATTTTTTTGGATTGATAGATTCTTTCTATGAAGAAGGCGAAAGATTGTGGATTTCTAAAGTCAATGTCCCTCTGCAAGGTACGGATAAAAAAATGCAAAGTGCATGGGATCGTCCGCTCTTGAAATTGAATTTGAATAATCTGTTTGAAACAGCTGTATCTACATCTCAGAAGGCTCGTCTCAATGCAGTGTCTTCAAAGGAATCAGGTGCGTGGCTCGATGCATTACCAGTTTCTTCTTTGGGTAATCTTCTTGACAATGAAACATTCAGAATTTCTGTTGGACTTCGGCTGGGTTCTTCAATTTGTGTCCGTCACAATTGCAAATGTGGTGCTGAAGTAGATGAATCTGGGGTTCATGGTTTGAGTTGCAAATTTAGCGCTGGTCATAGGTCCCGCCATGATGCAGTCAATGACTTGATAAAGAGAGCTTTGATAACTGCCAAAATTCCAGCTATCTTAGAGCCATCAGGTGTCAGTCGTGATGATGGAAAACGACCAGATGGAATGACATTAATTCCTTGGAAATTTGGTAAACCAGTGGTATGGGATTTTACTTGTATGGACACTATGGCCACATCACACTTGAACTCAACCTCCATTCGCAAGGGTGCAGCTGCAGAAAATGGAGAGAAAGTTAAGATAAAGAAATATCAAAACCTGAGAAATCCCACATTTTCTACCCTGTAGCTATTGAAACCTACGGAGTATTTGGCCTCCAAGCAACGGAATTCATTAAAGAGATTGGTAGAAAGATTTTCCAAGTGACCAATGATAGAAGATCCACCAGCTTTCTCCTTCAACGCATCAGCATCGCCATTCAAAGAGGTAATGCAGCTTCGGTGTTGGGAACCATTCCAGTTGGACGTCATTTGGATGAATTTTTCTACAATCCACATTCTAAAAAGAAAATATCTCAATATAGCTCGATATCCAATAGTGAAAGTTCGTCAATTCTGGGTTCTATTACCGCTACTCAACGTTTGGATGATATATTTATTCGTCCACAAAAAACATGTCAAGTAGTATCCATAGGTCTAATATTCGGAGCCAAATACCTGAAAAGTATAATTTGGATTCATCCACCTACAAAATAATAACGCGAAAAAACTAACTTCAAATTCCATAGGTCTAATATTCGGAGCCAAATACCTAAAAGTATAATTTGATTCATCCACCTAAAAAAAAAACGCGATCTGCCATATCTTTACCCAACTCGATTTCAAGCAGCCTCCAATTGAGTTCCAATGATAGAGAAAATCATCGCATAAGAGACTATTCCTTTGAAGATAGCAGTAGCGGTGAGCGCATCTCCCTCAGTTTTAACTCCATGAAACCACTTGTGCTTGGAAGCTCCAAAACTCTCGGTCTTAATGGTTTGAAAAACATTGGCAATACTTGCTTTATGAATAGCGCAATACAATGTTTATCGAATACCAGATGGTTGCTCGAGTATCTGAGAAAAAACGAACATTTGAAGGATATCAACACAAGCATATCAAGTATGAAGGGTTCTTTGATAAAAGCATTTGAAGAAGTGGTAAAAGAACTTTGGTCAGAAGATTCGTCTGATGTGGTGGTTAACACTGTTTCTTTGAAAAACCAGATACAAAGATTTGCACCTCGTTTTATGGGTGATGCTCAACAGGATGCCAAGGAATTTTTCAGATATTTATTGGAAGGTCTTCATGAAGATGTAAACAGAGTAAGAGAAAGGCCTAAACCTACGTTCATAGAAATTGATGAAAATTTGAGCGATAATGAAAAGGCAAAAGAGTCTTGGTCAAGATATCTTAGAATGGACAACTCAAAAATTGTCGATAACTTTGTTGGTCAACTAAAATCATCGTTGAAATGTACTTTCTGTGGCCATTGTTCTGTCACTTTTGACCCATTCTGGGACCTTTCACTCCCTATTCCACAGATTACTGGCAAGCTCAGTCTGTCACAATGTTTAGACTCGTTTACTAGGGAAGAAATTTTGGATGATGACGAAAAACCCACTTGTTCTAAATGTAAGAAAAGGAGAAAATGCACGAAGTCATTATCTATACTTAAATTCCCCAAAATTTTAGTAATTCACTTGAAAAGATTTTCGCAGAAGGATAGATTCAGAGGAAAACTAAATGTCTTCATTGACTTTCCTCTCGATGGATTAGATATGAGTACTTATGCACTAGATAACGCAGCTCCGTATCGCTACAACTTGTATGCTGTATCCAACCATAGCGGAACAACTCTTAACGGACACTACACGGCTTACTGTAGGCACCCTTACGCAGGCACATGGCACGAGTACAATGACTCTATGATCAAGAGGACATCGAATCACAACTTTGAAATAGGCATTTTACTTATTTACATTATATATTAACCTAAAGTTGAAATAATGTTCTACCATTGCAATAAAATATAACATGTTATAAAAAAAATAAAAAATGCCAATTCAATCAAACTTGAGCTTTTGCAATGTAGTTATTTGACATCGTACAAAGCCAAAAAAAATGTGCTCACAAGTGTGAAGCGGGACATTCTACCGCTTACAAGAGGCATAATTTTTTTTTTATCGTATTATTTGATCACACTTGGTTTTGCTGAGTTATTTAAGACTTTATACTGAGTGTAAAAAAGTTGTCCTTCCAACTAACTTGTGGGACAAGTCACTTTAAGTGAAGTTTTTAGCAGTTTATTTTTATCGTCCTAGGACAGCATTCATTTCCCATCGAGTAAAAAATGTTATGTTTCTGGCATGGATATGTTTTTATTATTATTATCGTCGGGGATTGTACACTGGTGTGACTTCAACGAGTTTTGACGAAGGCTGTACACTGGTTCGGTTAGTTCTCTTTTTGTACCTCGAATGAATAAAAGGGTGGAATTCATGGAAAATCATTTGTTTTACTTCTACGACAGTCGTAGCTCGAACGTCCATGAGAATACATGTTCAGTCTTACAGCGTGAAAAATGTCGAAGTTAATTTGGGCTGTCTGCGGTGGAAAAAAATACATAATTCACGTGTTCACACATGAAGGTCTTGAACAATGTTTAAACATTCTTATTCTCACAGACAATGGTTTGAAAGGAGGTGATCTAACTTTGCCCACGATAATAAATGAACACCAAGGCTACCACACTAAATTCCTTAGTACTTTTAAAGCTCTGCCGAAACTGTATAAACCAGTGGTAGTTAGTTCTTCAGAAACTGAACAATTGCCTGGACCATCAACTTCTACAAATATCATTGAAAAAAATCATTATAAAAGTATTGAAAAAATATCTCATACTTCATACTTTTGAGAGTAAAGAGATTGGAAATTTTCACTGCCTCTGCCCCTGAAACTGACAGGAAAATTAGCGGTCATCCATAAATTACGTAATTCGATTTTCCAATTCTAGCGACCCCCTCCCTGTGTAAGATTCCGTAAGATTTTAGGTCCCCCCACCCTCAGAAATCATACTTACTTCCAAAAATTTCAAAACTCCTTGAGTTTTACACTCAAATCGTTTAATCCTCGAATTAGATTTCGATTTATCGCAAACATGAAATTTTGAACGTTAACTTATTGAAAATGTTATTTTTATTGACTATGTGTTCTGTAACAATATATAAAATTCAAAAATAAGATCGTAAAAATGAAAGAATAAACTACGTGAGATAATCATCAATCCCCCTTCCCCCACTCTAAATACTGTATAAAATAGAACTAACCAATAATGTGTCAGAAAAAATTGAAAATTTTCATTGGAAACAAATGCAGCATTTCTATTTTTGTGTAAACCTTGAACTTTTCAACGAAAAGTTGGAGAAGGATTCAAATCCCCCTAAACGCTTCCTAATATTTCTATGTGATCGGACTAATATCAAAGGAAAGAAGTATAACCAGCACATAAGGATATAGACAGTACTCACTTGCGTTTCACTCTTAAAATCATCTAGAAAAATTATATGAAAATTTATATAGTTTCACTTTGAATTCGATAAATGATACAACGATGTTCTCTTTGTCTTCGGAGGAACTCAAATAGTATTGATACGGGCGAATGAACCTCAAATGAAAGAAGCATACAGCGATTTTTGATTGGTGTGTATATCTTGAGAGAAAAATAAAAAAGAATAAAAGTTATGGAGCACATAAAGTTCCATCAAAAGATCTATAGTTTGCCGATATTGGTATGAAAATTAAATATTGACAATTTGTTAAGTATTTCTATAGCCGCCATTTTGAAACTTCTGGTTGATGAAAAATATTTTTGTTGCAAATTTCGTTTCGATCGGTTGCAAAATGTGGCCTCCACTCTGAAAATTTTTGGTTTCTGGGGATCATGATCGGCGAAGATATACAAGATTTTTTTTAAGTATTGTATTGACGTTACCAATAGGTATACTCCATTCAAGTTAAAGAAAATAAACAACAATCATTGAGACGCAATCATTGCGTGCAGCGCTCGTGATTGAAGAAAGTCGCACCGCTATTGGGTCTCTGTTGGTCCTCTGAAGGCACGCCTTCGGTAGAGTTTTGAACAGGTACAGACTTGCCATAATGCATATGCGGGAATGTTTTGAATGTTGACTTGATTTATTTCCGTTTATTATAGATTAATTGTTTGTTGTATAATTTGTTGAAGTTGCAGGATCTGGCATTTAATTTTTCCCCTATTTCAATACACCAAAACTCAAATTGAGAGTAATTTAGAAAAATGGTATTTTCAGAATTATACATTTACGGTCCTGAATGCTGCCCTGCTATTTGAGCTCACCGATTTCGATCATGCATGTATTTGTTTAGATGCTACTTGTCTTTGAATTGAATGGACTATAGTATTTCTATTGAAATCTACCAAAAAATACCTTACACTGTGCGAAAACTTTGACTAACAAAATACATTTTACTCTCTAACTTTCCACTGATAAATCAGTGAAATTTCTGATTAGTGCATGATTGATTAGTCACTGGATTTCGTGACTTTTTTCCTATTGTTCTGCATTTTACTGATTGTCAGTGACTTTTTTTCCACTGGTAACCAGTGAAATTCCACTGAAACAGGTTTAGAGAGTACATGATGATGATAAAAATATTCGGAAACACTGATCCCTTTACTCACGGTATAATACCGCATAAGATCACTGAAATTTTTTTAGCTGAACATGCCACAATTCTTTACAAATCATATTTAAAAAAAATTATATATTTAAATTTTTTATTCAAAAATATACTTGACAGCTACAACATATATCGAAAAAAGTACCTACATAACAATACAGTTCAGCCAGGCAATTGAAAAAAATAATCTCTAGCATTCTACAATGCAGAATATCGATGTTTCATCACTGCTTGGATTCGTATCACTGGAACTTCAACGACCACTTAAAGTGACTTGTCCCACTAGTTAGTTGTAAGTACATTTTTCTTACACCCAGAATTAAGTTTCAAATGTCTCAGTAAAATTTCAAGTGTGATCAAATGATGCGATTTTCGAAAAAAATGTGCTTGTAAGCGGACAATCGTCCGCTTACTAGCAACTTGTAAGCATGTATTTTTTAGCTTTGTTTAATGTCAAATAATATTACTGCAAATGTTAAAGTGTGATCAAATTGGCATTTTTATTTTTATTTTACATGTTATCATGCTATAAACCTAGTTACCATTAAAAATAAACTGTGTTACAATGCCTTACAAATATTTTTTAAATTGTGGTTTGTTGAGTACTTTAAAGTGACTTTTGGTTATTTATTTTGATGGTTTTTGTAATGATTGTGGACTGTATTGAATTGAGATGAATTTTACAAACTTAATAATTCTTTATTGGTATAATGGAATGAAATCGTAACAGAAAAGTGATGTAAGATAAATTGCTTGTCATTCTGACAAACTTATTTTTGTTGTTATAAAAAGAAAAGAAAACCAAAACAGTAGAATGGAATAGTTCAGAGAACAAAGTTGATTTTAAGAATTTGCAATAGTTTCTGATTCCAACAACCTTCCCACCGGCGTGATTGCTTTCATCAGAAGAATATGGAAGTGGACATAATTCAGTAATTGGTCCAGTGAAAATTCCGTTCATTGTACGAATTTTCACATCACAAACCTTTTTATGGGGTCCGGGCATTACTTCTATAATGCGAGCTAATCGCCATTCAAGAGGTGGAATATTTCACCAAAACTAAATAATTAACTTTTAAATTTTGACATACTTTGACCCATTTTGGTTTGTGTTGAAGTCTATTCAAATATTCTACCGACCAACGTTTCCAAAAAAATTGCTTCTGAAAATTCGTTTGATGAGACGAGAGTTACCAACTTTTGTTCGGGAAGAGAATCCATTTCTATCGGAAATAAATTCCTATACTGCAAATTATAATCATTTAAACATATTGGTCCGTACCACCATTGTTCACAAGATATTAAAGAGATTGGATTCAAACCACGAGAAATGTCATCAGCGGGATTTTCTCCAGAAGACACATGTTGCCATTCAATATTAGGAGTAAGCTCCTGTATCTCTGAGACTCTATTACATGCAAATGTTGTCCACCTAGTAAGTACATCCTGTAACCAACATAAAACAATTCGAGAGGTCACACCACATAACTATTTTCGAAAATTTGATCTGAAAGATCGAACATAATTTATGACATAACTTAGCCATAAGTAGAGCACCGCATAATTCCAGTTTTGGAAGTGAGATTATTTTTTTTGGAGCCACCTTTGATTTTGAACAAATTAACCTACAACTGACTTTCCTGTTAGAATGAATAGTTTTCAAATAGAAACATGTTCCATAAGCCTTAAGAGAAGAGCCTGAGAACCCAAGTAATTCGAAATACTCTATTTCATATGGAAAATGTAATAATCGAGGAATCTTAAGATTATCAAGAGAAGGTAAATCTTTCAAAAATGTCTTCCATTCATGACATAAATCCGGAGGTTGAGTATCATCCCAGTCTAATTTACGATTCCACGCGTTTTTCATTAACACTTTTCCAACCACTTTAATTGGACCTATGAAGCCTAATGAATGGAAAAACCTTGCAATATGCGAAAAAACATTTCTTTTTGTCAAGGGTTTATTTTTATCGAATGTAAAACCACAAACCTTGAAATCATCTAATGAGATTCCTAAAACCCTATTTAAATGTCCATCTCTTTGAAGTTCATTATATTCATAGGAACTTAGACTCCATTATCCGATGACCTTTGATCCTCATTCTGAATAAGCTATTGAGAATAATCCTGAGCCTCAAGAAAATTGACAACATTCGAAACTCACTCATGAAGTTTGAAACCTGGTGAGCCTAACAAATCTATCAGTTCGTCACGTAACTGTCCAAGTTCCTGAAGAGAATTAGCTCCTGCAAGAATATCATCCACTTAGCACTGTTGGAGAAGAGCCTGTGATGCTTGTGGGTGAGATATGTTTCCATCATTCGCTAGCTGAACCAAACACCTTGTAGAGAGAAACGGAGCACAGTTCGTACCATACGTAACTGTTTGGAGTTCTATACACCTTAATTCATTTTCTGGATGATCGTGCCATAAAATATTTTGTAAATGTCTATGATCGGGATGTATGAGTACCTGTCTGAACATTTTGACCAAATCAGTTGTGAAAACGAACCTAAAAGTAGAAACCTACATACAATGTCAAATAAATCTGACTGAACAGTGGGACCTTTGAACAAGACATCATTCAGTGAAACACCCTTTGTGGTTTCCATTGATGCATCGAAAACAACGCTCAACTTTGTACTCACACTTTGCTCCCTGATTACACAATGATGTGGTAAAAAGTATTTGATATTAGAATCTTTAGTTCCCATTTCTAGAGTAACATATTTAGCTTGATTAAAATTGACATATATTGAGAGCTCAAACCTTATATTGAGAGCTCAAACCTTCATTTTTACTTAACATTTGTTCCAATGAGAGAAATCTACTTTTGGCCATTTCAAATGATTCACTTTAAACTTTAAATTTAAAATTTCATTATGTCAGTTTTTAAAGGCAACTTTACCATGAACCTACCATCTTTAGTGCGCTGCGTAGTAGATAATAAACTGTTTTCACATATTTTATTTTCAGGAGATAAAATTATTTTTGAAGAAATTTCCTCTAACTGCCAAAATTTCGGAATGATTTCATCAATGTCATGTGTACAATACGACACTGAGAGTGGAAACAGAGTTAAAATGTTGAGATTTGATTATACCTCGCTATACCCATCCTAATTTACTGTTTTGTAAAATTGGTAAATTCGGTCCCAATTTGATCAAACCTGATTCAATCAAATCGAATTACAAATCAGCTCCAATTAACATATCTATTTTAGCAGGAATCTTATACCCAATATCAGCAAGATCAATATTATAAGGAATACTTAATTTGAAAGTGTCAATTAAAACCTGAGGGAGTTCACATGTTATTTTATTCATGTTACTGAAAACCTC
This sequence comes from Gonioctena quinquepunctata, assembly GCA_018342105.1. NCBI lineage: Eukaryota > Metazoa > Arthropoda > Insecta > Coleoptera > Chrysomelidae > Gonioctena > Gonioctena quinquepunctata. The sequence goes on from JAFIRS010000514.1 coordinate 551,504, forward strand.
TCCTTATGAGTATTTGACATATTTGATTCTAAAATTAAATCAACCATTTCCGAAACTTAAAGTAGCTTCCAACAACCCAATAATATGATCATTAATTGCTGGCATTTTCTTGTCATATTGAGTTTTCAAAGATCGCCTCACTACAGTTGTCATCAGAAATATTTAATTCACAAATAAGAGAAATCGGTTCTTCTTTCAAAAATGATTTCAAGTAACAAAAATTTTGAGATTTTGCCAATAAATTATCGTTATGAACAGAAGCCGAGAATAAAGCTATGCATGTACGACACTCCATAATTTCCATCAAATATTGGAATATTGAGATTGGGATTTAACAGCTAATTGAGGGGGTTGTGAATTCATTCCTAAAATACCCGAATGATGAGCATGTGTTCCGTTACTGGCAGAATCCATAGAATGTTTTTGAATCAGAGTTTTTATTTTGCTATGCAGAGAAATATATCGATTTAGTATCGCTTGCCTATCTTCAAACTAATGAAATTTGATCATCATTTTCATCGATAGAATCTTCTATTTCTTACTGAACTATATCGTCATCAAATGCCTTCACCAGAAGAGATTCTCGAATGATTAAGTCATTGACATCTATAATTGAATCAGGTGTTAGTGAATTCACGAAATTTTCAATGAGAGTAATTGTTCTCTTATAGCGACCCCTTGCCCTATTTCTTCGTGAACTCATTATCCCTTTTGTTCTGTAACAATTCCGTTCACTTCACAAAACTACCCTGTATACAAAATTATCAATTATGACAGAACTTTGACAGATGGCAAAGCTTTCCTAATTTGAATTTTATGTTGATAAATTCTATGGAATAACTGAAAACTACCTATTTTAACTAAGAACTTTCAGTGAAATGAAACTATCTTGAAGACTAATTCACCAACCAGCTTCTGCATTCTACTCGAAGCGAATGAAAAATAGCGAAACGTTCTGACCTCAGTTGATATCCTTTTGCCTGGCATCGATTCCACTTGAAGAGACAGATCCTTGATACGAAGAATTCCTATGAGAACTGTGTGCCTTTTGAGAATGAGTTTTCCTTCAGAGAATGATAATGAGCTTTTTTCTTCAGGGAATGCGACTGAGTTTTTCTTCAGTGAAAGAGTGAGTTTTTTTTCAGAGAATGAGACCTTTCTTCCTTCTTGGTTGTGCCTGATGCCGACCTCCATACCATTATACCATCCGGTTCGACTGGACCATTATGATGGCTATATATTTTGCTGGTTTTTGTTATGATTGTGGACTATATTAATTGAGATGAATTTTCCAAACTTAATAATCCTTTATTGGTATAATGGAATGAAATCGTTATGAAAAGTGATATGAGATAAATTGCTTATTTTTGTTGTTATAAAAAGAAAAACAAAACAGTAGAACAGAATAGTTCAGAGAACAAAGTTGATTTTAAGAATTCGCAATACACGAAATTTAGTTTCTGATTCCAACAGTGACTTCGAGGTTCGTTTGTTTTATTTACTGAAAAATTGACATTACTGCAGAGGCACGGTTCGAATATGTATCGCCGGTAGCCCGAACGAATGTTAATAAGAATTATCAGTCTCGCTTTTTTCTTTTATCAAGTATTTCAAAATTCCACATTATTTAAATATATATCTTTCATTCGGCAATTTCCAGTGTTTTCTTACAGCTCCTACAGCGGGTTATTAGCCAGGCGGACGGTGGTTCCCAAAATATAATTAAATTTGACAGTTTTTTATTTTTCCATTATTTTTTTTTGTTTAACCTAATTAATTTAAAATTCCCTTGGGAATTTTTTAAAAATATATATATATATATATATATATATATATATATATATATATATATACAATTTGGCAGTAACGTACCATATGAAAATGATTTGCCTAAAATATTTCTCAGCAAAAGTTACATCGAAAATTAATAATTAAAAATATATTTCTTTTCTCAGTTCCAAGTTTGTTGAAGTATTTCAATTTGCAATCGGTATCAAATATTGTTTTTTTTATAATTACTTGTCAAAATCTAATACACAGGTTCACAGGATGATCGATTTAACATGATCTATTTGATAAGAAATTTATATAATTTCGCCTGTTTTTCGCGTCATTCGGTTCATTCATTAGAATGTTAGTTTAAAGGTCTTGACATTTCTCTCATGTAATTTCTACCACAAACTAATGTTCATTGTTTTGTCTGGGTTAATTTCAATCCCAAGGTATTATGTATTCTGAATACCATCTCTTTCTCCTGCCGTTATTCCTGGTAAAACTTTGGTATAGGATCTATCGATCAAATGAATAGGACTATTGACTGCCTCTGACCGAAAACCTTGGTCACAATGTTCAATCATTATTGGATGTGTTTTATCCATATTGGTTTTATTCATTCACCAAGGCTTTTTATTCTTTTGGTATAATCAACAATGCTGCACCACAGATCTTGTTTCAGAAACATACTTACAGACCAGTCACTGTAATTAACACCTCATAGTATGCCGAAGAACTTGAAGATGATTATGGTGAAGTAGTAACTGGTGTAGTTTTATTAGACATGACATGAGACAAGCCATTTTTCTAATGATCAGTACTAATTCAATTTCTCTAACTAAAAAAGAAACGTTTTCATGCACACTTTTCTGATTTTGTAACCTATTGGAATTTGGACAGTGAAAAAAAAATGTTTCTGTTCATGAGAAAAAATGTGTTTACTTTATCAACATTTCGTAATGACAACTGGCGCAGGCATGAAGATTTGTAGTGCCAAATTGGTATAATATTAGTTTTTATCTAATATAAATTAATTTACATTCATGACAAAAGATGAGAGATACAAACATTGATTATATACCACAGCTTTAATGTGAGTTTTAATACCATTTCAAGATATGTTTAACCCTTTGATGACGGACGGTACTCTGAAGTACCGGATTTATTTTAATTCATATAAATCATATGTTACCATTAAAGCTTCTCCCAGCCGGACAGTACCTACTCTAAAGTATACTTGAATAGTCACTGTGATTGAGTTGCTGCTAGAGAACAGCACTATGCATTGTTCATTTCATAATTTGTCGGTTGGGTGAAATTTCTAATGAGTGTAGTAGTTGCACTATTCACTTGAGGAAACGTTCATAAACGAATGTGGTGAATAATTCAATGGAGTGAATAGTAACTCTATTGTATTATGGTTATTTTTGGTACCATACTCTGAAGTACTGTCAGGTATGTTTATTTTATTCTTTCAATTGTGTTTGCTCATTTATGGTCTTTCAGTCGACATCAAAGGAAATAATTCATGATAAGTATCTAAAGAATAAACCTCTTACAGATGCAGATTTCCTAAGGATTAGTGAGGAATTACCCGATGATAAACAATATGTAGTGCTAAGTTTGTAAAGTATTCCGAACTATGCTACCTTATCATTCAATAAAGAACTATCTCTGATTGATTTCAATATTTTTATAATCATAAGAAGCCTTTTTAATTTATATCAAAAACAATATTTTAACATATGAAGGTACTTCCAAATGCCTGCCGGTACTTCAAGTACCACCTCTATTTTTTTTTAGAAAAAATTTCTCAAAAAATCTAAAATAATTTCAATATACTCATTCCCTCATTTCTATAGACTTAGTCACAAAAAAATGGAATACTCATATTTTTTATTAGTCAGGCAACAAAGGGTTAAGTTGTGAGAGACATAAAGAATCAACGTACATAGTTGTAGTTTGATATGTTTATCAGAGTTTACATCACAGTGAAATTTATATTTTCATATTTTTTACTCTTAGATTCAGCTATACATCTATTCTATTATTTATATTCTGCAAAACAAGGAAAATTATATCTAGGTGTACTGGATGTAGCATATGGCTTTCATTGTTTCAATCCTAAAATGCCAATAAATAAGGCATTGTACAAAAATTCAATCTCAAAGAAATATTATTTTTATGATGCAAAACTAAAACAATGAATGATGTTTTGAAATAAATGATTTTCTCTTTAGTTTTTCCCCCACTGACAAAGAAACGTGTAAAACCATTATAACTTTTTTGTGTTTAGAGTCTGCATCATTTCTGAAGTATTGTATTTTTTATTACATTCCATATAATGAAATGTTCAAAGTGTTCCATGACTTGTTTTGATTTCTTGATATTCTTGGCAGTGTTTCAGCTATACTTTCGAATTTCTCCCCATTAAACATGGTATTTCTGTATTCGAATTCCAAAACTTACCCAGGAAATGTATCCAGCAAAATAAACATCAATTTCTTTTATTAAGTTTTGTCTGATATTCCATAATTTTTGCTAAACTACGGCAGAGCCAAAATAAAGATTCTGATCCTAGCAGTCTATATATATATATATATATATATATATATATATATATATATATATATATATATATATATATATATACTAGCTCGTTATAGCTTAGTGATGAAGCTACTAGACTTATTTCAAAAAATGAACTTTATTTGAATCCATTTTGATGTGTAGTGCAACATAAGGAGTTATTCACCCCACCAATGCTCCTGGAAAATAAATTTGAAAACAAAGTCCTTTGTAGATTTTGATAGATAAACTCTGGAGAAGATACTTTGAATACTGTAAAAAAAATCTGCTTGACTGTCCTGTATATCCGAATCAGTGATTTAGACAAAACTTCATAGACATGTTTCATAGGAATCTTTGTGAAGAGAAATCGAATTTAGAAACCTCTCTTAAAAATTGATGAATGTTGTCAAATATCATAAGTTATAAAATTAGATATTGTAGGAGAATTATTATTTGAAAACATTCATTGAAAACTATAAGGAATACTCTATATATTCTATAGTACTACATTTAAGTTGTATGAAACCATTACCTTTTTTCCATTGATATGTTTTCTTTAATTTCAGGTTCTCCTTATTTATCTATTGAAAACTTTTACATAATAAATAGATTGAGCTCATTATTTGGGATAAAATTATGAAACCCTGCGAACGTTTCCCTAATAATATTCAGTTCTGAGGGCTTATTTGCGGAATGTATGCCAATAAGTCATTTGCAAAAAACATGTTAAATCAAATTGGCCTGCCATTTGCCTGCCTCTCTTTTTATCTGTACCAAATTTTCTGATTATTCAAATATGAACCATTAGAAGACTGAACACATTACAATTTGAGTACTGATTATAGGCAAATGTTTGTTGCAGCAATTTGTTTGAACATGCTGGTATATATTTAAATCAGTCATATTTTATTATATAATGCCAATTGATGTCAGTATAAATAATTGACTAACAAATTTTACATTGTGAGGTCTCAGATGTGTAATTTTTAGGGTAGTAACAATTTGTCTCTTCAATATCACGTTCAATATGCTAGTCTATCATGTGAAAATTACCAAAAATATTTGTCTTTTATACTTTTTAGGAATTTTACTATGAATATTTGTGGAATCAATGATATTATATAATAAACTGTAAATGTTGATATTGTTTGAATTTAATTTCATTCCAACGATCATCAAAAGTAGCCAGACATGAAATGGCGGAACCGGGATGCGGAACAAGTTTGAAGGAAATGAGTATGTCCAAAAACACATTCACACCTTTGGAATATCTCGGTTTCAAAACGTTTTGGGAAGACTTTTTTTGCTATAAAATTTATAATGTAGAATCAATCACAAAATGCTGCTTTAAATAATTCTTCTGAAAATTGTTGAAAACCGACCAAAAAACTATAATTTTTTTATTTCAAAAAACCCAGACAGTGCACATTACTCCATGTATCTGAAATTATCGCTTCCATATGTTATGTATGTGGAGATACCAAAGTTCAAAGATGGACCCATTTACTGGGGCACCCTTTGTCATTCCATAGTTAATAAAACACATTGCACTTTCCCTGTTTCAATGTGTACAAATTATGATCAATACATTTCATGAAATAAAGCACATTTTATTATTCGGTTAAAGCTTGAGTCTGAGCCACAGTGGATGACGCATACTCCATGAAGTTACCTACAAACATGTTTTTTTTTCATACAAATTGATTCTTTCAAATATATTATGTACAGAGTTTTATACGACGGAGATTACAAAAATTAATATTATTTTCAATATTTAACAACAATATAGGTGAAGCGGCGACCGTTTGATATAACAAAACTGTTTAAATATAGACAAACATTTCGCACCCCTGCGAGAAAAATGTCACGACTGAAAAAACCTCACTTTACGGTACACCAAAAGTTAAGTTCACTTACATTGTGCAACATGTACCTCTATTAGTTAGAAATTGAGTTGCTTACTTATTAAAAAAAAATACTGTTTTGAATTTGGGACTAACTCAAATTTGTGCATTTTTGAGTTGTGTTCCAGAAAAAATACGTCATTTCTGGTTTTCTTTGCATTTTTTGTGAATATCTTGAAAGATATGCATTTTTCAGGAATAATGTAATAGTACATTTTGTAGATCAACATTTTCTACAAAAAAGGTTTCTAATTTCCGATAAATAAAACTTGAATCCAAATAAATAAACAAAATAAAAAATAAGTATTTCAATACTATTTACTTTTTTGTGTGATAATTTATGCAAAAAAACAATGCATATGCATTCTCTTCTTAATTCAAGACTGGAAAATTGCATACAAAGCACTATTTTCATTCCCTTGATCTGGATTAACACCAGTAATTTCAAATGTTAGGCATTTTTTAAACGTTTAATGTACTTTTTCAACACTGTAATAATGAGAGCGAATTATAAATGCATACTCTAATTTTGATCGAACATGAATAATATTTAAGTTTCCAATGCATTAATATTTGTAAAATTTCTAACAACAAAGCTATAGAGACCTTAACACGGATGTAATTCTTGAAGGTTAACTTCGAGTCAAATAAAACCCCTAAATCTTTCACAAAGTCGCATCTTACCAAGTTGGATTGCTCAATGATGCAAGGGAATCAAATAGTTGACAATTTTCTAATGTAACCTTACTTTTACTTGCATTTATATTTTTATATCATACTTCGTATGATGCAGGTATGTGTTCCACTACTAACGAAAATGTAAAATAACCTAGGTTAGTTAAGTTCTATTATGATTAAACACATATTATTTTGCACTTTAACAACTTTCTAGCTTCCACTAAATGGGATGTCATATTTGCAAACGGTGCAAACCAAGACCTGAATGAACTCATCCTCAATTTTTATAAAGTTTTTAATACAGGTGTAGCAAAGTTTGCCACTTCAAATCTTCTCTAGCTTTCTGAAATATTTTAGCACATACCTTTGTTATTCAACAGTTCAAAAGAAAATGGCCCATAGAAAGTTCAGGGGATGACCAGGATTATCTGACGTTCTCAGAACTCGATGTAAATACCTTTCAGATATTTCCTATAGCTTCTACATAGAAAATACAGATACTGATTTGAAATAAAAATAAAATATAAAAAAGTTATTCTGTAAATACTTCAAGGACAGAAAAAATTTACACAAATTGCCTTAATCTGCGTTTCTTGAAAATAAAATTAGTAATTCTGGTGATGAAACTGTGGTTCTATTTTCTACTGTTTATGTAGAAATTGAACTTTACCATATTGCTGACCCGCATGTTTTTTCTAGTAGCTCCTGCGTTTCCTGTCCTGATCTACTTTTAACAATAGGTATATGATACATTAAAGGTAGGTCCAGATGGGATACCAAATATAGTTTTAACCAGATGTGTTTGTACACGTGCAATCCTATCATTGAAATTAAATATGATGTTTTTAAATTAATGGTATGTCCAGATGTGATACCTAATATAGTACCAACCAGAAACAGCTTTAATCTGGTATCTTTCCTAACATTTGGAGAGTTATATATAATGCCTATTCACAAGATTGTTTATAAAGCCAATGTTAAGAACTACCATGTTTGAAAAATTCTCATGATTTACATTCCATTTCCAGAAAAATTTGTTGACATTAACTATGTAACGGCCTAATGGAATTGATTTATCAGATGTTATTTAAGACTACCATGTTTTTCCATCATTCAAATTGTTCAACAGCCTAGTATACAATGATTTAAGATAGCCTAAGTATATCAGAGGAACAACATTGCTTTTCTCGAAGTTAATCCATGGTGACAAACATACTTATCAAACATATATCTTCGCTGTATTGGAGAACAAGTGGCAGGTAGATGCTATTTATAGATATTTCTCTAAATCTTTTGACAAGAGTTTGTCACAATATATTATTTAACCAGCTATTCTCTTTGGGGTTCAACAATAAATTACTGAAATGGATTCAAAGCTTTCTGACTGGTAGGAAACAAAGAGTCTAGGTGGACAATTTTTTTATGATATCATGTTCTTTCAGATGTTCACTAGGGTTCACAACATTATTTTTTAACCTGTGTTACGTGCACATTATCTCAAGCAATCTACAATCGTTCACTTATAATTAGTTAGTTGGTGCAATAAAAATTTGCTTGATTTGTTTGAAAATATGAACAGGGTGTTCATGTGGAATCATCTGCGACTGAAAGATAAACTTTAATCACCATGTTTCAAGATAACCTCTTGGGAGGTATTCATGTTGAAAAGGGGAACATTATCAATTAAATATTAAATACAAAGATTTTTCTGAAAATATTTTCGCTAAAAATTCAGTAATTTTTTGAAATATCGAAAACAACTACTTCCCGGCTGTGATAGTCTCGTATACATATTTGAAACGTGCCATAATTAAGTGTTATTCGTATGAACCTATCTGTGCTCTCATCTGGCGCATCCACTGATGTTATTTTGGATTACGCCCGACCTCTGCAACAAGGAAAAAGATAACATATTTTTTTATGAACCACACTGGACACCTCACCGGCAAAGCTACGCTGGACATTGAACTACATCTGATATATTGTATTTTTATTCAAATATTTGATTTTCTATTCCAGTCTTTAACTTATGGCACTGCCTCAGTGCATCAAACGAATTAGATGGGTAAGATTTACATTGGCCTCAGTACTCCAACTAAAGTTTTCTTTGTTGTCGAGGAATTATTAATCCTCATTTACGAGACATTGCTAATCTGTCAAAGTCTAAATATGACAATAAATAACAATGGAACACATTATAACATTGAATTTAAAAAGATCAGAATATGAATAAGTAGGTATACCATACAGAGCTGTGCCGAGCACTGACGAAAAGTGCTCCCGAGTCTGGAGGACAAAGCACTTTTATATCTGAAATGCTCATGATTACTAAGCACTTTCAAAAAGTAATTGGACTTAGGGAGCACCAAGCACTTTTCGAAAGGGTGAGACGCTTAAGTAACTTTTTCATATATGATTGTTGTAATAAACAATGTGGTCCAAATAAAAAATTTAAAAAAATTGAGTTAATCACGTAGAATCGAATCCAGAACAGCAATGGAAACAGAATAATTATATAAATCACAATGCTTTGCCCCGTATGATATATTATTTATGAGTGTAGCGAGGCATTGAATAAACTGGTGTGGTGGTGTTCAGACGGCCCTCCCAGTCACAGAGAGTCATAAGAATTTTTTTTACCTATAACTGCTCTAAAGATTTCTTAATAGAATATTATCGTTTGTAGAAAGTCTATTCATTAATATAATGCATTCAGAGAAAAATAGTTAAGCACTTAATTCACTCCGCAATGCAAAGCATTGAAAACAATGCTTTTAACACTGTAATCTCTCCAATATGCATGATATGAGGACACGGACGCTTTCAGTAGTTCTTGGGGGTGCCGCTGGCCGCATTTTCATGTTTCGAAAACATTTGTAGATTTATAGGTAAGGAAAGGCTTAGTAATCCCGAATAGTGCTCTGGAGCATTTTTCGGGATTACTGAGCACTAAGCCTTTTCGTAAAATGGTCGAAGCACTGGTTCAAAAAAGTGCTCAGGAGTACAGTGCTTGCGAGCACAAAAGTGCTTTGAGTGCTTTCACGAGCACTAATCACAGTGCTTTGGGACAGCTCTGATACCATATATATTTTATATTACAGAAGAAATAAAGTCCTTGTTTGTGAAAAATTCTCACCATTATTTTCTTTCAGTTAGGGCTAAACTTGCTGAAACTTTCCAAGGAGTAAACAACAACAAAAATCGTTAGATTTACAATACTCCCACAATAGTAAATGTATCCTCCAGAAAGTGATTTCTGAATATCCTGATATACCCTTCAATAGTGATATCAAATAAACTAAGATATAAACTAATATATAAAGTTTGAATGTCAACCATGATCAACTTTTATATGACACAACCATCAGTTATACTGCTAAATGAAACAGATTGCACCCCTGATATGGAAGACTTCGGACGTGGATATTGATGGTTACAAAATTGTGAGATGTGATTCATAACATTGGCACTAATAAGAGGTTAAAATTTCATTATAAAATTCCTATTAGGGTTTTTAAATTGTAGGATCAGTAGAGTAGCTATACCATTACTAACTCATCCCCTATTTTGCAACCCTTAGGGGTGGGTTTTGGCGAATTGGGTGAGGGGGTGGTTTTCGGCGAAGGTGGGGATGATGGTGGTGGTCATGGGCGGTTCGTTGTAGGAGGGGTTTGGGAAAAAATGGCGGTTTATGAGAGGGTGGGTGGGTGTATGTGGGCAGGGAAAAAATCTGGGGGAGTGGTCTGTGATTGGTCGCAATGGTGGCAGCCATGTTGTGGATGGGAGTGTGTGATTGAGAGTGGGGGTGGGGAGAGCTGTGATAGGTCGTGTAAGTGGTGATAGCCGTCAGCCGCTATCCAATAGCCGAGCAGCAGCAGCAGCCATATTGAAATGGGAGTGGGTGTGGTCGTCCGTTAGCCACATTCGTCAACCAGTAGCATTGGTCAACCGCTCAATCGAGGTAGTCAATGTCGGCGGCCATTTTGGAAAGTGGGAGGAGTCACCAGTGTTTATGAGCGATGGTGCGGCCATGACTCAACCGACAAGTCGATGCAGGAATCTGAACAGCAGCCGTTTCTACGTCAGCACTTTTCGTTATCAGTTGTTGTTTTTGAAAAAGTTTGATAACAATTTTCCCTGGGCGCCCTGTATATGTATTGTTTTTTGTTTGAGATGACAGAAGGAGAGAAGAGGCTGTCAATAGTTTTTACATTTGAATTGTTATATATTTTGAGTTGAAGTATTTGCGTTATTAAAGTTTTCTCGGTTCGTAACAGCTATTTCTTGAAACCCCAATAAGCCTTCCTGAGAGATATTGTTTCCGAATATTTCCAACATAAATCAGAAGTGGTCAAGAGTAGCAGTTCCAGAGAAGCGGAGCAGAACGCTGAATAGAAAAAGGAAATATATTTGACGGTACAATTTTCGTTAGCCAAATTGGCAAAAAAATTCAAATTTGATACTATTGACATTTAAAAAACAAGTGACAATGAACGTGGAAGCAGATACTGTCACAGGTTCAGATCAAATGAATTTGATGCAGAAATTCATGGATATGATGCAGATGATGGAACAATCAAGACTTGCCAGTGAAGAGAAATTCCTCAAGTTATTGGAGAAGCAAACACAAACCCAGGTTCAAACTCAGTTTCAGGTAATGCCCGATTTCAGTCACAGCATCGAGAACTTTGATGGCGAGAGTCTGGGGAAGAAGGCAATGGACTGGTTGAAAACGGTTGAATGTACAGCTGTGCTTCATAAATGGCCTGAAGAATTCAAACTTGAGACAGCCAAAATTTATTTGGGTGGGACAGCAAAGAAATGGTATATTGAAAAGGCCGCGGAAATCAGTACTTTTAGCGACTTCAGAAGTAGATTTACTGAAACGTTTGACTTGAAAATCAGCAAAGATGAACTTTGGGAAAAAATGAAAAAGAGAATACAGTGTAAGTCAGAATCTGTTTCTTCTTATTTTCATGATAAAGTGATGATTTGCCAAAATCTTGGGTATGATTTTGAAGAATCTAAAGAACAAATTTTGATTGGTTTAGCTAATAAAGACATCATACCAGGTCTTATTGCTGCAAAAATCGATGAATTTGATGATCTTCTACATGAAATCATACGATTCGAAAGAATTTATAGTAAATCTAATATAAGTAAAAGTCAATCATATCAAAAGTTTGGCCAATTTCAAGCTCGTACTTCTCATATGTCAGGAAAGAAGTTGAATTGTACAGATGGACAATCTGTTGAGCATGAACGAATGAATTTATCAGATATACCTTCAACAAGTAGATCGGAATTGTCAGTGAATCCAGAGCAGCAAAGAGTTGAGAAGAGACACTGTTTTTATTGTAAAGCAGTAGGGCATCTGAAAGTTGATTGCCCAAAACGTCGCTCTAAAACTGTTGTAACCAGCGATCCATCTCCGTAACCTATCTCCGACAAAACTCAATCGTTGGTTCATGGATTAAATGATGAGGATGATTCCATTTCGAAGTTCATAAGACAGATTTGTTTGAACGATATTTTGAATGTCACAGCTTTCATTGATTCAGGAAGTGCTGTATGCACAATAAAAAGAGCATGTATTGACAACAACAGTCTGAAGACTCATTCAGTGAATCAGAAGTTATATGGCTTCGGAGATAATCTTCCAGATTGCAGTACTCAGGAGTTAACATCAAAATTGGCTTGGATGAAGTAGAAGAAGAAGTTGAAGCATTAATAGTGCCGGATAATGCGCAACAACTAGATCTAGTAATCGGAAGAACATTCACGGAACTGCCGGGATTAGCGTATGTTCGTGTTGGGGACAGTCTACATTTTGGATACAAAAATGAAGACCCATTCCGAAATATGCAATTAGGATCAAGCATCGGGAAGAAACAGGTTTTTGTTCAAAAAGCCATCAAATGGAGCAGAATAGAATCAAGTTTGTTCAGGTTCGTATTGAAGAGAGAGTTGGTCATCTGCCAATTGTGACACAAGCTGAAGTTGAGCTGAAAGAGAATGATCGCATAGGAGAAATCAGAGGTAACATCGAGAATATAGGAAATGAGGAACACTCAGGTGAGAGAGAACACATTACTATGAATTTATTGAAATTTGATGATTCTGTAGATATTTACGATCGGGAAAAACTCTTGAATTTGCTCAATGAATTCAGACATTGTTTTCCTTTGAATATACACGAACTCGGTTGTACAGACCTTATGACAGTCAATATTCCAGATAACAATAACCCATTCAGATTGAAACCGTACAGATGTAATTTCGAAAACCGTAAAATTAAAAATGATATTGGGGAAGAATGGCGGGAATGCGGAATAGTAAGGGATACAAATTCTTCATATGCATCTCCTGTGTTATTAGTACCAAAAAGTTCCGGGGAAAAGAGATTTTTGATTGATTTTAGAAAATTGAATAGTCAAACCCAAATTAAAAATTTTCCTATACCCAAGTTGACGACTGTTTTGAAATTTCAACTGGTTCAAACATATTTTGTACATTAGATCTGATGTCAGGATATCTGCAGATCCCTCTAGATGAAGAATCAAAAGAAAACTGCTTTTATTTATCCTGATGGCACGGCAGAATGCCAAAGACTTTGCTTTGGTTTGGTAAATGCTCCATTTGAATTTTCAAAATTGATATCATTGGTATTAGGACCATTGAAAAATACAGTGGCAGTGTCATATTTGGATGATATTCTCATTGGTGCTACAGACTGGACAGATATGCTAACAAAGTTAAGGAAAGTATTTATTGAATTTTCACGGGCAAAATTAACCTTTAAGTTAAGTAAATGTGAATTTGGAAAGAAAAGCGTGATGTTTTTAGGATTTCAATTAACCTCAGATGGGTTATTTCCAGGTCCTTTGAAGCTGAGGGCAATTGAGGAGTTTCCAATTCCAAAAAACAAGCACGAAGTAAGGAGATTCCTTGGTCTGACAGGTTTTTTCAGGAGATTTGTTAAAAATTATGCAGAAATCGCTAGACCAATATCAGATTTGACAAAAAGTAATGTGAATTTTATTTGGGGGGAAAAGCAACAGCCAGAGTTTTGTAGGCTGAAGGACTGTCTGCAAAAAGCACCAGTGTTGCAGTTATATAACCCGAAGGCAAAAACAGAACTTCACTGTGATGCATCATCTATGGGAGGAGCAGGTTTATTGTTACAGGAAGGAATAGATGGTAAAATGCATTTAGTATATTGTGTCTCAAAGAAAACAAATGATACTGAAAAATTGTATCACTCTTCACGACTTGAACTCTTAGCTATTGTTTGGTGTTGTGAGAGATTGAGATCAATGTTATTGGGCATTAAATTTACAATCGTGAGTGATTGTCAAGCACTTGTTTTTTTGAATGTTAAGAAAACGATCATACCACAAATTGCACGCTGGTATACAACTCTGTCTGAGTATGATTTTGAGATAAAACATAGACCAGGAGAAAAAATGGCTCATGTGGATAGTCTGAGCAGAGCAGCAGTGGAGGAGGCAAATCACGAGGGAATGATTGAGGAAGTGTATGAAAGGAGGTTGAATATGTTTACTATAATTTCAGAGGCAGACAGAATTTTAATGATTCAGAGTGCAGATGAAAAACTGAAAAAAATTAGTGAAATTTTGAGAAAGACTGAAAGTGAAAGAACTAATGAAGAAAATAACTTGATTAAAGATTATGAGATAGATTCAGGAAGAATATATAAAAAAGTGAAAGTCAATGGGGAGTATAAATGGCTCTCTATGTAATTCCAGATTCCATGAGAAAAGCTACAGTTGTGAAATTTCATTATCAAATGGGCCACTGGTCATTGGATAGAACAGTTTCTAGCATACTGAGGAAATTTTGGTTCAGAGGTTTGAGAAGATATATGAGGAAACACATTCAAGGTTGTTTTGAATGTCTTTTAGCAAAAGTTCCAGGAGGAAAGAAACCAGGTAAACTCTGCAGTCCGCAAATGCCTGAGAGACCTATGGTAAAACTTCATTTGGATCATCTAGGACCTTTTCCAAAAAGCAACTCTGGAAAAATGTATATTTTAGTTGTGGTTGATGCATTTTCCAGGTTTGTTAAACTATTTTCAACAAGGAGTACAACTGCCACAGAAACTGTAACACAAATGGAATCCTTCATAAATAATTACGGTACCCCAAAGTGATAAGTGATCAGGGAACAGCTTTCACTGGCGACAATTTCGAAACTTTTTGCAGGAAGTATGATATTGAACATAAGCTGATTGCTGCAAAATTTCCACAGGCCAATGGAATGGCAGATATAAGAATAAAATCTATTGTTCCAGTAGTAGTAACTTCATTGGATTTTAGGAACGATAAATGGGACAAAACTATTCCTTCTGTGGAGAGGAAAATGAATTCATCTATCAATAAAACAACTGGAATAACACCATTCGAATGTTTGTATGGATACCAGCCAACTTTCGAAGAAGCAGCTATGGCGAGTTTCGTAGAAAGGAAAGAGGATATTCGGACATATGAAAAAATAAGGAATGAAGCCAAAGAAAAAGTTCGTAGAATGCAGGAAAAGACAAAAATTTACTATGATAAGAAAAGATATGATGGAGTTGAATACAATATTGGGGATATTGTAGCTATAAAAGCGAGTCCAAAAGCTACAGGTGAACCAACTAAAAACCAATTGAAATATCGTGGTCCGTTCACAGTCATTGCAAAATTGCCGGGACATATTTATAAACTGGAGAAACTGAATAAAGAAGATGGTGGGAATTGTAAAGTTAGAATTGCACATATCTCGCAGATGAAAATTTATAGGAATCATGATGAAGAAGATAATTCGGACGAAGAACAAACAGGAGAAACCGAAATTTCAGACATTGAGGTTGACGAAAAATCGGGTATTACTGAAACTGTTTTATCTGGGAAAAGTTCTGATGCTTCAGATAATAAAACCTTGAATGATGAAGAATGGTTCCCAAGTAGTGATGATGAAATGGATGGAGTTATTGAGAAGAAGGAGAGACCAAAACGAAATGTGAAGAAACCAGTTAGATTCGACGACTATGTTTGAGGACAAACATAAGACAGGATGACCGGATGATAACAATTTTCCCTGGGCCCTGTATATTGTTTTTTGTTTTTGGGACGAGACATTGAGATGACAGAAGGAGAGAAGAGGCTGTCAAGAGTTTTCACATTTGAATTGATTTATATTTTGAGTTGAAGTATGTGCGTTATTAAAGTTTTCTCGGTACGTAACAGCTATTTCTTGAAACCCCAATAAGCCTTCCTGAGAGATATTGTTTTCGAATATTTCCAACAAGTTTGTTTACATTAACAAGATAAGAGAGTATGCAGCTTCATGGTTTTACTATGGGATAACTTGAATATAAACACAAATCCTATATACCAAGGTCAAATACGACTTGAATAATATTTTAAAACGTTGCCAAATATACAGGGAGGATCGAAAGAGTGTTTAGAGGAGAAAAACGAAAAAGTATATATTGTATTTGTGAAAATGACGTCAGTTGAGGTTATGTGTCGTCATTGATGGCAGAACAGTATACACGAAAATTGGAACAGTTTTATAGAAAAGTCAGAGCTCTAAACGAAGAGTCGCAGTTTTATGAAGAAAAACGAAACGTCACAAGAAAATCGAAAGAGTTGAATCTTTGCACGACACAGCCATCAACATCGAAATATGATTCGAATGGTACTAGTGACTTTGATTCTGAACACCATCTTCTACGTAGACATACCTTATGATGATGATGTACGCGGAGTAGCGGTTTCTTCAAAGATGGAGATAATCAGTCTTGGATTCCATTGAATCGATCAGCAGGACTTCGAAGGTTATTCTTCACCACAGACCTGCCACCCCACCTCGAAGACGATGATGATGACAACACCATAATCGAGAAATATCAGCTCAAGTTTGAAATGAATGATTCTACAGTGTTCCAACGGCAGCAGCTGTAGCGATGACGTCACCAACACCACCACTACCAATACTACCACCCTTGGAACATGAAATTTATAGGATTTTTGTGCTCTCATGTATTGTTATAACCATAATGTTTTTCGCTTTGCCGAAATTCCTATACAAAACTGTGAAAAGAAGCTTGAAATCTTCATGCAATATCAAAATGAATGAATAGAGAGAGAGACTCTAACCTGACTTTTATTTCCATACACAAACATACGGTGTACGTGACGTAAGCCATGTATACCGTGTGTGGGTGTGAGAGAGATACCTGTGACGGTTTCCCCTCTTTGTTTTTCATTTCAAACTTGGCTTTTTTCAACTTTTTTTTCTCAATTATGTTTTTAATTTTTTCTCAAGTATTTTCTTTTTTTTTCTCAAGTATTTTAATTTTTTTTCCAAAGTATTTTTTTTTCTCAACTTTATTTTTTTCAACTTTTTTTCTCATTTTTTTTTTCAACTTTATTTTTTCAACTTTATTTTATTTTTTTCAATTGGGAACTCAACCCCACCTGAAAGAGAAAAAGGGAGAAATGAGAGATGGACAGAAACACTGAAATACACACATACATATTTATTTCCCATAAAAAAACAATATAAAATAAACTCAATTTGGTAATATATATGTACATAGCCATTCGTGAAGATATTCGGTGTTCCTCTGGGCACACATGAACTTCCCGCTGTTGTGGTAGGGGCAGTGGACCAGAATGGGCTCGAATTTGTCTATCGACCATTGACTTGAATCATAAAAGGTCACATCGTAAAGTTCCACTTGGTGCGACAAACCCATTTCCAGCAATTTTTCTTTGGGGAAATCATTTTTTTGGTTTCCTCTCACATAAATCCGATCAGCCTGGTAGAATATGTGTCTCAGTAGGATGTCGTCATTTCTTCATATGCTATGTAGCCGGTGTCGTATGGAATACCATGCATCGATTTCTCCAAATATCTTACGGTGCGACGGCCTTGGGCATCCAGGTTGGTATACGGCACATGTGTCTTGAATAAAAAATTGTGTCGCTGACTGCCGACGATTATGGACACCTCCTTTGGATAGAAGGTGCCATTGACTTGGAAGGCTCGAATATCTACGATTGCGATACGCATGATGGCTGGATGATGAATGAAAGAACGCCGCCGCGCCGTAGCGACCTATGTCAGGCTTCTCATCGTTTCGGAGAGGAGGATGATATTCCATCATGCAATCGTGAATGATGATGCAATAGACACGAGTCCGCTTATCGTTTCGGAGAGGGGATGATATTCCATCATGCAATCGTGAATGATGATGCAATAGACATGAGTCCGATCGGGGAATCCCGCGCTCGATTCGATATCCAATCGTACGTCAACCGTACCGGATTTCATAGTTTCTTCTTGTTTTGAACAATCGATGACGAATAAGGCGCGATATTTGAAACCGAGGTATTCCAAAAGAGGGGACTTTTTCATGGAATTCGTATAGCTGCCGAGAAACTCCGCATAGTTGAAATGCGCTTCGGTATAGTGATTATTGGCGAAATTCAAGTGTAGACGTTCGTTGGGCCAATATTCGCCGTTCAAAGACAAACGTATATTTTGAATGTTGAAAGGTGGTAGGATCAACGGAAACGTTATCTCGTACATTAGTTTGGAAACACACAATGACATAGCGTGGCCTTTCAACAATGGTACTCGTCTTAACCGACCATATTTCACGTTGAGCATTTTGCGTAATCGAAGGCAATTCGTTTAATTCCCATTTTCGGAACGGTATCACTATCGGTATGTCTGTCTGTATGGACTTCATCAATTTTTCATTTATTTTCGCATTAGGAAAAATGTGTTTGACTTTCAATTCAATGCTATCGATCACAATTCGAGCCGTAGTCGTTCCCACCGCATTATTATCTGCCTCACGTATAATGACGCAATCATTATCATTCTGACAAATCGTAGAGTTTGTCGTCCACACGTAATAATCGAATAATCGTTGAAAACATTTAAAATATGACGGAGCGGCACGAGAAGGCTGAAAGAATTGTCATCTTCATTCAAAAAAGGCAAATCGGGATAATTCCAACCGCCTATAGTCAAATGTTGAGAATCCGTAGGTTCGTAAGATAAAAGTGCTCGAATGGTACTCACAATTCCCGGATCTCGAACCGATTCAATTTCCCGGGCACTCCCGCTATAAGTGCAAGATTCGAAAAGAAAAGCATCTCCCCCATTATTTAATTTAAGTCTACCTTCAATCAGTAGTAGAGATGAACTCGTGGCAAAAAACGAGTCCACCTGATTGATGAAAAATTCCAAGATATCGTAACAATTGAATGCCTTCACGAACGGACTATGAATTCTGTATTCGGCTTCACGAATGGACTCGGAGACCGATACAAATCGAACATGGGCGCTGAGATGGAAGCATCATCGTTGCCTCTTCTTCTTTTGAAGTTCATTCTGATGAATCAATTTCAAATCGATGGAACGGAGAAAGGATTTATTCGAAGAGGTTATCTGCTGCTGCTGCTGCTGCCGCACCACCCGCTGGCTTGAAGGTTTCTGCAATACTGACGTCGTGACGTCACTCCTGCCCCTTTTATTACTGCCGCTGCCACTGTCTTTAACTAATCCCATTTGTTTCTCGCGACTCTGAGTTCCAAAACGTTGCGGTATTACAGGTAGATAGAGTAAATTCGAAGGTTTTTCGTCTATCGCGTAACCGGGATCGGAAGCTATGGGAAATTTATAGATCGTGTGCGCAGGCGTGTCATCACCATCGAAGGCTCCCGAAGTACTGCACTCGAATCGTAATGTCGACACCTTTATAATGTTTACAGGTAGATCGGAATAATGCATTCCATTCGGTTGAAGCACCCTCGGAGAAAATCCCAATGTAACGCCTATGCTATCCGTCTCCACGAATGAAATGTCAAAGTATTTACTGAAGATCTCGCACTTTAACGTATTATTGTTGTGTTTGAGAGAGAAGGCGGGCTTCGCGGTCTTCCACAGGTAGCGCCATCTCTTTCTGTATGAACGCCTCAATATCGGCAATTCCGTAACACCCCCGCGGAAATTCATTGGTACGCAACACGTTAGATTTATCGTAATAGCGGAATTTTCGACCCTTTTCAATGTTCGGTATGGTATTGTACGCGTGAAAAGATCGAAGCGACAACTCATATTCTTTTTTCGCATTCAATTCGATAGGGGTGCGCGGGCAAAAGGAGAACACGTGATTGTGACTGTTTACTCTCAGCAACAGCGACGTGATGACGAATGACACCACCGCCGCTGTGACAGCATTTGAATACATACACTTTCAATCATACATTATTTATTCAGACATTAGAAATTTTAAACAGAGATGACCTCAATTCATTTCATTATAAGTCTGATATTGACGGTTGTTGTAGAAAATCTTGACTTTGCCGCTTCTACCGCCATTCAAATATCTGACCAATTTCTACCTCTGATCGGTATCAGAGGTAGAACACCACCTGACTTTGCTTCGAAAGGTATTATGCGGGGTACTTTGACTCGACGTTTTCCACCCAATTTCTTTATGGCCACTCGAGCCGCCTCCAGAGCATTAGATGCAGCCCGTTTCAATGTGGGAGATGGTTTCAGGGACTTGGCGATTTTTTCGATAACATGTCGTTTGAATGAGGCCTTACTGCGCATGCCCATACCGAGATTTCTCTTGGCTTTCATGCTCCGGTGAGAGAAGAGCGTTCGCCGTTCTCCAAAACCGAATCTTCGGCTTTGACTCGTTCCCAAGCTCTGTCTTCGAGCATTTTATCAGCCTTGTGTCTATCTTCGAGCGATTTGCTCTGCGAATAAGCAATGTCGTGATGTTTGCAAGCAACGTCCAATGGATTGATGCCAGGATCGCCTCGTGTCAACCGTTCTGTAGCCTTGTTCCAGCTGTAATAATAATAATTATATGCATTCAAGAGCACAGAAATGAAAAAATTGCATTCGATGGCACCGAAATACTATAAGTATATGAAACTTACGTCCACAATACTGTTAGCCGCCTAGGAGATGAGCTCCGAACGGGAGCTTATTTATCAGAGTGTTGAGCACACCTTCACCCTCGTACACCAACATGAAGACTGACGTCACAGCTATGACATCACTAGTTATATAGATTTTAGCAGAGGTCCAATGGGGTAGCGGGTCTATACTCATATTTGAGATTGAGGACGGTTGGAGGGGTGTTGATGGGTGTTGATGGGTGTTTACTGGTGTTGACGGGTGTTGATGGGTGTTGATGAGTGTTGACGGGTATTGAGGAGGTTCCTATAAACATGACTGATGCGGCAGCGAGTGTCAGTTACATTCAAGACTTCGAAGCGTAAACATGTCCCTGCTACCTGATCCCGACTGTTATGGCATTACTTTGAACGGATTCAAATATTATATTGGCAGAGAACATATAAACATTGATGGTGGAACTTTGAAATTGGGTCAAGACTCTTTCGAATTAACACAAGGTTTGAAAGAACTTCTAACCAAAAACAAGCCGATCAATTTCACAGATCAAGATATTTTCAATTATAAGACGATTCTGGTGCTCACCAATGCACACAAAAGATCCAATGGGAAAATTAACACAAATAAGTCATGGAAATATAGAAATATAATATCCAAGATATTTCCACAGAAGAGGAAGAGGAGTCCAAAGAAGGGTAAAGGACTGAAAAAGACAACTAGTCAAGAGAATATAAAAAACGATCACCCTGTAGATTCTGATCAGAACATGGAGATCGTTCAGCAAGAGCACACGCTTCCTATCGAGAACTTTGACGTTTACGAAGTGGGGCATAGAGGCGGCGGTAATGGAGGGGGAAGTAAACATGGCAGCCTATTGCCAAATTCCTTCCGACTGTTATCTGTGGTCCTAGCGGATCAGGAAAAACGAACCTTGCGATGTCGTTGTTGGCAAATGACCACGGCCCCAAATTCGCAAATATCTACGTTTATTCAAAATCCTTATATCAGAGGATTTCTCGAAGAAGCGCTGAGCGGTGTGGAAGACGTTGGCTATTTCCCATCATACAGAGACAACGATGAAATCATCTCTATGGAAGATGCCCGATCTCACTCTATATTATCTTTGACGATGTGGCCTGCGATGAAACAAAAATTCGCGAATATTTCTCAAGTGCAGACACAATCACATCGATGCCATCTATCTCTGTCAGACTTATTCAAAAGTGCCCAAACAGCTGATACGTGACAACTGCAATATGATTGCGCTCTTCAAACAGGACGAAATCAATTTGCGACACGTTTTCGATGAGCACGTTTCGCCCGACATGACTTTCGAACAATTCAAAAAGCTGTGTTCAGAATGATGGTCTCAAAGCCAACACAATGCCCTCGTCATAGTCAAGGACTTTGACTTGAACAATGGCAGGTATCGCAAAAACTTTCATATGTATATAAAAATATAGTTGCGTGACGCTTCACGTCATTCAGCGTCAAGATGTCGGAACTTCCGATGTTGTCTCCGCGAAACCCGACATCTATCTCGTGGAAAAAGTATTGAAAAGACGAGGAAAGAAAATGTACGTTAAATGGCTCGGTTTCGATAACACACACAACAGTTGGCGGCGACAAACTGTGACGTGTCTGGCGTGGGTGGTAATGGTGGGGGAAACGATATTTATACATTTGGCGGTAACGAGACGGCGTCAGTCATCAGTCGTCATCACCATGAGTCAAGACAGTGGTTATTGTTCGAGCGATATGTCAACCATAACGTACGCCAGCCCCATTTCACCGCTATCACCTGAAAATTATAATCAGCAGCTAGATGACATGTTGGAGAGCTTCGAAATGGCAGCAAAAGTGGAGGACCACTTCCTATTGGAAACTCCTTTCCATGTGGCTATGTGCTGAGAATTGGATTGTCACCTGCGAGAACTTTTGGCGTAGCCATATTTCTGAGTTCGTTGTACCAGTCCACGAAAATATCGTTCAGCACCGAAGAATGGAGCCTGTTCACCGAACGATTGACAACACTTTTGGATGACTTCTTTTGGAGTCCCCTTCCCCAATAGCCTTCCGATCAAAACAATGATGCGGAATACTTGTGTGGAGACTATTGCAAAGTTACGCAAACAGTTTGGGAAGATTGCAAATATGTTCGAGATGAAAAACACGGAGTGAACTTCATTCTCGACCAGGACGAACAGCTGAGTTCACCGAAGCTTGGTGTCCGATCGAGTGGCCATGTTGGAGAATATAAACTTTTGTGCTCATTATCATAATATAATTGAGGTTATAAATACATATTTCTTCAATCAACCGCAAGTATGTTTCGGGAGATTGGAACTTTTCCAAAAACTATGTGAACTTTCATCAGACGATATGATGGCTAATGCATTGAGGGAATACCTTTTCTATTATAAAGTTGTGAATGATTTATGTATTGAAGAGATGTATGTACATTTCCGTGTTTATATCTTTTTTCTCCTACTTTTTCCTCTCTCTTTCAGGTGGGGTTGAGTTCCCATTGAAATAATTATTAAAAATAAAAAAAAGTTGAGAGGTGTCAAGGGACACCCGGATGGAACGAAGTTCCTTTCGATTAATTAGCGAAGGGAATTGTAATAAAATTTTATTTGTTTTGAGTTATAATAATATTTTTTTATTATTAACAAATATAATGTAATATAAACTTAATCAGTAGGCTCAATTTTAGTACATACGCATTAATATTGTAATATTAAAATATAATTTGCTTTTAAATTTATTAAAGTTATGACGCGTACACTTGCTAAACACACAATAATGGAGAGATTATAACTCGCATGACTTGGTTAGCACAATCGTAAAGAGAGGTTATAATGCGTACTTGCTAAAAATACATAAGCATTTATTATTGTCTGTATAAAATCTCTACTCACCTAACTCCATCAGCAATATCCGGAACTTGTGCAGAAACACTGTCAGGATTCATTATTGTTATTATTTTTTATTATTTATTATGTACAAAAAACCTGTGTACACTCAACAAAAATAATCGTCGCGACACCACACTGTTCAATGCAAAATAGAAAGACGAAACGAAAATAACTGGCTTGCTTTTTATGAGAGAGAGAGACAGACAGAGAAACACGTGCACGCCGCACGGCTCACAACTATAGCAGAAAGTCTCGTTACAACTTTTGGTCTTAATTTATACCGTCTAGCCCCCTTTCGCAACGCGCGATAAGGAACTTCGTTCCAATAAAGTGGAAAAAAAAGTTAAGTTTGAAAAAATAATCAAGGTGACAACAGTCGTTTTTCATTCAATAATCAAAGTGGCTGTGATGTCACACACCTCATAAAACATGGGCTGAGGCTGACGTCACGGCTCGGTCTGTCATATTTTCATAGATGGCAGCACTGTCCCACATAATTCAAAATCTGTCATAGCTGTCAGAACTGTCAAATGTCACCCTAGATGGCAGCACTGGCACAAAACGTTACACGTCAGCTGTCAATAGTCTGTGACAGTTGGGTGTTTGAACAGAGCTTCTCCGTCATTCGAAGTTCAACTCTTGTTCGATATGGATGTGTATGAAGGCAGATTAGCCACATTCCAAAATTGGCATCACCCATATCCAAAAGAAAGATTGGCCAGAGCTGGGTTAATTTATACCCAGAGAGAAGACATTGTTGTGTGTCTGAGATGTCGAGTTGAAGGATTCAGATGGCAGTTGGAAGATGATGCTCAACTTGATCACTCCAGTTGGGGTCCACATTGTGGGTTTTTCACAGAAGAAGAAGCTGCCACTCTGAGGAGACGTATGCAGCTCGTAGATTGTCTTTCACCCAGAGACGAGGTAACAACGAACACACCTACCAACAGCAGCAGCGTCCACGAAGAGACATCGCCATCCTCATCAATGTCGTGCAAAGTATGTTTGGAAAAGGACATGAACGTGGTTTTCATGCCGTGCAAACACTTGGCCTGCTGTGCGGAATGCTCGATGAAATTGGACAATTATGCTGTGTGCAGAGCCTCAATACAATACTATTCGAAAGTTTTTGTATCTTAAAGAGCTTCAATATATAGAATGTGAAAATTAACTTGTGTATTTTATTCATTGTCTCAACCCACATACCTTTGAGGTTTGTTTGAAAAAAAAAGTAAGGTTAGAATTCCTTCCCACCTCATTTGAATTTTGTGGTTATGTTTCCTCTAAAAGTGGGGTTATGTTTGAAAAAGTAAGGTTAGAATTCCTCCCCACCTCATTTGAATTTTGAGGTTATGTTTTCTCTAAAAGTGAGGTGATGTCACTCACACAAAGAACGCTGATGTTCGACGGTGAGACTGAATGACGTCATCGTTTCTTTGACTTATTCAGACAAGTATGAACTTGTCTGGACTGGTCTCTATCCAATTAAGGAAAACATTGAATGAAGTGATGATACAGAGCTGCTGCCATCATTTCATTCAAAGTTTTTCTGTATAATAAATAAAAATCAAAGCTGATATACACTCATTTTATTGATACATATTTTTTTTTGAGTATGAACAATATATTATATATTTCTATGGATATAATAATAATAATATATTGGCTGAATATATATATATATATATATATATATATATATATTGTTGTGATGGGATTGATTTTGAGTTTATATATTTTTCTTTATTTTAGATTTGTTTCCAAGATTTTATGAAAGAATCCCTATCATAACAAAATGAAAACACCGGCTATGCTTGTCTTACCCTTTTTCAAACCTTTTTTTTACCTTATCCCAGCTCAGTCGGTACGCCTATGAACAATGCGTCATCTCGGTCCTCGGAAGTCGGTTCTGTGGTCAGTGGTGCCACCTTGGCGCAATGCTTGATGTCAAATAAGCTGTTTAGTGGGGAGAAATGTGGTTAAATGTTCTCAGATAAACAAAGAATGCAGAAGATTGTCAAATATCTGTTTTATTGAAGTAAAACCTTAAAACTGACCTACTCTGCGTAAACTACCTCATGGAACTAAAAACAATGATTTGAAATGGTGAAATTTGTTACGTGTGATCAATGCTTGTTGAATGAATGTTTGAAAGTTATAAAAAGTCCGTTAGCATCGAAAATCATTAAGTGTTCAAACGAAAAGCACATAAGTGAACAAATAAACAATACGAGTTTCTGGACTTGATCGTTGCACTTTAGTCAGTTCTGTGTATTAAATACCTTGTTATTCTTCTTGTTTGGTGTTCTGCAGCCTCTTTGAAGTATTCGTGCTACTGGAAAATATAGCTTCCTTGCATCAAATCAACTTTAGTTCCTGAGAATTGGCATTGACAGGATTTCTTGTTCTGTTACTAAGGTGAGTGGAATTTTCTTTTGTGTTGATTCTCCACTTGATGTTTGAATTAATCATCCCGTTTTTGAAGGGTTTTCCTTGTTTTTATTTTTACAATTTACTTTAACTTTTCTTCCAAAACTTCATACGTGGTTTCTTTTTTCTCAAATTTTCATCTCTCTTCAAACTTGTTATTTCTCCCCATGGTAACACACATATTTTATCTTTTTCACAGATTTTAGAATTTCTTGCTACTTTCTACATCATTATTTGTCATTCTAATCAATTTTAATGATTTTATTAATGAAATCTAATTCTAAACCTTATATACTATGTACAAATGCGTATAAAATTTATTTTTGACAATTTTCTGCTTTTATATTTTCATATTTCATCACTTTTTCCACACAATTCTCTCGACATCTCATTGGTGGGTTTCCTGTTGATAATATTTATCATACAGGATGTTCCAAACTTATATATCGATTGATCTACTTGAACAAATTTTTTCATAATTTTACTTTTTAAATCATTTAATTGTGCATTTTCTTTGGATGTATTGTTGGTCACATACTTTTGACTACAGAAGTACTTCAGGACTGACCTCCTTGATACATATGCATCGACTAGAGCATAGTATAAGATTCCAGAATAGTAAAAAGTGGAGAAAAATTGCAAAACAAACATAGCATTAACCACGATAACTGAAATACCTAATAATAATTATTATTATTATAAGTTTAATTATTTTATAATATTTCCTAACATAA
This sequence comes from Gonioctena quinquepunctata, assembly GCA_018342105.1. Classification (NCBI taxonomy): domain Eukaryota; kingdom Metazoa; phylum Arthropoda; class Insecta; order Coleoptera; family Chrysomelidae; genus Gonioctena; species Gonioctena quinquepunctata. The sequence continues at coordinate 578,471 of JAFIRS010000514.1, forward strand.
CAAATTCCCTAAATTCATATTCAACATTTTAAGGTAGTTCGGCTGCTACAAACAGTGTCAAAAATTAGGCTCGATTGTAGCGCGATGCGATACATGTGCAAACGCTGAATTAGAGGGTTCTTTTTTAAGGGAACTGTACACCCAGAATCGCAACTATAGTGCGTGGTACAGCAAATAAGCCATAACTGGTCTGTTGGCAACGTCGCAATCCAACGATCGCTTGCATCTTGCATTTAATAGTTCAAGATACTCTTATGAACAAGCAGTCAGCTATGGATTGATTTCGCGCAAAAAATGGTAGGTTTGCTATAAAGCAAAAGTCAAAGAAAGGAAAAATAAATTGTCTGAACTGTGTAAGGCTCGAAATACGAACAAAAAACAGTCTAATGAAAATGATGTACGTGAAGGAAATCGCATTGTTAATGTCAAATAACTTGGGAAAACTTTGAAGTGTGGGAACTGCCACCAAATTTTGAGTTTGGAGAATGTGATGAAAGAAAAACATTTAGGAGTTGCATCAATTTTAAGTACGTATCCGCTCTGTGATAAGTGCGAAATCCACGAAGCGATTGTGTGATGAACAAATTTTGCAAAAATTAGTTGGTTTCATTGGTAAAGAGTCAGAATTATTAACATGCATGAAATTATATAAAGAATGTATTTCAGAGCGACTTGAGAACGAATATCTTGTGATTTACCTAATTCAACCCAAGTAGCACAGAGTCATAGAATTAACATAATGACTTCTTATACTATCTTGAAGACCACGTATTTGTAATGTTTTAGAACCCAAAAAGTTAATGTGCGTTTTATAACCTTTAGGCGTTGCTATGACGTCGTGTAGTAGATATAACGGGAGTACAATAAATAATTCTCGAGATGAAGTTGTACTGTGGTTTGTATGTAAAAAATTGTATGTGTCGTTAAGTAGAACTTAAGAGCAGTTGCTATGAGGTTATCGACAATAAACATCTGTGGTTCTAATGAATAGATTTTTGAAACGTTTCTACGGCTACATATTGTACTCATGTAATGTAGTTTTATCAACTGATGAACTTTGGTCGTAATGAATACATTATGGTTAGATTATTTTTGTTGGTTATGTTATTTTTGTTGGATAGGTATATTGTGTTATGCATGTAGAATATTCAGTTCCGTATGAATATTTGAAATGCCAAGACAAAAATCCAATCTGCCTTACAAGAGAATTGGTACGTACAGATTTTTTTTAAAAAACGGCATCCATGTTTTTCGATTGATTGATAACATCATTCTGGTAGCCATATTGGAACAAAATTATTTAAAATAAAAAATATGGGACCTTAGTAGTAGTTTATAGCCGGTTTTCGGGCACTTGAACTTGAGAAGGGGGTTGTCTATGTGTGTATCGGTTAACCTTGAAGTAACCTTGAGATGGGGAGGTTGAAGGTCGTGTATCATTGACATTGAAGTGTCCTGGTGATAGATCGTGTGGTGTTTGCATGACCTTGTGTGTAAGAGGGATTCATTTCTCGTTGACCTTGTTACGCAAGTCGATGGGTAAGGGATTGTGCATTCATATCAGTATGCATGAGAGTGTTGTGCATGACCTTCGAACTAGCATCAGCGTCACAGCTCACTTTTCATATTCTTCAATCACCCCAACCACTGAGATCAAGTGGGGGTGTGCACGGCCTTCGAGCCAACATCAACGTTACAGGTCTATTGATTTTTCAGAGTCTTCGACAACTCTGCGATGATTCAAGGCGATTTGCATGACCTTGGACACTGCGTAATAGGACTATTGATTTTTTCTAGTATGTGTGTTATGAAATCAAATCAAGTGAGAGGGGAGCACATATTGACTTGCATGTTGACCTTGTTTGTGAGAGAGTCATTCCATGTAGGTTGAAGTTTGGTAGATTTGGAAAATGGGCACAATTTTTTTCAATTTGTCCTTGAATTTATGTGTTGCAAGATAAACTGGAATGTCTTATTCGATGACACTCAGTATGGTGGTGGGGGGTTTATTCCTCATGAAATGTGTGCGTGAATTCGTTGTTGATTAGAAGTTGAATTATAGTCAACAAAAGAACTTCATCAGCTAGAAGTCAAGTGTATTTTTCATTAGTGGAAACGTATCTTCATGAATTCGCTAGTTTTCCGCGAAAATGGATTTGGAAAAAATTAATTCCTCAATTATTGGTGCGGGGAGCCAAAAAAAAACATAAATTCTAATTATTCTCCCAAACCCTCATATTTCCATAGTTGAAAAACAAATCTATTCAATACGTAGCTAAAAAACAGTTGTCGTTGATCAATGTATCTATTTTTTCTTTACTCGAAAATTTGGCTGAAACCAATGAGTTCCCCCATATAGAATTGTGTTTATGAAACTCATACAAACAATTTCATCATAATTGCTCCATTCAGAAATATCACATTGAGAGGGCATATAATAGAATTAGTTATATTCAACTGTTTTCTCAAAGCAATTCCCCAGCGCTGAAGATCACATGCATTTTTCAGAGGTGAAAAACTTGAAATAATATTCATTCGTTAGTTTAAGTTGTGCTAAAAACGAAATGGCGATTCTGGCACCTGTTTAGCAATCGCTATGGCATCGCGACGCTTCATTAACTTGCCAGACAAAGTTTATACCGACAAATATGCACCAGGCTAATTTTATAATATTTATTGATGTTTATATTAATATTTCCTAAAGTAACTACTTTTAAAAAGATAACTTCAAAAATATTTTGCAATCGGTTTATAACCTGCTTGTTCCAAAATACTCAATAATAGTATAAAAAGATGAAAATAAAGTATTAACTTTGAAATTCGAAAAGGGTTTCGAAGCCAATTTCACCACGGAATTATTCAAGATCGTGAAAATTAACAGCACATATCCACGCATACATTCTCAAAGACATATGGATAAGAATCCCATTCAATGTTGTTTCTATGAAGTTGAATTGAAGAAAACACAAAATCTTAATGTTTACTTGGTCGAGAAGATATTGAAGAGTAAGGAAATGAAGTGTTTGTCAAGTGGCTAGGTTTTTTTCCAATGAAAACAATTCACAGATTAAAAAAATGCAAGTGTTTAGCATTTAATCATATTTGGTATCGAAATGAAAAAATATATTGTAAAATTTGTATTATTATCATATAAAAAAAATGGTGAGAAAACAACATTACAACAACAAAAAAATCATATACAACATTACAAAAAAAAAAATCATGTACTTAATCACTTTCACTCAAAAGACAATTGTTCAGCTCTTTTTTGCCATTCTTCGAGAATTGATGTCATTGCATCATAGGATTGGATCGATTCCAGCCTAGCTTTTCTGCTTGCTTTCGAATCTGGTGTTGTATTTTTATCTCTATCCACCCTTTGTTTGATGGCATCAGACTTCTTCTGCATTTCAGCAATCTTTTTTATCCATTTTATACGCGACTGCAACTTCTTCATCTAATTCTTTATCAGCTTGAGCACACTTTATGATGGTATTGTTGGATTCAGTGATGTTACGTTTTGCAATATTTCTCTTCTGAGTATAAATTTGCAGTGGCACATGCGAAGCTAGCGATCCAATGGCTGCGGATGCAATTTTCGAAGATGCATCCTTTTTTTTCGATCTTTCCTTAGCTTTGGAGGACGATGTCGACGATTTCGAGGTACTCGGCTTCGAACTGTTCAAAGCAGCATCTTGTTTTAGAGTTCGAGTGGTGACGGTGGGAAGGTCAAGTGTAGATCTCCTCTTTCGTTTTGAAGGCTGGACCTGAATATCCTGAAGAACTTGGATGACAGGAGCCTTTTCAATGATTTGGTCAGGAATAGAGATCACAGGTGGAGAACTGGTTGGCAATTGAGATATAGAAACATCTTGCAGATCTGGCACCTCAGCCGCAATTATCAAAATGAATTCATCAATTTCAAAATTCGAATCCATCATGTCATCGTCCTCTTTTGATGCTGCTGCTACTTCAACACTGCTATGTTCGTCAGCAGTAAGTAATTTTTCCAAAATACTAATATCGTTGGAATTCATCGTAGTTATAAACTTTAACAAACACACACACGTACTACTCGCTTTGAAAAGTGTTGAGAATGATTATGTAAAAAAAACTCTACACTTTATAAATATTTTTCCAACACTCCACCCTTTCCCCCAATACTGCAGTAGTTGCACTTGCACTCGCGCACATCCCCGATTCGATTTCAAAGTGATCTTGCATTTCTATCGAATGGTTTTCAGTTGACTCAAAAATCAATATCACACAATCTCCGCCCATTCCCCACCGCCCCCCACCTACTGCGGTAAAAGGTTATCATCCCCGATTCGATGTCAAAGTGAGCTTGCATTTCTTTCGAAACTTTGTGGCTGACTCAAAAAAAAAACAAAGTCACCACTTGCATTTCTAACTAAAAAATAATCGAATATCACATAGCTTATTGATATAGTATCACACTTTTGCGAGTTGAATGATTAATATAAAGACCGATATGGAAAGTGGGACTTTATTTCTGGAAATTATAAACCGCGAAAAAAAATATATGGGAATCAAAAAGGATGATGAAATGTCAAGTGGACATTATCCAATAATTATATATGCGTCCCTTTTTTGTCAATTTCATCACAAATAAAAAATTATCCATTATTGCATGTACATACATGCGCAAAAAAAGGGATGTTCATTGATCTCCAAAGAGGCCACCCAAGAAAAATTATAGAGTAGTCATTAAATTTTACAATTCATAAAACACATAATACAAATAAATTTTAGTTTTGCTTTTTTGTGTTATTTGTTATAAATTATTGTTAAGAATTATTTGAATAAATAATTTATTAGTGGCTTATTATTTCAGTCAACTATGAACGAGCTGGTTTTTTTTCAGTGTAGGCATAAATAAACTGGAGTGCAAAAAAAGCAGCTATTTTTTCCTGGTAGATCTGATATTTTATCACCCTACCTTTTTTTTCCAGTTTGACATTTATTTTGTTTCAAATTCCAAATTTCATAATAATTTTTTGACTGTGGACATATATTAGAATGAATATGTATGGATTTGAGATGTGACACAAAAGTGATATGAACTTTGATAATGACAATATTATCTTTTATTGAGGTTTTTGCTTCATGGTATTAATTGTTGTTTGAGATATGAAAAATATGAATATATATTACTCGATTGGTGAAATTGGACTGCTATTATCAATTGTCGACTAATGCATGGATTCGTTTCATTCTATTCTACGATATTTTGACATAGAAAATATGATGTTGTTTTGGAAATTTCTGATTAAGAATTGAAAGGATGATATTTTTTACGAAATAAAAGTTGGTTCTCGAATCGAGGTAGTGCGCTATAGGATTTCAGTTGTAGATTACTATTTCATTGTTTTTGGTTTATAAGATCTTTGATATTTGGCGCAAAAATATGAACTTGGTTTGGGCATTTATCAATTAAGAGGAATGATGTCGGAGCTCAGTAATGACACTATTGTAGGCTTCGCTTTACCGTATCCAATGATATTCGAAATGTGAAAAATGTAAAATTAATTATTTCTCGAGTGATTGGAGGAATAATGAGTATTGGTATTATTCTTAAAAAGCTGAATAAATAATATTACACTCCCATGGAAGGGATTTGATTGGATATGTACACATATCAGAATGAATTCGATTGAATAGTGGACGTTTCATGTATCATAGAGAAAAAAGCAAAATACCGCAAGAATTATTGATGGAAATTATGAACACATCAACCTGATCGAGAAATCGATACACACTTCCTACATGACAGAAAAAGACCATTTCATTCATATATTTCCACGAGGAGTCAACATTTTCAACTCAAACTTTGAACATTGACAAAAAAAAATAAAGTTTTATGAAGTTGACAGTCTGAGTGTAACATATTTCAGAATAGCTATAGAACAACTGAGTAACAAATAGGAATATCGCAAATTTTCCCATTGCTTTCTTGTGAATAATCAATGAAAGTATATTACATTGAATGTATTTCTGATATGATATACAATTCATTTCAATCGTGGATTTTTCAATTCACAGAAAAATCTTTCTATCAATATTAAATTGAGAATGTTTCCCTTTTCAACATGAATACCCCACAAGAGGTTATCTTGACGATGGAAGATAGTGACTAAAGTTTATCTTTCAGTCGCAGATGATTCCACATCTGATTTTATGAACATCCTGTTTATATTTTCAACAAATCAATTCTAGCCAACTTCATAATCATCAATATTAATTGAAATGATGATCACTATATACATCTTGGATTTTGAAGGGTAAAATTATTGGAATTTTTCAATCCACTCATCTTGCTAATATTCACACTCATATAGTCTGCCACAATTCATTGCATATCGTAAAATCTTTTATCAAATAATTAAATTATTGTATCTGAAAAGTACTGGAAAATTATCATACATGCAGAAACATTAATTCAAAATTTCAAATTCAGGTAATTCCCATGTTATTTCTTATTATAATATTCAGTGAGCTGTAAGGCTATACCTTCGTCAGTGAAATATATTGCTAGTTGATTTCTGAATAATACTAGCGATCAATATGATTCATATGTTCTCATGATAAAAAAAGGAGCACATTATTCACATATAATATTGAAATCTACTCACACATAATACATATTATGTCGAACTCACTAAAACAATTGTTTTGCACAAAAATTTGTGGAATATATCACTGGAAAATATCTGCGCTAAACACGACGATTCAACACTGAACTAATATCGATTTCTGCTAAACTGAGATTGAAAGGACTTTTTCATTTATTTGCCAAAACTCAATGTATAATACAAGTTACAATAAAGGGAAGGTTGGTCGTTTGTTCGAAGAATGGTGCATTGAGCACCATATCTAATTGACGAGCCTATTGTGCAATTTTTACTATTGATGTGAATGCAATTATCAATATTTTGTCTAAACGGTACAGCCGGTGTTCGTCAGATACATATTGAATGGATTGTTTTTCAACTGGGGCGTGGAAATATGAGGGTTTGGGTGAATAATTATTATTATATTTCATTAATTTTATTTCAAGATATGGGAAGATATGTTTTTGATATGGTAAATGCATCAGTAGAACCATATTCAAATCACATTTGCCTACATCTTCACAGAACATTTAGCACTTCATCTTGAGGGAAGCAACGTTTTAGAATGGTCTTCATTTATATGATAGCTCAAACTCTCGATGGTTGAATATCAATTGATTTGATCCAATACTGACTTGAATAATGTATGTCGGAAACTGAAACAAAAAAGAATTGTTAATATATTCCATTGATATTATAATAATAATTTGACTTACGTGCAGAAATATTCCAATGAAGAGATGTTGAATGCATTTTTTTATTGAGGAACTATCTCTACATAAATCACTATATTCTAACGAAAAAAAATATTTTTATTCAATGCAATTGAATTCACAAGAGTTCGAGTCCTCGAACTAGATGACGCTTGAACACTTTGCCCCAAATATTTAATTGGTTAGCCAAGATTTGAATAGAATATTATTATCATCATGTAATGTCATTGAAAAATACACTCACTGAATTGACTTCTAGTTGATGTAGTTCTTTCGTTGACTATAATTCAACTTCTGATTAACAACGATTTCATACACACATATTTTATAAGGAACAGATTTCCCACTACACTGAGTGTCATCGAAGAAGACGTTCCAACTAATCTTGGAACACATCAACAGTCAAGGTCAAATTGAAAAAAATGACTTTTTTGTGTTGAGTTGTTGAGTTGTTTCACTTAATGCAGTGGGGTGATGTTTTGCCTCCTATAAAAAGGATGGATGCGTTGGTGAGAATTCAAAAAAAAGTGTGTGATTTAGCCAAGTGGTAGTTGAGTTAGTGTATTTTTTCAGTGTGAATAATCTAATATATATATATATAATAATATAATATAAAAGAAAAAAAGGTAGATCAAGGAATAAAACGAAGTTCAAAGTTACTACAATCACATTAGCGTTGTTTAAATTCGATGAATTTAAATGTGTGCTCTATATGGTGTGACAAGTGGAATATATATATATATATATATATATATATATCGTGAGCTTTATTGTGTCTCTTACTGAAGTAGATTTGGAAAAAATCAGATCAATAATTGTGCAAAAGGTGAAAATTTTAGAACAGAAACAATATCTTCCCTTCCAATGAATAAACCTTTCATTATTAAAAGTATTACCGTTTATACCATCCGATTCGATAGATTCAACATTACAGGAAGATTATGAATGTCATTCATTCAAATCATGTTTGCCTTGAGGTATTGCAAACCAATTCAAAGATAGTGATGTAGTTTGCATCAATGCTTCTGGTGTCAAGTAAACACTCACATATTTGGGGAAAAGTCCACAAATTTCAGAAGATTCAAGAACATGAACTCTGGTAAAATTTGACTTATCCTAGGAATTCAACAATTTTTTCATACCCAAATAGTTTATTTAAAAGTTGAGACATAGTAAAGTAGTTTACTGCAAAATATAGATATTCCATTTTTATTTTTTTTGGAAAATACATTATTTTATCAAAACTTTATTTTGTGTAAGTACTACTAGTGAAACCTCTGATGGACAATAATTCAATTATTTTTATATTTCAGACCTTTTAATATGTGGACGCTCTACTCTAGTCAAAGTTTGATCAAAGTCGTGGATATACATTCATCCATTGAAAGACTGCATTCCTACTTCAATACATTGAGTTGGGATGCCCTCCATGCAATGAATTATGACCTGAATGTTTGCTTCGATGAAGATGAAGTTCGAAGGTGTTCGCAAAAACATGAGCAGTATAACTCTGGTGCGTATCTTTGTGAGAAATTTGGTGAAGGAGATATGGACTTGTACCAATTTTGTGAGGAAATGGTCAAATGTGATCTGAAAGGATATCTCCACGATCTGTTACCATACCTACCTGATGACATCATCTAGAAATATCGATGCCCCATATCGATGATGATGATGATGATGATGAAGATGGAGACAATAATGACTCATTGAATTAAGACATTATCAAATTGAAAAAAATATGTCAATTAAAACTCAATCCTCCATAGAATACATTTATTCATTTATCAATCTCAACAATTACACATCAGTTTACTAATCTAACCTAATCTTGCATCATGAGAGGTATCTCATGGCTTAACCTATCCTAAAACTTATCTTGTACCCCACGATATTCCAATAATAAGTCAATTGGTGATTTCAACGCATCTTGTGTGAATTCATGATAAAAAAATATATACTTCTCCGTACATTGTTGCAGCTTTTTTGGCATAGTGCATGAAATGAAGCAAAAATTTTACCTTGGAGATACAGAGGTTGTATTTGTCTATAATGATTTTAATCAAGCAAAGCGCTTTCGGTCAACGGAAGGGAGAGATTGATTCCCTCTCTGATGATAGCTCAGAAGCTTTTACTGTGTACTTTCAACACTTATTTTCGTTATATATATATATATATATATATATATATATATATATATATATATATATATATTATATCATCCCCTCTGACTTATGAGCATGTAATAAAATGAAGGTCGCCTTGAAAATGTTTTGCTTCCATTTCCCAAATCTCAATGCCAAGCTCAAATTACGACTGAAACTTACACATCCACAAGTATTGCGTTTTGCAAACGTGCATCTCTATTCGAAGTGATTGAATCAAGCAAAATATGAATACTTGCACAATGTATTGGCACCAATCAAAGGATTGAGTTTCTTCACATTCAGTAATAATGCAGACATTGTGCAACCCTCTGAGACCAAACCAAATTCAGTGTTCATTTTCGATGATATGATTTGCGAAAAAACTGAATATAATTCAATCATATTTTTCTATGGAACGTCACAAATATTGTTTCTATCTTGCATATACCTATTCACGAGTTCCCAAACAGCTGGTACGTGGCGATACCAACTCCATCATAAATTTCAAGCAAGACGAAATGAATTCACATCTCGCCCGATGTAACATTCAAAGAAATTTCAAAATGATGTGCGTGAAATGTTGGGGTGATCAGTATGGATTCCTTGTCATCGATAAAGTCGAAAAGTATGTAATGGAGATATCACAATGGATTCGACAGTTTCGTACATCCTTGATATCTCAATTCAAACTAATTAATTCATTGCACTTCTTCAAGGTCACTACAATAAATACATCGACGTCGCGACACGTCATCGATGGCGTCGATATGGCGTCGACATGGCGTCGCGACGCGTCATTGATGGCGTCGACATGCAAGTGTTTAGCATTTAATCGTATTTTATTTCGAAATGAAAAATTATATTGTAAAATTTGTTTTAATATCATATAAAAAACTCGTGAGGAAACAACATTACAGCAAAAAAAACATATACAACATTACAACAACAAAAATCATATACTTAATCACTTTCACTCAAAAGACAATTGTTCAGCTCTTTTTGCCATTCTTCGAGAATTGATGTCGCAATTTCAAAATGATGTGCGTGAAATGTTGGGATGATCAGTATGGATTCCTTGTCATCGATAAAGATCGAAAAGTATGTAATGGATGATATCACACTGGATTCGACAGTTCCGTACATCTTTGATATCTCAATTCGATAAGACTAAATAATTCATTGCACTTCGTCAAGGTCACATCAATTTTCAATTCAAGGTCACATCAATTTTCGAAGAATGGCAAAAAGAGCTGAACAATTGTCTTTTGAGTGAAAGTGATTAAGTATATGATTTTTGTTGTTGTAATGTTGTATATGTTTTTTTTGCTGTAATGTTGTTTCCTCACGAGTTTTTCATATGATAATAAAACAAATTTTACAATATATTTTCTCATTTCGATACAACATATGATTAAATGTTAAACACTTGCATGTCGACGCCATCGATGACGCGTCGCGACGCCATGTCGACGCCATATCGACGCCATCGATGACGTGTCGCGACGTCGACGTATTTATTGTAGTGACTTGACAAAGTGCAATGAATGATTTAGTTTTATCGAATTGAGGTATCAAGGATGTACGAAACTGTCGAATCCATTGTGATATCATCCATTACATACTTTTCGATCTTTATCGATGACAAGGAATCCCATAATGATCATCCCACCATTTCTGAAATTTTTAAATTCTTTGAATGTTACATCGGGTGAGATGTGAATTCATTTCGTCTTGCTTGAAATTTATGATGGAGTTGGTATTGCCACGCACCAGCTGTTTGGGAACTCATGAATAGGTATATGCAAGATAGAAACAATATTTGTGACGTTCCATACAAAAATATGATTGAATTATATTCAGTTTTTTCGCAAATCATATCATCGAAAATGAACACTGAATTTGGTTTGGTCTCAGAGGGTTGCACAATGTCTGCATTATTACTGAATGTGAAGAAACTCAACCCTTTGATTGGTGCCAATACATTGTGCAAGTATTCATATTTTACCTGATTCAATGACTTTGAATAGAGATGCACGTTTGCAAAACGCAATACTTGTGGATGTGTGAGTTTCAGTCGTAATTTGAGCTTTGCATTGAGATTTGGGAAATGGAAGCAAAACATTTTTAAGGCGACCCTCATCTTTATTACATGCCCATAAGTCAGAGGGGATGATATACATATATATATATATATACACACATATATATATATATATATATATATATATATTGTTGGTGATTTCTTGAACCTGAGGGTATATTTTTGGCTTGTTTTTCTTGGGTTTTAGGTTCGTGGATCTGACTTTCATGAATTAATTACAACTTTGTTCTGGTATAACATCTGTAATTCAGTTTCTACGTTTCGACGGGTGGATCCTCGTCTTCATCAGGATTAAAAACATTACAACTCTACAAGGTAAAAACAATGAGTAAGTAAAATTGTACAAATTGGAAACAAATAATAATTACGGTTATTAAAAATGTTAATGCCGTACCTTCAAACATACTATTCGTTTGGACCTTCTTGGTTTGTTATGGTTTTTCGTTTTATATCCATAATAAGTAGTGGTTGAGTTGTTTACTTTACGATCTGCTGTTATTAATTAGTTGCGCATGTGTAAGGTGGAAATTATTTATGGAGAGATAGTGTTGGGGACATCTGTGGGAAGTGTTTTGAATTGCATATTTTATTTGTTTAGGGAGCTATGTTGTTTCGAGGGTTTGTGTGCTCGGCTTGGATAGGTAGCGTTACTGTTTTCATATTAGATTGTAATAGATGCTGTTCAAGTCGGCGATATCAGTTTTATCGTTTACGCAGTTGGAAGTGTTTTTGATGTGAATCATCTCAAATATTTCTCCCTTTTTTTTGTTTTCTTCTGAACATAGAATGGTTGTTTTGGTATAATCGAACCCGTGGGTGGTTGTTTTTTTGTGTTTGTTGAGGGCTGTTGCCGCATTGTTTGTATATTTGTGTGATTTTATTCTATTTTCCAAATATTGTTTGGATTGGCCAATATAGACTTTGTTACAGTTTGGCTCTTTGCAGGGTATTTTATAGACGGTGTATGTTTTTTTGTTGTGGGGGATTTCAGTTTTAATTTGGAGAAACAAGGCTTGAGGGTATTATAACTTTTATGTGCGATTTTTAGGTTTTGTGGATCGAGCAGGTGTGAGATATTCTCTGAAAGGTGTTTTATGTATGGAATGGCTATATGTGTGGATTGGTGGGTTGTTTTTTTTATCGTTATGATTTTTGTTGTATAGCAGGTTGATACGTGATTTAAATATGGAGTCGATTAATTTTTTGGGGTAATTGTTTTTTAGTAAGGCTGATTTTGCTTTCTTAATGGCAGTGGGTCGGTAAAGGGGGTCCGATAGGCTGATGGATCTGTCAGCTAGGCCGATCACGACAGACTTTTTTTGTGAGTTGTAACAAGGCTAAATTGGCTTTTCGACCCATTTCCCTGTTTTATATAGAAAAAAAAAAGATAATACCTTTAACTTTACCTGACAAGGAGAAATTTATATTTTCATAACTTTTTCGACGCTGTCACCCCTGTAATACTAGCCACGTCAGTAAAAATGAATAACAATGATCTTCATAGAAAAAAATGTCCCGCTGATGTCACCATTTATAACGGAGAGCCTGTCTATCGACAGTTCTCTGTTTACCATTTTTTCAATACCTTTGGAAAGAAATATTCATACTTACTAACCATATCTTTCTCTGATGTCCACCTTGGAGAGGACCTGCCCTTATTTTCATATATATTTATATATGTTTGCCCTAACCAGAATGAGCTCTTTCTTTTGCTCTATTGAATACGATAAATCTATTAAAGGGCTCTAACACTGTCACCAATAAGTTGTTTTTAAATTTTTCACATCAATTTCTTTTTTCACTGGTTTTATCACCTTCTAGTCCAAAAGAGCTAGAATTCGGCTCAAAGCCATTGATGAGTCTTTGGTGATTTTTTGTTTATAAAAGTTCTTAAGGAGGTTGTAAACTCTACTACAATGAAAAGACCGAATTATTTATTAACCACCATATAATGAGAAAAAGAAAAAAAATTAATTTTTTTTAAAAACATCTTTAAAATGTATTACACCGTTTTTTTGTATTGAAACAAGAGCTCGAAATAAGGTCAACTCAAATATTCAACTCTATAGAACTTATCAAATCCTATTTCTAATAATTTTCAAACATTATATTCAATGTTCATGGGCCCAACACCCAAAATGCGTGAAATATATCCCTCTATAGCTTTACTAGAGGCTATAAAAATTTTCTCATACCAAATCACCCTCATATGCTTTTCAACCTATACATGAAAAAAAATTATAACAAGCAAAAAGGGAAGAATCCAAACCACCAACCTTCAAATCATCTAATATGTTAGGTTAGCAACCAAATACCCAAAATTTATTCTTACCAAGTATTTCATCCAACGATGAATATCTGCGCCCCCTCCAAAAAAGGTCACTATTGGATTTTAACTCGCTCTATATTTCTTATTATTGTTCAACGGGGAAAATTTCTATTTTCCCCTTGGAAAATTACGCGAAACAAATTTCTAGTATTTCGCGACAACACTCGCCCGAAAATCAACCCGTTATTTTGAAGATCGACTATTCGTCACAAAAGCCCGCCGAGGAGTCCCCATTGTAAAAATTCGTCAAATGTTTAGCGATAACTTTTCTAATTTTAATATTACTTTTTGTGCCTTGGCGTCAATACCAGAACAGGTAATACACCTGCATAAATACGAACGATATTTGTACATGTGGTTCACCCCAAGAGTAAAATTAAAGCCAGCGTTAAACTACTTTTTTCCTAAAAGCTTTGCACTTACCCTGTAGAACAATTGTTGTCTCCAATAACCAATTTTTCCAAATAGTTGTCCCAGTTTTCTGTCTCATGTTTCATAGACACTCGTATATTCCCTTTCGATCTACCGATTCAATAAAAATCCCATACCTAAACACCACCCCTTTTGACTCGCGAAAAACTCACTTTATCCCGAAATTTCATATAAATAATCCTCGACGCTTCAAAATGTTAATCAAACAATATTATTCCCCACCGTCGTATAAAAAAACCCGAATCTGTTACCAAACATTTTCTACCGAACCACTTCGCCCGTGCCTAGCACGTCTGTTCGGGTGAAGCCCGTAGACCGAATTCTTCTTTCATCTCATTTTTTTTTCGCTCCAAGTGAGCGTCAAGGCGTAGCCCCCATTTTGAAATCCCTTATTGGTCTTTTATTTAAGAGGTACTTTTGCTTATTCAAATCCTATTGGCTTATCAATTATGGTAAGATTTTTCCAGATGAATCTATTTCACAAATAATTATTGTTATTTCAGCACAACGGCAATTAGACCATACACTTAACTGTGTGAAGATATATAAACAAACTTCCAGACTTAAATAAACGATTAAACTCTAAAGCGATAATTGATTATTTTTCAATCTCCCATCGAAGATTGATGGTTGACTTCCAGTAACTATGAAGAGAAATATTTCACTTACAATAAATTATACAACTTTTATGAATATTATTTCAAATGAATTTCGAAGAAAATGACTCCATTCAAGAATCCACAAACATATACAAGGTGTTATTATTTATACAATAATCCCATAAAATTCCGATTATTATTTCCTTTAAACCATAAAATGTCTCAATAGCATTATAAAATTACCAATTATTATTTCAAATCAAACTATTTTAACAACCATCTTATTTTTCTATATACATAACACTTTGCTAAGTGTTACAGAGTGGGGGTTGTTGGACTGGTAATTGAGGTAACGTCCCGACCAAGAGTTTTTTGTGAACCATTCAAAAAAATAGAAGAATCTTCCTCTTACGCTGCAAAGATCATGATATTATCCCGAAATTTTTGAAAATCAAATGCTCAAATATACAACTTTGCCAGTAAACCTCAAACAAGAATTCGAGAAGATATTAACAAAATTCCAATCAAAAACCCTCAAAATTCTAATAGCTGACACTAACAAGATCATAAACACCACTCAAAATACCCTACAAAACATCCAACTCTCAATTCGTGAAATCGTGCCCCCTGACGTGTTCAACAGGAATTTTGTTAATATCTTCTCGAATTCTTGTTTGAGGTTTACATGGCAAAGTTGTATATTTGAGTATTTGATTTTCGAAAATTGCGGGATAATATCATGATCTTTGCAGCGTAAGAGGAAGATTCGTCTATTTTTTTGAATGGATCACAAAAAACTCTTTGTCGGGACGTTACCTCAATTACCAGTCCAACCACCCCCACTCTCAAAAAAAGTCTGTCGTGATCGGCCTAGCTGACAGATCCATCAGCCTATCGGATCCCCTTTACCGACCCACTGCCATTAAGAAAGCAAAATCAGCCTTACTAAAAAACAATTACCCCAAAAAATTAATCGAATCCATATTTAAATCACGTATCAACCTGCAATACAACAAAAATCATAACGATAAAAAAACAACCGACCAATCCACACATATAGCCATTCCATACATAAAACACCTTTCAGAGAATATCTCACACCTGCTCGATCCACTAAACCTAAAAATCGCAAAAAGTTATAAACCCTCAAGCCCTGTTTCTCCAAATTGAAACCTGAAATCCCCCACAACAAAAAACACACACTGTCTATAAAATACCCTGCAAAGAACCAAACTGCAACAAAGTCTATATTGGCCAATCCAAACAATATTTGGAAAATAGAATAAAATCACACCAAATATACAAACAATGCGGCAACAACCTCAACAAACACAAAAAACAACCACCCACGAGTTCGTTATACCAAAATTCAGAAAAAAAAAAGAGAGAAATATTTGAGATGATTCACATCAAAAACACTTCCAACTGCGTAAATGATAAAACTGATATCGTCGACTTGAACAGCATCTATTACAATCTAATATGAAAACAGTAACGCCACCTATCCAAGCCGAGCACACAATCCCTGAAACAACATACATAACCAAATAAAATATGCAATTCAAAACACTTCCCACAGATGTCCCCAACACTATCTCTCCATAAATCATTTCCACCTTACACATGCGTAACTAATTAATAACAGCAGATCGTAAAGTAAACAACTCAACCACTACTTATTATGGATATAAAACGAAAAACCATAACAAACCTAGAAGGTCCAAACGAATACTATGTTTGAAGGTACGGCATTAACATTTTTAATAACCGTAATTATTATTTGTTTTCAATTTGTACAATTTTACTTACTCATTGTTTTTACCTTGTAGAGTTGTAATGTTTTTAATCCTGATGAAGACGAGGATCCACCCGTCGAAACGTAGAAACTGAATTACAGATGTTATACCAGAACAAAGTTGTAATTAATTCATGAAAGTCAGATCCACGAACCTAAAACCCAAGAAAAACAAGCCAAACATATATATATATATATATATATATATATATATAATATATATAACGAAAATAAGTGTTGAAAGTACACAGTAAAAGCTTCTGAGCTATCATTAGAGAGGAATCAATCTCTCCCTTCCGTTGACCAAAAGCGCTTTGCTTGATTAAAATCATTATAGACAAAATAAACCTCTGTATCTCCAAGGTAAAATTTTTGCTTCATTTCATGCACTATGCCAAAAAACCTGCAACAATGTACGTATACGGAGAAGTATATATTTTTTTATCATGAATTCACACAAGATGCGTTAAAATCACCAATTGACTTATTATTGAAATATCGTGGGGTACAAGATAAGTTTTAGGATAAGTTAAGCCAAGAGATACCTCTTATGATGCAAGATTAGGTAAATTAGCAAACTGATGTGTCACTGTTGAGATTGATAAATAAATAAATGTATTTTATGGAGGATTGAGTTTTATTTGACATATTTTTTACAATTTGATAATGTCTTAATTCAATGAGTCATTATTGTCTTCATCTTCATCATCATCATCATCGATATGGGGCAGTTCATATTTCTGGATGATGTCATCAGGTAGGTATGGTAACAGATCGTGGAGATATCCTTTCAGATCACATTTGACCATTTCCTCACAAAATTGGTACAAGTCCATATCTCCTTCACCAAATTTCTCACAAAGATACGCACCAGAGTTATACTGCTCATGTTTTTGCGAACACCTTCGAACTTCATCTTCATCGAAGCAAACATTCAGGTCATAATTCATTGCATGGAGGGCATCCCAACTCAATGTATTGAAGTAGGAATGCAGTCTTTCAATGGATGAATGTGTATCCACGACTTTGATCAAACTTTGACTAGAGTAGAGCGTCCACATATTGAAAGGTCTGAAATATAAAAATAATTGAATTATTTCCATCAGAGGTTTCACTAGTGTACTTACACAAAATAAAGTTTTGATAAAAAATGCTCTAATGTATTTTTCAAAAAAAAAAAATGGAATATCTATATTTTACATTAAACTACTTTACTATGTCTCAACTTTTAAATAAACTATTTGGGTATGAAAAAATTGTTGAATTCCTAGGATAAGTCAAATTTCACCAGAGTTCATGTTCTTGAATCTTCTGAAATTTGTGGACTTTTCCCCAAATATGTGAGTGTATACTTGACACCAGAAGCATTGATGCAAACTACATCACTATCTTTGAATTGGTTTGCAATACCTTTAGGCAAACATGATTTGAATGAATGACATTCATAATCTTCCTGTAATGTTGAAGACATCGATCTATCGAATCGGATGGTATAAACGGTAATACTTTTCATAATGAAAGGTTTATTCATTGGAAGGGTAGATATTGTTTTCTGTTCTAAAATTTTCACCTTTTGCACAATTATTGATCTGATTTTTTCCAAATCTACTTCAGTAAGAGACATAGTAAAGCTTACGATATATATATATATATATATATATATATTTATATATTTATTCAACTTGTCACACCATATAGACCACACATTTGAATTCATAGAATTTTAAACAACGCTAATGTGATTGTAGTAACCTTGAACTTCGTTTTATTCCTTGATCTACCTTTTTTTCTTTTATATATTATATATATATATATATATATATATATAGATTATTCACACTGAAAAAATACACTAACTCAACTACTACTTGGCTAAATCACACACTTTTTTTTGAATTCTCACCAACGCATTCATCCTTTTTATAGGAGGCAAAACACCACCCCACTACATTGAGTGAAACAACTCAACAACTCAACACAAAAAAGTCATTTTTTCAATTAGACCTTGACTCTTGATGTGTTCCAAGATTAGTTGGAACGTCTTCTTCGATGACACTCAGTGTGGTGGGAAATTTGTTCCTTATAAAATGTGTGTGTATGAAATCGTTGTTAATCAGAAGTTGAATTATAGTCAACAAAAGAACTACATCAACTAGAAGTCAATTCAGTGAGTGTATTTTTCAATGACATTACATGATGTAATTTAGTAAGTATTTATTCAAATCTTAACCAATTAAATACTTGGGGCAAAGTGTTCAAGCGTCATCTAGTTCGAGGACTCGAACTCTTGTCGAATTCAATTTCATTGAATAAAAATATTTTTTTTCGTTAGAATATAGTGATTTATGTAGAGATAGTTCCTCAATAAAAAATGCATTCAACAGCTCTTCATTGGAATATTTCTGCACGTAAGTCAAATTATTATTATAATATCAATGGAATATATCAACAATTCTTTTTTGTTTCAGTTTCCGACATATATTATTGTTTTGTAAATTGTTTTTTGTAAAATTGTTTTTAACCGCTTTCTTAGTTGTTTGACCAACCCTCAGAAGTTAATGAAAACTTGTACGAGTTAAGATCACGGGGACCTTACCTTTTATAGTGGGATCCGAAACCACTCTTGGGACGTTGAAAAATTTTTTCACCAGCTGCGGGAATCGAACCCGCGCCGTGTGGAAACAGTTGACACAAGACCGACGCTCGTTCCACTGAGCCACAAGCCCCGTTATTCAAGTCAGTATTGGATCAAATCAATTGATATTCAACCATCGAGAGTTTGAGCTCTCATATCAATGAAGACGACACCAACCATTCTAAAACGTTGCTTCCCTCAAGATGAAGTCGCTAAATGTTCTGTGAAGATATAGGCAAATGTGATTTTGAATATGGTTCTGCTGATGCATTTACCATATCAAAAACATATATTCCCATATCTTGAAATAAAATTAATGAAATATGATAATAATTATTAACCCAAACCCTCATATTTCCACCTCCTAGTTGAAAAACAATCCATTCAATATGTATCTGACAAACACCGGCTGTACCGTTTAGACAAAATATTGATAATTGCATTCACATCAATGGTAAAAATTGCACAATAGGCTCGTCAATTAGATATGGTGGTCAACGCACCATTCTTCGAACAAACGACCAACCTTCCCTTCATTGTAACTTACCATTATACATTAAGTTTTGGCAAATAAATGAAAAAGTCCTTTCATTCTCAGTTTAGCAGAAATCGATATTAGTTCAGTGTTGAATCGTCGTGTCTAGCGCAGATATTTTCCAGTGATATATTCCACAAATTTTTGTGCAAAACAATTGTTTTAGTGAGTTCGACATAATATGTATTATGTGTGAGTAGATTTCAATATTATATGTGAATAATGTGCTCCTTTTTTTATCATGAGACATATGAATCATATTGATCGCTAGTATTATTCAGAAATCAACTAGCAATAATTTCACTGACGAAGGTATAGCCTCACAGCTCACTGAATATTATAATAAGAAATAACATGGGAATTACCTGAATTTAAAATTTAGAATTCATGTTTCTGCATGTATGATAATTTTCCAGTACTCTTCAGATACAATAATTTAATTATTTGATAAAAGATGGAATAGATAGTTACGATATGCAATGAATTGTGGCTAGACTATATGAGTGTGAATATTAGCAAGATGAGTGGATTGAAAAATCCAATAATTTTACCCTTAAATCCAAGATGTATATAGTGATCATCATTTCAATTAATATTGATGATTATGAAGTTGGCTAGAATTGTATATCACATCAGAAATACATTCAATGTAATATACTTTCATTGATTATTCACAAGAAAGCAATGGGAAAATTTGCGATATTCCTATTTGTTACTCAGTTGTTCTATAGCTATTCTAAATATGTTACACTCAGACTGTCAACTTCATAAAACTTCATTTTTTTCGTCAATGTTCAAAGTTTGAGTTGAAATTGTTGACTCCTCGTGGAAATATATGAATGAAATGATCTTTTTCTGTCATGTAGGAAGTGTGTATCGATTTCTCGATCAGGTTGATGTGTTCATAATTTCCATCAATAATTCTTGCGGTATTGGGAAGGAAATCGACCGATGAGGGCACCACCGTTTTCTACAAATGGCGGCATTATACAGGCTTCAGTAATATTGGAATTTTGTGTTTACATTTTTATTTGTGCGTTTAATAACATTTAGAACTCTTTAGTGAAGTGGTGGTATTGTGACTGAGAAACGTTTAATAGAGATCTATTTGTGCGATTGAAGACGTGACAATACCCTTATTTGTTGAAATATTCAATTTTCCTAACCTGTTCATTTTGGGTTTTAGATTTGTTCTGAAGTTTTGGTGGATTGACTTTGATATTCATTTTCTTTCAAGTTTTCCAGGTATTTAACTGATCAATTACAATCTTATTTACTGATATTATAAATTTTTTAGATACATTAACATGAATTTCTACCTAGGAATAGACAAGTTGTTCATGTATTTGGAGGCTACTCCAAACTCACGATGCATCAATGAAGGACAGGCAGTTTTGAACGCTGGCCACATTGTCATGTGTGGCATTACAGAAAAAAGTCCTCAAAGTCTCGAACTATTTGCCCTCTGTTTGGAAAGCAGCGGCCTTAATATTGCAATGTTTATAAAGGAGGTGATTGGCATTCAAAAGCAGTAAAATATTTTTGGCCCAAAGGATTCACAAATAAGTAAGTCCATTTGTTATATTCAGCAATTTCAATCTAACTCTGAATAACACCTACAATTTTCTTGGTCATTTGTGAGTGATATTTGAAAAATATTGTTTGGAAACCCCAATTCATTTTTTTTTAATAGGTCCACCAGGCATGGGATCAATACTGAATCAGAGGCAAGAGCCTCATATGCTTTGAGGAATAGTTACGTCAAAGAAATTGTTGTGAACATTTGTAAAGAGCAGCCATGGCTGGCTTATTCCTCAGAGGAATTGTTAAAAATGGACTACCTGTGAAACTACTGGAAATCAAGTGCCCTTTCATAGGTTAGTAGTCGATAATTGTGTAAGTAGTGTCTCAATACACTGTTTTTTTAGGTAAAAAGAAACCTGTCATTGAATTCGTTCATGAATGCAGTTACTTGATTATCGATAATGATCGGCTATCGTTGAGGAAAAAGCATCCATATTATTGCCAGGTTCAACTGGGAATGGAGATCCAAAGACTTTTTGAATATAGTTATCGAGCATCATAAAACGTTTAGCAATATAATGTTGCAGACAGTTTATTTGAACAAAATGTTGCATGTAATTTGTTTATATAAACAATAAAACTTGATTTTCCAATTTAATTTTTTATCGAAAGTAATTTTACTGCAGGTACAATCAAGCGTTTCTTCCACTCTAAGCACCTCACTTTGCATTTCACATGAAATTTTTTGTCACTCGCAAACTTAAACATTACAACCTATCTTCAAACAATCACACATAGATCCTACCCGTCTTCTAAATATGAAAATATTTCTCAACATCAAACCCTGTTATCAATCTTACTTATCTTATTTATTCAACTTATACAAATTCTTATCAGTCTGTACCATTATCATTTGTCGTTTTTATTTTTCTTCTACTTTGCTCTAATATGTAATTCTTTAACGACTTTGTCGTCGATAACATTAATTTCTTCTGACAGTAAAATAAGCCTATCTAATCCAGTCACGTAAGGGGTTTCACCTCGAAATGAAAGATAATAAGCTATAAACCTTTGTTTTGGTTTTCAAACCTCTCATAAGATCTCGTGTCCGCCTCTTGAAATATTCAAGGTCAAATGTCGCAAAAATTGGTTTTTCGCAAATATCTCACTTCCTATGCTCCCAATGATATTTGCATTCATTATGTAGAGCACACAAATTTTGATTGAAGCAATTTTTCATACGTTCAACCGTTTTTGAGAAAGAGGGCGAAGTTGTCGGTTCCAGCATTTCATTTTGTAGTACCCAACCCCATTCCTGTGGTTCTAAATCGTTCCCTAACCAAGTTTGAATCTAGTAGTAGACACGATTTATATGTTGATGAGCTGCTGCACTAAAGAATAAGTGAATAATTAACTTTATAAGCCGTACTATGTTATGGGATTCACAGTTGACTTTGCGTTATGACATGTAAGACTGAGCGCTCCGCACTCTATCTAAAAAACGGTTAAATGTATAAAAAACTAATTGCAACAGAATTTTTAGAGAATTTCATGCTCTACAACTTCTATAATGAATGCAAATATCATTTAAAGCATAGGAAGCAATATATTTACGAAAAACCAATTTTTTCAACCTTGAATATCTCAAGACGATGACACGAGATCTTATGAAAGGTTTGAGCCAACTTTTAAAATGCCAAAACAAAGATTTATACGAATTCATAGCATATTATCTTTTGTTCCCAGATTTTCTCCCCTTTTGAAAACTATTTTGTTCCATTAATCTTGATCGATTGAAACTCAAAAATACTTAAAATAACTAGAATGTGCAGTATTATGTCAAAGTTTTGTGAGATTTGTTGTCACATTCTCTTCCTAAATGCCACGTACCTACAGGGATGATACGAAATGTCATAGTTTTTTCCTCAACACACTATCTTCAGTAATCAATTTTTTTTCTATAGCTTTGTAAACATAGGGAAATTTTTAAAGCCATCCCTGATGGCTACAAAAGTAGTGTAAACTTGTATTTGTAAAAAATGGATGAGTAAACATCTTTACCTTTGAATTAGTATCCCTTAACAAGGAGTTGGTGTAAAATAAATAAATAACAATTTTGCAAAAAAAATTCGAAATCTGTGTGAGTATACTTCAAGTCTATTCATTCTAAATTATTAATTATATTTTCAGTAGTTCGAACTTAATAAATATTTGACTCAGTACATAAAAGAAACACTAACAGGTACATAATATGAATTTATTTACATTATAATAAAAACAACATATTGTACATATTGTAAAAAATTAAAAAAAAATTATATTTGGAACATTTATTGTTACATGCAATAATCCATTCAATACATTCATGATGACTAGTAATATCAAGAATATCTACATCTTAAATTTTGTTAAAACGAGTATTAATTCAGTAATATTTGGAATATCTATTAGTACATGCAATAATCCATTCAATACATTGATGATAAATTTCAACATCAAGAATATCTACATCATAAATCTAGTTAGAAAGGTTAAATAAAAATATTGATACAATAGGTAATCTACAACATGAATCTTGTTCAAAATATAAAAATATCAATACAGTAATATTTAGAACATATATTGGTACATGCAATAATTCATTCAATTCGGCGAATACTCCAATGGATGAAGGTAAGTTCAACAGAAGCTTATATCCCCACTTCATTTTGAAGAATTAATTGGTTGTTTCATCCATTCTGTGTAAACTGTTCAGATGCTAGATGAACATGAAAAAAAAAAATTATTAAAGTAGTTCATACCAGGTGGAGTTCTAATTAATTAGTAGAAAAAATTAAGTCTGCTCCACAGTAAGAAGCATTTATTTCTAGGAAAAAAATAGCAATGCATTTCGGCAAAGTATTTTGCCATCTTCAGGCTCTCTAAAATATACATAAAAACGATGCAAAGGTGAACATCGTAAAAATTGATAGAAGAAATAAACAACATCACTGACTTATAGCTCGTCCAGTATTGAAACGACCGTTTGGTAGGTAGAGTGGACACGATTTGATATGGCTGCTTATGCTACGGTGAATCTTCACCAGTGTCTTGTCATGCAGCGTTTGAAAGGTTAGGTTTGTTTGATTAATAAATAGGTAGTGCAGTTATTTATTCAACTTTGCAATAGTTTACTTGTTACCTTGCCTATACCAAATAATTTGGTACGCCTATGGAATTTCTATTAATAGCCACAGTTAGACAATGGTTTGGGAATCTTCGAGAAAAATTGGTTGTTAGGTAGGGGAAGGCCAAAGTGGTCGTTTCAATACTGGACGAGCTATACATCAACATTGAAGTTAAAATGTCAACTCATTAATTTAGTCGATAACCTTTGGTATCAACTTTTACGATGGCCACTCTTGTATCATTTTTACGTATATTTTAGAGAGTGAAGATGCAAAATACTCTGCCAAAATGCCTTGCTAATTTCTTTCCTATAAATAAATGCATTTTACTGTGGACCAGACTTTATTTTTTCTACTAATGAAAAAAAAGTTCGATAATTTTTTTCAAGGGATAAACAATATTATGACTTTTTTAATGAAAAATCAAAGAGGCTTAAAATATAAATTAAAAAAATCAAGCATTTCACTTTATATTTCTGATAAAATAACCAGAGGTTGTGAGGTATCCCATGTTTACATTTTTCATATAAAGTATGGAGTAATTTTCGAATGTTTTCAAAAAAATATAGAAATAACTGAATCTTCACCTTCATTGGCAAATGCCACTGTGCCAATCGAAGGACGCTTGTGATCTCGGGGATTACACAGTTCTTTGATATATTCTGTATACTGTGCATGTACTCAGTCATGAAAACAAAATGTTTATATTATATATATATATATATATATATATATATCTGAGGGCTATGTCCATTAAATTCCTTCCATTTTGTTTTAACAGTCCCCTCGATATTACTCTCTTTCATATATATATATATATATATATATATATATATATATATATATATTATATATATATATATATATATATTTATATATATATATACTAGCTGGTACCCGCGACTTCATCCGCGTAGAATTTGTATTTTTTCCTGTTTTTTTTGTGTTGTTTCATCTAGCTTATGCCTGTGGCTTCCCGTTTCCCATTATGCCGTTATCTCGTTCGGGTGCCATAATTGATTTTACAGCGACAGTAACGTTCTGTGACGACTATTACAAATTCACTAACCCCTTTTCAACCCTTTAGGGACAGAATTTTCAAGTTAGGTTGAACACGATTTCTTCATTTGTAATAGAGAGCCAAAACACGAATGTTCATGATCGTAACTCGAAAACTAACTGAAGCCCCTTACAAATTTTCACGCCCTTTAGGATATGAATTTCTAAATTCACTGTAACAGGTATTCCTTTATTTGTTACAATGACCCCTCAAATACAAATTTTTATGACCCTAACTTAAAACATTTTAAAACACAGAAACACGTATTTCTTCATTTGTAACAAAGACCTCAAATACCAATTTTCATGGGCCTAACCTAAAACCTAACGGAACCCTATACTAACTGCCAATCCCCATTTCACACCGTCAGGGGTTGAATTTTCAAAAACACAGAAAACGTATTTCTTCATTTGTAACAAAGACCTCAAATGCCCATTTTTATTACCTCAACTTAAAAACTAACGCTAGTCCTATACAAAATTTCGACCCCCATTTTAACCGCTTTAGGGTTGAATTTTCCAAAAACACAGAAACACGTATTTCTTCATTTGTAACAAAGACCTCAAATGCCCATTTTTATTACCTCAACTTAAAAACTAACGCTAGTCCTATACAAAATTTCGACCCCCATTTTAACCGCTTTAGGGTTGAATTTTCAAAAACACGTGTTTAATTGAGAGAACTCCAAAGCACTATCCCACTAGCATTTAGAAAATTGCATATGTATTGTCTGCACTTTAGATTGAAAAATACTTTTATTTAAACTAAACCTACCTTCTCCGTAAACTTCATTCACAAGTGTGTGGCACTTCCTTCCATATTATCTAAAGTTTCTATACTTGAACGAGGATTATCAGTTCTCTCCTGTGCTGGTCTTCTTTTTGGAGTTATACGCTTGATCCCTTCTTCTCGTTTGGCAAATTTAAACTTGGAACCGCTATTCTTTTCAGCCTAGGCTTTTGAGTTGCACAATCTGAAATCATCATTATCTTTATTTGATTCCTATATGAAGAGGTAGAAAAACAAAATAAGATTCCTCCAGATGACTGCCATCAATTATATTCCTAGTATACAATGAAAAACTAGTTTTAGACCAGTGTATAAAAAAGACACACTATTTCAGACATTGACAGAAATTACAAGTGGTGAAAAAATTATATTTTACAAAACTACGTTATCCTAATCATATTATTTATATGTCTGTTGATAAAAATTAAATATTTCACAAAGAATACATTGAAATGAATATATAGGCATACTGGCAATTACATTTCGTTGTACTAACCTGGTAAGATGAAATCATCACTTGCGAAATGAAGTAAACATACCACTGCCGCTCTCGAGCCTGGTTTTTTTGAGTTTAAATTATTTATCCAAGCCTTATATTGTAAATTTTTGCCCGGAGTCCAAGTTTAGTGACTCCATATATTGCTACTCCTTCTTTTCAGGGAACTCGTGAAAAGAGAGCTTACAAATTCACGCTACTCCTGCTATTACAACCAAACGCACAGCTCGGCGAACGAACTTT
This sequence comes from Gonioctena quinquepunctata, assembly GCA_018342105.1. Classification (NCBI taxonomy): domain Eukaryota; kingdom Metazoa; phylum Arthropoda; class Insecta; order Coleoptera; family Chrysomelidae; genus Gonioctena; species Gonioctena quinquepunctata. The sequence goes on from JAFIRS010000514.1 coordinate 605,668, forward strand.
CGACATTGTCTTCGGTATAAAAAATTCCAATTTGTTGTTAGCTAGTATTTACACAGCAAATCGTGAAAATAACACAACAGTCATATGGGGCAATATAAACGAGCCTGCACTTGACAGTTCAGTTCATCTCCGACAGGGGCCGTATCAGGATGATTAATTCTCCAATTTTGCTTTTTTTTCTATGATACATGAAACGTCCAGTATTCAATCGAATTCAGTCTGATATGTGTACATATCCAATCAAATCCCTTCCATGGGAGTGTAATATTATTTATTCAGCTTTTTTTAAGAATAATACCAATACTCATTATTCCTCCAATCACTCGAGAAACAATTAATTTAACATTTTTCACATTTTGAATATTATTGAATACGGTAAAGCGAAGCCTACAATAGTGTCATTACTGAGCTCCAACATCATTCCTCATAATTGATGAATGCCCAAACCAAGTTAATATTTTTGCGCCAAATATCAAAGATCTTATAAACCAAAAACAATGAAATAGTAATCTACAACTGAAATCCTATAGCGCACTACCTCGATTCGAGAACCAACTTCTTATTCCGTAAAAAATATCATCCTTTCAATTCAATTCTCACAATCGAGAAATTTCCAAAACAACATCATATTTTCTATGTCAAAATATCGTAGAATAGAACGAAACGAATCCATGCATTAGTCGACAATTGATAATAGCAATGATTGAGCGTCAGTCTAATTTCACTAATCGAGTAATATACATTCATATTTTTTATATCTCAAATAACAATTAATACCATGAAGCAAAAACCTCAATAAAAGATAATATTGTCATTATCAAAGTTCATATCACTTTTGTGTCACATCTCAAATCCATACATATTCATTCTAATATATGCCCACAGTCAAAAAATTATTATGAAATTTGGATTTTGTAACAAAATAAATGTCAAACTGAAGAAAAAGGTATGGTGATAAAATATCAGATCTACCAGGAAAACATAGCTGCTTTTTTGCACCCCAGTTTATTTATGCCTACACTGAAAAAAAAACAGCTTATTCATAGTTGACTGAATTAATAAGCCACTAATAAATTATTTATTCAAATAATTCTTAACAATAATTTATAACAAATAAACAAAAAAGCAAAACTAAAATTTATTTGTATTATGTGTTTTATGAATTGTAAAATTTGAGGACTATGTACATGCAATAATTAATATTTTTTTATTTGTGATGAAATTGACAGAAAAGTGGACGCATATATAATTATTGGATAATGTACACTTGACATTTCATCATCGTTTTTAATTCCCATATATTTTTTTTCGCGGTTTTTAATCGAATTTCCATGTAGATAGATATATAGCAAATTTATATTTTCCAGAAATAAAGTCCCACTTTTCATATCGGTCTTTATATTAATCATTCAACTCGCAAAAGTGTGATACTATATCAATAAGTTATGTGATATTCGATTATTTTTTAGTTAGAAATGCAAGTGGTGACCTTAATTTTTTTTTTGAGTCAGCCACAAAGTTTCGAATGAAATGCAAGCTCACTTTGACATCGAATCGGGGATGATACACTTTTAAGGAAAGCAGGATCACCTTGAAATCGAATCGGGATCTTTTTAAAAGTGCGCGAGTGCAAGTGCACACTACTGCAGTATTGGGAGAAAGGGTGAGGTGTTGGAAAAATATTTATAAAGTGTAGAGTTTTTTTTACATAATCATTCTCAACACTTTTCAAGACGAAGAGTAGTATGTGTGTGTGTTTGTTAAAGTTTATAACTACGATGAATTCCAACGATATTAGTATTTTGGAAAAATTACTTACTGCTGACGAACATAGCAGTGTTGAAGTAGCAGCAGCATCAAAAGAGGACGATGATATGATGGATTTGAATTTTGATATTGATGAATTCATTTTGATAAGTGCGGCTGAGGAGCCAGATCTGCAAGATGTTTCTATGTCTCAATTGCCAACCAGTTCTCCACCTGTGATCTCTATTCCTGACCAAATCATTGAAAAGGCTCCTGTCATCCAAGTTCTTCAGGATATTCAGGTCCAGCCTCTAAAACAAAAGAGGAGATCTATACTTGACCTTCCCACCGCCACCACTCGAACTCTAAAACAAGATGCTGCTTTGAACAGTTCGAAGCCGAGTACCTCGAAACCGTCGACATCGTCCTCCAAAGCTAAGGGAAGATCGAAAAAAAAGGATGCATCTTCGAAAATTGCATCCGTAGCCATTGGATCGCTAGCTCGCATGTGCCACTGCAAATTTATACTCAGAAGAGAAATATTGCAAAACGTAACATCGCTGAATCCAACAATACCATCACAAAGTGTGCTCAAGCTCATAAAGAATTAGATGAAGAAGTTGCAGTCGCGTATAAAATGGATGAAAAGATTGCTGAAATGCAAAAGGAGTCTGATTACATCAAACAAAGGGTGGATAGAGATAGAAAATACAACACCAGCATTCGAAATCAAGCAGAAATGGCTAGGCTGGAATCGATCCAATCCTCTGATGCAATGACATCAATTCTCGAAGAATGGCAAAAAAGAGCTGAACAATTGTTTTTGAGTGAAAGTTTTTTATTTGTAATGTTGTATATGATTTTTTTGTTGTTGTAATGTTGTTTCCTCACCATTTTTTTTATATGATAATAAAACAAATTCTACAATATATTTTTTGATTTCGATACCAAATATGATGAAATGCTAAACACTTGCATTTTTTTAATCTGTGAATTGTTTTCATTGCAAAAAAACCTAGCCACTTGACAAACACTTTATTTCCTTTACTCTTCAATATCGTCTCGACCAAGTAAACATTGAGATTTTGTGTTTTCTTCAATTCAACTTCATAGAAACAACATTGAATGGGATTCTTATCCATATGTCTTTGAGAATGTATGCTTGTGGATATGTGCTGTTAATTTTCACGATCTTGAATGTGGTGAAATTGGCTTCGAAACCCTTTTCGAATTTTAAAGTTAATACTTTATTTTCATCTTTTTATACTATTATTGAGTATTTTGAAACAAGCAGGTTATAAACCGATTGCAAATCAGTCTGACGAATTTTTGAAATTGTAAAAAAATATTTTTGAAGTTATCTTTTCAAAAGTAGTTACTTTAGGAAATATTAATATAAACATTAATAAATATTATAAAATTAGTCTGGTGCATATTTGTCGGTATTAACTTTGTCTGGCAAGTTAATGAAGCGTCGCGATGCCATAGCGATTGCTAAACAGGTGCCAGAATCGCCATTTCGTTTTTAGCACAACTTAAACTAACGAATAAATATTATTTCAAGTTTTTCACCTCTGAAAAATGCATGTGATCTTCAGGCTAGGGGAATTGCTTTGAGAAAACAGTTGAATATAACCAATTTCATTCTATGCCCTCTCAATGTGATATTTCTGAATGGAGCAATAATGATGAAATTTTTGTATGAGTTTCATAAACACAATTCTATATGGGGGTACTTATTGGTTTCAGCCATATTTTTTGGTAAAGAAAAAATAGAAACATTGATCAACGACAACTCTTTTTTAGCTACGTATTGAATAGCTTGTTTTTCAACTATGGAAATATGAGGGTTTGGGAGAATAATTAGAATTTATATTTTTTTTGGCTCTCCGCACCAATAATCGAGGAATAAATTTTTTCCAAATCTATTTTCGCAAGAGACATAGCGAATTTATGAAGATACGTTTCCACTGATGAAAAATACACTTGACTTCTAGCTGATGAAGTTCTTTTGTTGACTATAATTCAACTTCTGATCAACAACGAATTCACGCACACATTTCATGAGGAATAAACCCCCCACCACACTGAGTGTCATCGAATAAGACATTCCAGCTAATCTTGCAACACATCAAGATTCAAGGACAAATTGAAAAAAAATTGCACCCATTTTCCAAATCTACCAAACTTCAACCTACATGGAATGAATCTCCCACAAACAAGGTCGACATGCAAGTCAATATGTGCTCCCCTCTCACTCGATTTGATTTCATAACACACATACCAGAAAACATCAATAGTCCTATTACGTTGTGTCCAAGGTCATGCAAATCGCCTTGAATCATCGCAGAGTTGTCGAAGACCCCCACTTGATGAATCATCTCAGTGGTTGGAGTGATTGAAGAATATGAAAAGTAAGCTGTGACGCTGATGCTAGTTCGAAGGTCATGCACAACACTCTCATGCATACTGATATGAATGCACAATCCCTTACCCATCGACTTGCGTTACAAGGTCAACGAGAAAAGAATCCCTCTCACACACAAGGTCATGCAAACACCACATGATCTATCACCAGGGCACTTCAATGTCAATGATACACGACCTTCAACCTCCCCATATCAAGGTTACTTCAAGGTTAACCGATACACTTACACACATAGCCAACCCCCCTTGTCAAGTTCAACGGCGTGCGTTGGGGGATGTCAAGGTCAAGGTCGTGGGGTGGTGCCCGAAAACCGGCTATAAACTACTACTGACCTTGGGTGTTATGTCAATTCAAACATCATTGGAGATGTGCTAATCAAGTATTTTTCGTAATATGGTCTACATATTTCAACGATTAATGAGAAAAATTGATGAAATATATTTTTTCTGAAATGAAAATAAATATTTATCTCTCTTCATTGGATCAGGAGTACAAATTTCGCAAATTCGTGGATTTCAAGTGCGATGGTACACCATCCACAGGTAATTAAGTCCAGATCCATCCAGCAGCGTAAACTTCACAAAACAGGCAAGAAGTTTCTCGTCACACTTCATCCAGTAGAAATACGAAGGGGAATTTTTTTTGACGACTACTCTTTTCTGGAAATCAAAAGTTTGCGGACTTTTAGATTTTTGGGATGTTTCTTCAATCTTCTTCGGTACTCGGAAATCATCTTGAAACTGATGTAGAGCTCGTCCAATATTGAAACGACCACTTCTGCCTTCCCCTACCTAACAACCAATTCTTTTCGAAGATGCCCGAACTGTGGCTATTATAGGCGAACCAAATTATTTGGTATATGCGATACACGAGACGTAGAGAACTTACACTCCTATAACTCCTGAATGAAAAGAATATTTTTCGACAAATCTGCCAGAGGGATATAGATATATTTTTATAAGAAGTGTCAAAATCTAAAATGGCCTCCGGTTTAACAAAAAATAAAAAAAATAAATAGGGTAATTGAACGTTTGACATTAATACTGAATAAGCTACTACAAATTTGGTAATCGATATTCCATAAGCTGATTATCCAATCGATACTAAAGTTGTATTTTTATTTTTATTGAAGTGGTTTAGTGTCCAATTCTATTCAGAGTTGGTCCTGTTTTCAGGATTGGAAATTATAATTTTCACAAGCTTTTATTTTTCACTTGTTAGTTCGTTCGTTCGATCGTTCGATCGTTCGATCGTTCGATCGTTCGTTCGTTCGTTCGTTCGTTCGTTCGTTCGTTCGTTCGTTCGTTCGTTCGTTCGTTCGTTCGTTCGTTCGTTCGTTCGTTCGTTCGTTCGTTCGTTCGTTCGTTCGTTCGTTCGTTCGTTCGTTCGTTCGTTCGTTCGTTCGTTCGTTCGTTCGTTCGTTCGTTCGTTCGTTCGTTCGTTCGTTCGTTCGTTCGTTCGTTCGTTCGTTCGTTCGTTCGTTCGTTCGTTCGTTCGTTCGTTCGTTCGTTCGTTCGTTCGTTCGTTCGTTCGTTCGTTCGTTCGTTCGTTCGTTCGTTCGTTCGTTCGCGTTCGGTTCGTTCGTTGTTCGTTCTTCGTTCGTTCGTTCTTCGTTCGTTGTTCGTTCGTTCTTTTTTTCGTTCGTTCGTTTCGTTCGTTCTTTCGTTCGTTCGTTCGTTCGTTCGTTCGTTCGTTCGTTCGTTCGTTCGTTCGTTCGTTCGTTCGTTCGTTCGTTCGTTCGTTCGTTCGTTCGTTCGTTCGTTCGTTCGTTCGTTCGTTCGTTCGTTCGTTCGTTCGTTCGTTCGTTCGTTCGTTCGTTCGTTCGTTCGTTCGTTCGTTCGTTCGTTCGTTCGTTTTCGTTCGTTCGTTCGTTCGTTCGTTCGTTCGTTCGTTCGTTCGTTCGTTCGTTCGTTCGTTCGTTCGTTCGTTCGTTCGTTCGTTCGTTCGTTCGTTCGTTCGTTCGTTCGTTCGTTCGTTCGTTCGTTCGTTCGTTCGTTCGTTCGTTGTTTGTCACCGTCTGACCGACTTCTAGTCGTCCGATTAATTTGAAATTTGGCAGATTTTCATATTTTCGGTGACAATGCATTATGGAGTTTTTGTTGGAGGAAAAAACAAAATGGCGGCTCCAGGATAGCGGAAGAGATTTGAAATTATGGTCTGATTTGATTTTAAATTGGTGTGTGGGGGTTTTCGGGATCGAATATTAAAAATTTTGTCAAAATTTATAAATTCAAGATGGCGGACGAGTTTTGTGATTATGGTCCGATTCGATTCAAAATTGGTATGTGGGGTTTTTCGGGGTCGGAGATTATGACATGTTTGTCAAAACTCATGAATTCAAGGTGGCGGCTCCAAGATGGCTGACGAGTTTCGTGATTATGGTCCCATTTGATTCAAAATTGGTATATGGGGGTTTTTGGGGTCGGGTTGAAATCCATAAATTCAAGATGGCGGACGAGTTTTGCGATTATGGACCGTGGGGGTTTTTGGGGTCGAAATTATGAATTTTTTGTTGAAAATTCATTACACATATATACATACATATATATATATATATATATATATATATATATATATATATATATATACATATATATAAATAGACAGATAGACCGGGACGGTTCTGAAAACGTGACCGGAACGAAACAGACAGACTTTCTTTGTGAGGCATTGCAATGCATGCTGGATCCCGCTAGTTTTTTCATAAAAATTCCAAACGGTGACTCCAAATGGGGAGTTTGAGATTTATAGATTGTTTATTAAAAAATACGAATATACAAATGGGTAACTAGTTTTTTATCATGAATGACTTGAATGTTCCTCTGCCTATGTAAAAATATGGTGACTTTTGCTGCAAACCATAAAAAAACTACACATTGAAATTTTCTGCTCGGTGCTGCCAATAACAATTTAAAATCTCGACCATGATTGAATTGAAAAAAGTATCTGAATAAATAATTACATTTTAAATTGTTACTGCCCAGCAAAGACCACGGGGAGGTACGAACAGCATCCTTTGCCACGGGGGGAGAAGTGAGAATTGTTATTACTGGTGAGGAATGTTAGTTTATAAATATAAATATATAACTAGATAAATATGTAAATATTTTTTTATCACAGATGGTACTTTTTGCAATAAGATGTCACAGACATCGGAAAATTGAATGAAAATAAATAAATACATTTGTAAAAAAATATTACAGATGGTGGTTTCCGTAATATCAGTCAACAAAAAAATTACATGAAATAATATAATATGTTAATAATTTTTATCACAGATAGTACTATTGTGTAGTATCACAGACGTAATTGGATAAATATAGTTCAAATAAAAATTAAAAATCAAGTTATATATTGGAGAAAATGCCAAAATTTGAATCTAAAAATGCAAAATATATATCTATTCTGAAAAAACTGCAATAAAAACTCTGAGAACCCGAAATAGAGTTTTTAAACAAAACTGAAACGATTACCAAAGAATTTTAATTCTAAAAAATGCAAAATATATATCTATTCGAAAAAAACTGTATTTGAAAAACTCTGAAATTCCGAAAATAGAGATTTTAAATAAAACTGAAACGATTACTAAAAATGATAATTCTAAAAAAATAAACCTAATAAAGATTTGAAAAAACCGAATTTAAGATTTCTTGTAAAACTTAAATTAATACCCACTTAAAAAACTCTGAAAAACCGAAATGATGATTCTAAACAAAAGTAAATATTACAAAAAAACCTTACGAAGTTGATAGAAAGTCATATTATGTTATTCTAAATTCTCATGACTGTTAATTTTTACATTCTTCTAGATTTTCCGCCAAAGAACAATAAAAGCTTTTAAGAGAATCGCAGGAGGGATTTTGCTTAGTTATTATAGAGTTTTCCGCAAAGTCAATTTTGTTTTTGGGTTCCAGACCTCCGGTAAACGAACTGTTTAAGACACTGAGTCAAAAGAATTTATCACAATCACTGTTGTCGGACTCGAACTACCCGCATTTACTGTGATGATGAAACGATCGTGAGCAGAGTCCAACATATGTTCTTTCTCCATTAATTCCATCTCATATTTTTTCACATGTTCGCACAGCTATATCCATTCCTAACAGTGATATTCGAAAATGTTTGTCATACAAATTCTAAATCATCCAATTTAAAAGTTATATTATGAGTCCCCACCCAATTTTTCATCAAAGCCCAAATTGTCTCTATCGGATTTAGTTCTGGGTGATAGGGTGGTAATCTCAATATTAATGGCCGCGTGGTGACATTTTTTTATCTAATATGTATTTCTTAAAACGAGGTTTGTGCTTTTTTATAATTCCGTACAATTGTCAAAGTAGCCTGATGCTCTATATTTTTATCTTTCAGCCAGTCTAGCATATCGTTCTTCCTTGGAGTATGTTGGACATTTTTCCCAAATATTTGCATGGCATGGCATGCATGGCATTTTTCAAGAGCTTTTGATCGAAATAGGGTTCGTGGAGTGTACTCCGTACTGCGCGATCTTTGGCAAAATAAAAAATATTGATTTTTTCGAAGAAAACAAAAATTGTCGAGTGAACAATATATTGTTTTATGATAAATGGAATGTTTTTAAACCCTTCAAATCCTCCATCGTCGCTTGACATTGCGAATAGTGTTCTAGTTATGACATTTATAGTTTAAGAAACTTGGCAACATTGCCGTTTTACGTCACAATCAACCCGATTACACATATTGGCTGCTCGGTCGTTTACGTCACAAAGAGCGCCAATTTTAGTAGCTTCAAAATTTGCTGATTTTCAAAAACGGATGGAAACTGCTGTTATTGAAATTTGACCCGAAAAATGTTTTCTGGGTACATTTATATACGCGTTATGTATTTTAAAGCATATGTGGAGAGATAATAATTTCTCGTGTCATCGCCTATCGTCCCGATGGTTGCTGGGTAGCAAGTTTGATATCAATGAAGTTGAACGTTGAATGATATTCACCTGAAAATTCAGGTGAATATCATTCAACGTTCTGCGTGGTATTTGCCAGGAAAGTTGTTGTTTTTCACCTGAGATCTACCATTTTCTGGTTCAATTTTATATTGAATCCTTTATGTGAAGAAAACCGTTTAATTCGATTTTTCTATTCATTCCACTTCACATGGCACTTATCTTTCACTATATGCTAGACGGGCTCGCCACTCCTACTGAGAAGGAATCTTTTATTTAGAAACCTATCGAGGTGGGAGATTTTCGGAGTGTTTGTTTCTGTCACTAGGTACCGCCAGTTAAAGTTTATCTTTTCCGGCGTACCTAAAGGTGTTACCAGCTCGATGATGGTTTGTTTACGTTGTGTCTCACTTCAGCCAGAGTTCTTTGGATCTTTGGCTGGTTGACTACTCCGTACTGATGAGGGCCAAGAAGCCTGAAACCGGTATGCGGATTGTTAGGTGAACACGACATAAATTAATCATAATCGAGCTCATCAGAAAGAAACATTTGCATTCAATGTCCATTGATATTATATGGAAGTATGCATGGATTTTCAGGTGAATATCATTCAACGTTCTGCGTGGTATTTGCCAGGAAAGTAGTTGTTTTTCACCTGAGATCTACCAGTTTCTGGTTCAATTTTATATTGAATCCTTTATGTGAAGAAAACCGTTTAATTCAATTTTTCTATTCATTCCACTTCACATGGTACTTATCTTTCAAATTGTGTAATTGTTGTTATGAATGTTTTCATAGTTCTATGAAGTTCGTCTAGTTTATTTATTATGTCCATATTGTGTGATGTAATACTATGTTGTAATTGTTGTACTATATATGCTGTACATTGAGAATTGGGGTGTAGGGAAGGATTTTTTTGCTGTTGGTCGGTTTCTGGTTTCTCCATTGGGGTGGGAGTGTCCTTATTGGGGGTTGCACCCCTACCCTGGCCTCTCGGGGGGTAGGTTATCGTTTTGTTGTGGTTTTGTACTCCTGTATGCCAGTAGGTTTGGCTTTGTATTGGGTTGTATCCTTCTTCATATGCATCCAATGTTGGTAGGGGTTGCAATGGTAGGGGTTGATTTGCGTTGGCATTTGCGAATTATAAGTACGCTATGCATCTTCTTAGTTTGCAGGGTGGTTTTTACCGCAGTTTGGGCATATTGCCGGTGTGTCAAGGGTTTTAACACAAGTGCTTGTTATATGTTCCCCTGCACATTTTAGGCAGCGAGGGTTGTTTTCGCAGGTTTGCCATTGATGTCCCATCTCTGACATTTCCTGCATTGGGGTATCTTGTGCTTCTCTCCTGGGTTCCAGCTGATAGCTACCTGGTCGATATCTCTTACGTTTTCATTCAAGGGGTTGGTTTTTTGCCTGTAATTATGAGAAAGGGGTCTCCTTGTTTTTCTATATTATATATTCCTTATATTGAGATTGTACTAGTTTCCAACTATTTTTATTGTTCTTCTTTCTGGACTAAGATCTAGACCTTCCATTACGAATGGTTTCCTTTTTTCTTGTCTGGGAGGGGTTGCTGTGTTTTATTTCCTCTTCTCTGAAAATATTTAGAATTAATCCATAGTCTTCTTTGGATTCCATATATATAGCGTATTGCATTGTGTATATTTGATTTGGTATTTTCCTTTTGCAACGGATTTATTCTTGCTTGAAGTCTTGAAATTCAACTTTTTACCCTCTAGTAGGTGTTCTTCGATATTTTCCTTCTACATTTCAGGTGTTTGGGTTGTCGCATTGTGTTTGCCAGTGTATTGGCGTTTGCCTTGATTTTTTCCTTCGTTTTCGGATTCCGGGGTGTTATAGTTTTTGTTAGGGTTATGCTATTTTCTTTTGGACAGGTCGACAAGATAATCTTGTAGAAAGGGCCCTCGCTGTCTGAGGGTTCGTCCAATTGGATAAGTGTGGGATACAGATGTGGTTGTGCATCCGGTATTTCCATGTTTGGTTTCTTAAACACATCGGGTGCGGGTTGTTCATTTGTATTTTTAGCTCTTCCAGAGTTTTCTCATGTGCTATTATTTTGGGTGAGCTTTGTGCAACTTCTGGAACGTCCGAATTTGCTGGTAAGACTATCCTTATGTTTTCATAGATGGTATGTTATCTATTTCCATTTCCAATTTCTCCCCATTTTCGGGGTGATCCTTAGGGATCTCTTCTCCGAGGGATTTTTCTGTCGTTTATCTCCCAGATTTGATATAGGGTCTTTTTTGCTTCTTTCCATTCCAATTTTTTCAAGTTCAAGTTGCTTTCGAAACTCAGCTAATAATCGTTTTATATTCCTCCAATAAACCTCTGGGATCTCCCTCAAGAATATCCCTGAGACTGTCGTCCAGAATAGGTTCTTTGATTTCTCGTTTTTATTTTGGGAAATTTGTATTATATTTTTTCCGCCTCTTTGATTTTTCAGAGCTCTGCTCAGATTCTTCTTCACTTTCTACGGAGGAAAGATGAGAGAAATATTCATCTTCATAGGTGTTTTCCATTTCTTAATTTTTTTGCTCGTAACTCGCAAATAATCGTCTTCTGTTCTCGAAATAATTTTCCGGAATTTCCTTATTTGTGTTTCTGATATCGCGGATATCCGTAGATTTTTAGCTTTTTTTCAGTGTGTCCTTATATGCTTCAGGACTCCTCTTCTTGATTTCTGTTGGGGTAAGGGGGCTGGTTCTCCGTACTTTTGGAATTTCCGGGGGTTTTAGCTTCCTCTTTTCTTTCCCTATTTGTGTTTCATTGATTGGGTATATCGAATTGCTCGGTCCGTAGCTTCTTTAGATTTATTTGGAAAAATCTAGCGTTTTTTGGGTCGAGTATTTCCAGTTGGTTGGTCAGTAGTCTCACCATAGAGATCATCGCATTCCTCTCGGAAATTTGCGAGTGGAATTTGTACTCCTGTAATGACTGATATAATCCAATTGATTACATATCTAACTTTTTCTTGTTCGTACTTAATTTTTTATTCATTATTCTATTAATGATTTTGATTTGTTTACTTTTTGTTTTTATCTATCGTGTGTTTCCATTTTAACAGTCTTGGTTGAAATGGAACTTAATAATTCTGGTTCTGTTTCTCCAAGATCATTGCTCATTCTATATTTGTCATCCAACTTCATCCTGACGAACAATGCTTTAACAATGTGCGAACAGAACTGTTCCTCAGGTATTGGCCTGTCATCTATTATTTTAGTTTTGGTTATATCTTCCCAGATTTCGTTTTCATAGTTTGCGATGTAATATATCATCGCATCACTCGAATTGGGAAATTCTTCCCTTACTTCTTCGATATCTTCGATTGTTGTCATTTAGAATTCCGCGTTGTCGTGCAAGTTCTCCGTCCTAATGAGATTTAGAATGCTGCGCGGTTTCGAATCAGCTTTACTATTGACCATTCTCATGCCTCTGATTCGCCTACAAGGCAAATATGGGCGGAGTCGGTAATTTGCAATTAAATGACTATCCTTGAAATTTTTTGGCCAGTGTTTGGAGCGAAGCCGTCGTACTCACTTAAGTACGATGCTCCACTGACCTGGATTTTTCCTTGGGTTTTCTTTTCCAAAACTATATGGGACTATAGTTTACTATGCTTTCTTGCTTTCTATATACAATTTATGTACAAATTCTCTGATTTTCCATGTTTTCGAGCCGATTTGGGATTGTTTGTTTTCCAAGCAAAAACTTCCTAATTCTTCCTTTTTATCGATGTTCCTGAGGTTTTTCAGATCTAGCTGTTTATATTATCGTTCTGGGTGCTATATGTTGATCTATTCTCGACTAATTCCCTTTTCAATATCACTTTACTAGGGGAAAAAGTTAAGAATGTTTGCTATTTCAATTTATGGGTACTCGTCGGTGTCATGTTCTGGATCCCGTCTTTGGTGAAAAATTTTCGATCCTTATTGGCCTGTTCAGCCAAAATGGGTGGAGTCGGTGCTTTCGATTCAATAAAACTGTTTTCCTGTCTTAAAATGCCGCATTTCGGTTTTTTTGCGAAAATAGTTATCTAGAAAAACTTCAATAATTATTTAGTTAATATATTTATTAATATTCGAGAATATTTTCCAAGTGAAAAATGTTGAATAATCAAGTTGGGTGGGCGTGGCCTAAGATAAAGTGCCTCGCGCACTCAACAATCCTATTTTATACGCGCCGTTTTGGAATCAAAAAGTCAGTACTCTCTGAGACTTCGAGTCAGTCAGTCGAGTTCTTGCAGTTATTATGTACGTTACGCTACGCTATTTTATTTCAGCTTTTATCTTCGTTGAGGAAGCAACTTTGTATAAGTTTGCATGAAAATCGTCATCGTTTGATATTGCCTGTATAAGTCTACGTGCCAATATAGCTACGACTATATTATTATTGGATGCCAATTGGAAGCTATTGGAAATTTTAGTAATATTGGAAATTGTGATTTATTATTAGAAAGTCTACGGCCTGGAAAAGCTTACTGCTCGCAACGTTATTCGTACTGTTTAATAGCCGCCAACAAGAAGTTGAATTATAAAATAATTCTGAGAAAACGGAACGAGGAAGCAGATTCCCATCCATATCCTACCCTTTGCTGTATTTCTAGCTACTAGCCGAGCTGCGATCGGGGTGTTGCTAGATGCTAGATGGTGGCATTTTTCTCAAGTTTTCATTCACGTGGATGATCACTCGCATGCTGGGAAAAATCGACCTCGTTGACTTCTCGGGAAGAGCGGTTATTAGGCTCACACAGCGAGATAAGCGTGAAATTATCGAGTTAATTTTGAGTTTCGTAGAGCTTTAGGAAACCGTACGATTTGCACGAAGGTCCGCCCTCGGATGAAGCGGCAAAGCAGGGTCCTGGCAATCTAGATCATTAGGTTACATGCTTTTCAGATAGGGTATTCGCGATCGAACTGATAGGATGCCAGCGCAATGTTGCAATTGTAACGGAATGCACCTGGCCAACGCTAAAGTCTGCCAGGTTTATATCCGGAAAGTGCGATTCATGGACGAGAGGATAGGAAACCAGCAGTCCAGATAAACACTCAGATACAAAGAAGCTCCAGGCCCCCGTACCAACTACTGGCAGCAAAGAGCAAATGAAAGACAACAAAGAACTCAGGAGCAGCCGAGAAGAGAGTACCCCAAGACCGGGCGCTACTCCAAATAGGCATAAGAAATGAGCCGAGAACAGGGCACACCAACGGACAGGTGCTGCCCCAAACAGGCAACCAAGGCCGTGGGTCGGGAAGAGAGTACGCCGGGCAACCGGCGCTACTCCATACAGACGAAAGCTATGACGAGTGCAGAGACCAAATGCCTCCTCCCAGGGAAAGAAGGACGCAGCCAGTAACAGGTTTGCTCCCAACCTAGAAACCCTGTTGGTAATAATTTAATAGATATATCTAGAGAATTAAATAACCTAGTAAATGTCTCTAAAGTTGAGGAGAAGTTGGCAGAACTCTGCGACATGCTAAGAAATACCCCCGAAGAGGATCGGGAAATCGCCGCCGTATATTTCTTCTTCAGAAATGGCCTCAAATAAGGGTATAAGGGTGTGCATGTTCAATGCGAATGGAGTTGCTGGGAAGTTTGCGCTTCTCAGTAACTTCATTCATGAACATTCTATCGATATAATGCTTCTGTCCGAGACTAAACTCCGACAGGAACATAACTTAAAACTCAGGGGTTTTGCCACCATCAGGGCTGACAGACAGGGAGGTGATAGGGCTGCTGGGGGTGTAGCTATTTTAATTAGGAATAATATTCCATTCATTGAAATTCCACAACTAAACACGATAATTGAGCATGCCGGGATTAAATTTAACGACGGCACTTGTTTGTTTACTGTGTATAATCCACCAGAAAGGAAATTCGCAGCCAGAGACTCAGACAGCCTGTTTAGTGTTGCTAACAAGGTGATACTGGCTGGGGATTTTAACGCGAGACACAATGACTGGAACGGTAATCCAACCAAAAATAACGCAAATGGAACAACGCTGCTAAAATACTCCCTGGACAATGAAGTCATAATAAGGAGCAGTAACGAACCCACGCACTACCCTTTTAATGGTACGTCGCCGACGGTTATAGACCTGGTTGTCTATAAAAATATCAAAGACATGAATGACCCAATAGCATATAGCGAATTGACATCGGATCACTCACCGGTAATCTTCAACTTGAATCAAAAAAAGCTACCAAAGTATAGAAAAAACAAGGTATGACTATTCGTCAACGAATTGGAGAGAATTTAGATCCATACTGAATGGAATAACAATTTTGAAGCACAAATGTTGAAAAATGAGATTGACAACGAAACTCAAAATTTCATTAAAAATATTCAAGTCGCGAGAGATAGGACAACCAGGAAAATAATCGTGAGGGGTGACCAGTGGCGATCCCACACGAAATCAAAGAATTGATAAAAACAAAAAATCGAGTAAGGAAGAAATGGCAAACCACTCGCGATCCTAACGACAAGGAACACTTCATGAGGCTTGGCGCCGAAATAAGTGAGTAAATTAAAGAAAATAACAATGAAAAGTGGAATCGCAAACTCGAGGCCCTCGATGTGCGGGACCACTCACTATGGGATATGGCCAAAAGATTCCACAGGAAGAGGGAACCAGTGCCAGCCATAGTGACTGGGCCCAATCGTTCGGTGGCGGAACCAGTGGAAAAAGCTAGGCTGTTCGGGGAATATTTTAGCAATGTCCACAAAACGGAACCTGACACGTTGGAAGAGCACATAAGAATTACCAACATTGCAAGAAACATCAGAGACACTCCTGCAATAAACTTGGTGCCCGCTGAACTCCAAAAAGTCCTCACAGACTATGAAGAGGTCCAGGGGGTCATCCAAAAGCTACCAAGAAACAAAGCTCCGGGTCTAGATAAGCTGGACACCGTTCTAGTCAGAAATTTCCCGAGAAAATCGCTAGTCCAGCTGATATATATAATTAACGCAGTCATAAATTGGCAACACTATCCGGACTGTCTAAAGAAGGCAGAAATAATCCCCTTACTGAAAAGCGGGAAAAACAAAAATGCATTAGAAAGCTACAGGCCTATCTCACTACTTAGTGTGGTGGCCAAGGTGGTGGATAAGATTATTTTGAAGCGTGTTGTGGATTTCGAGGAAAGGCGGAAAATCATCCCGCCGGTGCAATTCGGGTTCAGGAAGGGTCATTCAACGACCTCCCAAGTGGCCCGAGTTGTACACGGGGTGAAATAAGCCTTTCATAGAGACCACAATACAGTTATGGTCCTGTTGGACACGCAAAAAGCGTTTGATACGGTCTGGACAGACGGGTTAATCGCAAAAATGACAAGAATAGGCATGCCCTTGTATCTTTCGAAAGTCCTAGAGTCTTATCTGACGGGGCGGGCTTTTAGGGTAAATGTGAATGGCACTAGTTCGCGGGATTACACAGTTGGAGCGGGGGTCCCACAGGGGTCTTCGCTGTCACCGATCTTGTATTCCCTGTATACCAGTGACTTTCCGACCTTCGCTAAAACGAGTACGGCTATGGTCGCGGATGACACCGCGATCTACGCCCACTCGTTTCAAAGCGAAGTGGCTGCTAGGCAGCTCCAGATACATCTGGATCGGTTGGTCATGCCATATTTGGGAATAACAAGATCAAGTTGAATCCAAATAAAACGGAGGTCGTTAACTTCACGAGGAAACGAACCAACGTGAAGATCCTCGGGAAGTTAAAGGTTGAAAACAACCAAGTGACGGAGAAACCCTCGGTGAGATACCTGGGGTGGAGCTGGACAGGCGTATGTACATGCATAAGCACATCACGTTGGCATTGCAGAGGGGGGCGGCTGCGATAAACCGCACCTACCCCCTCATTGCACGCAATTCCAACCTATCGCAAGATAATAAGCTTAGAATTTACAAGCAAATAATAAGGCCGGCAATGACATACGCCAGTCCAGTTTTCTGCAGTCTACCCAAAACTCAGTTATCGAGGCTGGAGAGACTGCAGAATAAAGCGCTTCGTATCGCTACAAATGTAGCAGATACTTCAGACTGGATGATCTGCGCGAGCTGTCTAAGGTGGAAAAAATCACTGACTTCATCAGAAAAATATCAGACAAATTTTATAGATTCCACATCCCTAAGAGCCCGCTGACGGCGGACATTACAAACGTCAGAGCCAATATGGCAAGAAAACACGGGGTCATTTTTCAGAGTCTCGCACTGTACAATGAAATAGATGAGTAGTCATCCAACAGCGCCACATCGGTCAATGCCCCGAGCAGCAAACCTCGGCATGGACCTAATGCGAATATCGCATGAACTTATTTTAAGCAGGTTTTTATTAATTTTCCTGTGAAAGATTGGAATTGGTAGCAAAAATTTGATAGATATAAACACTACAATTCTCGAAATCAAAGTAATAAGAAAATAATGAACTACCAATTTTAATAATAAATAATTTTCTCATAAGTTTCTAGGGCAATTCTTGCCGGATTCTTATCTAGCTGAATATTTTGGCAGATAGCCAATATTTTGAGAGCGTTTTAGAATTGCCAGAAAAGTTCTTTTCAAAGTAATTAATATTCTTTTTGAATTATTGAGGTTCACTCTGTTTTCAAAAGGGGCAAATTTCAATATTCATTTTAACACGGTTTTTCTTGGCCGCCCATTGGAAATTACCGAACTCACTCCGAGTTGAGCTGGCCGAGGGTGAAAAATATCAGTCGGTATATTTTTTTAATAAAATGGAGCCTGCCTTGACGAGACATATCGCAGGGCCAACGTAGGGCTTTTCGGAAAACAATGTGCCAACTAATGCACAAAATATCGGGAATAGGGCCGAAATTAGGAGAGAGGTATTAACTTTCTCAACACCGGCTATTCAAAGCGTAAATACGTCAAGAAACCGGCGATTTGCAAATAGGAACGGAGAAATTCCAGTGAATTTGGGCTTGGGAAATATTCCAGAGAATGAAAATGATCGTTCGGGCAGAGAATTGCCCCGAAACGAATCAGATTCTCCGAATAATAATGATCGATTTGCAGATCTAGTTCCCGGGCAAAAACGTGTATTGCCCTAATTCTTCGACCGAATATAGTTTCTTGTATAGGAATAGAACTCACCCGATTCGAGAGGATGTAAACCGTGCGAATTTTAACGAAAACATAGATTTCCAATCGAGGAAAATATCAGAAAAGAATCCCAAAGCTTGCTGAATTTGGTAAATTCCAGTGTTGCATCCACTGTAACGTTGCCTTCACACGATTTTCCCAATTCACGGGTCTCTTGTATTTCCGGACCCTAACAACGGAAACTACTGGCGCCCAAATAACGAGTTATTGCCTCGGGCCGAATATTTCAATAATATCCAGCGCGAGAACCAAAACTTACAATCGCGAGCAGAAAATCGCGAAAATGTTATTTTTCCTAGAAACAGAGAAAATCAAGGGAGAAACGATACACAGAATCATCTAGGAAATAATCCGATCGGGAGACTTGCGGCATATTAATAATAATAATAGCAAGAGGTTGGACAAAGAGAGATTGCCCATTTTCTCGGGATCAGACACGGAAAATCCGCATCATTTTCTTAACAAAATGAGAGACGAGTTGCATAATATACCTCAAGATGAAAGGGGATTATTTGTACGATGCCAATTAAAAGGTACAGCACTGGAGTGGGCGAACCATTACAGCAGTATGTATGTATCCTGGGACTTTTTTCAAACCAGGTTTTTGGCTAAATATGATTCGAAAGAACTCATAGCCCGCTTAACAAGTAAATTTTATGGAAAGTCCCAACTTAAATCAGAGTCGGTGGATGTATTCATCGCTGAAAAACTCGCATTGGACTACAGGCTTGTGCCGAATTTTTCTGAGCGTGAAATCATTTTATTGATAATCGAACTCTTGTCGCCACAAATTAGGAGCCATCTACGAGGTATTTGAGGTATTTGACATAATAATAATAATAATAATATACTTTAATCAACAATAAATTATCAAAACCATTACAATGATGTCCATAACAAATTGCCGAGAGCGTCAGTAAATGAAAGTATACACAGTAAACATACAAGACAAGAAATATAACATAAATTATGAATAAAACACGAATACCGACGAACCACAGATATATAAATGTATACAACTAGACATACAGTGGTCCCAACAACCTCTTAAGAAAAGAATTCGTCAAGTGTGTAAAAGTTCTTTTGGGTCAAGAAGTCTTTGAGCCTATTTTTGAAAATGAGAATATTTGGCGCACTTTGCACTTCAGGTAAATTATTATAGATTCTGCAGCCATTGTAGTACACGTTTCTTTGGTAAAACTTGGTTGAGTGCTTTGCCGGAAGTAAATTGCTCTTAAATCTGGTAGAGTAATTATGCTTCGATCTATTGCAGCTAAACAATGAAAGATTCTTATGAACATAGCACGATATTTCGTATATGTAAGTATCAACTACGGTTAAAATGTTATTATTTTTATAAGACTCCCTGCATTGGTGTCCCCAGGGAAGATCACAGAGGATTCTCAACGCGGATTTTTGTAAAATTAATATTCTTGAACAATCAGTGCCAGCTCCCCAATTCATTATGCCATATCGAATTTGAGAGTGAAAATTCGCATAATACAGAGTGAGGAGTATTTTTTTGACTGCAGTGCTCCTTTAATGACCTCAACACCCATCAAGCAGATCTCAATTTACCATATAGATTATGTATGTGAGATTCCCAGTTTAACTTTTGATCAAAGATAACTCCCAAGATCTTGACATCGTTTTGAAAACTGAAATTATATGCGTTATTGTTACATAGCGTCTGATTGTGCCCTCGATGGAAAATAATAGAAACCGTTTTTTCCTTATTCAAATTGATGAATTTTTTTTCTGACCATAATAAACACCGAGTGTATACCTCTTCAGCAGTAGCCATTGTCCGATCGATGCTAGTTTCCGTAATTGGGAAATTAGTGTCATCAGCATAACAAACCATATTTACATTTGGAATATCTTCGAAGAAAGTTATGAGGTCGTTGGCAAAAATTATATATAAAAGAGGTCCTAAAATAGACCCCTGATGCACCCCTTGACTGACGCTAACGGTTTGACTGAAACTGTTGTTGATTTGCACTGCTTGCTTACGATTTGTTAGGTACGATTTAATGAAATCTAGTGGTATGCCTCGAACGCCATATCGGTTCAGTTTCTCAAGTAAGAGATAATGGTCAACACAATCGAAAGATCGAGAAAAATCAATACATAATCCAAGAGGAATCAACTTTGACTCAATGGCATTAACAATCTGAATATTCAAATCTGTTAAAGCTGTATCTACGCCCCTTTTTTTCACGAATCCTTGTTGATTACTGGAAATTATATCATTTCTCAAACAGAAGTTTGACAGTTGTTCATTTAGGGCTGTTTCAAAAAGCTTTGATATGCTTGACAGCAATGTAATCGCTCTGTAATTGGAGTACTCATTCGTGTCACCTTTTTTGTAAAGTGGCCTAATCACGGAAGATTTCAGTATGTTAGGGGAAGTACCCTGAGTGAAACTTAAATTTATCAAGAAAGTGAGGACACTGCTGATACCATATATACACCGCTTCAGAATGTTGTTTGATGTATTGTCCAGACCACTAGAATCAGACGGTTTCAGTCTGTTTATGAAACCGACTACCTCAGACTCAGTCACCGGCGCCAAAAAAAATGATTTGTCATTAAGTTGAATATTCGACGTTAGAAATTCTACATCATTTCCACCTTTATCAGTTGCAAGACTGAAATGTCTAAGGAAATTATTGGCGACTACCTCATCATCGAGTTGTTCATCATTTTGTATTATTTTCAAGTTGGCTGCTTTTTTTTTTACCTTGTATTTCCGAAATTATGTTCCACGTTGCTTTCGTTTTGTTTGTTGAAGAATTTATTTTATTATCAATGTGACTTCATTTTGCTCTAGATAGTTCCAAGGAATATTGTTTGTTCAGTTCCTTATAATGATTTTTTAATTCCGGGTATTTCTTAGACCAATCTGAAAACAAGCAAATTTTACTCCTCAACCCACACAAATCCTCGTTCATCCACTCTTTTTTATTCTCTGTCTCCTATTGCTATATTTGATTATGGGAAAAGAGAGATTGAAGTAATGAGATATGATACTGCTGAAACGTTCAAAAGCAATATTTATATCGTTATTAGAGACCTCTAACCAGGTTTCTTCACACAGGAAATTATTGAACCTCTCTATGTTTTCGGAATTCATATTTCCACCAATTTCATAACGATTATCTTGTTTTTTAAGTTCTTCAACGTATGATATGTTGATAATTTGACAATGATGATCAGAAATTCCGTAATCAATGTTGAGAATTTAATAATTTTCCAGGGAATCAGAGATGATAAAATTATCCAAGCATGTGCTGGATGTTTCGGTAATCCTTGTTGGCGTGAGAACAGTGATCCCTAATCCGTAAGATGCAACTGTATCAGAGAGCAGGCACAGACTGTTATCAGTTCCTAGAAAATTTATATTGAAGTCTCCACCTATCACCATATTTTTGCCTTTTTTTATGTAAAAATCTATGAACATTGTGAAGCTATCAATAAACATGTTATAATTACTGCCTGGCTGTCTATAGATCACGGCAAATAAAAAGATTGCGACAAGTGACCTCAATGCAGCAGCACTCAAAAACCCCTTCAGCAGAGAACTGTGACACATCAATTGGTTTGATTCCTGATATTGAGTTTTGTACATAAATTGCCGCGTGCGAGTAGCTGGCGAGAGTAGAAACCATCAATCATCTGCTCCTTAATTTGTTCAGACGATTGCCAATGTTCTGATAATAACAGAATGTCTATATTCTTACTAGCTAAAATTGATTCTAGTTTGAGTATTTTATTAGAGAGACACCTCACATTCTGGTGCATGATATTAAGGAGCGTTTGGAAATATTTACAGAATTTTTCCTGTTACTTGAAGGATCATTCAGTTGGTGTAAATCACTAGACTTTGTATTTCTGGTTGTTTTAGAGGATGTTATGAATCTACAAGCAAGTTCCGCCTGTGAGGAAAACCCTGATCATTGTCATCATTAGTGATTAGAACAGTATTTTGTCCTTTTGATACCTCAAGTTGTTCAGCTGCCATGTTGGGACATTCCACTGTTTCGATAAAAGTTAAATTATTATTTCGTTTTTCGATGCCTGTTTTCTTAATCAACAGCGAAATTTTATATTTACTCAACATTTGTCCATATGAATTATTAATGTTCAGCCATGATACTGCTATTTTATTAGACTTATTGAATACTTCAAGAAAATCGTTGAATTTTTTATTAAAATTGGTTATTCGATCAGAATGTAAATCAGTGAGCATTGGCGTAGACAAAAATATGACATTAGTATTACACATTTTCAATTTATGATTTATATTTCTGATGCTTGGGTATTTATTCCTTGAGAAATATTTTTTCCTGCCATTATAATTACTAGATCCCGACACGTAAAACTAAGGGTCAAATTTTCAATATTATCAATATTATCATAAGACGCTCCCGGTTTTATTATACTAGAAATATCTATGTCTTCATTGATGAATCTTCTACGCAGCTCCTTATTCAGCCCTCTCCCGGTATCGTCAGCATATATGAGAATTTTCTTGAGTCTGGGCATGCTAATTTTTTGGTTAATCTTTGTCTCGCATATTTAACATCGCTCGGAGCTTTCATTAGAATATTCGACTGGGTTAATTTTAGTTCTTCGAGAGCTGTTTTATTTTCTTTATTTTCATCCAGTAGTGTTGTCATTGAATCATGAAATTTTGCATTTTCAACCTTTATTTTTAAATATGAAGTTTCCTGAATTGGGAGTTCAACGTGGTAGTGTATGCCTCTTGTTCTGCCATTTTTGTTTTACATACGTACCCCTCTTCTGTATTTACTTTATTTTCGTTCTCGAGTATTCTAATACTAGCGATCATATTTCTATTTTATCGTTCAATTCAGTTGAATCGTTTTCTAATTTTATGATAGCTTCCTGTTTATCTTTCGTTTTCTTTCTTAAGAGTAGTAATTTTAGTATTTAATTCATCAATTAACATTCAACTGGTTGTCAATTCTCTCCAATAATTCAGTCTCTGCTTCTATCACCGATACCTCAAAATTCTGAGAGCTTCTTTTGAGCCGCCCTAAATTACTTTCTTTTTCTTCTAGAAGTGTTTGAAGTTTTGATAGTTCATCCGTCAGAGTTTGTGACTTCATTTCGTCATGTTCTTTGAAGGTCTGACAATCTGTTGAACAGATAATTTTGTGCTGTCCCAGTTTAAACATATTTTTATTACAGCTTGGGTGAAAAACATTATGACAGACTACACAGGATAAGTTTCTGAAGTCTTTACCACAACATTTGAATTTACCATTCATTTTGGGACGCCCCTGTTCAGCTATTAGAGCTATGCATTGGAATCGAGCAAGATATCAATGCATTTTCAATATCTCAAAATACCAATCAACCCAATTGAAGAGTGAGAAATGAAAATACGAATTTAAATCACACGTATCAGGACGCGAGTCGCGAAAATAGTCGCCCAGCGGGTCAATACGTGAATAATAGAAATAGATCTCCAGGAAACAACGATAATAGGCAAAGTCGTAGTCCTGAAGATACGAGAAATTTTCAGGCAAATACGAATAATCAGAATCGTAACTTTCAGTCGAATTCGAATAGAAATTTTCCACCAAACGGAAATGGAAATTATTCTGAACTAAATAATGTACCACCGAGGGTGAACCCTTCAGGAGGTAGTCACGATCGCGGTGGGGGACGACCCAATACCGGGAATGGAGTTTCGAATTCGGGAATCTAGCGGCGAGGCGGCCACAATGCGACAGTGGTGCGTCTTTTCGAAATAGTAGTCGCGAGGAAAACGTGAACCAAATTGAAAGTATAAGTACTTCTTCATATTCACCAAAATTTAGTGATATCGGTCAATATGGACTAAATCAGGTGGAATCATTGGTTTCATTGGGGGACGACACCGTGTTCGGTTACCACGAATCAAAGTGCGAGTTGGAGGCCAAGAGGTGTTGGCTCTAGTGGATACTGGGGCAACATCCAACTTTGTTAAGCCGGATCTCTTGGAGGAGATAGAACTATCCAATCTCATGCACCCTGCCGTAGTTCGGTTTGGCTGCAAAGAGAATGTGAGCCAGAGTTTGGGCAGAATCGACGTTTTATTGCAAATAGAAACCGCGAAGTTCATTATAACGACTTCCGTTTTGTAAAATCTCAACGAGAAAATTATACTAGGGATGCCATTCTTGGTGCAAACCGGGGCAATGGTAGACGTGGTGCACGAATGCCTATATCTTGGGAAGGAGAATAGGCAGGTCGTGAAGTGGGCTTTTCTTGAAAATACGATGAGGAAGCCAAACGAGTGCATTATGCCATCGGCAATAGTACGGGAAAAGGACACGAAAAGTTGCCCTGTTCCAACGAGAGGATTAAAAGTGGGAGACCTTTTTGAAATAGAAGATTTTCCTAAAGAAGAGGAGAGTGTGATAGGATGCGACGAATTCGTGGGTATCGAGGAGGAATCTGAGGTGGACGATTCCGAATCGGAGATAAAGATCAGCGAGACGGAGTTTGTTCCTCACTAGTCACAGACATTATATCGGAAAATATATTTCTGAAGGATATGAATCCTACCAATGATGTGTAGTGTTTGAATGAATTAGAAACTTTTTTCGAATGTATCGTAGGAGCACAGGCTACTTCGCCGTGCATCCAACGATTTATCGAAAGAATTATTCGCGCAAAGGCGAACCCGAATCCCTCAGAGTACGAGAGGCGTATCACTAAGTAGTTCGCCTTGATTGAAGGAGTATTATATTATGTAGGCACAAACGGGGACCTTCGTCGAGTAGTTATTCCGAACCCTTTAGTGATGAGGCGCTTGTAACGAATTTTTCGTTACTTCCTTATACATAACCAATTTCTCATAATTTTCCGGTTATCTTTACGGTGGTACGGGTCAGTAGTCACTGCTAAGATCATGAACTGCCGAAATGCGCGCTTTATTATCGACCGTCATATTCATGTCAATTCCAAAATTGTCCTGTGGTATTGATGGGTTGGACTGGAGAGTCATAAGAAGTATGCTGGAGGCAATATTCAGATCCAGCGGCGTCAAGATTTTGGTTTGCTGTAACCCTCTTCCACGACCGGTCATGAAGACCATGGAGTGTTACTTCCATCGAACTTCACGGTGCAAATATGGGGAGTCATGCAGATATCGTCACACTCCAAGGATGACATTTCGGGATGAAATGTCTTTAAGAAGGGGGCAATGTAACGAACCTAGGCCGGACCTGTCGCCTCACGCGTTGCCATCGACAACGATGATGTCACCCCTGGAGATATTCGAGAACAATCCAGTCACGCCGCGGCAGATAACAATGGTCGATATTGGAAATAACTGGAACATGCTGGGCACCAACCGCCAGAATTGGAAACATCGAGAATGCTGTATCGGAGATAAATAGACAGCCCTCAAGAGGGAGTGCGGTTTTTCGGCGAGTCGATAACATCGAGCTATACAGTGGCGTAGCCAGTAATATAAATTAGTTGTCAATTTAAGTGTGAAATAAATTAGTAAAACCAAGTTAAGTTTATTTTCGTTACAATATCCTTCGTTCTCTCCCATTTTGTACAAATTTTGATTCCTTCCATCTTCTTCGCATGATATACACCACGGAGTGAAGCCACCTACTGAGACAGAAGGACTGGTACTCTAGGAAGTCGTACAGCACGTCAAATTCAGCCTGGTCCGTGAAGATCAAACCAATTTACGCCAACAAGAGGGTCTAAAACCAATAAATAACCACCCACGACCAGATTCGTCGTCGCACCGCTGAGACCAGATAAGTCGTTGTACCGCTGAGACCATCTTCGAATGAACCAGCCTTCTTCATCTCCCTCCATTGAAGAACTTCTCCGCAGATTTATACGTATCACCACCGTCTGGAGGAATCTGACTAATTTGTAAATGTTCAAGTTTTTTTCTGGGTCAGAAAATTGCCATGTACATGTAACTTTTCAATTCATTTCATTAATTTTTTTACTCTTCAAGAATCTTTTAATTTTTAAAACCAGTCACTATTAAAATTCAGTCTGGAATAGATTTGTTAAGTTGATTTCCTGCATATTTATTTGCCTTCCCATACAAGCTAGGTGACATTTATTTAATTTTGTTTATCTTTGGCTTTTGTCTTTAGCAAGCCTGGCGCCCAACTTTTCAAGTTAATTAATGTATAATTTTTTTAGTGGCCCAATTTGATAAACTAGGAAAAGTCATTAATTGAACCTTACTCACGGCCTAACCGTATCCATCTGAGCAGCCTATCGGCAAAGTGATTTCACCTTCTTAAATTTGAATCAGATAATTTCAAATTTGGGGTTCAAAAATAAAGGGTGTTGCAATGAAAAAAATGATGAAATCGGACATCCGGGAGTAGACGAAACACATCGGCAGGTGAGCACACACTTTCAGCTAGCTTCCCTGAAGAGCAAAATCCGCTAATACATATCTTGTATGCGCAACAACGAAAGCAAGTAAGCGCAGGAAAGTGCCGGCATGCGGCCTAACGAGCCAACCGGCCGTGGCAAATTATGTCGATGGATGTGATGGGGCCATACCCAGCCCCGTACGGGGGAAAAAATACCTATTATTGGTGGGTAGAGGCAAGGATGGGGCCCAAAGCAGACGGGGCCACGGTAGTGAGATTTATCTGCGAAGAGGTTCGTAACCGCTGGAGGTTTCCCCAAACTATTATTAGCGACAGCGCGGCGCAATTCAAGAGAAAGCAATTGGAGGAATTTTGTGATGCAAACAGAATCAGTCTGAAGTTTTCCGCGATCTTTCACCAAAGGGCAAACCCTGTTGAAAGGAGGGTGCAAGAAATGAAAAAATGCTCAGGGCAGCACTATTGAATAAACCAGAGTCCCAATGGTCCCAAATATTCTACACTGTATGAGAACAAAGACGAATGTGTCGACGGGAGTATCGCCGTCGATGTTGTTGTTAGGTTATGAGTTGCCGAAACCCAGAGAATGGGCGACGCCGGCTCAAAGGCGTCGGATGGACCGCCTAGTGGCTCGGCAAGAGCGGGTCGACAAGGCCAACACACACGCACAGACATATCGGGACAAATTGTTCCCCATCAAGACGATCCCTGTACGAGCTTTGAACCAGGGTAATGGGTTTTGTGCCGTAATTCAAAACAAGCTCAGGGACATTTTGGGCAGAAGTTGGTAGGCCCCTGTCTGGTTCAGAGACAAGCAGGTGAGAACTGTTATGTAGTATTAAAGGGAGGAGCGGAATGGAACATCCATGTGGATGATCTCCGTGCGGCACCCGATCCCAGGGATGGACGGGAAGAGATTGACCCTCGGCCACCACCTGGAGCAGGCGAGCTAGGTATAAATTGGAAAATTAATAATTTTTTCCAATTTTTATTACCTTGTAAATAGTCTATAGGAAAATGTTAGCTCTTAATGTGTACATAGAGCCTTGTCTCAAATGAGAAAACCAATCCCACCGTGCGGTATAGAGAACCAATTTTTTTTTGAAATCCTTTCACTTAGTTTCAACCCCCATATTAAAAAGTATAGTGAACTTTGGTAGTTTAGAGAATTTTCCCAAGGAGTATAGTGAACTTCATAGTTATTGAGCTTGTGTATAAATATTTCATTAGACTGAAAGTACAGTCATATTTCCTCAAGCGGAAGAATTTCATTATTCTCTTCGAAAGAAGAATTTCATACTTTTTCAAAAGGTAGAATTTCAATATTTTTCTTCAAAAGAAGAACTTTATAATTCTTCAAGAGAATGGGTTCGTTATTTTCTAAAGGAAAAATTTAAATAGGCATTTTATATAAATTGGAATTCCTTTAAAAAAATATAGAAATATTTGCGAACAGTGCAACCATGGTGATGATAAGGTATAACTAGTCTTGTATACAAAGATTAATAATCCAATATTCTCAGAAGAGATATATGGGCTATTGGAACTTCAATAAGTTCCCAGTAGTATTCTTCAGTATCAAAGAATAAGTAGCTTTCTTATGAATCAGCGAATGTCAAATTTACTCAACGACCTATGGGATAGGTCTCCGTCGAAAAGTATAACTTCAAATTTAGCAGGTTTCCTTTGGGAAATTGTCCCAAATGGGTATTGTTTGTTCGCGTCGCGACTCTCATGAAGAATTTAATTCTTTTTTTTTTTTATTTTTTTTGGCAAAGGCCACACATATTCGCGTATATGATGAAAGGCAGGGAAAGAAACAGTGTTAGCCCTAAGGGGTAGTCGGGACTGAGGTCCAGAAAAGTGTATGATATTAACAATAAAGAAGAAAAAAAAGAAGTCCTTATCAGGACGTTGGTGGTTTGAAAATGTAGACAGTTACGATCGGCGTTGGGCAGTACCTTTTCCAAGCGTCTTTCTACTGGGGGACGTGTCGTAAAATGCCGCATTTCGGCTATTTGCTAAAATAATGATTTAGAAAAACTTCAATAATTATTAAGTTTATATATTTATTAATATTCGAGAATATTTTCCAAGTGAGAAATGTTGAATAATCGACTTCGAAAAGTCACATCAAGTTTACGAGTCAAATAAAGGGGCGTGGGTGGGCGTGGCCTAAGAGAAAGTGCCTCGGCACTCAACAATCCCATTTATACGCGCCGTTTTGGAATCAAAAATCCAGTACTATCTGAGACTTCGAGTCAGCCAGTCGAGTTTTTGCAGTTAATCTGCTACGTTATTTTACTTCAGCTTTTATCTTCGTTGATGAAGCAACTTTGTATAAGTATGCATCGTCATCGTTTGATATTACCTGTATAAGTCTACGTGTCAATATAGCTACGACTATATTATTATTGGATGCCAATTGAAAGCTATTGGAAATTTGAGTAATATTGGAAATTGGGATTCATTATTGGAAAGTCTACGGCCTGGAAAAGCTCACTGCTCGCAACGTTATTCGTACTGTTTAATAGCCGCCGACAACAAGTTGGATTATAAAAGAATTCTGAGGAAACTTCGGAACGAGGAAGCAGATTCCCATCCATATCCTACCCTTCGCTGTATTTCTAGCTACTAGCCGTGGCAGCCGAGCTGCGATCGGGGTGTTGCTAGATGCAGATGGTGGCATTTTTCTCAAGTTTTCATTCACGTGTATGATCACTCGCATGCTGGGAAAAATCGACCTCGCTGACTTCTCGGGAAGAGCGGGTGTTAGGCTCACACAGCGAGATAGGCGGGAAATTATCAGTTAATTTTGAGTTTCGTAGGGCTTTAGGGCCGTACGATTGCACGAAGGTCCGCCATCGGATGAATACCAATAATCATCCCCGGAATTATTCTGTCACTCATCATAATCGTCATCCTCCCCATAATCTAAATCGTCCTCAGTAATATCTTCTTCTTCTTGTATTCCCTTTCCACAAATTGTACACCTACAAAACATATATTATCAATAAAATTAATTTCTAAAAACTATTGATAAAAATTAAAACCAGAAATACTGTTACAGAAAGGTTAACTAAAACAACTGAAGGGCTAAAACAGAAGCAATAGATTTCTAGAGAGGGAGAGCAAGCAGATCTGGAATAGAAATACAGAAAAAAAATAGAAAGAATGGAAGTAATAAAAAACAATGAAAGAGAAAAATAAAAAGGAAAATCTAGATCTGGATATTGATATTACCCAAAGATAAGACATAATCAGAAAAGAAGAAGGACTACAAAAAATACTTGACAGACTGGATATTGAATTTTAAAAAATAGGTTAAAATTTATTATAATAAAACAAAAACCATGGGTAACCCACAGGAAGAACTCCCAATCAAAGTGGTACAAACAAATATAGAAGAAGCTGGGACAAATTATAAAATAAAATAAAGGAAATCAGACAGTCGAGATAAAGAGAAGGAGAATGCTGGCCTGAGCATCATTCGGAAAACAATAGTCTTTGACCAACGTATACTTCCTATCCTCACATACCAAACCTGGACAATCACAAAGAAAAATATAGTCAAACATAGAGATCCATGGAAGGACTTAAAATGGAAATATGCTGGAAATACTTTGATACAAAAAGACGACAGATGGAACAAGATAATTATGCAATGGAGACCATGGAATCATAAGCGGAAAAACTAGCATGCGAATCACCCACGATAGAGAAGCATATTTGAGGTTTATTTTAAATTAATATGAAATCTCACAAAATAACATTCATGAATCATTTTTATCTTATATCGAATATTCAGTTTGAGGTATGCATCTTTCGTGATTGATTGCGCTCATACAATTGGTAGTTTTCCCGGTAGACGTAGAAGAACAGAGGTATTCTATTCTAAGCTTAATCGTGAAAATTATCATGTGCTGATTTTTTTAATACAATCTAGAAGACTTTTATATGAACATTATTGAGCAGGAAGGAACCAACCTACTTATAGGAGTTTTTATTATAAAAATTCTAAGTTGAAATCATTATACAATTCATATTGAAAGTTGATGATTTTACTCTCCAATATTACATTTCCTCCTCGAGAATAACGTTTGATAATTGGTTACTTGATCCTTATTCTCTATCAGTTCTTTGACTAATTTTGTAAAGGTGTTTAAATTTGATGAAAACTTTTCCGATAATCCACTAATTAAAAAGTTTCGAATGTTGTAAAAACCCAATTTTCAGGTTGAACACCCATTAGCTATTGAATAATAGTTAAATATAATACCTGCTCTCGTTTATTCCATAGTTTATGCAATATTCTCCTATACACTGACAACATCCATCATGAAACCATCTAAAACTTGAAGCACCCATGGAATGACAACTTTTCCGGCAATTCGTCGAACTCATACATTGTGCCCAAAAAACCACAGTACAATTCGCAGTTATGACATCTTTGGGTGGTAGAACTTCTTGTTCGGCAGTTTCTACAGAAATGAAGTGATAATATAAAGATATAATTTTCATTATAATTAGTTCATATATCGGAAAATATAACGGCCGAATGCACCGTTATGGTGTTTATTCCATATTAACGAATCCCGTTATCAAGTAATTTCAGGCTCAGTTTTATTTGCTATGGAATAACCCTTGAACATCAATTGATATCAAAAGCCAATAGCCAACCTCGATTAACTTAACCAATATATCACCTTGATAGCGATTTACTCCAAACCCATAATTTTCGAAAGAACATGATGGAACCAATTCTGAAATATTGAGTTAGGATACAAAAACATGCAAGAAAATATTTTTAGTTTTCCCATCAAAAGTTTTTCAGTGGTTTTTCTAAAAAATCTTTCCAAAAAGATGCTTTCAAAAAAATTCTCATAATCTAGAAATAGTGCAAAAGACTTTTATGGCATAACCGATTTATTGAAGAATTTTTCTTTATTTTGTTGCTATTTTAATGCAAATAATCGATGATTGCAACGAAGTATTCCATTTATCTAATGAATTTTCAAAGACAAATATTTTTTGTTGCATAGAATTTGCATTTTCAATTCCAAACAACAAAGTTGACTAATTTTCCTAGTTTTCATATATTGTGTGACAGATATATAGGAATAGTTCATCAAATTTATAGGTGTATGTTCGACCCAAATATTAAAAATGTTCCATCTGAATGCGATCTACTGGGCAAATATAAAACCAAATTTAAAGACTTTTTGAAAAAATATATAAAAAATAAATAGGTTGTGATTATAATTACTTAAGGAATAGAATATTTCCATTGGATCACTAATATTATGATTCCATCGCAAAAATCTAAATTGTGTTCATTATACACATGCCTTGTGAAGTGGAGCCAGAAAATGTTAAAAGACGAGGGAAAAATGACTGATTAAATTGTGGAAGACTCGCATATCCCGGATTCAAGGTTATTGCCTTCAACTTGAGTGAATCACATAAAATAGTTTCAATTAACCGGGAAATATAAGCTACATTAAATCGCAGTGAGAATAATTCTTCATTGAATCATTGCTTCGAAATCAAATTGAAATAGTCAGCCAGCCTTATTTTTGATTGAAGTGCCATTAGCAGAGTCACATATGAGATGAAAGAACCGAAACATTTAATATCGGAAAAATACAAAATTTTTGTTTGACTCGTTGTCTTCAAAATTATCTGAAATGAAAGACAGAAATAGAAAATTCGGAAAAGGAAGTACAAGAACTCAAAAAATATATAAAATTTATAAAACCCCAGGGAAAACAATTTATCATTTTAATTTTTAAATATTGTTATGAATACACGATGCCACTGCCGTGCTCACAGACCACCGACAAATATTTCCTATGTAAACAACGCGACAGGTAGCTGTGACTCCTACGGAATGGTTGAAGCCATTATGAACGACTATGAAACGCGCGCGACAGACAGTTTATTTATTTGATGTTATTTGTGTGATCAGTTGAAGATAGTATAGTTCAGTGTAAAGCGCGATATTTGGAACTGTAATTGAGTTATTTAGTAGTAGTGTATAAACGGGCAATAGTTAATTGAGTATTTTAATAAAGACGGACACAGGTTCGTAACAATATCAAGGTGGTAACTCGGTTTCATTAGATCTTCTGAGCCCGAAAGAAACTGTTATTAACAATAATTAATTGGCAAAAAAAGTTATATTAGTAAAATTTGTTAAATTTTCACCAAACAAGAACTGAATGAAATCTTGCGAAAAGTTGAAGGGAGAAGAACTGACTATAGTGGAAGATTCGACTCCGTAGGAGAGCTGAACGAAAACTTCTCGTCAAAAAATCAAAGAGCACATATCTTTCGGCATACAGAGATGATATACCTACAAGGATCTATTGAATATTAAATGTTCAAGATATACTATCCAAAAAAAAACCAAAAAAAGCAAATGATATACCAAGGAAATTTAAGATGTACTACCCAATAGTTGTTGATAAAAATGAATCAGAAGAGAAATCTCTGACTGAATACAGACAAACAATCAAACGAGACAAAAAATATCCACCACATTCCAGTTGATTGAAATCGCGACAACGCCATTAAGGAAGTGAGGAATACAGAGCTCAGCCCATGTACCATGTAAGAACTCTCAGGAATCATAAAAACAGTGATTAGTTCCAATTTTTGTGTAGGTGAAAAACACTTAGATTTATCTTTTCACGTAGAGATCTGTCCGAAATTATTGTTGAATCGTCTTTCCTTCGTTTTGATAATATGTTTGTAATTAAATTAGTTTATAATTGAATGAATAATTATTTAAAGGATTTTGATTTGTGTAAAATTGAGTCGTAGTACGTATAAATTTGATAAAAACCCACTTTTATTCAATGATTTCAAGAAAAAAAATTAATTTTTTGATATGATTACTTTTAATGAAAAATGGAAAATATACAAAAAAAAACAAAGAAACCCTAATAAAAAAATGCACGCGCCATTTCACTACCGATTATGGGTTGAAAACACTAAACACGTATTCCTATATTTGTAACAAAGACCTCAAATACCAATTTTTATGAACCCACTTGAAAAAACTAACGGTACTCCTATACAACTAGAACAATTTGAACAAGTAATATGGCATAAGTAAAATTCATATCACTTTATCAAAATATTTCGAATATTCGTCATATAAATCACAATCTTGTTGAAAATATCGTTTAAAATGCTCTTTCAGTTCGTTAGCAGTCGAGTTTATAAACAGTTTATTACAGCAAAATGGCGTCAAATTATGTTTCTTCCAATTATGTTCTGATGGACATAACTATCTCTTATACTATGGAGTTGCGTTTGGAAGAAACATAATTTTACGCCATTTTGAATAACTGCTGTTTACAAACTCGACTGCTAACGACCTGAAAGAGCATTTTGAACGATATTTTTAACAAGATTGTGATTTATATGACGACTATTCGAAATATTTTATTTAAAAAAAAATCGCTAGTGTGTTTTTTGGATTTTTGACCAAAAAATTATTTCACGTGAAATTTCGGTCACACCCATTTGAAAGCATCACAAATCCAGTGGCGTCGTCAAATTTTATTTAAAAAAAAATCGCTAGTGTGTTTTTTGGATTTTTGACCTTGAAAAAAATTCGAAGTAGGCCGTGAAATTTTTATTTTTATTTCGAATTCATGGCATTCAACTAGAACTATTCATGCTCTATCTACTGGAAAATAATGAATATTCTGAACAGTTTTGAAAATAGACATGTGCGATTTGCAATAAATCACTCCTGAATTGTTTCAGGAATGTTTCAATAAAACCACGTGTATTTATATCTCATAACTCCACTCCAAATTTGAAATCTCCATGAGGACAAATAATCAAATGGTATACTAATCCTATATATCACATGGTACCTATTTTTTGTGTGGCATTAATAAGTGATTGTGTTTTTTTCAGCAGTCATCAAGGTGTTAATAAATGGAAATTCTAATGAGTCAAAACTTTAAATAAAATATAAAAAATGAGCATCGAATGTCAATATGATTTTTACAATTATGTTCATCTGATGAGATTAAAATAAATGGTATTCAAGCTTCAAGGAAAGTTCTCATTTTGATACCTTTATCCAACTTTAAATTTTCTAAATCACCTGATCAGAAGAGCATTTTCGGCGGATATGAGGGCAATCTATGTGATCTGATACAGTGTTTATGATTTTTTCAGTGACAGCAGCAAAATGTAATTTTATATATAAATTTGATAAATTCCAAAGTAACAGCAGTTGTACATTTTTAATTTTTAAGCAACTTTCTCACTTTCCAGAAAAAAACATTTTTCAAATTTATAATTTTTAAAGGATGCATCAGAAATAAATCATGTACTATTGTTAAGTATACTTACGCATTTTTATTTTTATTTCTTTTTTGGGTAGATAATTGTTGTACTCAATATCCACTGGAAAAGTTTTACTATCCCACCTTTGCATAATATCTGGAAATTCTGTTAAAACTGAAAATAGTGCAGGAACCCCTTCATCAAAATCTTCAACGTGGGACTTTCTGCTCAGAGCAGTTCCTGTATCATTTGGCTTGGGACACATATCTGTAAATGGGAATAATTATATTATAAATTGTAAAATTTTCGAAACAACCAAGACAGTTTCAAACTTCTCAACAAACAAGACCCTTTGTATTTTTATGTATGTAGCAAAAAAAAATATTTTTTTTCGTGGCGCGGGGAAAGAGCTTCCTTTTTGGGACCAAAGACACGGGGACGAAATCCGATCAGGGCAGATATTTTCAAATTAAATATTGAATAAGAAATAAATATTGTAGCTTGGATAGGAAAAGTCTAGCTCCATTCACTGTTGCATACAAAATTGGTGTATGGCGTTAGTAACACGGCTTTCGCATAACACATGGGAAAATGGCTATAGTGCCCCTCCAAAACTCACAACCAGTGAAAATATATAAAACTCTTTTAGATATAATAAAAACAATACGGAACACGCATGATTTTAATTAAATTTTTCTTTGCCTCAATTCGGTCCTCAGAAATTACATTTTGTGAAAATAATTTCTTTTTTCGAAATTTTCAAATTCAGAGGTGCTCCTCAATTCAAACTCGATTTACCTTCACTTAATACTAGCGCCAATTGTTTCAGGAATATTGATGGAAATACTATTTCTTACAACCCAACATAATTAACTCCTTTTATTGTTTCAATTGAAAATATGATAAGAAACATATAAACGAAGACAGATGAAATTATAGTTGACAGTTCGAAGCAACTAGTGTTAAAAGTTTGAACTGTCCATCAAAGGGTAGGAGTACATTTTTGAATGTGATGAAATTTCGAATTATTAAAAACATTGAACATTTTTCAAATTCTAAATTTGTTGCTGAGCTTTCCATGTGGTAATCTAAATATTCCAGAAAAGGAGCACATGCGTGTTTCATGTTGGAAAACCAAACTAAACTGTTGTGTTCTGTGGTCTTATCAAAACCCGATAGTTAAGTTGATGACAATGTTATTTTACATGCAATGAATGCTAGTGAGTGTGAAAAATATATATAAAGTAAATAATAGCTATTATTTATGTAACGAGTAAATAATATAGAACTTTATTGAAGAGTCGCAGTTTATAAACAAGGTGATTCCAATAAAGTTCAATAGGTACTATAATCTTTATTTTTTTTCCGTTTAAAAGTTACATTGTATGGAAATTGTCAATAACTGAACCTAAAAGTAAAATACAGGAAAACACATTAAATTAGAAAAACTAACAAACTAAATATTCAGTAGACTTATAGTTAGTTAAAGTTACATTTAAAATTTCGACAGTGAATAAAAACAGTTTTGCAATAAAAATAATATCGAATCTTTCTTCAATAGTGAGATATTTTTGAAATTTGTAATATCTGTAGGCAAGCTATTGAATATAATTGAGGGCATACTATATCAACTTTTGCAAATGGAATATACACGAAGGGATATACATTTTTCCAGGGAAATAAAAGCTTAAAAAAAAGAAATGGTATCCAATGGATAAACCATGTGAAAAGCCGTGAGATGCATGGAAATATTAACTCACTTATGTTCAGTGAAGAACTTGTCCGTGAGTATACCTCCATCTTTCATTTCTTTGTATGTTTGAATATTTTTCAAAGGCTACAGGTATATCATTTTTAACTTCGAATATCAGTGGTGTGTTAAGGATGGAGATTACTACAGAAAAAAAAACGTGCTTAAAAATGTGAAATAAAGGTCGAAATGGCAACTTTGCCGAATAAATCGCGAATAGAGTTTGACCAGGCTTACGGATATCATAAATGGTGTATGAAAAATAAAATTGAAAGAAAAAACAGTATTTTAAATATATTAATACCGATTTGGCGTCATATAAAAGCTCATCTATAGGGACCAAATATTCAATGTTAAGGTCAACAATCAATTCATCAGAAGGAATTGATATAGGTTAATTTCTCAGTAATAAATAAATTAAAAAGGAAAGGAGATGAATACAAGGCCATGAGAATGTCGAAAATGTTGATTTAATTATTTGATTATTGGACCTTACTGCGGTTGCTGATATTGACAAAGAACAATGACAGATGACTACATTTTACTTGATCATTAACAAACGGGTACTTTAAAGTGCCTGCTTATATGGACTATAATACTGTCATACATCGAGCGTTTATGGTTCAGTCGAACATAAAGAAATATAATAAAATAATTATTAAAAATCCTTTTTAAAGACAAGCTTTTTTTCAAATGCATTAAAAAATAAAAAGTAATTGCTTTGGATGTGTGACGTAGATATTATTCCGTGAGTTATAAATTCAAATGATTG
Source organism: Gonioctena quinquepunctata (assembly GCA_018342105.1). Taxonomy (NCBI): domain Eukaryota; kingdom Metazoa; phylum Arthropoda; class Insecta; order Coleoptera; family Chrysomelidae; genus Gonioctena; species Gonioctena quinquepunctata. The sequence goes on from JAFIRS010000514.1 coordinate 643,146, forward strand.
ACGCTTTTTTATTCGAACTGAAAACTTTGCGCGACAAGCTTTTGAATCTATAACTCACGGAATAACCTACGTCACACATCGAAAGTAATTATTTTTTACTTCTTAGTGCATTTGAATAAAGTCTTGTCTTTAAAAATGTTTTTTATTGATTTTTTGTGCTTTTTTTATTCTTAATAACGCCTTAATCTATGCATTTTTGTTAAAGCATCTTTATTATGAGGCCTTTTTTTCCTGTAAGTTCTGAGCTATCTAGTCCTTCAATGAGGAGACCATCTTAAGATCAACTCATCCTTCATCTTGGAGTTTTCATCTTCAATTTAGGAATTTTAACTAAAAAACAATAATTTTCGACTAAATTCATAACCTGAAAAAACCCCGACACACCATTATTGAATCGAATCGAGCCATAATTACAAAATTAGTCTTGAATTTGTGAATTTTGATAAAAAATTCATAATATCCGACTCCGAAACTCCCACATACCAATTTTGCATAGAATCGAATCGGACCATAGACCTAAATCTCGTCCGCCATATTGAAGCTCAATTTTATTTTTTTCTCTAACAAAAATTCCATGTTCCGCCATTTCAATTTCATTAATTTTGACAAAAAAAATCATAATCTCCGACTCCGAAAACCACTACATACAAATTTTGAATCGAATCGTACCATAATCACAAAACTCGTCCCAGATAACACAGGATATCCTATGGATATCCATTTCATGTCCAATTCTGGTCGGGGTATCCCTGGATTTGAAATGGACATCCATAAGATATCCGTCGACGGATTTGAAATGGATATCCTTCAGAAGATATCATATGGATGGCCATAAGACATCCGGAACAAATATGGATAAGTTTAAATTACAAGATTGATTTTTATTGTGTCAATTTCTGAGTTTCTTTCATGCTCGTACATATGGATTAATTTTTGTGGAAAAATCTCATGTTTCGTTTTTCTACTTGATTTGAAATGGATATCCATCGACGGATTTGAAATAGATATCCTTCAGAAGATATCCTAGGGATGGCCATGAGGCCATGAGATATCCAAAGCAATCATAAATGAATTTAAACATTCTCGTAGATACACAAATTGTACCTTTGTCGCGGGGACCCTCTGCGACCACAGAACAGATATACATGTGTCTGCGACAGGCCATACTATACGCATAACGCATAATTACTGGCGACGTCTGTCATTTTATTTTGTTGAGGAAGGTCATATTAGTCATAGCACTAAATCCAAACAAAAGTCGTATTTTTTTTTCTATTTTCCTTCGTTATTGATACCCTGTTGGTCTGGACATAATGGTTTTCATCTGTAGCAATTGATTGTTTCGAGAAAGGGAATTATATATTGGCCGAATACAGGTAAATATGAATTGAAAAGGACATAACCTATAAACATCCATTATTTCCAATGCATTTATGTATTTGCTGTTTGAGTTTCGATATTTTCAGAAATGCTAAAAAGCACGTCGTTACATTTGCCACAATACACGAGTTTTACAAATGTCACAGTACCCAGATTAAAAATGGTGTGTATGCCTACAACATGTGATGAAGATGATTCATCAGTAGATTCGAACATTTTCCTATTGATTGCACTGAAAAAATGAATCTTTCGGAAGAATATTTGGGAACTGGATCGAAATTCAAAGCTGCTGTAGGTAAGTTGTATGTTTTTCTATTCCTTTTTCTAGAACTCTTTTTTAGGTACCTAAATGAAATCTCAAAAATATGACTTTGTGGAACGATGCCTTTCTTCCATGCTCACTAATATGTTTGCCTCCAAATATTGCTGGTATGGAGCGAAAAAAATAAACTGGACAACTAAAACTGGCTGAATTATCACTTGGTGAAAAGCCCATTCAGTTGTTCTGTTTATTTGATAGTAATTTGAATTGCCTAAAAACAGACTGTAGTTCACTGAGAATGCAAAATTTCCAAGAAAATTTATGTCAATAATGCTTGTATATATATATATATATATATATATATATATATATATATATATATCATAGTATACCAATAAAGAGAGAGAAAAACTATGGCAGTGGTATATATTATCAACATCAGTATTCGAATTCAAAAGAAAGCATAATATTTCTCAGTATTTTTTTGTAGATTTCAACATCAATTATACCCGTGAATATATACATATCATTTCACAAGCGGCTGACCTCAGTGATTCGACGGAAAATAAAAAAGCTACTGAAGAAGCCATCTAAGCTTGGCTGAGAAGGGCCAAAGAAAGGCATCTGTCATTTTCTAGAATAACGGAAACACCTGATGGACGAAGAAAATAGCATTCTATTTTTTCTGTAACTTTATTTTTATGATTATTCTGCATTTAATATTCTGTTTTTATTTTAGAGTTTACATATACATTTTATTTGTTGATAAATACATTTTTTTTGTTCAATACCATTATTTCATTTCCCTCAGATCGCTATTACTATATTATATCTTCGATGGATATCCCCGAAGGATATCTTTAGAATATCTCTCAAGGAATCTTTCAGATAGCTTTTGAATATTCCTGAAGGGAGAATATCTTATGGATATCTTTGAAATATATCTTATGGACATCTCTGGAGGATATCTTATGGATATCCTTGAAGATATTCTATGGATGTACAGGTTGTTCCACTTTGGACATCCATCGGATGTCCATAAGATGTCTTCTGGATACAATGGACCTTTTTATGCACTATGTGAAAACACTGTAATTAGAAAGTATATGTGCTAATATCACTTGGGATTTTTTATTTTATTTTTCTGATGGGTAGTTTTTCCATAATCCGGAAAAAAGTGGTTTCGTGACGTCACGTTCACTAAAAGTTGATTTGGCATCGTTGTATGAGTTGCGAATCATGGAATTGTGACGTAATGACATTTGTTATTTGATACTTTGATAGGTTCGTTCGTTTGCTTCACGGAATAGAATATTATCAATCGTTTTTCTCTCTTCAGCTCTTTTTCTTGCATATATCTGATACGACTGATACGAGACACGAGATATGAACTGCTGCAAATGAACAAGCTCGCCATGAATGTTTGGTATTGAAAAATTTCGGAAATTATTTTCTAATTTTAATAACTATGAAAATGTCTGAAAAGTGCTATGTGCACGGTTGTCTGAACACCAGTGAAAGTGAATCAAACTTTTGTAAAAAGCGGAAATATATGCTTTTGTGCAGAACATTTCCAGGTGAGTACATCAAGGAACGATCTTTAATTTCACTCAATGCAAGTTTGCAAAATCATCGATCAGTACTGTATTTTATATCCAGTCCTATAAAACATATTGTTCTTTGGTTCCAGCTGAAAGAAGATACTACGAATTAGGAATATGCTAGAACAAGGGGATCCAAATTTATGTTGAAGCAAGATGTCTGTCCACATATCAACCTGAAATGACATTGGTCTGACAATGTTTCATCATAAGTATATGACCTACCAACGATGAAGAAACCCAAACCAAATGAAAACATCACTCCTTCAGCTAGTAAAACTGTGTTGAGTGACATTACATCCATGGGAAATATTTACTCAAGAGTTTCGAATAGTTCTTCTCCTAGCAGTAGCCAAGCTAGTACATTATCCGATTCACTAAAATAACACCACCAAAAAAAATTCTGAGTATATTCCTAGTCAGTCTTCATCCGATCCTGATTGTGAAAATATCGAAGGACAGCAGCGCCTATCTATTGCACTTATTGAAAAGAAGAGTAATATTATTTGGGGCTCCCTGAAAATGTTTACCACATTGTGAAATACATTACCAAAATTGAGTAAATTAAATATATGGATGTTCTGATAAGTTTAAAAAAGATACGGGTTGGGATGTATACTCGATTGGCTGTTGACTGATATGAGTAAATCAAGTGTTCACAAGATTTTCACAAAATCTGTGCCTATGATGGCAAATTGTTTATTTATAAGAGCTGAAATATCTGAAATTGAAAGAAATTTGCCGATCCCTTTCAGAGCTCGCTATAAGAGAGTTAATTCAATTATTGTCTGGAAATTGAAAAACCCTCTGATCCTGTTCGTCTGTCCATGACTTGGTCAGAATAGAAAAAATGCATTACTGTAAAATTTTTAATATCTGCTACTCCAAATGGCACAATACAATTTATTTCAGGAGCATACGGTGGACGAATTCTTTAACAACTTTGTCGATAAGAATAATTTCTTCTATTTTGATTGATTGAAATTCAAAAATACTTTGAATAACTAGAATGTGCAGTATTATGTCAAAAAAGTTTTCTAAGGTTTGTTGTCACATTCTCTTCATGAATGCCAATATCTTCAGATTTTTTTTTTCTATAGCTTTGTAACCATAGGGAAAATTTTTACCATAGAAAATGTAAGCCTGTATTTGTAAAAAATAGATTAGTATCCCTCAACAAAGAATTGGCGTGAAATAAGTAAATGATTTTTCAAAAAATTTACGAAATTTGTATGAACATACTTCAAGTCTATTCATTCTAAATTATTAATTATATTTTCAGTAGTTCAAACTTAATAAATATTTGACTCATCACATGAAGGAAACACTAACAGGTACCGAATATGAATTTATTTATATTATAATACAAACAGACAAAGCCCACATATATATTCACAGTATAATGCATTTATGATTGATTATATCTAAACAATCACGAACGTTTCAACTAAGAACCAAAGTTCTTAGTTAAAAGTTGGGCAACTTTCTAGTCATGGTTCTTAGTTCTTGTACTAGGGGTTCCATAAACGCGCTCATTGATTTGCTAGTGTTGAATCCTTAGTTATTAGTTCACTTAGTTCTTGGGAACGTTGCATAAACAAAGCATTTCATAATCCAACCTTGGCAAATTTTCCGAACCTGCTTTTACGAAGCCTTGTTTCATTATAAACACACCAAATCGTTTATGATATTGAGAAATTAATAAGTTGATAAAAATAAACAATAAACATTAACCTCAAATGTCAATATGATTTTAATGGGAACTGTCTTTAATATTTGCGGTGTTGCCAATGGTCGCTCTTCATCAAAAGGAAGGCCCGTTCAGAAACTTTGAATGTTTTAAATGAAGAAAACCGTTGTTGAAATGGTTTTTTTTTGTTGATGAGTCTATCAATAAACAGTGTTCAATTATATATTAATGGTATATCAAGCAGTGAGCTATATTTTTGACAAGAACAGTAATGCGTGTTTCTGAACGTGGATTATGGAGGGGGTAGTTTTCGATGAACGTGACGTCACGGGTACACTTTGAAACGCAATATCTTTTCGAAATAAAAAATATATGATGGCATTCTAAGTCAATTGGACGTTTCATATGAAATATAATCGACCTATATAAGTTTTGGAATTTTTTTTTCGTAAATGTAAAGGTCCATTGGATGTCCATAGTATATCCATAAAATTCATGAAGGATGTCCAATTGATATCCATTGGATGTCCATGTGTTATCTGGGCGTACGCATCTTGGAGCCGCCATTTTGTTTTTTCTCTAACATAAATTTCATGATGCATTGACACCGGAATTATGAACACCTGCCAATTTTCAGCTCAATCGGATGTCGGCAAGTGCTCCAAAAATGGATAACAAATTTTGAACCCGAAAGACATCCGAACGAAGCAAGTTAAATGAAAGCTTGTAAAAACAGTGTTCAGTGTTGATTTTTATTCCACGGCAAACAGAAATCTTATCAACTTCTTATTCAAATTTTGTTTTTAATTGAAGTTTTCTACCCAAGCAGATATATTTCACCCAAGCAGGGCTTATGAACTATTACCAAATAAAAGTGGAACTTGAGTAATTAATTTCCTGAACTGATCGCTTTCCACGGGTGTGAAGTTATCCACAGCCACAAAATTCTCTGAGAAAAATGTAATTCGCCTCTGTTTCTCGTTAAAATGACAATGTAGGGCTTGCTCCATTGCATGATAAATGTAAGAAATCATATTTAGAATGCTTTGTTACCCCTGGGGCGGGTACCTATAATCTGGATGGAAATGTTGACAAAATTAAATTTACTTTCAAACGGCACTCTAAAGTTTTTTCGTTTGCAGAATCAAAATCAGGAGGTTGTAAACATAGCACCTGATATATGTATTGGGGGTGGAAATGTTGAAAAAAAAATCAAAATTAAGTTTAAAAGGCAGTATAGAGTTTTCTAGTATGCAGAATCGGATTCGGGAGGTCGAAATACATACCATCTGATATATGAAATCATTTGTCTGTTCGTCGGAGGGTGGTTTGGGTAGTGTGAAATGTTGAAAAAAAAAAAAAATGAGTTTAAACGGCAGTGTAGAATTTTGTAGTATGTAAAATTGGATTCGGGAGGTCGAAATGCATACCACCTGATATATGAAATCATTTGTCGGTCCGTCGGAGGGTGAGTATTTGAGAGTTTAAATGTTGAAAAAAAAAACAGTTTAAACGGCAGTGTAGAGGTTTCTAGTATACATAATCAAATTCAAAGGATTGAAATGCATACCACGACCTGATATATGAAATGATTTGTCGCCCCGTTGAAGGGTGTGTATTGAGGGCTGGAAATGTTGAAAAAAATCTAAATTGAAAAAGGCAGTGTATAATTTTCAAGTATGCAGAATCGGATTCGGGAGGTCGAAATACATAACACCTGATACATGAAATCATTTGTCGGTCCATCAGAGTATAGAATTTTCTCTAGTACCTATTCAGAATTGGATTCGGGAGGTCGAAATACGTACCACCTGATATATGGAATCATTTGTCACCCCGTCGCCATCGGAGAGATGAATATTAAGGGTGGAAATGTTGAAGAAAAACAGTTTAAACGGAGTCTAGAGGTTTCTAGTATGCAGAATCGAATTCAGGAGGTCGAAATATATACACCTGATATAGTTGCCACGGCGGAGTGTGGAAATGTTGAAAAAAAACAATATTCAGTTTGTTCTTCCAATGATTCTCAAACTCTGGAGCACTTCTGAAAATGCACCACTGACAAGATGTTTGAATAAATGCATTAATTAACTCACCCACGCATGAGCAGCACTCTGTGTACAAGTAGCTCAGGCAATTGAAGCAGTCTTTGCAGCAGGTGGAGTTTTTCAAGTCACAGTAGCACGACTTTGTCAATAAACACAAGCTCACGACACTTCCGCAGACTGCCTCGTTGCAGTTCTCCACCTGATTAATGATCAGCATTCCTCCTACTAAGATGGCAATTGGTAATACCCACTTCAGCATTTTTGATCTGGAAAATAAGAAAAATAATTTACGCGGAATGAAGAAAATTTGTTGGATTAACACTCAAATAAATAATATTAAGTGATATACAGGGTGTCCCAAAAGTCACCTTCATCCTGGAGGGCTGATAGGCACTCATGACTGACCAGAATATCAAAACCTTATAAAAAATTGTTAGCTTTTGGATATTGACAGTTTTTAAAATATCGTGAAAATCGACACTTAGATCAGTTTTCCGAGTGCCACAGTTACAATATTCGACATTTTAAGATTCTAATTTTTGTTACGCAACCCTGAATAGCCCCACTATTGATCACAGTCCAAAGTAAAATCAATAGTGCTATACCTTTAAAAAAATCATGAGATATTTTTTTCATTGCTAACTTAATCTATTAAAAATTAAAACGCTCACCTGGCAAGTTATTTTAAAAAATTGCTCATGTTTTCAAAATGATTTTTTGTTTTTCTTTAGAAAAAAAGATATTGATATTTTACTGCAAAAGGAACTCATTCTGAAATTATTTCAATAATTAGGAATTTGCATAAAAAAACTTGTGAAATTAAAGTGAAAACTATACAAAACACAAATCAAAATAAATCAAATTGCCTGCCACCAAGTCGAATGCAAGCACGGCATTTTTTTAAAGATATTTTTATCCTTCTTGCAATTCCTGTGACATTTGTTGTGCAGTTTCATGATTACAGTGTCTCAATTGATTTTGCTTAGACCTCTTTTATGCAACACCAGTGGATTTAAATTCGGAGTTAGTAATCGGATTTGTTTTATCTCGTGAAAATAAGCAAAACCCCTCAGTTTTCCCTGCAAAATTGTTCAAATAATTTTGAATAATTATTTATGCAATTTTTTTTATCTTTCACCACGTATGCCGTGAGAACAATAATAATCACACAAAAATCATCAGACTTTTTTTTATATATAATCGCATTCTCTATAGAAACTGCGCGAGAGCATAATTTTATCTAGCATAGTTCAGGAGCTCGGAGAGCGAGCCAAATTAGTTGACAATAAAAAAAATATGGAGCTTCTTTATAACATGTTAGCAAGTATGACATAATTGGTTTTGTTATATTAACTATGACTATACAGTGCTTCTCAAAGTCCACTCCCTCTTATTTTTTGGAACGATTATACATAAACAAGTGAAATTTGGAAACTGAATATTAAAGGTTGCAAACTTCCCTACTAGTGATGATAGATGACGAAATCGTCAAAGATGACGTCACAAGGCCATTGTGACCAATAATTTTAAATGGAACCCTACGGCAAGCGACACCTCTTTTGAAAGGTATCGAAAAAACATATTCAATGGTATTAATTTTTTTTGTGTTTATGGCAGTTTTGGCAACTCGCTTCTAAAAAACGCAAAGCTGTGATGAATTGAATCAGTTAATACTCAAATTCAAGCTCCGCCTCTGGATAGTTGTCAAATAAGCTGACGTTTTTGTTAGTCTCCCTAATTCGACGTTTTTGTAATTGTCCAAGTTTTTGTACATTTAATAATTTGTGTATTGTTGATCGAACGTTTAACTGTTTTAGCAGCTTTTGGTACTTTTAATATTTTTGTACATTTTAATAATTTGTTAAACTGTTGTGAGTCGAACGTTTAAGTGCTTCAAGAAGCGAAATGGTACGTGCTTTAGGTGATAAAGTGATAAAGGTGACTTATTGTCGTGGGGTCTAGCGATACTCTAGTGACACAACTATCACCACATCCGTAGGTTTAAATTGCAGTTCGCATATTGGTAACAAAATGTCACCTCACGCAGCTAGTCGAGCTGTATTTAGATGACGTCTTTGTTCAGCAGGGATGGATAATCTCATTCTTATATTTTTGTAAGATATGGTAGGTTTTAGTATACGTAATAATTCCTCAAAACCTAATACTCCTTCGAAATAGCGAAAAAAATTGTCTGGGTAAGCAAGTAACTTTGCAAACGTGGAGTAGAACTTCCCACTTCCCACTTATCAGTGTGTGCAGGCTCTTATAGTTATAAAAATGTAGGTATAATGTTTCTTTTTGTCAAATTATAGGAGTTCATCTGATAGTGCTGGATTGAAAGGGGTTCAAAAAAGAAACAGAAAGTTGGTTAGGACGTTTCATACATATGCGTAAGTATTTACATGGATTTATGCAAGAACTTTTTGCTAGTAATCAATTAAATATTTTTTTTTCACATATAGTAGTTCCTAAGTGGAGAAGAAATATCTATAAAGGATTTTTTCCACTTTCATAATTGAAAAAATATTTTTGGTTTGTTGGACAAAAAGCTCTTTCATCATCACTTCCCCCAACAATTCATACAAAAATTATATTCTTCAGATCATATTCAGATATGTTCAAAACCAGATACATGAATGAAAGAACCAAGTATCACCAGTTGAGGTATAAACATCAATTGGAAAAAGAGAAAAACAGAAGACTCAGAAACAAGGTTTCTCATCTAAAGCAAGTGGTAAATGACATTAGGAGAAAAGATTTATTGAGTCCTAATGCATGTGATTTGCTGGAAAAAACTTTTTCTGGCTTACCACTGGCAATAATGAAAAGAATGTTGGCCAATTCTAGAAGAGGAAAGACTGTTAGTCAAAAATATGATGAAGTTATAAGAAGCTTTGCATATGACTCATATATTTTACTCAGCAAAGCTTATGAATATGTCCGGAAAACATTCAACTTAGACTTCCTTCACAGCGAGTGATTAGAGGTTGGTTTTCGAATATATCATGTGAACCTGGATTCTCCAGCCAGCATTTGATTCCTTGAAAAACGAAAGTGGCAGATTATAAAACAAGGGGCAAACTTTATTATGCAGTTTGATGTTCGATGAAATGTCAATAAAGAAACACATTGACTTATATGATGGAAAATCTTGGGGCATGTCAATGGGTACAAATGCCATGGAAGCTGATAGGAGACAATATGCAGCTGAGGCATTTGTGTTGATGGTAGTGGCTGTTAACGGACATTGGAAATTACCCATGGCTTATTTCTTCATAAGACGGACTGAATGCTGAAGAACGGGCAAACATAGTGAAAGAAGCTTTGATTAAATTGCATGCATGTGGAGCTCATTATCACATCAGTGTCTTGTGATGGACCAAATGTAAATTTATCTATGATGGGAGCCTTGGTGCTAAGGTTGCTAACATAGATGAAGTGCAATCATATTTTTCTACATGCTGTAGATCAAAGTAAAATATATATATATTTGATGTATGCCATATGATCAAATTGATTCGAAATAATTGGGCTATATTAGGCAGATTTATTGATCCAGATGAAAGATTGTGGATTTCAATTATGTAACAATGCCCATATATACAGGAACAAAGAAGGTTTACTCTTTGGGACAAAATTGAGAACTGCACATATGAATTGAGACAGCAAAAAATGAAGGTAAATTTGAGGCGTTTTCTAATATTCATACAAAATGATTAATTTTTATGCAAAATTATTTTTTTTTTCAGTAGATAAAATAATTTTTTCTGGAACATAGGTAGTTTCAGTTTTCATGCAAAAGGAATTTTCAAATTGTTTATTCTAATAAATAGGTAATATTGTAAATCGTAATTATCACATGCATTTTTTCATATCTATAATGGAATAAAATATTTCCAAAATTGTAATTATAAAATTATTTCAGGTTAACTTGGCTGTACGAACCATCAGTGAGAGTGTAGCAAGTGCAATTGAATTTCTCATGGTAGATATGAAAGATATCCTTTTAGAGATGCTGGGCCAACAATTAAATTCATCTTGTCCATTGATGCACTTTTTGATTTTATTGAATTTACGAAATCCAACAACTGTACATATGAAAATGCCCCTAGCCAAAAGGAATAAGGCCTTGTGGAAGCCTTTTATGGAGAATGCTGTTATATCTCAGCAAATTAGAAACCATAAACAATGTGAGAATCATCAATAGCCCTCAATGAACTGGTTCAAAGCCTTCATTATATCCAATCTTTAGCATTTCTAGAAATCTACAAAACATTTGTGGAAAATGAAGCCATATTGAAGTACGTGCTAACACACAAGTTCAGTACCCATCACTTGAACTATTTTTCTGTTCGATGAGGTAATTTTAACTTCAGCCTTTATTCATCCTGTTATAGACAACGGTCATTAACTACAATTACATTTCCAGGGCTCGCAATGGTTGGAATAATAATCCATCTGCTTTACAGTTTTCCACTCATATCGACGTTTGCTTCTGCATCATGATATTAAAAACCTGAGTGGTAAATCATATACGGCAAAAGATGACACCCAATACTTTCACCACAACGAAAATAACAGAACAGAGATTCCATTGCAAACAAGGATATTCAGATTATGAAAAAATATATGTTGGAAGATAATGAACTGTCAACATGATCATGATTACATCATGCCAATTCACTTACCCTTTCAGATATTTTTGAAAATGTTGTGTCTTATGTGGCTGGTTACGCTGTCAATATGACTGCAAAATTGATTAAATGTCCTACATGTCTCAAGTCCATTTGTGATAGTAATTGGAACACAGTAGTTTGACACTACTCGTACGAAAACAATGGGGTACTTTAACTTATCCATTCTAGAAAATACAATTACAGTTTGTAAAGTACAAAAAAAGGATGTTGAGAAGAGTGTTTTTGGTAACAAATAATGAATTACCAGAGGAGGCATTTATTTTGCAAATTTTGTCATCATAATTCAAATTTAATTATTCAATGAAAGTTTGTTCAAAGATATTGAAAATCATAGTTTACAATATTTAACTTTAGAGGAAAATCATATATCAAGACTAATCAAAAACACTCAATTATCTTATTTGAAAATAAAATTGTTTAATGTTGCAAAATCTCAAAGTTAAAAATCAAAGGAAGCCATTGAGAAAAAAATTAGTAAACTGATATTTTCAACCACCAATAAAAAAAAATTATTAGCCACAATAATATTATCATACATATTAGTGGTAAGTTTTTTTTTCAATATGTATATTTAGATTATTCAATAAAAGTTTGTTCAAATATATTGAAAATCATAGTTTCAAATTTAACTTTAGAGGAAAATCATATATCAAGACTAATCAAAACACTCACATTATCTTATTTTAAAAAAAAGATTTTTAATGTTAAAAAAACTCAAAGAAAAATCGGAAGCCATTGAGAAAAAAATGAGTAAACTGATATCTTTCAACCACCAATAAAAAATAATTATTAGCCAGAATAATATTAATCCATAATTAGTAGTAAGTTTTTTTTATATGATATTTAGGGTTATAAAAATTTTCATTACATTTTAGGTTTCAATGTTGTTTATGTAATTTTATACAAATCATATATTTTATTAGTGTTTTTTGTACATTTCTGCATTTTATGCCATCTCGTTATATATTTATTTTGTCAAACGTGTAAAAGGTTTACCGTAAATAAAAAATTTATATTTCAATTCAATGAAAGCACATTGTTATTAATTTTACATTTTTATGTATTCTTTTAATGTAAACCCATTTGAAATGGGTTATTATTATTCAAAAAAATTTTTCATTATATTTCCCCTGCTTATGGAATATTGATGAATTCAATAGGGATTTCAAAGTTGGAATGGGTTGAAATAAATAAATATGTAAATAAACGTGTTTGGTCAAAGAATTGTTGTATGTGACAGATATAGTTTTTAAATTAAAGTTTAGTAATAATAGCAGTTCATTGTAATAAAAAAGCAATGAATATAGAGTGTTGTTACTTATGTAGTTAGTTATAAACATTTAAAAAATGGATAGCCATCGTATATTTAAATCATCGATTTCCACAATGTATCTTATTAACCAAACTAGTTGAAATGGAAAGATTTATCCTCATACTAGTTGTAGTGTTTTGCCCTGACTACGGGGTGTTGTGAACTAACCCACCACACCTGTAATACCAGACATTATTCGTTAGGTTGGAAAACGGTTTAAGAGCAATCGACTGTCTGAAGAAGGTCGATACGAAACTAGGTCTGGGCGGCTAGATCTGAGTTCATTTCTCTTAAATACCGGAACATGGGCTGTTTATTCAGGAAATACTACCGTTTGGGAAAAATTGAAAGGTTATTCATAAAAAAAAAAAAAAAAAGAATGCGGGAAATTAGGGTTTTTTCGGTAGTAAATAAATGATTTTCTATCTCTTGACTGAAGGGGTAGAACAATAATCTTTTTTTTCTCCCTAGATGACTTTAAGCTCGATAAATGGTTACCCTTGGTAATTTTTTTAAAACATTTCTGTAAATTGGCAAAACATTTCGACCCCCCCAAAAAAAGTTTGACAAACCTTTTTTTTTAAAAATTCTTTTTCCACCCAAAAAAAAAAAATTTTTTTTTCTGGGGAACCCATTCACGACAAATTTTATAAATTTGAAAAAATAATTACTGTTTACATCTTCGGGATAATTATAATCTATCCCCAAAATTTTTTAACCCCACTGCTCCTTTAATTTAATTTTTTTAAAAAAAAATGCAAAAATCTGCAAACACAAAAAAGTTTTTTTCTTCTTTAATTTAAGAAAGGGTATGTATGCCTTTTTCCGGGGTTTTTTTTCCCTTCTTTCCGGGGGGCCAAAATTTTACTCATCCGTTGGGCCCCGGGTTTTTTTTTTTTCTCCCCCCCGGTTTTTGGGGACGTATCGCGGGACGGATGAGTTCCTATCTATCTTCTAGAATCGGCTTTTGGGATTTGGCCTTCCCGTTTCGGGTCAGTGATGAAATTGTCTTTGGGGGACGAAACAACCTTTTTTCGGTTCAAAAGTTTCCTGGCATAATGTCTAAAAGGTTTGGGTTTGGTGGTCAAACGGGGGGATTCAAAAAAACTTCTTCCTGGGTCCCTTTTTTTGCGGTACCATTTAAAAAGGGGTTTTTTTTGAAAGGTGTTTACTTTTGGGGATCTTGAACTTAATCTTAATTTAATGCCCGTTCTCTGGTTTAAAATTTTCCCCCCGACCGGGGGTTTTGGTATTTTTCAGGAAAATTTTTGGGTTTAACAAAATAGTCCCCAAATTTCCTATCAAAAACCTTCCCTATATGGCTTAGAATTTTTTTCATTATTTTTTTTTTGTAAATCCGGGTTTTAGGGGAATTTCTAAAACCCCTAAAATTTTCCAAAAAACGTGATTATATTATTATCTTTTTTATGTAATCCGTTCAATATCCTTTAACTGTTTCTATTTGACAATTTTCAAAAATATCGCGTTTTGGTTTTTTTTAGCCTGTAATCCAAGTTTTTATTTCATTCCGTTTTTTTTTTTATGCCTGTTTTTTATATAGCCAAAATAGCTTTTTTTTTTCCTGGAATTTATTTTTTTTTTTTCATCAAAACCCCTTTGATTTTTTTTTGGTTTCCCGTTTTGGGTTGTTCCTTTATATTTTTTTTCAGTTTGTTCCCACTATGATAAAACAATTTTTCCCCGTTTTTCAAAAAATGGGGATTTGATTATTATTCTTTCCCCAATTTTTTTTCCCCCTTGTTTTAAAAATTTTTTCAAATTAACCTTCGGTTTTTTTAATTTTTTCGGCAGTTTAAAACTATAATAATTTTCATATACGTTCCTACATTCGGGGCATCAAAATTTTTTTTGTTTAGATATAAAACCGTTGAAAAATTTTTCATGGGTGTATTTAACAGTCCCCTTAGGGTTGTGTGGGGAATTTATTTGAATTGTTTTTTCATTTTTTGGACATTTCCTTTGCTTTTTTCATTTTTTGGGTTAATTTGGGGTTTTTGGGAATTTTTTTGTTTTTTAAAACTTTCTTTTTTACCTTTTCTTGGTTTCAATTTCCCTTCATGTAGTGTTGAATCGTTAGGGGGTTTATTTGACTTTTTTTTTTACGGGGTTTAAATTTTAAGCATTTTTTTTTTTAAATTAGTTTTCCCTTTTTCTGTCGGCTGTTCTAAATTCGGGTTTATTTTTTTTTTCTTTCACCCAAAAAAAAAATCTTCTCCTTGTTTTTTGGCTTAAAAAAACCCATTTTCTAATTTTGAAATTTTCTTTCGAGTTACTATTTTTTGTTAACTTTACATACTTAAAAATTGGGGTAAATTTTTGCCTTAGGCAAAAATTTTTTTTTTTTGACTGTAGAAAAATCTTATTTTGGGGGTTTTCCCCCCTTGCGGCAGTTCCCCAATTCCTTGTGAGCATCCCCTTTGATTTCTCAAACTACTTAATGATTTTTTTTTCTAATCGTCCCCCCTTCGATTCCATGCTTAATTTGCAATTTCCCGTTCTCCTGAATTTTTGGGGCCTTGGGGAATATTTTCCTTTAAAAAGTTTTTTCCCAAATTTTTTTTTCTGACTATTTTTTTTTTTATTGCTGTATGCTGTATTTTCCGTTCTTTTCCCGTTCCTTTAGGGGGAAAATTTACCATTAACTTCCCCCTTTCGTTCCTGGACTATCTCCTTTTGGGGCCGGTGTTTCCATTTTCCATATGGGATTTTTTTCCTCTTTTCCCTCTTTTCCTGGGGATAAACCCTTTAAAATCCCCGTTGTCGCTTGTTTTTTTTTCGCTTTTTCCCTTTTTCTTTTTTCCCTTTTTTTGCGCTACGTTCAAAACACCAGTCGCTGACATCTTTAAATTTTTTTTTAAAACCCCCGGGGAAATTAAACACCGGTACCGATATTCTTTTGTTTAAGTTTAGCCCGTTTATGGCTAAAATTGTTGAAAAATTCGCTTGCGGGCGCCCTTCTTCAATTTTTTCCGAATTTTCCTTTCCCTCCCGTCGTGACATCTCTCAATCGTTTTTTTTTTTCCCCCTTTAAATCTTTTTAACTTCCTTGTTCCCGATTCGTTTGGATATTGTTGGACTTCTTCAACTATACTTTCCCCCCAAAAAATACTTGATTTTTTTAACAATTTCTTTTGTTTTTTTAAAAAAATAATCCCGTGTTTTTCAGTACTACGATGATCATTTTAACATTAAAATTTGTTAATAAATTTTTTTCCCTTTTTTTTTTTATTAAAATAAACCCCAAATTGGGAAATTTTTGTTTTTTTTGGGGGGTACGGCAAATCATAATTTAATTTCAACTAAAATATTAATATGACCACTGAATTTGGGCATATCTATGGAAAATCCCCAAAATTCCCCCTAAATTAAATTAATTTTTGTTCACGTCGATTGTTATTTTTCCCCTTGCCCTCACTATTTAAATTCCCCTTTATTTTCCTTTTTTCCCCCTTTTTTCCTTTTCTGTCATTTTAACTTTTCCTGTTTGCTTTTTATAATTTATTCTCCTAAAAAATTTTGATAACCATTTTGTATGTCCCGTTCATTCCTGCCCGGGGTCGCTTTTTTTTCAAATTGTTGAAAATTCTTTTTTGTTTATTTTTTTCCTTTTTTTGAACGTTTTTTGGTGTTGGAAAAAACCTTTTCCTAATCATTTAATTTTATTTAAAAAATTTCTTTTGGGCATCTTTTGACAATTTCCCAATTTTCTTTGGCGCAATTTTTTTATATAACAATTCCGCTTTGGGCTTTTTTTTAAAGGGAAAATTAATTCCTTAAAGTTTGAAAATTATTTTGGTGTATTCGTAATTTTCTCAATTAATTCTTCTTTTTTCAATTATGGCCTTTAAACGACGGTTTTTTAAAATTTTTTTTTTAACAGGATCTAACAATTGGGGAAAATTGAAAAAATATCCTGCTCAATTTTTGCCTAAAACATTTTTTCCCATTTTTCCTGGAGGTGCCCCTTTTTTGATGCAATTTTTTAACTTAGAAAAAATTTAATGTTATTCGTTTTTTGATAACAAAAAAAAATTTTTTTCTTTCCCTAATTTTAATTTCTAAACTGTTAACCTTTTTTTAATTGCCAGTTGTCGGTATTTTTTTTATATTTCCAATAAAAAAGGGTTTTTGTTTTAACTAACATAGAACTTTTTGACTGTCTGTCCATTTTTCCAGCCCCTCAATTTCCGAAAAAAGTTTCGGTACCATTATAAAAAAAGGTATATTATCCAAAAAAAGTAATTTCCGCCCTACCAACCCCGGCACTGTTGTCTGGCCAGGGATTTAATTTTTCAAAAAAATCTCCATTGATTGAAAAAAAAAAATTTTAATTTTCCTTTTTGAATATTGGGGGTTTTTGGTTTTATAAACGCTTTATTTTTTTTCTCAATATCGTTTTTGTAACAAGATATTATAAAACTTTTTTCCCAATTTTTTTTTACTATTTTTTTATTCAGTTTATTTTTTCCCCCCCTTTTTTGTAAAAAAAAAAAAAAAATTTTTTTAAAAAAAAATTTAAAATTTAAAAAATTTTTTTTTGACACTTTTTTTTGGAAAAAATATCATATATCCCAATGTACCCAAAATTAATATACACCTGAAAAATAATTTTTTCCCCTAACACGGGTTTTTGGGGAAAAACCCCCCCTTAATACCGACATTTTTCGTTGGGTTAAAAAAAGGGGATTAAAACAATCGTTTTCGAAAACATCCCAAAATTTGGGGTGAAGGGCCCCCGATCTGGGTTCATTTCTTTTTTAAAAACCCAGGGTTTTTTATTCAGGAAATACTCCCGGGGGAAAAAATTCAAAAAGGGTTTTTAAAAAAAAAAAAACAAAAAAAAAAAATGCACTCATAAAATTTTTCAGAATGTTATATATATTGAATAAAACTCCAAAATTTTAATCGTTATGGGGGTAGGGAAAATATTCTTAAAAAAAACTAAGGGGTTTTGGGAAAATTTTGCATTTTTTCCCCCAAATAAACAAATTTTTTCTAGAAAACCTTGGGAAATTCACAAAAAACTTAAAAATTTTTTTTTTGAGATTTTTAAAAATTTTTTTAAAATATTGAGATATTTTAAAATAAATAAAATTTTTGGAAAAAGGGTTTTAGTTTTCCCATAAAAAAAAATACAAAAAAAAAAACAGGGAGACCCCCTTTTAAACTTTTTCCCTAATTATTTTAAAAGGGGGAATTTAATTTTGGAATTTATTATTCTGCTTTTTTTCCCCGTCAATCGGTTTTTAAATTTAAATTTCCCCCGGGATATTTCGTATACAGTTAAGGTTTTTTTAATGATTTGAACCATTGAAATTGGGAATCCCCCTTTGTTTTAAATCCTGTTTTAAGCGACAATTTGGGGAAACATACTGTTCCTCGTGTTTTTTCGGGGCCCAATTTTTTATTTGAATGGCTGAGTTTCTTGTTTGCAAAAACTACCGTTTGGGGGAAAATCTCTTTTTATTTTGTAAGATAAAATTTTGGGGGGGTTTTTTTATACCCCCTTTTTTTAGAATGACATGTTCTGGGGAAAAATTTTTCAAAATTGATTACTGAATGGGGAATGTTTTTTAACAAACCCTTTTTTAACCTTTTTGAGGTTTACATGTTTTTTTTTCATTTAGAACAACAAGGGAATATTTTAAAAAAAATCCCCCTTTTTTTAAGACTTCCAAAAGGGGGCTAGTAGGGGGGGGTTAGGTTGTTGGGGGGAGAAAACGGGGGTTGACTCAAAAAACCCTTTTTCCCCTTTTTTTGCTTTTGCTTATCTCTGTTAAAGGGGGTCCCTTTTTACGGAAAGGGATTTATAGGCTGCCCTTTAAATTAAATTTAAATGCCCCAAAATTGTTTATGAATTTAAAGGGGTTCTTTTCCCCGGTGATCTATGCATTTTTTCCCCTTAAAGGGGGATGGGGGTGGTGACCCCCCCGCGTTATCCTTCTTTTAACGGTCGGTTTTTCGATTTTGGGGGGGTTGTTAGAATTATGGAAGTTGTCGGTAGAAAAAAAACTGATTTTCTTATCTCGTTGATTTAAAAGGGGGGCAATCAAAATCTTTTTTTTTTTTTTCCCAAGATGAGTTTTGTTGGAAACCTTTTGGGTTCCCTTTTTAAAAAATTATCTTTAAATGAAATTTTTAATTACATGGATAACAGTAGGGATTCCACCCTTGAAAAAATACAATCAATAATAAAAGGGGGATAAAATCAATATTGGTTTAAAGATGATGTATTAAAAATTTGAAATTTGTATTAAATTTCTCTGAAGGCTTACCCCAGTATTGTTGAAAATTTTTTTTGTGGGTTAACAGCACATACTCATTTCTCTTCATCTCCCGATACGGTGTCTTTCCTGACTTAGGAAGGAAAAAAAAATAAAGGGAAAATATTACAATTATGAAGGTCATTCAATCTAAATACCAAAAATTTATGGATAAAATTAAATTTCTCTATTATTAAATATAATTTTCAAACTCGTGGTTTTGCTTGGGAAAAGTCCCCTTTATCAAATTTTTTCATAAAACCCAAAAATATTTGTTAGATGCCTTGGAGAAATATTCAATTGAAGCCATAAATTTTTCCTGGGTTCGATAAATAAATCATTCAATACCATTGAAAAATTGGTAGCTCTAGGATTTTTAGGATATATGGAACTTTTTTTTTTCTCATCCCCGGGAAACAATATTTTTTTTTTAATTTTAAATTTACAATTCCTTTGGGGGTCTGGTGTACCACAGGGTTAATGTGCCAATATTATTCAACCTAGGTCATGGTCTTCTTAAAAAAACTGGATTTCCTTTTTTTTCTGGAAAAATCTCAAATTTTTCCGTAAAGGGTAAAGGGGATATTGAAACCTCCCCAATGATGTTTGATACTTTTTTTTGATTGGGTTTTTTTTCCAAAAAAAAAAAGGCTATAATTAAAAACATTAATGGTTTGGTTTTGAAAAGTCAATAAATTTAAAACCGGGTAAAATGATAACAATTAAAAAATTCCCAAAATCTTCAAAATTTTTCCCCGTCAAAATAAATAGTGAAATATTGGGGTTTTTAAAAGGGAAAAGGGAAGTTTTTCACACAATACTCTCAAATTTTTTTACTGTTTTTTTATTAAAAACCCCTATATATGCCATTATCATAAAAAGTGATATTAAAAAAAAACAAAAAATTTTCGAAATCATGTTTTTTTAAAATGGGTTCATATCTACAATTTCATCCCAAAAATTTCATATACCTTTAATTTAACTTTTGGGAAAGACTAGTTTATTTCTATTCAGATCTAATTCTTATTTTTTAATCATGATAGAACCCCATACTGCCGTTCTTCAATTAAATAAATTGTTATTCCACAAAACCGGGGAAACCCCTTTTTTCAATAATAAATCATTTCACAAACTATGATTACAACCCCCTTTTCCCCAGATGTTTAATATACCTTTTTAAAAAATCATTAGAAAGTATCACTTGATTTAATGTGAAGATCTTAAGATTAAGGCCTCTTTTTGTTATCGGGTTTGATTCCCCAATGTAATCAAATAGCTGTTTTTTTTTCCCAAATAGAGAGGGGGCCTTTTTCCGGGAAACTTTTTTTTTTTTTTTATTTTTTTTTGGGTTTTGGTTTTTTAAATTTTTTGCACTTTTCACTTCATTCATATTTATTTTTAAATTTTAACCCTCTGGAAGTCGTTTTGGGGGAAAGAAAAATTGATATTTCATTTTAATATTGAGTAGGGGATAGAAAAATGAGTAACCCCCATGTTTCCCCGGGTTTCTTCCATTTTTAAGAACCTTTCTTCAGTATAATTCATTTTCCCACATTCCTTCAAAAAAACATATTTTACTCAACTTTAAAATTTGGGAATCTTTTGAATATATTTTATATATATTCACTTTTTCTTTTCAGTTTATTTTTCGTCATTTAAATTTTTTCTTTAAAAAATTTCCCCCAAAGGATAATCTTATAGTTTGGGAAAAGGGGGGTTCGCCTGTAGACTCTTTTTTTAAAACTCAAAACACCGTATTTTTAAAGTGTTTTTTAGAATATGACATTTCATTCTCCTCTATTTTATGGTTCTGTGGGCTCTTGTAAAAAATTCTCCTGACGCCGGTGAAAATTTATTCCTATTGAACCATCCATTATTTGAAAAACCGATTTCCTGCCCATAAAATGTTCTACAAATTTCAGTATCTTGAAAATGAAATCAGTGGGCCATTTTAAAACCCTCCCCCTTTTATTTTTGTGTGTTAAATACAAATGATGAAAATTTTCTCACTCGGGGCCAAATTTATGTAAAAAACTTGAAGTTTGGATTTCATTATCCCACCATTTGCGGTGATATGGAAACCCTTTTATTTTTAGTTTCCCTTCAAATGAACCATGCTCAAACTTCTTTCAATCGTTGGAAAATTCGGCATTGAGTTGACGACTTTTTGGGTTAATTTTTTGGGAAATAGCCAGAGATCTGGTGCTTTTTAAAAACACCTCGAATACAAGAACCATATCCCTTTCTCATCATTAAAACTTCAATTTTTTTGGTTCAACGTGTTAATAATCCCCCCCCTTTAGATTTAATTGTTAATTTGTAATCCCGTCATTCACTTTCTTTTTTTACAGGCTAACTCATACTTCATTAAATTTGTTTTTCCCTTTTCATTATTTAAAAAAAGTGTTTGGGGAAAAATTAGGACTCAAATTCCCTTTTAAAAAAGAACTCACAAAAAATGGGTTTCGGGTCTTAGACATAAAAAATGTATAAAGTAAAATATCAATCGTTTTTTTCTTGTTATTCCCCTGCTTTTCCTTTTTTCACATTGGGTTTTATCTCGAAATTTTATTTCAAAATTTGAATATTCATTCAAGGGAAAATTTAAATTTTTTAAATTTTTTCCCCCCTTTGGTCAAAAATTTTTCAAATTTAACAAAAAAAAAAATCAGGGTATTTTGGAGGAGAGGATTTTCATTGTTCGGAAATATGATGATTAAATTTTTGGGCAAAAAAAGAAAAAAAAAACCCGGAAGATGAAACTACTTGAATTCTTTTTTAAAAAAAAACAGGTTCGTATTCGTTTTTTTTTTTTGGGGGGGGCCCCAAGAACGAAACGTTTCTTTTAAAAAAAAAACACCCCCTTTAAATCAAATTTTTAAAAAAGAGAAGGAAAGTTTCTTGAAGGGCCCCATATTTTCATTTGGGAAATCGTTTTTGTTTCCCCTAAAATAAAACCTTTTAACCCAAATTTTCAAACCTTTCGAGATGCATATAGTGGTACGACATAAAAATACCCGGGTTTATTTTCTCCCCATGTGAAAGAGCAATTAAAATCAAAAAAAAAACCGGGTAGTTTGGTTTTTTTGTAAATTAAAATTCACCAATAAATAAATTTCATGATGTGGAAAGTCACTGTTTTGATAATGGGCCCCTCAATTTCCTAAAAATGTTTATAACCAAATTTTAACCAAAAAATTTTACAATAAAAATTTTTTTTTCTCTTAAATTTTACAGGAGGAAAAATTTTTAAAAAAATTTTATCCATTTTGGCACCTAAAAATGGTTAAAAAATTTAAAATTTTTTTTCGTTTGAAATTTTCGGGGTTTAAAAAAAATTTTTTAATAAAATCAATCAAAGTTATCGCATAGGCACCCATACTTTATAGTACCGGAGACGACATATCTTACTTTGGCCGGTGGGTAACATTCAATGTCAAAGTTGAAAAATCGACAAACAAATTTGCTAAAACGCTCGGGCCCCCCAAAAATTTTTTCTAGAAAAAAAATTATGCTATACCCCGGATTTTTTTATAGAAAAATGCGATTATAAAACGTCGATGACCCTTTATCCATTTTTTTCTTGCGGCGTAAGCGGTAAAATTAAAAATATACCTAAATTTAAAAAATTTTTTCAAAACTTTGCAGGAAAAAACTTGGGGTTTTTTACCAAAACCCAATTGGGTTGGGGAAAAAAAACGTCCTAGAGTTTTAAATTAAAAAATTGATTACTTTTAAATTAGTCTTGGACAAATATAAATTTCAATTTTGTTTGTAATTGGGGTCAATAATGAACCCGATATGGTTTATGATTTAAAATTTTCCCCAAAGGGGTTTAGGGAATATGTATTAATAACTATCGAATTTCTCAAAACCGGCTTGACGCGAATTTAAACAAAGCTCGCGATTTGATCTCGCGTCCCGGGAAAGGGGGCGACTCGCCGTAGGATCGGGGAACTGGGTAGGATCGCGGGCCGACAAAGTTTGCTCGTGTTGTATGGCTTGTTGAGCGGTAAATACGGCGGGTGTTCAAGTGTGGGCGGGACGGGCCCCCGGTCACTTCGGAGAGGAAGTTTGGTGGGGCGGCGGGGGTTGGGTTTTTTAAATTTTGGGTTTTTTAAAAAGAAAAATTTCCCGAAGCAATTGATGAATTCTCAGATTTATAGAGAAAAAAAAAAAATTAATAAAATACGCAGCTCCCTTCATCCTCCCCATCGGCCCCTATTTTATTCTTCCCTGGACTAATACCCTTTCCCTGGCTCGTTCCAAAAATTTAAAGGGAAAAATTATACCCCCGTGAGCCCCATCAGGCTCAAGTTGGGATAAACCTCCCTCCTGTACCAAGCACAACCCCCAAACCCAAAAGCGCGTCAAGTATCGCGCCAGCCCGGGGGTAAAATGCAAACCCCCTTTCCAAAATTTTATTCATTCTTTTCTAATAGGCGAGATCACTAATTTTTTGAAAAAATACTACAATGCCCAGAACGATGAAAAAAAAAAGGTGGTTGGTTTTTTAAATTTTTTTTTTAGAAGTAGTTTTTCTAAAAAATTTTCAAAATGTTCCTTTTTAAAACAATGGGGAAACCGCGCCAGGATGTGACATAACAAGTACAGAACCATGGCCGAATTGCCAAGCGTTATTCCCAATATTTCTTCCTGTAAGTAAGGGAAAAGACATAGCCTCGGTATCCATAAATATTTTAAAAACATGCTGACACAAGGTTTTTTTTTATTCATAGGATAAAACAGGATTAAATTTCAGAAGTTCCCCAAAAAAAAGCACCTGACAAAATCCCGGGTCCCGACAGTGCGGTTCGCGTTTTAAAAGGGGTTTTTTTTTTTTGGTGGGGGAAAAATAATTTGGGGGTAGAGGGGATACATACGTTTTTTTATTCAAGAATTTAAAAATCAAGAACGGGTATCCCCAAAAAAAGAAATCTTCATTTCAATATCCTTTTGGGGACCGTTTTTTTTTTTTCCGGATGAAACAGCATAACATTTTTCCCCAAGTTCCACAAAATATGACCTGCAAATCAAGTAAAACCAAATCATTGGACATAATACGTCAAAAAAAAAGGGAATAACGCATGTCCCCCGAATTTGAGGGGTTTTTGGGTAAAATTTTTTGGGGAAAATTTTTCACAAAAATCTTCTAGGAAAAAATATGAACACATAATAATATCACTTTATTTCAACTTCAAAACACATTTAGGGGAAAAATTTTTGAGTTTGTGATTTGCCTTTGCCCAGCATAAATGTAAGTGCAAGTGATAAAAATTTATTATGTGTCATCAGTTTCTAACCTATTTTTTTTTTTTTAAGGGGAAATTTTTTTATTTTTGAACTGATAATGAATGAAACTTAAATTAAAAAAGTTTTGCATTCCCTAAATCCTTTGAAAATGTAATGGGTTTTAAATAACTTTAAAATTTGTTTTTTCATGTAAAGTCTACTATGAAATTAAATCAATATACGGGAAGGAAATCCCAAGACCAACCTCACATTAACGTGGTTTGGGGGTGAACGGGGGCCCCCCGCAAATGGAACGTTTTGTAGGCATTTGTAAGGGCGGCCGGAAATCGACTAATGAGGCTCTGGCAAACATATCCCAAAATTTAGGTTTGGGAAAAATTTCCGAACCGGGGGTTCGACAAACAAGGGGGGAAAATTGGAAATTAGCCTTTGCCCCCTCACGTGGGGACAAAAGACCCCTGAGCCGGGGGTATTTTAAAACGGAAAAAGAGCAATTTGGCCTTTTCGGTTGATGATGTTTTTTTTAAACACTGGAAAGGGTGAAATTCCAGGCGTACTACAGGATCGGGGAAATCTTCAGGGGACTGGGGCAAAAAAATAATTAAACCCGGGTGAAACCCTTTAAAGAAAAGGGAGCCACGGCAGGGAAAACCCGGGGAGGGGGCATCGAAGGTGGCCCTTATTCAGGAAAAAATGGATACCCCCTGGTACATCAAAAATCGGGGGGGACAAGATTATGAAACAATCCCGGGATCTCCTGGACCTGTATTCTTATCAGGTGAGTAAAATGGGACAAAAAACCCCCTGTCATCCGACTCCGTCAGACGAGCCTATAAGGTGGAGTTTTGGTTAATCTACGGGGCAGGAGCATAGACACAACTCCAAGACTCCCAAGACTGCCAACTAGCTGAAAGGTGCAAAACTACATTAAAAAAACTTTCCTGATGTTAATGATTCAATGCAATAGATAGATCATTTTGGTCCAACAAGACGGAGCTCTACCGCATTAAAACGTATTGTTAAAATTTTTGAACGAAGATTTTCCAATAGGTGGATTGGAAGACGTGGAACGTTGAATGGCCCAGATCCCGATTTGACTCCTCTCGATTCTTCTTATGGAGTTATTTGAAATCGGAAGTTTTTCAATGACCAGGACAGTATTCGTTTAAAAGTTAGGATAACGGAAGAAATTAACTGAGGTCCTACAAAAAGTTGAACGATAATTCCGAGATCGACTTGCTTATTGTCAAAAAGTGAATGGTGGTCATTTTGAACATATAATTTAATTGTAAAATAAAATTGAAAAATACTTCCTAAACATTATGTGACATTATTTCCTTCATTCTCGTAAAAATATCAATTTATCAGTTATGTTGCACCAAATTTGAAAACTTGCTGATCAAACCTTTCAAACAAGGTGCCTTCTCATTTAAAAATTTTTTGAGGGGGTGCTCATAATTCAGATGGGGGGAAAAGGGGTAATATTATAATATTGAAATTTGTCAAATTAACAATAAAATCGATTTTCAGGTTTTTTAACAAACACATAATAACGCTAAAAATGAATTTATTCCATACCTATGGACCTGTATATAATACTAGCTTATACCCGCGGCTTTCGCGTGGACTTCAATTCATAATTTTATTCGCTTTTTCCATGACAACCAACGGAACCCCATACAAACTTTCACCCACCGCTTCAGGGTTGTATCAAAACACGTATTTCTTTATTTGTAACAAGACCTCAAATATACATTTTATAACCCTAAAGTAATGGTACACCATACAACTTTCAACCCCCTTTTTTACCACAATGGGGTTTAAATTTCCAAAACCCTGAAATCGCGTTTTTTTTCTTTGAAATGGCGGGAAAATTCCCGTTGCCGGTATTTTTCGTATTCCAACCAGGTTAAATTCCGTAAAGCACAAAAAGCCTTTTTTTTCCGGTTTTTTTTGAATTTTGAACAAAAACTTATTTTTTATCAAAAAATAGAAGTGACACCTATAATTTGTGGGGGGCAGCTTTGACCAATGGTAATTTCACATTTTATCCTTCCGGGAGGTAAATTTTGAGAAATTTTTTAATTCAAAAAAAACAAACCCC